>JAZHEH010000045.1:4940000-5540000 GCA_036589455.1 Ateles fusciceps | reverse complement strand
GATGTGATATACTTCTTTTCCATTGTTGCTTTAAACATTTCTCATTCACTTATCCACCAAGAACTATTGTTAGACATTGGTATCGTAACCTTTAAGCTGGTCTCCAGCTCTCTGGGGGGTGGTACTTTTACTATCCCCATTTTATAAATGAGGAAATTGAGGTATAGAGCAGTAAAATAATTTTCCTGCTTAAGCAGAGAAGTGCTACAACTATGATTGACCCTTGAACCCGACCCCAGAGCACTGATGTAATCTGTCTGCACCCAAAATGGTTTCAATTTATCTTTATTCAGAAGCAGGCCAAAGAATCTTACCCTTTGCTTTTTAACTACTTTGTTCTCCCCTGGTGACTAGGATCTCTTATACCCACTTTGACCTAGGAACCATTCAGAAATTAAAATGATTTCTTCCCCCACTAATTATTTGTAGGGAGGGTTATTTACCCCTAGGAGGAGAGTAAAGTCAGCCAAGAAAGGAAGATTCTAGGTTTTCTTAGAACTGTTTTAGAATATAGAACTTGTAGACATAGCACCTCTGCATAAATCCTGTTAGAACATCAACAGATTTGTCTGAAACAAAGAAAAATATCAACAATAGCAAGAGTCACAAGTTAGATTTAAGGAAAAAATGAGTCAACAGGCAGATTATTGGAAACAGAACAGTTACAATCTAAGGAAGGAGAAATAGAAACTTCTGGGTCCTTTTTAAGGACTAGACTGCCCTGCTGTACCCAGGGTAGCAATCTATATTCCCAGAGCTCCCAGGGTTCCCTGCATTGAGCAACTATATATATTTCACATTAAAAATTCATTGTGAACATTATACAACTTCTGTCCAAAACATTTATACAAAATTGAGATGTCATCACAAATAGCCATCACCAGCACAAATGAAACAACTAGCAAACGATTGTAAACCAGTTTTTAGACAGTACATAGTACTAGCATATGAACTGTGTAAGTAACACTTGCTAAGTAGAGGGCAATAACTAATAAGTGTACAATACGGGTAAGGAAAGGTTAGAAAGTTAGTGGCAAAATAGAAGATCAAGGAGGAGGTAGCTCTGGAGATGTGAGTTGCTGTTCACTTGAACTTTTCTTCAGGGCTCCCTAGAGAGCTCTCTCAGCAAATTCACAGGTCCCAGTAAGAATGCAATAAAAAAAAAAATAAAATAAAATAAAATAAAATAAAATAAAAAAAAATGGGGAATTTGGGAAGGCCACTGGGAACCACAGTTCTCACATGTATCTCCGTGGCTTACCCTTTAGGAGAGCAGGAGTTTGGAACTGCTAGTCCTTTCTTAGGAGAGTGCCCAGAGAAGGATTCCTCATTTAAATAGCTTCAGGGGTCTGCAGACCATGGGATTGAAGGCTGCAGAGAGGGCTGGGGACTGGGGTCTACCGGAGAGTCCAAGTCTTGAGTGAAGGCATTCAAAGTACCATGTCAGTTAACACAACTCCTGTGGGCAGGATTTGGGATTTGCCAGTGAGTAGAAAAGGATAGAAGTTTCATATACCAGAATATGAAGGATGGAAAAGGTTGGTATTGAAAAGGAGTTTGACAATGAGGAAGGTGTCTGGGGTGGGGGTGACCTAAGATAAACAGTGATCCCTCAACAGACTTCTCCAATCACCTTTAGTGAGGACAGCTTGAGTAGATCAGGCTCTGGGGCTTTTGAGTTGTCCTTATAATATCTTGCTACCCTGTGTTCTGGTGTGAGCAGCTGTATTAGTCCATTCTCGCATTGCTATAAATAAATACCTGAAGCTGGGTAATTTATAAGACAAGAGATTTAATTGGCTCACAGTTCCACAGGCTGTATGGGAAGCATGACTGAGGAAGCCTCAGGAAACCTTCAATCATGGCAGAAGGAGAAGTGGAAGCAGACACGCCTTACGTGGCTGGAGCGGGAGGAAGAGAGAAAAGGGGGAGGTGCTAAAAACTTTTAAACAGCCAGATCTCATGAGAATTCGCTACCACAATAACAGCAAGGGGGGAAGTTCGTTTACCTGATCCAGTCACCTCCCATCAGGACCTTCCTCCAATGTTGGGAATTACAATTTGACGTGAGATTTGGGCAGGGACACAAATCCAAAGCATATCAAGACAGGAACCTGGAATACAGGTGTCCTTTCCTCACTGCAGAAAAAGACTAATTTATAATGCTGTTTTCCCAATGTTAAGGTTTTTCTCTCACAAGCTGCTCTTAATCTTTCTTAATAACCACCATTTGTCCATGCTACAATTTAGTTCAAGGTAGGCATCTAATATTACCTATCATTTTCTCTATTTAATTATCTTATGTTGACTAAATTAGCATTTCGTGTGCAAAGATCACAGTGATTCACAGATGGTATACAACCTAAATAATTTGTGTACCACTTTAAATATAGATAAAAAGAGAATGAATAATCTTTGAGAATTTAGTAGCCTTCCCCATCCTGTAGCAGTGAAGAGAGTAATGGAGTAAGAATGTCTGACTTATAGATAGTGCTTGATAAATATTTGCTGTGAATGAATGGAAGTGGGAATGCAAAAGGCCTATGGGACTCCTTTTTGCCTTCTCCAGAGCCTGCTGTAAAGCTAATCTGAAAATGGGAATAATACGTTTCTTCCAAAACTGCTTTAAGGAGGAATTGAGATAAAGCATTTTGTAAACATATGACACTATATAAATGTTTAAAATTTTTATTGTGGTCCCTCAGCCCATGTTGGGGAATGTCATGGTTATCCCATTAGAGAGTTGTATGGAAACTTAAAAAATCATTTTAAATGCCATGTGAGTGGGGAGGGTTGCTGATCTCATATACTTTACACAGCTGAGGCTACAAATTTGAAGTCTGGCAATAGATGTGTTTACTTGACCTTTCCAATGCTTTAAAAGTTTTATGCAAATTAGTTACCAGTATTTAATAATAAAAATTTCACTTAAAGTATGCATTTTAGCAGGTTGTTAGAAAATAAGATTTTCTGGAAACTTCTGACCTGAATTCCCACAAAGAAATAATAGGCTGGAATGGAATAGTGATAGCTGCCTGTAGAACACTATTCCTTTTTGGTTAGCAATGATTCCCACTACTGCCAATTTCCCCCCCAAAACCAGGGGGCAAGTGCCATTTGCTGTTGATAGTGGATCTTTGTTTTCCCTCTTTTGGGCCTCTCTGCTCATTTGCATTACCTGTCTAGTCCCCGGTAGACAACAGTTTGTGACCTCTGCCAAGGGGCTCTGTCACCACTACATCCACCACTACATCCACATTCTCCAAACCCCAACTGTCTGTACTTGATTGAAATACTTGCCTTAGAGGCATCTTCTTCTTTTCTCTCTGGAACAACCAAATTATTTCCTTTTTTTAAAGTGGAAAGAGTCTGCTTTAAAGGCTGCTCTGTGTTTGATCTGGTCTTTAACATGCGTATAGAAAGATGTATGTATTTTATGGTTTGTTGGTTGTTTTTCTTTGAAAGGGTGGGTGGATGTTTTGGGAAGCATCCTTTTTAACAGGGTAGTTATAATTTTGCAGCTTAAGATGTACTCTATTGACCTTTGCAATCCCCCGCAGCCTTTTCTGCATTCTCTAACTTTGAGTATGTTTTGATCAATGTATTCAAACACCATTTCCTTTAAAATGTTTTCAGCTCTATTCACCTTTATTGTGTTTTTAAAATATCTTATTTCTAAACCATCTCAAATCCCTTTTCTTAGGCTAGCTGCATTTTGGATGAGCTGGTGATTTAATTTGTATGGGTTCTGGTTTTGCAAGAGAAAAATCAAATGACTAGCACCTGTCTGAAGTGCATCAACTATTTAGTATTTATTTTGCCAAGACAATTTTTCTAGGCTGTGAGAAAATAAAGATGGTCCCCACCCTCAAAGTGTTTCCAGTTTAGTGATAAAAATACACACATTGACATAACTGTAAGAAAAAACTAGTATAAATATCCACTAATACTAAAAGTAACTGGCTTTTATATGGCCCTTAATAATGTACAAAACATTTTTCACATGCATTACTTGATATAAGCAAAAGCGTTGCAGAAGAGGAATCATTAAAACTGTCTAGAAGATTGGGAAAAGCCTCACAGAGAAAATGATACTTAAACTTGGCTTTGAAGGATAGTCTATAGCCTGAACAATGGAGAAAAGGGTTAGAGGTCACATTTCAAGCCAAGAGAATGAGATGAGCAATGTCAAAGAGTCACAAAAGGGCAAAGTATGTTTGGGTGTGGCTAGTAGATGAGTATGAATGGATCTTGGAAATAAGGGGCCAGTGTTTTAGTTATATTATTGCAAAAATGAATGGGACTAAGTAATGGACAACTCAGAATGCCATGCTAAGGATTTAAGCACTAAGATGGAAAACTTAGTATTTCCAACAGCAGTCTGATTTTATTTTTCTTTGTTGTGGTTTCATAAAAATATCATTTATTGAGTATATTGCATGACCTTATTTTAATGCAAGTTGATATATGTTCGAATTCTCCAGAATTTGTTCAACTGTAAGTGTCATAAAAGTGACTCAGACTATTTTATGCAATCATAAAACAGATAGAGATTTATTGGCTCACAAAACTGAAAAAGCCAACAGAGCTCAGGCATGGCTAAATCCAGGACTCAACTCACCTCATGTCACGAACCCCATCTCCTAGGTCTGTTTTGTCTTCCTTTGCTTCACTGTTTGCTGCAATCTCTGCATATGGCAGTCCCCAGCCACAAGTTCAATAGAAAAAATGTCTCTTTCCTGGAAGTTCTGCAAAGTATGCAAAGTTAAGGAAACATTCTGACTGTAGTCACTTGGCCAATTTATATACATGCCTAGGAGTATTAGATAGGTGCTCCAGAAACAATGTCAATCCTAGTTCCAGATGAGGGGCAGTGGATGCAGGGTTGAAAGGTGAAAAACAGAATGTCCTTTATATTGCACCATTCTACTTTCTTAGAAAAGTCTAACTACTGATTTATTGAATTATTCACTTATTTAGCATTGGAGGTGCAGATTTTATTGACAATCAGAAAGGATAATTTGATTTGTCTGTCCATCCTAAAAGTAGCAATGAGCGTTTGCAAAAGGCTGGCTCTTTGTTCAGTGCAGATTTGTATATGTCCCTCTTGCGTGCTTTTACAAAATAAATGGGCACCTTTAAAGTCATCACAATGGGAAATGATTTGACTACAACCACATTGTGTCTGTTGAGTTTTCCACTGAATTATCTATAACCAATTGTGAAGCCCTATGCAAACCTTTATTCCATTGTGGATTTTGTGTTGCATAGTGTTGAGAAATATTTTAAATGGTCTTTTTCCCCCTTTACTTTAATGCTTGCTATAGAACCTTGAATATAAGAAAATTCCTCTTCAGCCAGAACTGTAGAGCTGCTAGGGCCCTGCCATTATAATTGACAGCAGAGGTTCTGCAAACTTAGTCTGAGGTCTGCATTATCAAATCTCTACCCAGACTTTCCAGTCCACAAAACATCTATTCACATACTTAAAAAAAAATTAAGCAATTTCTAAATTTGTCAATTGACCTGCTAGACACAGCATAATATGCTACCTAAAATAATACCATAAACCATGAAAAAAATGAAATTGTCAAATCACCTACAGTTTTTAACGTTTTTTCTCTTTCATATGAACATTTCAATTTCAATTGCTGTCAGTTCCTCTAAATAAGAATCGATCTTTCTTCCCCTTCCCCTTCCCATCATTCTGAGTGCTTTCCAGGGAAGTAACCAAATTAAATTAATCTCTGCAGATTTGAATTTGTATTTATTTATTTATTCTTTCCTAATTTGGTGAATATATTGCACTGACATCCCTTTTGTTAACAGTTCAATTTTCTTCTACCATTCTAGATGAGTTGTCAATGATAAGCAAAGTAATATTTGAATTCCAGGAGGTTCTTTGTGAAGAAAAATATAATATCCCAGACTGTCACAGTCTGTTTACTTTTTAAATGACAACAGTGTTGTTATACCTTTTAACTTTGGTTTCCTGAGAAACTTCAAACTGTAATAGCATTAAATTTGGTAGTAAAGTAACCATGTTCACAATTTCTTTGCTTGGAGGAAATGCATTCTCACTACTTAATATTGTGAGTCATTAGCACTTTTGACTGTTGAGCCAAACTCTTGATAGGGACTCTGTGAATAATTGTTTAATAAATAGTACTCCTTTGCCCCAGCATTTTGGGGGGGGGTATAGAGGGGCTGGCTGGGCATTGGGTTCCTAGTGGAGCTAGAGTGTAATACCTAAATCTGACCGGTAGGTGCCACTCTCCAACAGATGATGCCTCCTTTGCTCACTGACCATGACCATGCCAAGTTTACACTGCATAAACCTGGAGGAGGGTGTTGCTTTCACTTGATTTATGATATGAGTGGCTCCTCCTGGAATTATGTTGCCAAACCCTGTCTTCAAAGTTCAAGATTGAGTTATGTAAATGAAATTATAAACCTACTTTGTAGACAGTAATGGGATATTATAAAAGAAACCTACAGGGGGAGGATCCAAGATGGCAGATTAGACACAAATCCAGCGCACAACACCCAGCGAAAGAGACACAGAAACCCAGAGATCTCCTAGCTCCAACGGAGGTAGCAGGTGCATTTCAACGGGTCTGGTCCGAGGGTGAGCAAAGCCCACTCAGGGCAGATCGAGGAGGGGGAGGGGTGCTGCTTCACCCAGAAAGTGCATTTGACTGGCGAGTAGGAGGCTCCACCTCTGGCGCTCCAGTCCAGATACGGCGCTTCCCCCAAAGCCTCAGCAATACACAGAACAGGGGATCTTTGCCAGTCAAGCGCCAGGAATTGCAAGTGTGGAGCTGAATAAGAATCTGCAAACTGAGCTATTGCCCCCTCCCCCCACCCGGAGAGAGAGGGATCTGTAAGTGGGAGCAGCTGGGCTGCCCCTACCCCATGACCGGAGAGAGAGAAAGCTGAAAGGGGGGAGACTGCAGGGTGCAACTGGGCGGGTCCCTAACCTCCCCCACAAACCCCAGAGGGCTGAAGCTCTGACTCTAGTGGGTTGCGTAGCCAGTGCCACAGTCTGAGAGGAACCCTGAATGATCCAGCCCAGTGGAGGAGGGCACAACCCACCACTAGAGGGGTGGGACTGGGCTACATGTTTTAATAAAAAACACAGGAAGCCTACATAGCAACAGGATGGCGTTCTTGACAACCCAGCAGCGCCTACAGGTCAGCGGAAGAGGTGGGCCTAATCTCCCAGCATAAACAAGAAAGACACAGGAAGCTCCCCTAGTAACCTGAAAGAGTCCCTAGAAACCCTGTAGCGCCCCCACAGGCAGACAAGCGACCTCATCAAGCAGCTCTCTGACACCACAGCCAGGTAAATCCACAAAGATGGGAGAAAACCAGCGCAAAAAAGGTGAAACCACCAAAACCAGAACACCTTTTCTCCTTCAAGGGATCACAACTCCTCAACAACACAGGATCACAACTTGACCGAGAAGGAGTGTGAAGAATTGACGGAAACAGGGTTCAGAAGGTGGATAATAACAAACTTCTCAGAGCTAAAGGAACACATTCTAACTCAATGCAAAGAAACCA
The DNA here is from genome assembly GCA_036589455.1 of Ateles fusciceps. Lineage (NCBI taxonomy): Eukaryota > Metazoa > Chordata > Mammalia > Primates > Atelidae > Ateles > Ateles fusciceps. The sequence goes on along the minus strand of JAZHEH010000045.1, from coordinate 5,532,434 downwards.
GAAACCTTGAAAAAACTTTAGATGAAATGCTAACTAGAATAACCAGCTTAGAGAAGAACATAAACGACTTGATAGAATTGAAGAACACAGCACAAGAACTACGTGAAGCAAACACAAGTTTTAATAGCTGAATCGATCAAGCAGAAGAAAGGATATCAGAGATTGAAGATCAACTCAATGAAGTAAAAAGAGAAGGCAATACAAGAGAAAAAAAAGTGAAAAGAAATGAACAAAGCCTCCAAGAAATATGGGATTATGTGAAAAAACGTAATCTACGCTTGATTGGTGTACCTGAATATGACAGGGAGAATGAATCCAAGCTGGAAAACACACTCCAGGATATTATCCAGGAGAACTTCCCAAGCCTAGCAAGGAAGCCAAATTTCAAATTCAAGAAATACAGAGATCTCCACAGAGATATTCCTCAAGAAGAGCAACCCCAAGGCACATAATTGTCAGATTCACCAGGGTTGAAATGAAGGAAAAAATGCTAAGGGCAGCCAGAGAGAAAGATCAGGTCACCCACAGAGGGAAGCCCATCAGACTTACAGCAGATCTCTTGGCAGGAACTCTACAAGCCAGAAGAGAGTGGGGGCCAATATTCAACATCCTTAAAGAAAAGAACTTTCAACCCAGAATCTCATATCCAGCCAAACTAAGCTTCATAAGTGAAGGAGAAATAAAATCCTTTATGGACAAGCAATTATTGAGAGATTTTGTCACCACCAGACCTGCCCTACAAGAGCTCCTGAAAGAAACACTAAGCATGGAAAGGAACAAGTACCAGTCACTGCAAAAGCAAACCAGTTGGCAAAGACCAAAAATGCAATGAAGAAAATGAGTCAACTAACGAGAAAGAAAACCAGCCAGTAACAAAATGGCAGGATCAAATTCACACATAACAATATTAACATTGAATGTAAATGACCTAAACACCCCAATCAAAAGACACAGACTGGCAAAAAATTCTTGCAATTTACCCATCTGAAAGGGCTAATATCCAGAATCTACAAAGAACTAAAACAGATATACAAGAAAAAAACAAACAACCCCATTCAAAAGTGGGCAAAGGATATGAACAGACACTTTTCAAAAGAGGACATATATGAGGCCAACAAACATATGAAAAAATGCTCATCATCACTGGTCATTAGAGAAATGCAAATGAAAACCACACTGAGATATCATCTCACGCCAATTAGAGTGGCGATCATTAAAAAATCGGGAGACAACAGATGCTGGAGAGGATGTGGAGAAATAGGAACACTCTTACACAGTTGGTGGGAGTGTAAATTAGTTCAACCATTGTGGAAGACAGTGTGGCAATTTCTCAAGGATCTAGAAATAGAAATTCCATTTGACCCAGCAATTCCACTATTGGGTATATACCCAAAGAACTATAAATCATTCTACTATAAAGACACATGCACATGTATGTTCATTGCAGCCCTGTGTACAATAGCAAAGACCTGGAACCAACCCAAATGCCCATCAATGAAAGACTGCACAAAGAAAATGTGGTACATATACACCACGGAATACTATGCAGCCATAAAAAAAAAAGATGAATTCGTGTCCTTTGTAGGGACTTGGATGAATCCGGAAACCATCATTCTCAGCAAACTGACCCAAGAACAGAAAGCCAAGCACCATATGTTCTCACTCATAGGTGGGTGTTGAACAACGAGAACACGTGTACTCAGGGGAGAGGAGCATCACACACAGGGGGCAGTTGGGGGGCGGGTAGGGGAGAGACAATGGGGGGGGTGGGGAGAAATGCCAGATATAGTATGCACCTAAAGTAAAATAAATAAATAATTTAAAAAAAAAATCAATAAACTCAAAAAAAAAAAAAAGAAACCTCCATAAAACATATGTAGTTCCCTTTCCTATTTTTAAAAATTATTGTGGTCCTGGACAATTAGATGAAATACCTCCTTGTTTCTCATGGTGTGGTCTGTATCAGAATCACATGAGATGCTTGTCAGGGAAGGTTCCTGGACCCTACGATGAGCCTACTTAGGCAGATTGTGTGTGCATGTGTTCATGTTTGTGCAAGTGTGTGTTGGGGTGGGGGTGGGGGTTGATCACCAAGCTTCTGAGAGATTGTTTTGTTAAGTAAAATTTGAGAACAACAATTCTAACAGTTGTTAGAATCTGGGCTAAGACTGATGATTCTAAAGTCTTAGCCCAGCACATATTTGGAAAAGTGGCTTTTCCATTAAAATGAGGGAAATGCAAAATCAAAGAGTGTGTATGTGAGTGTGAACTACTCTAGTGTGCACAGATAATTCTCACCCTCAATATTATCATCTTTAAGTATCAAAAGTGTACACGTATAACTTACCTTCAATATTATCTTTAAATAGCAATAGCAATATTATTTACTATTATTAAAATATGTGTAGATTAATTATTACAATGTTATGCTTTGGAGTACAGTCATGCTTTATTACACAAACATCACCCTTCTATCAGCATTTATAATCTAAGACAATAGTCAGTGTTGGATATTTAGGACACATGTGAAGGACAAAAATCAAATAAACACTTAAATTATGTGTAAATGTTGAGACAAAGCTTTTAATGATGTTAAATTTTAATTAAAAAATAATAAACTAATCATAATCTAGACTCCACCATACGAAAGGAATGAAGCAAGGGTATTATGTGTGTGATGCTCAATTTTGAGTTTTAGGGAAGTAGTGTCCAGGATTTTAGCAAATCATATACATCTACATTTCAGAAGTAGAACCATTTCAGAAACAGAACATGTGTGTAGATGTGTTCATTCCTGCCCACAGAGTCAAAGCCTGTTTCAGGAAGACACAGTATAAGTTCTGTTTCTTGTGGAAGTGGTTTCTGAAACCCTCAAGCTATTTTGTTGCATTTCTGCTGCCAGCCAGTCAGGCCCACCCCAACTTCCTGGTCTACCTGTACCTGGTCTGGCCTGTGGGTTTCATTAACTTAGATATGGTAGCTGTTTTGACTGTGAGTCACACCTTGAAAGTTAAATACTATTAAATTTTGGAAAGTTGGCCACATTCATTCACATAAGAGCTTTTAAAGCTTTAATGTAATTATTTGGCACTTATAGGATATAAACACACACACACACATTTGACTAGCCACGTGATTTTTTTGCCTCTTCAGCAATGATCAATTCAGAATCACCCAAGAAAGTGATACATTTCTTTTACCAGGCAATTATTGAACCTTAAGGGAAGAAGGATAACCTTCTTGGTATATTTTTTATCATCCTCTTGCCTCCCAACTGGCAACCAACTGTCAATATTTAGACTAGAGTGTTATTAAGAATATCAAACGTTATTATAGAGCAGACTTTGTGAGAAATTTGACCCATCACTTTGGTATGATAGCAGACTCTCAATCATGTTGTAACATTAAAGTTCCATTCTTAATGTTGCCTAGGACTGGAATTATGTTCAAAGTTAAAGGATAAAATGAATTTTGAGAAAACACATTCATCCTTTTCATATCTCCACCTCTGTCATTCTCTGCCTACCTTTCTGACTGCTCATGAGAATTTGGTTGAAAATAAAAGAGTGCATATTGATTCAGCCCTCGCTGTGTGCCCAAAACTGCCCCATATTTGATGATAATGGAAATAAGCACCCCCCTCTGCTGCTCAAAATAAGAAAAATTAATATGAATAAGCAGGAATTATGCAAGCGATATGGAGGTGAGACTGTAAAATGACACGAAGATGTCTTTCTCGCTTTATCTTCTCAGATATGCAGAAATCATGGGTAATTTCAAATGACATTAACAAGTTAAGGCTTATTATCACTTGTGAAAATGGTCATTTCCTAGATGACCCAAAAAAAAAAAAAAACACACATACACACAGAAAAGAAACTTGTGAGAGAATGCTGCTTTAGTCTTTTGATTCATTAATTCTTAAGAAAAAGGAGTTGGGCACAGTGGCTCACATCTGTAGTCCAGCTACTCAGGAGACTGGGGCAGAAAGATCCCTTCACCCCAGGAGTTCAAGGCTGCAGTGAGCTATGATTGCACCACTACACTCCACCACAGTTGACAGAGCAAGACCCTGTCAAAAAAAAAAAAAAAAGATTATACTGTCTTTGTACTCTCTGGGAGTTTGTTCAGCCAAACAGTCATTACCCATTACCTTCCCTTTGGAATGAGAAATATCTGGCCTTTAAGAGTACTTTCCTCCCTCAATATACTGGGGGATTGGTTCCAGGAGCCTCATGTATACTAAAACCCACATGTACTCAAGCCTTGCAGTCATCTCTGTAGAACCCATGCATGCAAAAAGTCAGCATCAGCCCTTCATAGCCACGGGTTCCACATCCCTCAAATACTGTGTTTTCTACCTGCACTGGGTTGAAAACAAATCCACCTATGAATGGAGCACTTTGGCTTAAGGATCAGTTTTACTCCCCTCATAAGTGTATGTTGTTTTTCACTTGTTTTGGGTCTAGGTCTCTATATAACAGCTAATGGACAATTAACTTTAGTTATTATTGATATTATAGTTCAGAATTCAAATCCTAATTAAGTCTGAGATCTTGGACAAATTACCTAGCCTTTCTAAGCCTCAGGTTTTTTCCATATACAAAATAGGAATAACAGGGAGTGAGATGAGAGGTTCATACCATGCTTGGTATCAGGCTTGGTACATAATAAACCCTCAGTGTGGGCTTTGTGGTAGATATTGTCTGTGTTACACTTTCAAGGAGTTTCTAATATAGTAGTTAATATGGGACATATATTCAGGTGGCTATAGTTTAATACATGGTAAAGTTCAGAGAAGGGAGATATCACCCTAACCCAAAAGACTTAGAGCAGGATGTGTCGTTTCACCTGAGCTTTGAATAAAATGAAATATTTAAACAAGTCAGGGAGCCTTTCTAGGTGGAGTCTTTCTTTGTTCCAAAGGGAAGGTGATGACTGGTTGAACAAACTCCCAGATAGTACAGTCGCCTCCTTCGTTTGTTTTCTTTTTTTAGAGACAGGGTCTTGCTCTGTTCAGGGAATTGTACAAGTAGAACTAGAAGGGTGGGAAGGCACAAGGTGTGAATGAGTTGCTCAGTGTGACTGCGTTATAGAATTCATGAAATGCAGCAACGTAAGCCAAGACTGGGAAAAATGAAGTTGGTTGTAACTAGACTGATTATGTAAGACCCAGAATGCTTTATGTTCCAAAGTTTGGTCTCTAAACCATGGAATATGGAATTTCACTCTAATAATTTGGAGGAGAACATCCCTGTTTATTTATGACCACCATACCCTCCCATGAGTGACAGCACTGCTCCCAGACAGCTTCATGATGGCAGACTGTGTGCCAATGATCCAGTAATTGAAGGTTCCTGATCAGCTGTGGACTTCTACATCACCCAGCCAGTCACTTTCCACCACACCAATGTAGTCACCTTGTATGAGAAGCCATTATGTTTGAGGCTAAGTTAAAGGCTAACATGCTCTAAATTGGCTGTGGCTGATTATTTTGTAAATAGTGTCAGCCTAGGAAACTAACAGTGGAATGTGACTCTAGTGCCTGTGAGCCAGCGTCAAGGTGATGGTATCAAATACACATGACTCTTCGTGCCTCAAGTCATTACCAAGTACTTTTTTTAATCCATTTTTGGTTTGATAAACTAAGACTAAAAGGTTGTATAACTTTTTCTAGTTCTTGTAAACATTATTGACCTTGTAAGAAGATCAATCTATCTGAGTTTCCCTTTTCCCCATGGAAAATTGGGGATTAGCAAAAATACTTGCAAGACAGAGACTGTCAGAAGGGAATAGGCCCCTTCAAAATGGTCCATAGTTTTACCCAAATTAGAATTCAGGAGATGTTTTACTCCCTTGGGGCCACAGACAAGTAGGAGTTCTAAGCTCTTAAGTACTCGCATAGGAAAATGATTAAGTTATTAGGTTTCATAAATAGGACATAGAAAACTAAAGATAATAATGCAAAGCAGGTAGATATAATTAAAAGTAGATAAGGAGTTAGGTAGGAGTTTAGGAAAAACAGGCTGCCAACCTTCAAAGCTAGAGCCTGGTCTCTCTCATGTCAGTGCCTCTGGATCCATGCTGCTAGTGTATAGGGACCAGTGTTCTGTTAGCAACTGAACCAAGACAATGAGCGTGACCACAAGTATGGGTACTAAGTTCTGCTAGAGACTAGAGCAATACGCAAGAGAGCTAACTTTTACTAAAAGGTTCATTTTAGGGATGATAATCAGACTGGGAGGATAATGGATGATATTATGCCCAGGGCACCAAGGAATACCCAAATTCTGTTCTGGGGCCTGAGGAAGATATTTCAGCAACTAGAAAATGGGAGGCATAGTAATGCTTCACTTTTGGTTGTGGCTTCCCCCACAAATCCTGATGTAGAGAGTTCTGGTAATTAAGTGAGTTCACAAACAGCATTCCGATTTTCTAAGCTTGTGGACATACTTGAATTACATCTGGTGTAGTTACAGAAAACCCAATTAAACAATGGCTTAAATGCCTTACGGGATATGAAGCCCAGAGTATGTAGTGCATGATGGATTCACAAAAGTACAGTATCTTCAGTGTCACAGGCTGCTTCTGTCTTTCTCCTCTGCCTTCCTTAGCATGTGAATTTTACATTCCTATGGTTTCTGTTCGACCCATCATATTTGTATGTCAAGTCAGAAGAGAAGGGTGAGATCCAAGGGCCAAAGGTGAGTGTGAGGAAAGTCTGCCCATTTTCCAAATGGTTTTCCTGGAGGCCAACCTAACAACTTCACTTCTGTCTCTCAGACCAGAACTCAATCACATGGCTAGTTGCAAAGGAGCCTGGGATGTGTAGTTTCCATGATACCATGATACTGACCTGAAAAAAAAAAAAGAGTTCTGCCCAAAAGAAAGGAGAGAATAGATATTAAAGAAGCCAACAGCACCAATTGCCAATGTGAGTTAAGTCTGAATAACAGGAGAACAAAGTCAGCACTGAGACTTACTGAGCCTCCACTCCTCCTTACCAAAATCCAGTCTCAGATTCCGTCATGACCTCTGTCACCCAGGCTGGAGTGCAGTGGAACGAACTTGGCTCACTACAACCTCCACCTCCTGGGTTCAAGCAATTCTCCTGCCTCAGTCTCCCAAGTAGCTGGGACTATAGGTGTGCACTACCACACCTGGCTAATTTTTGTATTTTTAGTAGAGATGGGGTTTCATCATGTTGGCCAGCCTGGTCTTGAACTCCTCACCTCATGATCCACCTGCCTCAGCCTCCCAAAGTGCTGGGATTACAGGTGGGAGCCACTGCACCTGGCCAATGCCATCTTATCCAGATGCCATTTTATTCCAACTAGTGCCAGATACAGCAGAAGTTGGAACCAGAAATAGAAAGAAGAAGCACATATATGCCTTTATATAAGTTTTCTATGCCTACCTTATCAAATTATCACAAATTGGGTGGCTTAAAGCAACAGAAATGTATTGCCTCATAGTTCTGGAGGCCAGAAGTCCAAAGTTAATGTTTAGCTGGATCATCCTAAAACACTTAGAAATAGCAGGTCAAAGCCACATCCCCCAGACTGTCATACCAGCTGTGAGAGAATGATTAACAGCCAGGCCCCCTCTGCTTGTGGCTGGCCTTGCAGGGCTACACTGCCTCTGGAGGCTCTAGGGGAGAATCTGTTCCTTGCCTCTTCTATTTCCAGCAGCTGTTGGCCTTCCTTGGCTTGTGGCCATGTATCTCTCTGCTCTATCATCACTTTGTCTTCTCTTCTATATGTTTGTGATTTCTTTTCCTTGGTCCGTCTCAAATCTCTCTCTGTCTCCCATAAAGACACTTGTCATTGGATTTAGGGCCCACCAGGACAATCCAGGATGGTCTCATCATATCAAGGTCTTTGACTTTATTATATCAGCAAAGACACTTTTTCTAAGTAAAGGCACACTCACAGGCTTTGAGTGTTTATTTTAACTGGATTTCACCTGGGCAGAAAAAGAAATGCTTATAACAGAGAATTGACAGAGAATGAGAGATAGAGGAAGAGCCGAAGGAGGCAGATGGAGGCAGAGTTGTAATTCCTGCTCCTGACCCCAGGTGGCGCTTGGTTTCTGACCAGTGTTTTTTAACCTCAAAACACTCAATTTCCTTAGAAAGGATGAAAGGCAACGTAATCTCGAAGCAAGTGGCCACCTATCTGAGCATTCTTCATGCTTTCAGGATGCATTTCAGCCCTATTTGAAGTTTTCTAGAGGGTCAGAAGGGCTTGGCGGGATGAGCCTTAGAAGTGCTCTTGGCAGTGAGAAGGGGTCCCTGAGCACTGTTCAACTCTTCATGAATGTTTGTTAAGTGAATGGATGACCCTAATGCCTTTCCATTAAAGAACCTGCCCCATTAAAGACCCATTCCCAGCCCCAGAAATAATCACTTAAGTTTCTTAATTTCTCTTCATAATGCACTACTGGTAGGAGAGCTCATTTTCTAGTATTAAACCAAACTGCAGTGCATGATACATTTCCTTTGACTTGCAAGAAATCCCTGCAGACGGCATTAGTGGATTTATTTTAAATTGCTGTTTGTAAACTCCAAATAATTATATAAAATTGTTTTTTAATGTTTGCATAATTTTTTCATCATTAAAAGCCACCAAGCTCTTTTATATTGAGGCAGAATCAACCATTGACATAAAAAATGGTTACCTTGATGTTTTTAACATCTCTGCCTCACACACAGGCATTCTTTGCTCTGCATGGATATTTATAGTGCTTGTCACATTAGTGGCTTATTCTGGCAAATGTGTTGTTTTGGCGTGAACTTCAATAAGAGGGGGAGAAATCCTTATCCTGAAACTTCCTGGAAGCCAAACCTAGGTACTTGGCCTGCCATAGAGAATTGGGCAAAGGTACTATTCTCATTTGATCATTTGAGAAAGCCTTGTTACACTTAGCCATTCCTCCCATTTTCAAAACCATTCTCTGAGTAAGCCATAACTCAGTGCTGCAAAAGCCTACAAAATCTACTTATTAGGATCAAGGTGCGGTTTTAAGATGTTTTCTTCAAAATTATAGTGGTGGCCGAGGAGTTCAACAGATGTTTGCTTTGAATTTAATTTTACATTTTTATTCATTGAAAAATGTAATAAAAATGTGCTCTTCAATATATTCCAGGTTTGAATCCATGGGAGACTATCAGTGCTTTAACTTGCCCTGACTTTTACACAGTTATTAGAAAAAAGATTTTCCTGTCATTTCTATTTCATTAACACCTAACCTAAGATTGTAAGACAGGCTGGCAAATAGTTGTAAATGATCTTTTTTTTGTCTCTGTGAATTAGGACATTCATCAGGGAAACAACATGCAGAAATAAACTACTAATGCTAATAATATGCATTTGTCTAACATAACCCATGATTTCAAATTTTATATTCATCAATTCACTTTTAAAACAGTCTCACTGTTCTTATGAATTGATTGGTTTTAATAATGAAAAGATTTTACAAGTTCAAATTTCTATTTATATATTGAAACCTAAAAGATTGCTTCTCTGTGTTGTAATAGAGTCCCTGGAAGATATGGTTTTAAAATAGCCTCCTAATAAACACACTAACAAACAGTTAAAAATGTAATTGTACTGTTGTACAAAGTGAGATCTGTACACTAGCAGCTTGGAAGCTTGTTAGAAATATACAAGCTTGGCCCCCACCCTAGCCCTACCGAATCAGAATCTGCATTTTAACAGGATCTCCAGGTAATCTGTATGCATATTAAAGTTTAAGAAGCTGTGCGCTGGAGTAAACAATAGAAGTCTCTGCTAATATACTTGTAGTCTACGGGAGTAACCCATCATCATATGTGGTCACATATGATGAAGGTGCTTTCCAAATGCCATGCAGAGGGCCGATGTCCAAGCTGGAGAGATTCCCAGGCCAACATCCACAAAATAATGATGTAATAGGTCTCTTGGAGATGAGACTTTTTTTTTTAATTTCTAATTAATTTATTTTAGTTGACAGAATAAATATATTCATTTTTGGTGTACAGTATAATCTTTTGAATCATATTTATGGTGTATATCTTTGTATATATATATTTATGGTGTACTGTATGATCTTTTGAAATATATACACATTGTGGAATGGCTAAATCAAGCTAATTAACATACATATTACATCACAGACTTATTTCCCATGATGAGAATAAATAAAATCTACCCGAGTTTGTAAATATTTTAGAAGGCTTCCCAGGCAATTGTGATGAACATCTAGTTTTGTGGAAAGCAAGACACTGAGAGAATAAAGCAAGACATTGGGACATAAAAATGACAGTTTTTAAAGTTTGGGTGAAGCGAGAATAATAGATAAAGGAAAGGTTTACACTGAGAAAAACAGCTCATGCTAGATTGGCTTGCAAATACCCAGACCTAGTCAGGGGCCATATGAGGGCAAGAGGAAATGGAAAAGACAGAAAAAAGTGACTAGAGAGGCATTCCCTCCATCCATATCTACCGGGGTGGCTCTTCCACACAGACCACCATGCCAGGCATTGCTGGACAATGAGATAAGTACCCAGACCCTCTACCCTCTTACACTGCCTAAGGTGCTAGAGGAGATCAGAATGTCAATAACACTAATCCAAGCAAGAACTAAATACATATAAATGTAAGGTAAAATAATTGTATTCTCACCATAGATGAAGGAATAATTGATTTTTTTTTTTTTTTTTTTTTTTTTTTTGAGACAGAGTCTCACTCTGTTACCCAGGCTGGAGTGCAATGGCACAATCTCGGCTCGCTGCTACCTCTGCCTCCCAGGTTCAGGTGAGTCTCCTGCCTCAGCCTCCTGAGTAGCTGGGATTACAGGTGCCTGCCACCATGCCCAATTAATTTTTGTATTTTTAGTAGAGACGGATTTTTGCCATGTTAGCCAGGCTTGTCTTGAACTCCTGACCTCAGGTAATCTGCCCGCCTTGGCCTCCCAAAGTGCTGGGATTACAGGTGTGAGCCACCATGCCTGGCAGGAACAATTGATTTTGATTAAAAGAATCAGGAATGGCTTCACAGAAAGGAACCCATGTCTCTCTGTTGTAGGCTTGGTTCTAATCACATTTGAGAATAATTGATGTGGAAAGAAAAGATGGAGATTCAAGAACTGCAGGCTGGGCGCAGTTGCTCACACTTGTAATCCCAGCACTTTGGGGGGCCAAGGTGGGTAGATCACCCGAGGTCAGGAGTTCAAGACCAGCCTGACCAACATGGAGAAACCCCGTCTCTACTAAAAATACAAAATTAGCCAGGGGTGGGAGTACATACCTGTAATCCCAGCTACTTGGGATGCTGAGGCAGGAGAATCACCTGAACCCAGGAGGCAGAGGTCGCAGTGACCCAAGATCGTGCTATTGCCCTCCAGCCTGGGCAACAAGAGCAAAACTCTGTCTCAAAAAAAAAAGAACAAGTACAAAACTCAGAGGCATGTATCCTGGGGAACAGATCAACGTCGACTTGGATTTTGGGGTCCACATAGATCAGTGTCTACTTTGATGTGGGAAGAGAAGAGTCATATGGTGAGAGATGGCATAAAAGGACACTTTGTTGTCCTGGCGTAGAGGACCATGAAGCCACATTAAAGACAGTCTTCTGTAGATGTTGGCTACCCCTGTCAACTCTGTTGATTTTCTTGAGGACTCAGAAGTTGAGGAAGTGAGCATCTTGAATTCTTCTCATTACCCAAAGAAAGAGATCATTGAAGCTCTTGGCCTTCAACTTGGTAATCTTAGAGTCTGTGGCCAAGATTTATAAATTATTTGTGCTTTATCCACACTGACTTTTTATTTTTAACAGCCTCTAGTTTTCCAAAGTTTTTCTCTAGCCCTGGTTGACTGTGTTCTCCTTGAACACATAGATACATGAAACGGTTCTGAAAGCCTACACATGCTCTAGAAATGTAAAACAGTATTGAACAGTATCTGCTTCACTGAAGCTGCAGATCTCTAAGATAGGCAAGAGAGGTATTATTACCATATAACTTTGGCTTGGGGAGGTTAGGGGACATTGTGGGCATGTGGCTAATAAGTCTTGGAGCTGGAAATAGGTCACATTTATTATCCTTGCCACAATTTTTTTTACTTCCCCTTATTCCTTACAGTAAATCACTGTTGTAATCATCAGCTCTAGGTAACAATATTTGGTCCTTCTCTTCTTCTGGGCCTGTAGAAGATTGAACTTTCGCTCTCCTGCTGGTTGGGTGGGTACCCCCTTTGTGGTCATTACGGAAGCCCATGCTAGGATGAGCCTCTGCCAGTCTAAGTCCCTAAGTAACTATGATAAGTTTAGCCTCTATCCTGGATATGTAGTGTCATCAGGAAATAAACTTGTGTTAAGTCATTCAGATGTGGGGGTTGTTCGTTACTGCAGCAGATCCTAGCCTATTCTTGCAGGTAGTAGCCTCTATCAAATTTCTATCTAGACAAGTCAGCATGTATTCACCGGAGAGTGCGGGCAGTGTAATGTGAACTTGGTGGGGAGATAAAGCATATATGGAAAACACTTCATAGCACAAGACACTATACCGTCCGAGGAAAGGTGATGTGTTTTGTCTGTCCTCTAGTGCTGTCTACCATTTCTATGATACACCTCACACCTAATAGGTGCCATATCTGTATTTGTTGAATGAACAAACATATACTTTTATTTTAATGTGAAAGCTGTATGTTCTTTCCATCAAGACATATCTTGGCAATATCATTTTTACTAATCATTTCTATTAGTTTTCATATTTTTTATGCTATACACAATAAGCCATGAAAAATCTACGTGTGAACACTGATCTTTTTACAGGAATTTACTTCAGGTAAAGTATATCTGCATTATTATTAAACAGCTAGCATCATAGATTTTAGAGGAAGAAGAAAGGGGTGTAGTCATGACATTATTAGAAATTCACAGCAGTGATTTCCCACTCTGATTTGGTGATATGCCTGGAGCTATCCATGTACCTCTAGCAGTGTTGCAAGGTAATAAATATTACAAGCATAACATGCTAAACAAGCAGATCTTAAATGAAATATTTTAGCGTATATTAAGTTTTTTATTTTATATTTCATTGTAAACACAATCCCATTCATCTCTATACTTTATATACCTTAATAATGGACCTCTTCCAGGGAACAGCGTCTCGTTATGTAAACAGGGACCTTAAACAGAGACTGTTTCTGTGACTTTGAGGTCATTGACAAGATTAAATGGGTTGCAAAACACCATCTTTAAAAGTGAGGGTAAATTTGTCTCAGCTGGAATTCGAAGCAAGCGGTGCTTCAGAGTGGTGTGTATGTCTACGTAGTACACCCTGATATGGCATATTTCTTGCCTTGTTTCAGTTCGTTAATTATCTGCTTCCTGTTCTTCTGTTTAATTAGTCCTGTGTTGTTTCATTCTTTCCACTTCCTGACTTTCTTCCTTTCTTTCATATTCTCCATCTGTTTCTGCCTTTGAAAGTTTCATTTTGGTTTTTAATTTTAACTGATGTCTCCTCTGACATTTCAGATTTCATTAGCATTTCTTACCAGATTTGTTACATTCATTTTAGCCATTTTTACATGTCTGAAAACTTCCAAATCCTTAATTAAGTGTATTGATCCTCAAAATGGCATCTTTTTAAAAAAAAAAAAAGTAAATAAATGTTCTCAACTGCTGGTATTCTTTTTTCCCCCCACAACTGTTATTTTAGATTCCGGGGCTACATGTGCAGGTATGTTACATTGGTAAATTGTGTGTCACTGGGATTTCGTGTACAAATGATTTCATCACCCAGGTAGTGAGCATAGTACCTGATAGGTAACCTCATCCTCCTCCCATGCTCCCTGGTCAAGTAAGCCCTGGTGTTTGCTGTTCCCATCTTTGTATCCATGTATATTTAACGTTTAGCTCCCACTTATAAGTGAGAACATGTAGCATTTGGTTTTCTATTCCCACATTAATTCGCTTAGGATAATGACCTGAAGCTACATTCATGTTACTGAAAAGAACATTATTTCATTTTTTGTGGCTGCCTAGTATTCTATGGTGTATATGTACTACATTTTCTTTATCCATTTACCATTGATGGACATCTAGGTTGATTCCTTGTATTTGCTATTGTGAATAGTGCTGTGATGCACATATGGGTGCGTGTGTCTTGATAGAATTATTTATATTCTTTTGAGTATATATCCAGCAATGGGATTGCTGGGTCCAGTGGTAGTTCTGTTTATAAGTTCTTTCAGAAATCTCCAGATTGCTCTCTACAGTGGCTGAACTAATTTACATTCTCACCAGCAGCGTGTAAGCGTTCCTTATTCTCCACGATGTTGCCAACATCTGTTATTTTTTGGCTTTTTAGTAATAGCCATACTGACTGGTGTGAGATGGCATCTCATTGTTTTGATTTACATTTCTCTAATGATTAGTGGTGTTGAACATCTTTTCATGTACTTGTTGGCCATGTATGTCTTCTTTTGAGAAGTATGTGTTCATGTCCTCTGCCCATTTTTTAATGGAGTCATTTGGTTTTTAGCTTGTAAATTTGTTTAGCTCCCTTATAAACTCTGGATATGAGACTTCTGTCAGAAGTAGTTTGCAGTGTTTTCTCCCATTCTGTAGGTTGTCTGTTTGCTCTGTTGAGTGTTTCTTTTGCCGTCTAGAAGATCTTTAATTAGGTCCAACTTGTCTGTTTTTGTTTTTGTTGCAATTGCTTTTGGAAACTCTGTCATGAAAACTTTGCCAAGGCCTGTGTCCAGAATGGTGTTTGCTAGGTTTTCTTCTAGGGATTTTATAGTTTTAGGTTTTATATTTATTCCTTTAATCTATCTTGAGTTGATTTTTGTATGTAATGAAAGATAGTGGTCCAGTTTCAATCTTCAGCATATGGCTAGCCAGTTATCCCAGCACGATTTATTGAATAGGGAGTCCTTTCTTCATTGCTTGTTATTGTTGACTTTGTCAAAGATTGGATGGTTGCAGGTATGCAGCTTTATTTCTGGGTTCTCTAACCTGTTCCATTGGTTGCTGTGTCTGTTTTATTCCAGTACCATGCTATTTTGGTTTCTGTAGTCTTGTAGTATAGTTTGAAGTCAGGTAGTTATAAAGCCTTCAGCTTGGTCTCTTTGCTTAGGATTGCTTTAGCTACTCAGGCTATTTTTTTTCTTCCATATAAACTTTAGAATAGTTTTTTTTTCTAATTCTGTGAAAAATGACATTGGTAGTTTGATAGGAATATCATTGACTCTGTAAATTGCTTTGGGCAGTATGGCCATTTTAATAATATAGGTTATTCCTATCCATGAGCATGGAATGTTTTTCTATTTGTTTGTGTTGTCGTCTCTGATTTCTTTCAGCAATGTTTTTTAAGTCTAATTATAGAAATCTTTGACCTTCCTGGTTAGCTATATTCCTAGGTATTTTATTCTTTTTATGACTGTTGTGAATGAGATTGTGTTCTTGATTTGGGTCTTAAATGCTTGTGATTCTTATAAACAGAATTCTATACTCTTAAACCCCAAGTAGATGGCCTTGATATTATAAGTTGTATTATTTCAAAACATAGTTTCAAAAAGATTAACATTAGTAACACATTAGCCAACATTTAATGAGCACCTAAATGTGTCAGGCACTTTCCTAAATTCTCTCTCTATATGATCTCATTCAACCCTTACTAAAACTCAAAGGTAAGTACTATTAATATGCCCATTTTAAAGTTGAAGAAACTGTGACATAGAGCAGTATCAGTCAGTAACTGTGGAGTTCACCCAGGCAGCAAGATCAAGGTCCCCATTTTAGTAACCAAAATTTAGAGAAATTAAAGAGATAAGGTAAAAAACCAGTCAGAAGCACCTACATGAATTAGGTGAAGATTAATTATCTTCCTGCAGTATCAAAATGCATTAGCGAGTTTTCAACTAGTCATCACACACATATTTATTTATTTATTTTTATTTTACTTTAAGTTCTGGGGTACATGTTCATATCTTGCGGGATTTTTACATAGGTATACACATGCCATTGTGGTTTGCTGCCTCCATCCCCCACCCTATCACCTACATTAGGTATTTCTCCTAATGTTATCCCCTCCCCAGCCTCCCCCACCCCCTGCTATCCCTCCCCTAGCCCTTAGCTGAAGTGATTATGTAAAAATCACAACCAGCAGAACTTGGAAGAAAAGAGATGTTTGACAGGGTCAATATATTTGGAATTGTTTTTGAGACTGGGAGAGAAAGTGAATGCATGCCATGATGTCACACTTCCCCAAAGATTTGGAATTTGGGCTTCGGAGACTCATGTGCTGTGGCTTGCTTAATGTCCAAGATTCAAGTCAGTCCTATTTTGACAGGGGCATATATCCCATGACAATCTGATGACGCCAGTTGACACAATTGCTTCTCTTCCAATTTCATACATTACTGCCTAAGCTCACCCTACGTTCTTTAAGACCTTCCACTAGTGAAAATAGTGATGGCAACTAATGTTTCCTGAAAACATACTGCATGTCACACACCTGTGTCATGCACTTTATGGGCACTTTTTCATGTGATTCTTATAAGTCCTCCATAATATACAGACTGTCATATCCCCAGGCTATAGATAGGAAAGCTGAGCTTAGGGAAGTTTATGGAACTTGCTTATGATGACATAGGTGAGAGATGTAGAACTAGGTAACCCCTATTTTCACCACACATTATTTGGGGTAGATGGAAGGCATTCATTCATCAGATTTTTATTATACTGTGCTTTGTGTGAGACACTATGCTGAGCACTCAGGGGAAGGAAATGGTTTTTGTCCTCACAAATTTGTAGAATAAATAGGCGTGTACTCAAAGAATTAGAAGATAGGGAGATGAAGTGTGTTGGGGAAGCACAACAGAAAGAATAACTCCTTGAGAAACTAGGAAGAATCCAGACATTTAATGATTAATCAGTAATAAGTAGTAATTAACCAAGTGAATAAGGGAAAGATATTTGGGATTGAGGGAACACTATATACTGAGGCAGGGTGTCCTTCATTGATTAATTCAGCAAATACTTTTGAGTATATATTTCAGTGAAGACACTAGGGAATGCCCTTGTGAACTCTATACTCCAAACATGTAACAGCATTGAATGTAATTTCATGAAATGCATGACACATTCAGCACATAGCTACTGCTGATGTTTGTAAAGTGAAGACAGGTGAAGCTGTTGTATGTATTGTCCTATTGCTGCTGTAACAAATTGCCACACACATAGTGGCTGAAAACAACATAAATTTATATCTTACAGTTATAGACATCAGAAGTCCAAAATGGGTCTTATAGACTAAACTCAAGGTATTGAAAAGGCTACCCTCCTTCTGGAGGCTCTGGAGAAAAATTGACTTCTTTGCCTTTTCCAGCTTGTGAAGGATACCTGTATTATTTGGCTTGTAGTCCCTTGCACATCTTCAAAGCCAGCAACATGGCATCTTCAAATCTATTCTGCTCTGACCCTCCTGTCTCCTTCTTATAAGGACGCTTGTGATCGTGTTACCAGGAAATCAGTGGGCTCACTGCCCAATGCACATGGAGGCCAGTACAATATCATGGCACCAGAGAAGAGAAAAGCTTTATTGTGAGTAGACTGGCAAGGAGACAGGAGAAAATACTCAAATCTGTCTCCTTGAGCTGAGGGCTAGAGTTTGTTTTATTATAAGCAGAGGGTAGTGATGCATGATCTGACTGGTTCCTGCCATTGGGTGATCCCAAGGTTCAGTCTGATTAGATACTGAATTCTGCCATGTGGTGTCCATCTCATATTTCAGTCCTTCCTTCTTGGTCTGAATGTTCCACCCAAGGTTGCACACCTGGTTCATCTGGGCATGTTCAGGTTACGTGACCTTCAACTTGTGGGTCTTTGGCAACTGAAGCAATTCACAATTTTGTTATGTAAGAAATGAACCAGAATGATCTGGTGTGGTTACAATCACATTGGACATGCACAGATAACCCAGGATAATCATCCCTTTGCTTTGATCACATTGCAAAGTCCTTATTGCTCTGGAAGGCAATATATTCATAGATTTTAAGGGACAGAACATGGATATTTTTGAGACTGTCATTCTGCCTATCACAGCTATAAAGAGGGGTAGAAGCAGATGATGAGCTTCCTTTAATATATGAGGACCTGCACTTTATTTAACAGAATCATGAGAAATGAGCAGAAGCAAAAGTAGGCCAGAAAAAGGAAAGAATGCTTAGAGTTTTGTGCTGGTGAGAGCTGATGAGGTCTGAATAAGGCAGTATTCAGTAGGGGTAACAGACCTTGGAGAAATTTAGCACATATGGCTCTTGGCAATTAACCAGATAAGTGGATGAAAAAGAGGGAGAATTCAAGGGTGACCCCAAAGTTTTTCACTTGGTCAGCTAGGAGAACATTTTTTTTTTAACTTTTGGCTTAAAATAATATTTTCTGGACTATTTTGGTGTCAGTATAAATATTCATGCAAGTCCAACATTAGTTGTATTGACTTTTAACAAATCGCTAGTTTTAGGCCATCCAGCTGGTTATTCATGTCTTCTGTTTCATATTTTTCTTTCCTCTGTTGTAGGATATTGTTTAATATGCTGGGTATGTAGCAGACAGAGGTGTCTTCTCCACTAAATTGAATTTTAGTGTAGTATCTTTGATTGGAGATTTTAAGGTATGATAATGCTTGACACACATCACTTTCTTCTGCCTCTTGATACATTAAGGAAAGTAATTTTCACAAGTACTTGTTTTAGGTGAACAAGTTAATTTGTATAATCTAACAGTAGAATATTAGCTTTCATATATGGTTTATATATCATAATTTGAACCTATTAGGCTCTGAAGAGCCCACCAGAATTGGTTAATTCATAATATTTTTCAGGTTCCCCTCTTTATATCCAGTATCATTTTATATACCTTTGTTAGGTAAGAAAGAAGTATATTTCTCTTCTTAAATAACTGGGAAATATACTGGGCCCACTGTAATAATACAAGTGACATAGCTGAAGAGATATATTAAAAAGTATTAGTCATCTATGAATAGATGTGAAAACAGCAGAGAGAGCATGGCAGCAAATGGAGATAGCATGAGCCAAGAAATGGCTTGTCCAAATGGATTAATCACCCTGTCACTACCATATCAAGTCACTTTTACCCCTTCTAACTTAAAGTATATTTGTTAAATTCTTATACTAACCACTTTATTTGTACAGACAGAGAATATGTGTAATGCATATATCTGTCAAATAACCTGTATTCAACATATATAAAGAAGTCACACGAATCAATTGTTTAAAAGTAGAAACAACCCAATTTGTTTTAAATTGGCAAAGGTTTGAGCAGACACTTCAAAAAAGAAGGTGTTGAAATGGCCAATAGGTGTATGAAAATGTGCTCAACGTCATTAGTCCCCAGGAAAATGCAAATTAGAATCACAGTGAAATACTACTTGATACTTACTAGTATGACTTAAAACTTAAAAAAAAAAGCAGGGACCAGCATCAGTGATGTGGAGCAACCAGAACTTCATAACTTCATAACTTATATATTGTGAGTGGGAATGTAAAATGGTACAAACACTCTGGAAAAATTGGCAATTTCTTAAACACACAGTAAATTGAACTTAAATACATACTTGCCGGGTGACTCAGCAATTTTACCACTAAGTATGTCCAAGAGAAAGAAAAATCCACACAAAGACTTGTACATGAATATTCACAGCAACTTTCTTCACAGTGTTCCCAAAATGTAAACAACTCATATATCTATTGATAAGAGAATGGATCAACAAATTGTGGTATGTTTACACAATGGGCTTCTCTGTAGCTTAAAATAGAACAGATAAGTTGTATACACAGCAACATGATTGACTCTCATACACATTGCGTTGTGTGAAGGAAGCCAGACACATGCATGTATTTAGTGTATGATTCCATTTATATGATGTACAAAATAAGCAAAGCCACTCTGTAATGATAGAAAATAAAATAGAAGTTACTATGAGGGGTAGGGATTGATTAGAAGAGGGAATAAGGCAACTCCTCAGGGGGATGAAAAGGTTTTATATTTGGTTAGGGTATTGATTGCATGGGAGAAAACACTTAGGATCTATACATTTTGCTCTAAATTAATTTACCCAAAAATAAAAATGCAGTGTTAGATAACCAAGAATGCAGCGATGAATAAAATAGGTGAAGTGCCTGCTTCTGTGAGTATTTTAGTTGAATGGGTGAGAAAGTCATTAAATAAAAAATCACTTGTGGTATGAGTCTTATGATGGCACAGATGCATAAAGCAAAGGGAAACACCTAAGGGATGACAGACCTGAGAGAGGTGGCATTTAAGCAGATTCTTTCAAGATGAGAAAGAGTGACTCAGATGAAAGTGCAAAGAGGGAAAAAGTTGCCTAAGGATTTAGAAAGTGAGAAAGAACTCACTTCTTTAAGGAGCTGAAGAAGTCCGGTGTAACTGGAGCACAGGAAAGGCTGGGAAGAATGACAGAGATGATGCACTGGACAGGTGGACAGGTGCCAGTCTGGGAATATCATGTTCATTCAATTAAGGGATTTATATTTATCCCTGGGGCAAAGGGAAGACAGTGCTTGGTTTTACATTGTAGAATTATATAATTGGTTTAGCAGAGCTTGCCTGCATTCCACCAGGATTCTTTTTTTTTTTTTTTTTTTTTTTTGAGACAGAGTCTTGTTCTGTCAACAGGCTGGAGTGCAGTGGCGCAATCTCAGCTCACTGCAACCTCCGCCTCCCAGATTCAAGCGGTTCTCCTGCCTCAGCCTCCTGAGTAGCTGGAACTACAGGTGCACACCACCACGCCCCGCTAATTTTTTTATTTTTTATTCTTTTAGTAGAGATGGGGTTTTACCATGTTGGCCAGTCTGGTCTCAATCTCCTGACCTTGTGATCTGCCCACTTCAGCCTCCCAAAGTGCTAGGATTACAGGCGTGAGCCACTGTGCCCAGCCTTTCCTTCTTTAATTATAATAAAAAGTTTTAGCTGGGCATAGCAATCCAAAGAAAAGGCTTTATTTCCCAGCCTAACTTGTAGCTTTATGTAACCATGCAGATAAACTCTAAGAGGATGCAGATGGAAGTGTTCTTTGGCAATTTCTGGAGGCCTTCTCTAGAGGAAAACTGGTGTTTGGCCATTTTCTTCTTTATTTCCTGCTTCCAGAAACTTAGATATTGTCTTTGGACTGGTCACACCTGGTCACACCTCTGGACTTAATGGAAAGGAGTTTACATGGCATCCCTGAAATGTGAGAAGGAAAAAGAGAACAGAAAAATACCTTTGGATTTTTTTGTTGTTGTTACTTTTAGCTAAACCTAATCCTAACTAACATGATCAGATTTTCATTTTGAAATTACTATCCTGGCTTTATTATTATCCCTGAACACAAAAATCTTACTCTCATTTCTATGATACTTTGCTATCTCTGTTCTTTGTCCTTAGGTATGAAGATGATGAAAATGAAGCAATCCCTCATCAATACAAATAACACTTGATAATTTTCACTCTCAATTCCTGCTAGTGGCTGGTTTGAAGTATAGGAAAATGATAGACATGACCCACTATTATAAACTAATTGCCAACAATATGGGAACCACATCACAATAAATGGGTGCCCTCCGTTTTAGCTTGTATTGAGAAAAATTGATCAGCATCTTAAATAGGAAAGTTACATGACTCTTATAACTGAACAGCTGCAAAATGTTAACATATGATAATGATTTGCTACATCAACAATATCAGACTTCTTATTTTTTAAATGCCGTGACAGTGAGAACTTAACACATTTTACTAAATACTTTTCCTATCTGCCTTCTTCTATAGGCAGGGACTGTGCAGAGAAGTGGTATGTAAGAGGAACATTCCTCCCTCATATTAATCTAAATTTCTAGGATGTTTCCCCGAGAACAGAACTGCCTCCTTTCCTTTTTTTATCCCCCCACCCCACCCCAGAGTCCACCAGGATCTCAATATCCTAGTAAAAACGAATAATTTGTGTAGTTGTTTTGAACAATTAAATCATGCTACTTCCTTTCAGTGTATTAAACAAAAGGAAAACCCAACATAAGAAACACAATAAAACAGAAGCCACTGTAACAACTGTGCTTAGAACAGAAGGACATTATGAGCTAAAAATCCATATTGTTACATGCACCAGTAATTCATTCTTACTGTGCAGAGACTACACCAGTTGGTTTTAGATTTTTCCTCCCTTCTCCACTGAGTGTGGCCTGGCTTGTCTTCCAGCCCCTCCTGGTCCTGGTCTTTGCTTATGCATTAAACTTAGTGTGCCTTCCCCTGAACTCCTTTCAAAGCTTATCGTCTTTTAAATTGGATACATTTCCCAGAGTAGCTTAGTGCTCAAGTCTCATATTATGTGCCGCATATAACACAATTGTATAAAATTGCTGGAAAACACCAACAATGAAAACATACAGCCACTGATACCCTAAGGTGGTGGAATGGGTTGCCTAGATGGAAAGCTGACCATGTCCCAGCTCTACCCTAGGTCCTTTACGAACATTTGTACTGGGGATTCTGTTTGCCCCACTTCGATCCACTCTGCACCCATCTTTGCCCTACTTGGACCCTGGTAAGTCCATGTCACCCACACTCCCCTGCCTTCTGACTTCCTGTTGGGAAACACCAGCATGGGCAGGAGTAAGGGGAATATTTATATTTATTCCCCTTACTCCACCTCTGTTCAGCTGGTTTGACAGTGGCTGTGTTCTGCTACTTGTGGCCATCGGTCCTGTCAGAGGGCACCTCTGCTCCAGCGATGTCTCTCTCAGAGCCTTGTTCTTTGTGCCTAGATGGGCTGTCTGACTCCCACCATTGCTAGCACAGAGGTGCTTCACCTCCCTTTGTTGCTTTCCTTAAACCTTAGTGTACCTTGGTCAATACTACCTACTGTATTAATTTTCTACATTGCCATAGCAAATTGCCACAAATGCTGTGGCTTAAAACAAAACTAATTTGTTATGGTTCTGTGTGCAGAAATCTAACATGGGTCTCCCCGAGCTAAAATCAAGGTGTCAGCAGGGCCACTTTCCTTTCTGCAGGCTCTAGAAGGAATATATTTTCTTGCCTTCTCTAGTTTCTAGAGATTGCCTGCATTCCTTGGCTTGTGGTCCCTCCTTCTATTCAAAGTCAGCGATAGCAGGTTAAGCCTCACTTCATACATCTCTGACCCCATCTTCTACTACTGTCTTCTACTTTTAAGTTTGGGCCTCCCGGATAACAGGAGAACTTCTTCATCTTGAGGTGCTTACCCTTAATCATGACAGCAAACTTCCTTTTGCTGTGCAAGGTAACATTCCCAGATTTTGGGGCAAGGGTATGGACATTTTGGGGTGCCACTCTGTTAACTACCTTCGTGAAATTCTCGTGTACCTCATTGTGCCATCTGCTTCCTGCCAGGACCCTGACTGACACAACATTATTTGATTCCATCCCATAGTAACTCTGTGATATGTGTCATTTCACAGATGAGGAAATTGAAGATAGAAACCAGTAGGCTGGGTTTGGATTGACCATACCAGTACTGAGTAATTGTAATGATGTTGGTTAGTTTTTTTGTGATTATTTATTCCCTTTATCCTCAAACATTACTTTTAGTTCCTATTCTTCATCAAAATCCGTATTATTGAAGTTAGAAAATTCAAAATCATTTCTGGATGTCAGCTGCTAGAACTGCTTCCAACATTATTTAAATGTTGCTAGCTCAAAGTGAAATTATTTAGTTTATAATATGCATATATCAACTATAAATTATATATGCATTTTGCCAATAGACATCTATAGCATAAAGATCATAGGCCAGAATGAAGTTTAAAGAAAAAAAAAGGATTAAGAGGAAAGAGAAAATTTCTATCAAGAACTTTCCATTGAGGAAAGCTATGGAATAAGGTGGGTAGAATTGTATTCTGCTTTATCCTGTCTGCCTTCTCTCACCATCCAGTCAGCCTATTTAGTCTTTCTTTCTCCTTCCCCTTCTTCCACCTCTGTCCTTTGCAGGAGAAAAGTGTGTTTAATGTGTCATTGCAGCTTTTGTGTGAATTGTTTCATTATGTTACCTCTCCCAGGAGCACTGACTTGGTGAAAAAAAAAAAGTAGTAAGTCCTAGGTGTGGGGTGCGAAGGTGGGGTCTTTGCAAACCAGGCCGTCTGGTTTACTTACAGAATATTAGTGGATATCCTTGGCCTAGGCGTTTTCAATCCTATCAGATAGGGAGCCAGAGGCCTCCCTATTGCTGATCCTGTGTCATAGGATAACCAATGTGTAATAGAATTTATGCTATGAAAAAGCACGTAGAGGAACAGTTCAAGTGAAAATCCAGGGCTTGGGACTACAGATCATGATGGCGTAATTGTAGACAAACAGGAACAGATTTCCAGCTGGGTGGTCAGGACCACGACAAGCATCATTGGGTAGATCCAGTAGCATGAAAGCTACATAAGACCAAGGATCATTGGGTTCCTTCACCTCTATATTCTCAATGCCCAGAGCAAATATTTCATAAATATTTGTTAAATGAATAAATCAAAAAGAAAGAAGAGACACGTGACATTTTAGAGTTTGTAACCACGCTTCTAGAGACAAGGCAGACTGTTTTTTCCTGGTTCTGTGAGAGTGAAGCACCCAAGACTTGACAGAAGTATGCTGGCAACAGAGACAGGTAAGGCTCCCTAGGAGATTGTACCTGGTAGTTTTGTGAGGGAATCTCAACTGAGTTGGTGTTCTACTTGATAAGAGGACAGTGATATTTTTCAGTCACTGTTTTGAGCTATGATTGACATACAAAAAGTTGTATGATTGACATACAAAAAGTTTAATGTGTACAGCTTGATGAGTTTGGATATAAGAATATACAGAATACACCTATGAAACCATCACCACAATCTGTGCCATAAGCATACCTCCCAGTTTCCTCCAGCCCTCCCTAATTTTTATTATTTTGTGATAAGAATACTTAACATAAAATATGCCCCCTTATGTGTTTAAGTATTCAGTGCAGTATTGTTAACTATAGACATTGTGTGGTACAGTAGATCTCTAAGACTTACTCATTTTACATGACCGAAACCATGGGGACAGTGATATTTTGAACTACAAAGCTGTATCAATAATACATTTGTAATTTACTTGTAATAGAGTATTATAGATTGGTTACAAATTGCACCTGGCTAGCACGCCTAAGCTCATTCTTCAGATACACACATGACCACCTCATCCACATAGTTGATTTCACTGGTGTATCTGCTCACATGTTCCCTTATCAGATAAGGTCTCCTGCCCTTTCCCTTTACCCTACTCTGTTTTTCCTCATAGCATGTATCACTGTATGACATATCACAGGATGATTTTTAATTGTGTATCTCCACTGGAATGAATTCCATACAGCTGGACATTCTCTCAGTTTAGTTTCTTGTTGTGCACCTAGTACTGAGAACAATACTTGACATAGAGTTGGCACTTGATATGTATTTGCTGATTGAATAAATCTGGCTTTGAATCTGTCTGGGTGACCTTCTGCAGGTTAATCTCTCTGAACCTTGGTTTCCTTGTCAATGAAATGGGCCAAGAATTACAATATCATGATATTCTAAAAATTAAATTAGAAATATTTTACCAAAGATCCTGGCAAAGCATCTGATCCTTAGTAGGTCCTCAAATGTGAATTTCTATACTGTTGTCTAGTTTAATTGTGTACATTCTTCGCAGATGTAAGAATTTTTTGATTGTATAAAAGTATTAGTAGGCATTTAGGAAAGTTGTTAATAGCATTGATTTATATATTCATCGTAAAACTTAAATTTCATCTTACTAACAGAAAATCAAAGTTGGCTACTGCCTACTAAATAAAATATCATAATGAAATTCACTAGATGGCAACCTTGGTCTCAATACAGCAAGAGTTGAATGATTGACAGAAGTTCTTATTTGTTAAAGCAAATTGTAAATGACCACATTAGATAACACAAGCAGGGCAATAAATGTAGAAAGTGATTTAAGACAAGGTTCTTATAATGTCAGTCTTTTTTGTTTTTCAAATCTAAGTGGTATGTTTCTCCATAAAAAGTACATGTTAATGCAAAATAGTGTCTTCTTAAAATGTCAAGTGCAGTGAATTACTAGGATGCTGCTGATGGTTTGTGTTTTAACCTCAAAAACTCCCAGTTATTGTCTTGATTGTTACAAATAGCAGATACACTTTCTGACATGATTATTACTTTATTAAATAATTTTGTTTAATGCCCTTATACCTCTTCCATGTCTCTCTAATAATTTATTCATGAGGCTCATCATATTCTGCATAAAGCTAGCATGATTATATTTGCACCTGAAATTTTTTTAGATTGAGATGGATGGCAAAGATCAGATACTTTAAAAATACTTTGCAGCACTGCCCTCTAATTGCCAATTTTACTGAATATAAAATGTATTTACTTTCTCTTCCTTGTGGCTTCCCTGGGAATAATACTCAAAAAGCCAATGAAAGCACTTCAGTACAGAGGAGGCTTCCAGGCAGGTCCTTTTTTGGCCTTTTCTGGAGGAATTTCATTGCAAAAGCATCCGAATGTCGTCATTATAGGGTAAGGTGACCTCTACAGGTTCCCTGAATTACTGATCCTTGGACAGCTTTAAAGCAAGCAATAAAATACATGCAGTCATCCTTCCATACCTGTGAGGGATTGGTTCTAGATTGTGATATCCACAGATATCAAAATCTGTGGATGACCAAGTTCCTGATATAAAATTGCATAGTATTTGCATATAACCTATGCAGTAATTACCATAGTGTACATGGTATACAAATATTTGCTATACTGTGTTGTTTAGGGAATCAAAATAAGGGGAAAAGTCTGTACATACTTAGTACACACACAATTTGAAAAAAAATATTTCCCATTCAAGGTTGGTTGAACCCATAGATGTGGAACCTACTGATATGGAGGGTCAACTGTACCCATTTTCCTTTCCATGTGGCAACCATTCAGCAAAAGTTGGGGTGTATGAAGTAAAGTGAGTTGGGACAAGTTAAAATGATTTTTCCTTCAAGAAGTCTTTAATACTAGGAAAAGGACTGAAATGACCGATAATGCCTATTTGGGGAAGGTAAGTGTCATCTTGTATCAAGGGTCTGACCTGCTGCGTTAAATGCTCATTTCATGTATTTAAAATTATAGGATTCGGCACCTATTGAATTTAAAAGATGCTCATGACCTTTATTTTTGGAATGAAAGTAATGAATGGTCATTTAACAAATATCACTGGGCATCATACTTTGAGGGTTAATACTGCCTGGATGTGAATCCCTGCTCTTCCATTAATTAGCTATGTAATCTTGCCTAATTTGTAAAATGGAAGTAATTGTTGTAATCTACCTCATGGGGCTGTTGGGGGAAATTAAATGAGTTAATATAGGTAGAGCTCTTGGAACACTGCCAGACTCAGAGTAAGTGTTTCTGTGAGTGTTTTCCAAGGCAAACTGCAGATCTTACTTCCTCTATGGAAACTTCCTGTCTCTCCCTTATGTGATTTATTATCCAAGCCCTGTATTTTGGAGCTTTGTTATATTTAATGGAACTCTTTTTGTGCCTCTGCTATTTCTTTTCATTTAGGTAAGTCAGTCGTGCCCACACATTTATGAGATCATTGAGGACAGGGATTATGATCCACCATTTTTAAATCCTTCCTGTGCCCCCAAACCATCTAGCACAGGGCTGATTAAGTCTTTGACTTCAAATGATTGGTAAAAATAGATCAAAATGGCCCTCTTCTGCAAAGCCTGTTAGGATCTTGCTTTCTTATTTGTTATAGAAAATTAAATGGTTCTTTCTCAGTCTTCCTTTTTCCCCTGAACTCCTCCCCTCCCTTTCTCCATTCCTTCTTCCCTCTTTTCCTTCTTCCTACCAGTTCATCAGCCAACCACATAACTGGCTATTCAGAAAATATTGTCTTAGCTTCTACTATGTACTGAAAACACTGCTAGGTGTTAAGTATTCAAATGGTGACCCAAATAGAGATGGCCTGTGCTTTCATGGAACTTGTATGCTGTAAATAAATAGTTTAATACTAAATTAGAAATTGCTGTAGAATGGCTAGGCACGGTGGATCACACTTGTAATCCTAGGACCTTGGGAAGCTAAGGCAGGCAGATCACTTGAGATCAGAAGTTCGAGACCAGCCTGGCCAACATGGTGAGACTCTGTCTCTCTACATGAATGAATGAATGAATGCATGAATGCATGAATGCTGGGCTTGATGACACACACCTGTAATCCCAGCTGCTCAGGAGGCTGAGGCAGGAGAATTGCTTGAACCCTGGAGGTGGAGGTTGCAGTGAGCTGAGATTGCGCCACTGCACTCCAGCCTGGGTGACAGAGCCAGACTCCATCTCAAAAAAAAATAATAATACAAATAAAAACAAACAACAAAAAAAGAAAAAAAAAAAAGACCCAGTGTGGTAGCTCATGCCTGTAATCCTAGCACTTTGAGACACCGAGGTAGGTGGACTTGAGGTCAGGAGTTCAAGACCAACCTGATCAACGTGGTAAGACCCTGTCTCTACTAAAAATACAAAACTTAGCTTGGTGTGGTGATGCATGCCTGTAATCCAAGCTACTTGGGAGGCTGAGGCAGGAGGGTCACTTGAACCTGGAAGGCAGAGGTTGCAGTGAGCCAAGATCATGCCACTGCATGCCAGCCTGGGCAACAGAGCGAGACTCTGTCTCAAAATAAAATAAAGTAAAATAAACTGAGACTTGAAAGATGAGAATAATTTATTTTACCAAGATCAGTGGAGAAGCAGAGGTTGAGAAAGGCCTGGGCAGGTAGAGGGAACTGTATGGAGGAGGTAGCATGAAGGTGTATTCGGGAACCAGAGATGTCAGTGCCGCAGGAGCCAAGTCCAGAGGTAGGGGTCATCACATGCAGCCTTGCAGGCCACGTTAACAGGCTGGATCTGAAGATGATGGGAAGTCAGGGAGACATCTGAAGGGCTACAGTTTCTGATGTGCATTTTTAAAATCACTCTAGTTGTTTCCAGGAGAGTGCTGTTGAGGGGACCCAAGTCAATGAAGGGAGATCTGTTAGGTGACTATTGCAACAGTTCATACCTCTATCATTGTATTGAGCACATTGGGTTACTTAATGATTAATTTACCTGACCCTGTTGTTTGCATTACTGGGTCCAAACATAGTGCCTGACATTTGTCAGAAAGTGTTGGGGGAGATGAATGCTGCCCCTTGTGCAGTTCAGGAGGATTGCTTCTCTTTATGTAACCTGATTTGCTCACTATTCTGTGGTCACCCACTGCTATCTTTCACTTAGGACATGTGGCAAGATGCTGCCTCTCTCTGCAGGCATCAGTAATCAAGTACAATGTCCTTCCTATTGAAGCTGGAATGGAAGAGAAAACCATTTGCTTCTCCTTGTCTAGAAAATCATTACATTACCTAATGCTGAAGTGTTCCAAAAGTACATACCTAGGTTTTTCTTCGTTTTATATGCTTGGTTTTTGGTGTTAGTTAAGTTCTACAAAGACCTTGCCTATTGAATCTAAATATGATTCTGGTATTCTGTTTACACTTTTCTCCCCTCTGCCCTCCTTTCCTCTAACATTGTTTTCAAGAGATATGTATGCAACTGTGAACTAAGAGGCACTATGATAGTGTCCAGGGAAGTAGCAGTGATCACAAATGACAAACATACCCACTTTTGCAGGATTTACTTTCTAAAAGCAATTAAATTTTTTAAAGAGAGAAAGAGTATCATGGGGCGGGGGGGAAGAGTAAGGGAAGGATTGCTGGTACTGGTGGGTGCAGTGATGGTCAGAGAAGGCTTTGCTGAGAAGGCAATATTTTAGTAAATATTTGAGAAGGAATTAGCTATAAGAATTTTGGAGTAAAATGATTGATGTGGTTTGGGCCTGTGTCCCCACCCAAATCTCATCTTGAATTGTACTCGCATAACTCCCATGTGTTGTGGGGGGACCCGGTGGAGATAATTGAATCGCGGGGGTGGTTTCCCCCATACTGTTCTTGTGGTAGTGAATAAATCTCATAAGACCTGATAGTTTTATAAGGGGTTTCCGTTTTTACTCCTTCCTCATTCTCTCTTGCGGCTGCCATGTAAGAAATGTCTTTCACCTTCTGGCATGATTGTGAGGCCTCCCCAGACACGTGAAACTGTGAGTGCATTAAACCTATTTTTCTTCCGAGTCACAGATATGTCTTTTATAGGCAGTGTGAATTGGACTAATACAGTGATCCAGGTGAGGGGGAACAGCCAGTGCAGAGGTCCTGAGGCACAGTGTGTCTGGCAAGTCACAGAAAGGGCAGAGAGGCCAGTGTGGTTACAGGGGAGTGAACTAAGGTAGGAGGTGTGATCAGAGAGACAATAATAGAGACACAGATTAGGAAAGGCCTTGTAGTTTGCTGTAAGGACTTGATTTTTACTTTGAGGGAAATGGGAGCCAATGCCGAGTTTTGTGCAAAAGAATTACACACATATTGATTGCTAACTGTTCATCAAATGACAGAAAACAATCTACCAAATCCATTTGTCTTGAAAATGGTGTCCCAGGTGTTGAATAGAAATTTTCTGACACTGGCCTTGAGTAACTATGACATATTTTCATTGCTTGGGTAGCTTAATGTCAAATAATGGAATGTCAGCTCTTCTCTAGTGAGTTCCTGGAGCTCCCACTCACTGCCGTGGAGAAACAGTGCAGATCATGAAAAGCAGATCAATGCAGTGGAGACTGGAATGACAGAAACTGCCACAGGCAGCTGGTCATTAGGAAGAGACTCAACCATGACTGACGTAGAGAGGCAGCCCACAGTGGCGGTTAATAACAGGGAGCCTTGGGCCAGACTGCCTGGTCAGTTCTGCCATTTGCAAACTGTGTGATGTTAGGTAGTTCACTTATTTGCACCTTGCTTGCCACAACCATGAAATGGGAACAATTATGAGTTGCCATGGTAACTAGTTACTAGATCTAATGTGCTTTAGAAATGTTTTAAATAAAATCTGCATACACTCCCTCCTTTTCCTTGGGTTTAGGCAGCAGGTTCATTACTTTGAGGCCTAAGAAAAGTAGGTGACTCTCAACCCTGTTGGCTCTTTCCTGGTTCCTGATGCATTCCTCTTTGTCTTTGGGTGGTCAGTGGCTCTGCAGTTAAGCCCGATAATTCAGGTCTCTCCTCTGGTGCTGATTAAAAAGTGAACAGCAGCTTTCCCTTAATGGGAACACCCTGATGGAAGAAAATATTTTGGCCAAGCCATCTTGCTAATTATCTAAGGCTCAAAGGAATTAATTTTCTGGTAGTTGTTGAGCTCACTGCCTTTTTATAAATAGTTTATTAAATTAATTTGATATAAAAGGATTTATATTTAGGTAATTGGATGGTGATTAGAATATGAATGAAGACATATTGAGAACTAGAGGTGCAGAGTTAGGCTGACAGTATTATTGAACATATATTAATTCTTTATAGGCTTTTTGGTTTTTGATGAATTGGCATCTGTGTAACACTATGTGCTTTGAATGGTGTCATTTAATTTCTGACCCTAGAATCAGATAATTACAGAGGGTAGGTTGACCAAGTACTGAATACTTGTCTATTCCAGATGCTTTTAAAAAAATCTGTCTTAGTGAAGCCTCACTTGGTAAGGTGGATAGTCACACTTCTAACTCAGTTTGAGGAAACTAAAGCCACGTAGCTACAAAAGGTGGAGCTAATGTACATAACTTTCTGTGTTTACTGCCCAAAAGCCTGTTCTCTCCGCTCTACTCTCCTGCCTCCCTTGGTAGATCAGTGCTGGGCATTGTGAGTCAAAGGACTTGCTCTCTTCCATCCTGGTGGATTACAGTGCTTCCCTCTCAGAATTTTAGGTCCCCTCTGATGATACTGTAGAATCCACTTGGGAATAAGTCCCTGTGCATATCGTGTTCCCAATGTCCATTCAGACTTCCAAATGTTCAACTGGTATTCAAACCAAAGTATCATTTGAGCCATTCATATAAATTCAAATGATTAGAAAAATGGGAGGGCCACCAGCTCAAAATAAGGAAATGGAAAAAGTAAATAATTTGAGCCAAATATATCTGGGTTGTGTTAAAACAGAGGATCTTTTCTCTTCAACTAATTATGTGTGGCTGTGTCTCAGAGAACAAGCAGGAGTTACTGTTTGAAGACTTGTGAAACAGCCATTCTGAATTGAACATCAAACCGGTCACAGAGGTGAAGCGCGGTGGCTCTTGCCTGTAATCCCAGCACTTTTGGAGGCCAAGGTGGGCAGATCACTTGAGGTCAGGAGTTCGAGATCAGCCTGGCCAACATGGCAAAACCCTGTCTCTACTAAAAATACAAAAGTTAGTTAGGCCTGATGGTGGGCACCTGTAATCCCAGCTACTCAGAAAGCTGAGGCATGAGAATTGCTTGAACTCAGGAGGTGGAGGTTGCAGTGAGCTGAGATCACACCACTGTATTCCAGCCTGGGCAACAGAACAAGACTCTGCCTCAAAAAAAAAAAAAAAAAAAAAGAAGAAGCAGTCCTCAGAATCAGACAGTGCTCCATGTCGGTGCTATAATTCACCCTGGTGAATAGAGAGGCCTGCTAAAGTGCACAGGTATAAGAAGTGATGTGTATGGGTTGAAAACAGTTGATGACAGGCTCTCTAGAGGACTTACGTTTGTACCATTGCTGATAATTGGGAAGAGACAGTGAGCATTGCTCAAGAGCTGGCAGAGAGCCACTCAAGCTAAAGAAACAAATGCTATTTTCTGAGCACTAAGGTTACTTGGAAGAAATCTTTGATATTCAGGCTGTCAGAATGCAAATGAGGGCATGAAATAATTTTAGTATTTATTTTTAGTAATTTTAAGAATATGCCTACTATTGTCTTATTCCTAGAGTCACCTATTCAAATTTGTTGAATTGAGTTGGTAGCAGTACAGGCATCTTTAGTATCCTCTATCACTGTAAGCCCTACCATGTGATTTCTGTCATTTCTCTTGTATTCTTGTGATGGTATCAGCCATGCGATGTTTTGAAACTGGATTCTGGGAGGTTTGGAACTGTTGGGGGCTTTGGAAGAATTCAAGATGTCTCATTTTCTGGACTAGACTCTACTTGGATTCCTTATTTATCTCTGTAAAGGAAACATTTCAGGCACCAAAGGACCGAAGCCATCCAAAATAAATGTATTATTCCTTCTTCCCTAAAAAAATAAAGTGCCTAGCAAAACCCAGAGACTGCCCACACTACTCCTGTCCTCTGTCCAAAGATGAGACTCTTCTCTTATTCGCATGGTCCAGAATGTGAGAACTGGCTTAGCCAGCAGGCTCTTTTTAACAACCAGCTCTGGCAGGAACTAATAAAGCAAGAACTTGCTCATTACTGCAAGGACAGCATCAAGTCATTCCTGAGACATCCACCCATGACCTAAATACCTCCCAGTAGTCTCTACCTAGAACACTGGGGGATCAAATTTTAGCATGAGGTTTAGAGCATCAAATATCCAGACTACAGCAATTTATCTGTCTTATTGGGTTAATAGGAATAGTAAATGAATTAATATATACAAAAATCACTTAAAACATTGTTTGGCAGCCGGACGTGGTGGCTCACACCTATAATCTCAGCACTTTGGGAGGCAGAGGCAGGTGGATCACTTGAGGTCAGGAGTTCAAGACCAGCCTGGCCAAATGGTGAAACTCTGTTTCTACTAAAAATACAAAAATTAACCAAGCATAGTGACGCACACCTGTAGTCCCAGATACTCAGGAGGCTGAAGCAGGAGAATAGCTTGAACTCAGGAGGTGAAGCTTGCACTAAGCCAAGATGGCACCACTGCATTCCAGCAAAAACATTGTTTGACACATAATAAGCACTAGTTTAGGTGTTTGTTAGATAATGAGATTGATGATGCTTACAATATTGATGATAATGATTATGTTGGGCTTCGAATAAAAATAGCTCTGGACCAGGCATGGTGGCTCATGGCTGTAATCCCAGCACTTTGGGAGGCTGAGGTGGGAGGATCACTTGAGGTCAAGAGTTCAAGATCAGTGTGGCCAACATGGAGAAACATTGTCTCTACTAAAAATACAAAAATTAGCCAGACGTGGTAGTGTGTGCCTGTAGTCCCAGCTAGTTGGGAGTCTGAGGCGGGAGAATCACTTGAACTTAGGAGGCAGAGGTTGCAGTGACCCAGGATCACACCACTGAATTCCAGCCTGGGCAACAGAATGAGACCGCATCTCAAAAAACAAACAAACAATATAGCTCTACTATCAAGTGGCTAGTAATACTGGGTGGGAATATAACCAAGTCAGTCAAGATTTCCTCACAGATTTGTTGTTTGGATGGACCTGTGCACTACAGGAGGATGGAGGAGACTTGGTGTGGGGTGATGGGAAGAATTCTAGAGGATGTGCCATGCCAGCTACAGCCAGCACACGGAATAAACAGGTTACGTAGAAAAAGCAGTGACATCAGTGCCTCCCAGGCCAAGGAAACAGTATGGAGACCTGTGTGTGAAGGTGCATGATGAGTCGGAGAGTCACAATTAGCAAGCATGTAGAGTGCAAGTGAGGAGGGTAAGGGATTAGGCTGGAGGAAAAAGAGCACACAGGGTCTCATATGCCTTGGTGGGCAATATGGATTTTGTCTGGAAGGTCAAAAGCATGGGAATAACAGAGTCAGGGTGGAAGCAAATTCAAAAAATGAAGATGGGTGAAAACACCAGTGATTCTTAAAGCACTTGGATTTTCTCTGTAAAGATGTGGTTGTGGGATTACAGGATCATGGACTGCGCCATGTTTTTAAGTCCAGAGGAA
Organism: Ateles fusciceps; assembly: GCA_036589455.1. Classification (NCBI taxonomy): domain Eukaryota; kingdom Metazoa; phylum Chordata; class Mammalia; order Primates; family Atelidae; genus Ateles; species Ateles fusciceps. The sequence goes on along the minus strand of JAZHEH010000045.1, from coordinate 5,497,569 downwards.
GCGCACAGAACATTTTCTTTAGCTCTCTATTACTAAGGCAGGAAGTAGATGGCATACTCACTAGGATTTTTTTTAAATAAATGTTAAGAAAGGGGCTACTTAGTGTTATAGGGAAGGTTTAGAAAAACCACCAGGGCACAGAGCAGGACCCAGGAGGTAGCTATAGAAGGTGTATGAAGGGGCAGGAGGAGGGAACACTGTGACAGAACCTGGCTCAGAGCTGATGCCAGGAGGAGGGGGCTGCTTGATAGAGGACAGAAGCTGGAGGGATGAGCCACTGCCAGAACTGCTTTGAAGCAGGCAGGGACCTCTCCCCTTCTCCCCCACTGTCTCACCCCCCACTGAGCGCAGGAGAGCAGTGTGTAGAGTTTGGCTTCCTGCGACCCAGAGAGGGACTAAAAATATATCGGGTGAGCAAATGGGAAATACAGGGACATACCTAGCACTCCTCCTAGGACAGACCATTTTGAGACAATTTTAAGCCTTTTTTTTTTTTTTTTTTTTTGGCCTGTCAAAATCTATATCTATAGCAGGGCAATAGCTATAGATAAGATTGGCGTTTGTGGAATTTTTCAGATTACCTTCCATTCTGAGTCAGCAATGTACACCAGGCTTTTTTATTGTAACCAGCCACTTTCTTTTATTAGGATATTCCAATCGAAAACCACTGAATAAGTGAAATCCCTCCTGCTCTTCTTCCTTTTTAACTTTTTTGAAGTTTATCACAGAAAGGGCCTCATTCTGTTGCCCAGGCTGGAGTGCAGTGGTACAATCATCACTTACTGTATCCTCAGACTCCTGGGGTAAAGGGATCCTCCTACCTCAGCCTCCCAAGTAGCTGGGAATATAGGTGCGTGCCGCCATGCCCAGCTATTTATTCCTTTTAGAGATGGAGTCTTGCTGTGTTGCCCAGGCTTGTTTTGGACTCAAGCAGTCCTCCTGCCTCAGCCTCCCAAAGCCAAGGATTTAGAGGCATGAGCCACTGCACCAAGCCTCTTTCTATTTATTGAAACTCAGCTGTATGACAGGCTTTTGACACCAATCACCATAGCAATCTGAAAGGTGCTTGGTATCACCGTGTGCATTTTACAGATGAGGAAATTGAAGCAGTGATTTTTCAATGAAACTAGAGCTAGTAAGTAAAGAAACTGGGATTCAACGCAGTTTTGGTTTTGTGCATTTGAGTGTGCAAATAGCTTTCTAGCAAATAGCAAATAGCTTTATAGTTTTGTTTGTCTATATCCCACTGCCTTTAGGCAGTAGATTTTCTTTAGATCTACCCCCTCTACTTTGTGGATGGTATCGGGTACCCGGATCTCCACTGTCTTCACCATCACCACCGCGGTTGCCCCCACTATTGCCATTACTATCGCCATCACCACCACCAAAACAAAAACAGTGAGTAAACACCTAAGATCAGGAACAAGCTTCATGGGCTCTAAACCCAAACATCCTAAATATGAATTATTTTTGCTTAACTGTAGTTTTATTTTTTAATGACATGCTTTAATTTTGGCTTTGAAAAGGCATGTTTATCAAGTTTCTTTGGCCTGTTCTCCTGCTAATGTTTTCAATGATAACACTGGTGATAATTTGGTGCCATGAAACATTCCAGTGGCGTTATTGGCTTAGCCACGGCTTTAATACTGTTTTGGTACAACTAAAATTTCTGCAATGGAGTTCAGGATGAAATGGCTTCATGCTGTCCTTCCCCCTCACCAAATAATGGTGGCTGCTAAAAGTCCTTACAACTGCAGACTAGGTAATTGAATAATTTGTATATCAAATTAAGGTGCAAATAATGCTTTTAATAGCATAATTACCCATAATAAGGAAAAGGTCAGCATTCACTAGTAATTATCTATTCTCTATAATTTTTAAAACATGAAAAAAAATGCTGTGACCAGCACATCCAAAGGGGAAAAGGCACTGTAAAACACCACTGGTATGAGAAAATCATGCTTTATTATTAAATTAGTAATTTCATTTGAGAGACATAATGTATAATTGATCAGGTAATTTGCCTGAAGCCTTTCATTTAAATACCGTATTTCACAGTTTTAAATGCACATATGCTTTCACATTTTCAAAATCGGGCATCATTGTGTGACATAGTTTATTTAGCATCATTCTTTTTCTGTGTTAGTTGTATATAAAATTAATGCAAGTCTTAAAATCAGTGCTATCTTATATCAGATGAAATAGAGGATTCAGATATTTTTATTTTTTCCCCAATAAGATATTCCTAAAAGACTAAAAGAACTCTTTAGAGGGAGCTAATGCTGAATGAATACTGAAGAGTAAATTCACATATTCTAATATGGTCATTCATTTCCCTAATTTACATTATGTGCCTTATCTATGTGAGACACTGTTAGCATTTTATAGGCATAATAATCACAATGATAAATAATATCCCCTACTGCATTTGGATAGTGCTTTATAGTTGATCGGGAGCTATTACATGCATCATCTTACTTATTCTCAGCATTAACCTTAGAAGATAGACATAATTTCTATTCTCTGGCTAAAGAATCAGTGACAACCCTTCTGCAGGTTGGGTGACTCAGCTGAAGTCACTTGGGTCAGTGTTGACAGAGCCAGAACAAGAGTCTTTCAACTCGAGGTCTGCTCTTTCCACTGTAAAAGAGAGAAAAGTACAAGTGGAAAAGAAGGGGCTTCCAAAGCAGCTAAGTTTAGTCCAGCTTCTACTTCACAACCTGATACCTAAGCCACAAGGCCAGGTTATCTATCTCTTTCCATGTGATTTTTTATTGCATGGGTAATACATAAACACAAATCTCCTTTTTTTTTTTTTTAAAGATAACATATTGAGTGAAAACACACTATGTATTTGTGTATTTGAGTGTGCAAATAGCTTTATAGCATAAGTAGAGTCATATAATAGTGTTTAGAGATTTACTTTTCTCACACTGTATCTTGGCGATCTATTCATTCATTCAACAAGTATTTACTCTTTGCAGCACTGAGAAATCCTCATATGTAATTTTCTCTTTCTGTCTTACTCTCTAAAAGGTGAGGAGTGTTCCATTATATACTTACATGTATATATGTGTATGTGTGTATATAAAATTATAATATCCACATCATAATTTATTAAAACAATTCTCTGTCACTGGACATGTGGCTTCTTTTGGATATAATTTTATTACAATTAACGTTGAAATAGCAATGTAAAAATTATAGTATAGGCCAGGTGCAGTGACTCACACCTGTAATTCCAGCACTTTGGGGGGCCGAGGCAGGTGGATCACCTGAGGTCAGGAGTTTGAGACCAGCCTGGCCAACATGGCAAAACCCTGTCTCTACTAAAAATACAAAAATTAACCGGGCATGGTCATGGCATATGCCTGTAGTCCTGGCTAATTGGGAAGCTGAGGCAGGAGAATCGCTTGAACCCAGGAGGCAGAGGTTGCAGTGAGCCGAGATCGTGCCATTGCACTGCAGCCTGGGTGACAGAGTGAGACTCCATCTCAAAAAAAGAAAAAACATATATATATATATATATATATATATGTATGTATGTATAAATAAATAAAATATATGCCCATCTGTGTAAATGTGTGTACTTGTGGGTTAGATCCTTAGATGGGAAGGTTAAAGACAGGTGTGCTTAAATTTTAGTTGCTTTTGCCTAACTCTCTGCAAAGGAAACTGAACCAATAGCGTGACAGGCTAGGCAAATAGAATCTCCACAAACTTCATTTATAAAATGGAGCAAATAACACTTACCTCAGAGTTCTGATGAAAATCCTACAGAATAGAGCTATGAGAGCCACCCTGCAGCATTTCATCCTCTTGCATGGATAAGACAGATCCACAAAAAAAGTACATAACAAGGCAGTAAAGGCTAAGGGGCATCTGAATGGCATGGGTAGTTTTAAAAGGTCAGAGAAGACAAGAAGACTTCTGACTCTGTGTGGAGGAAGGTCAGAAGACTGAACCTTGACCTGCTAGTGGACAGGCAAAAATGTGCTGGGCTGCCTTCCAGGCCTAAAGAATAGTGCGGACAAAGGCAGAGAAAGGAGATAATTGTAATGGGAAAAGAGTAAAATCCAGCAGAATCCTAGATGATATGATGAAGCAGTAGCCTCTCCCTTCAACTCAACACTTCTGGATTAAAACTTTGCCTTTGCATCTCATTAGTCATCAGCAAAATAAGCCACTGTGCTATATCTCTTCAGGTTGGCCATTGCCTTTTGTACATCCCTTCTCTGCACAGTGACAAGAATTATACACCCATGGATAAACTATCAAAAGTTATGCATTTTCTTCTAGGAGGGCATAGTGTTCATAAAAAGGTGAGTGATAAAGTTGAAACGGAGGTTAAAAATCTAGTATGTTGCCACAAGGAAGTCACATTTCATTTGAATCCATTTGAACAGCTGTGTGCCCACCATTCTGCCAGGTGCTTGAGTCAAGGAGAGAAAAGAGTGAAGGTGACAGTAAGGTTATAAGATCAATTCTCAGCCCACTAAAAACTTTCATATTAAAAACAGAACATTCCTTCATATCAACAGAGCTCTATGAAGAACCACATGCCTCACTGGCTCTTGCTTTGCATTGGGTTATTTACTAGAGGCATTTCTGAGCCAATGGCAATAATAGCAGGGTAGTTGAAAGACACTTTGGCCTTTTTAGAGAGGATGCTACTGCCAAGAGTGGTGGGTTTTTGTGAACATCAGAAGACTGGTTTGTTTACAGAGGCAGTTGGCAAAAAACCCATCTCTCCTTGCTAGTTCATGTTACCAGCTGGTGAATCTGCCAAAGATTATGATGATACACTTTTGGCCAGCTTGCCGCAGCTGTTTTTCCACCGTTCATATTGTTAGGAGTGGGCCTGGGACGTGCATCTGTGTATACATTTCCTGTGCTAGGGTACTCTTCTGTGTGTTACAGTTCACTGATTTCCACATTTGCACTGTTGACAGACTATCTTGTTACTTGCTACAAGGTAAGATTTGTGGTTTGCAGGAATGTGATTACTGAAGAAAAAGAGGTGGTGTCTTGTAGCAGGTCTCAGTCTCCCCACTGGATGGATAAAATGATCTGTGGCATGGTGCCACATTGTCCCCATCTTTATGCGACCGTTGTGCATCATACCACGAGTCTTATGATCTTGTCAAAGCCTTTTAGGCTCTTGAATTGACAGAGTGTCTTGGTGATTTCAGTGTGTAGTCTAAAGAACAACCCTAAGTCATAAATTGATTGGCCCTGTCATCAACATATTGAGGACCGTCTACTCTGCATTTTTGTCTTAGACCATAATTGACAGGGCAGGATTCAAAAAGATCCGTACTAACTAGCATGTTTGACCTGTGCCAGTCTCCAAATTGGTTAGGAGGTGCTAAGCCCAAGGCTTTCCTAGAGTGGATATCTAACAAGCTTGTAAAGTAAATGACTGCAGTCTAGATGTCTTGCTATTGTCTGTTTTACGCTGAGTCTCTGTTTTGGCAAAGACCATGGCCACGTGTTCTGCAGAGGAGCACAAAAGATGGCTTTTGTAACTGAACCTGGATCAGAGAGCTTAACTTTAAAGTAGAAGTATCACAATACAAAACGAAAGCAATACTAAAAATAAACATTCATATAAAATTTTCTGTGTGGTAGGCATCATTCCAAGCACTGTACGTGGATATCACTTAGTTCTTCAACAACCCTCTGAGGTAACACAATTATTCCCATTTTACAAAGATGACAGGCATACTAAGAAGATATGTTCTGAGTCATACAGCTGTCAGGTTGGAATTTGAGCCCAGGCAGTTTGACTTTAGTATCCCCAAGCTGTAATTGGTCATGAGGGTCCAAGGGGGCCCAGAAATAGTTTATAAACAAGGAAGTTCAGGCAGGAGGCAGAACCATTTCATGGTTGGACCACTGCCTCTGAATAGATACTCAGGTAAATGCAGTCCTGTCATTTTCTGTTTCCAACTGCCTGGTATCCTCTTTTGTGACTACTACTCATAATTGTTGATCACCAAAAATGGTTTGTGAAACAATCCAATTAAGTGAGCCAAGAATTACATGTCAGGTGTTACCATCTTTATTTGCTTATGTCAAGTGGAGTCAGAGGCTTTCTGTGATCAGAAAAGCAAGTGAAAAGTTGTTGATTAATTTCCTTTAAGTTTTGTCAAAATTTGTGGGCAGGGAATCTAATTTTCAGATTAATATTCCTTCTTAACACACACTGCATTTTTTTCTCTCTCTCCCTATTACTGCTAGCCAGAACACATCATTTGTACTGTTACTTTACTTGAGTACTAGACTAATAATATTAATATGAACGCTTCTCTCTTCTTATCTTTAAGTAATTTGTAAAGGATGGTCAGTTACAGACCTGCTTAAATAGATGTCAGCCATTTTGTAGACTACCTGAAAAAGCAAAATATTGTAATTAAATTGTCTTTTAAGATATTCGTACTTACCATACTTGGGTTTTTTTTTAATAGTTAATAATATTTTTGTGTTATTTATGGTATGCCTACTATCGGTTAGACATGGAGGAAGTGAATAAAGGTGAATAAAAGCCATAAAAAAAAGCTTCATGTTTTCTCCTATGTAAAATATATATAATAACTACATATAATTATGTAATATAAAATAAATATAATAATCATATTTATTTCATAGAGTTCTGGTTAAATCAGATAATCTTTGTAAATGTCTTAGTCTAGTGCATGTGCTAAGTACTCAACAAATGTTAGCTGTGGCCACATGGCTTCAAGTTTATCTTGGCTCCTGATCCCATAAACTGGTAAACTGGAATCAGCTAACTGCCCTGGTTCAAGGCCCCTCCTTGTTCTACAGGCTCTTGGACCTGCCTTGAGACTTCTTTTTTCACTTGTACCTTTCCATGCCTGAACTGTGACTGTTTCCAATCCTATACTGAGATTTCATCTGTAATAACAGTATACTAGGTGTTAGTTAGGAGTGTAATAGAGTATTTGTTGATTTCTCCTTCTTAGTATTCAGAAATTGAGATGTGAGATGGAGAATATCTTCAATTCCTCATCTAATATGCTCATTTCCTTTTCGTTACCACTAAGTGATCAGTGAAGCCTCTCTTGACAAAAGAAAAAATCCATCTTAGAAACTAGGGCTGTACATAGGGTGACCAACTAATCCCAGATGGATTTAGCGCTGAAAGTCTTGAGTTCCAGAAGGGCCTTAAGGTATGGTTTCTCCCAGGACTGTCTCACTTTTAAAATTGAAAGTCCTAGATTTCAAGAACCTCTTTGGTCCTGGGCAAGCCAGGGTGGATGGTCATCATACGCGTGGAATACTAAGGCAGTTAAGAATATGCCCCTCACATAGTGTTTGTATGTAATTGTTTGCCATAATTAAAAAATATTCCATTTAACATACAGTAACTGCCTTTAAAGTTTGGTAAAGAGATGAAGCTATTACATGGCTTCTCCCTAGGCAGCCCTTGACAGGGTCATGAGAAATCTGTCTTATCCTTTGCTGTGTTTATGTCTGAAGCCATGTATAATTAAACAGATCTAGAGACTCTGCAGGATTGTTTGAGAATAACACGAAGACAATTGACAAATGATAAGTCCCTTCTATTAATTTAAAATGAGAACAATAACTGGCAAGCAGACAGATCCCTTAGGTTAGCTGATCACCTTTTAGCCCCTGTAAAAATAGTCAACCTAGAAAATAAAATAACAAAGGTTGCTTGTTCATCATGGCACCAGAACAAAAAAAGTTGAGTAATATATTAGGAAGACATCAAGTTTTATGAGTTCCACTCACCCCTCTGAAGGTACTTCCCAGTGTAGTGGTTCTCATCCTTGGCTATCAAGTATAATCATTGGTCCTGGGTCAGCTCCTCCCTTCCCTCGTTCCCCACCCTACACAGGGATTCTGATTTAATTTGATTGGGGTGTATTTCAGGCATTGCTCCTTTTAAGAAACACTCCAGATTATCCTAATTTTCAACCAGGGTTGCAGCCAAGGCCGAAGGGATCACTCACCCTGCAGACATGAAGAACCTCCACTGGACCAGCCACTGAAAACCATGCACATTGCCTCTGCTTCAGCTCCGCAAGGACCAAACCATTTAGTGAAGACAACACAGCAGAGTATAGCATCTATCACTTTCTGTTTGCAATCTCATTAGGGTAACCCAGACCATTTCAATAGGACTTGAGGGGGAGTTCCAAAATGTTTCTTAACGGTGGGATAAATCTTTGAGTGGCTAATATCCTCCATTTATAACTGATTATTGGCCCTGGTTTTTGATAATTTCATTGGCAAATCTTGCCCAAATGTTTTAGTCTCTATAAAAAAAAGAATCTAAAGGGACGACCCTTTAGGAGCCTTTACCAGGAACTGCATTCACTCAAAATAAACCAAATAATAGCAAATAGAGTTGTTTCTGTGTATCCTTTATTTTACTTTCGGAAGACTCTTTTTACCTTCTTGACTTTTGGAAGAAGCATATTATTCTTAGCGAAATAGCATTCCACTGGTTAGGTTTAAATTAGTACTATTTTCCCAAGTATAAATCGCTCTCTTTAGTTAACCTAATTATTTCCCTGACTGTGGGAAATAAGGCCTAACTGTAGTTAACCTATAATACGCTTTTCCTGGACCCATCTTTTCTCTGAAGTGTTCTCTGTGGTGGTTCTGGTCCAAGTCTCGTGGGCGAGTGGAAATAGAGTCATTCTGCCCCTGCCGTTTCTCATTTACAGGATACTTGAAAGTGAATGACTCCGTCATGTTACACCGTTTTGCAACACAACCAGTTTAGGTTTAGCAAAGTTAGCCCCATCACCTATATAAATAGAAAGCAAGGGCATTTCTTTACAATGGTTATTTGAGGGGACTTCTCCCAGTCTTCCTTTCTTTCATTCTTTGTTTTTTGTTTGTTTGGTTTTTTTTTTTTTTTTATGTTTTTTTTTTTTTTTTGCAAGGCCAGAGGGTGAAGGACAGCATATAATTGAAGGATCAGCTGAAATCCTAATCCTTTTAGCAACACTGTTGCTTTTATGGGCTTCTCCTGTAAGCTGCTTCTGAAATATTATTTTCATTTTTTAGTGTGGAAACTCAGACATAGTCTCACAGAGAGATTAAACAACCTCCCTAAGGACATTCATTGCGAGTCAGAGGTTGATCCAGTAATCTAATTAAGGCCTTATAATTCCAGCAGTGTTGCCAAAACCACACTTTTCCCTCTTCCCCCGGCCAAACTGAGTAATTTAGTATGATGACCTGCCTGTCCCCTTGTGCTGGAAGCCCTCTGATCCCCAAAGCTGAAGCCATTTGACCAAATTTAAAGGTTCCACCCAGACCAAGGGTGTGGGATGTTGGTCGTTAATCAGAGAGAATTTAAGAGACCCTCATCAGGAGTCAGATCTTGCCCCTTGGGTTTCTTTGGACTCAGCCTTTGTGGGAGCATCCCTGCCCTCTTTTGTAATGTGGTACTTGAAATGAGGAGGATCACTTTTCTGTTCCCCTTCATCAGGATTCTCCCATTCATCCTCCAGTTCTTACAAGGCTGGGACTGCCCTGCCCTGGTGCCTGGCTCACCTTCTCAGAGTCCATGTCCTTTCCCCAAGCCTGTGCCAAGCAGTGGGAGCGTGGCTTTCTCCTGCCCACTCACCACCTGCTCAACTTCCCACATGATGCTGAATGTTACACGTGCCACTGCTGTGCTCTCTGTGATTCCTGGATGAATACTTGTTTTGATCCTAGGTGATCTCCAACACCTGCCTGAGCCATGGCATCTCACTATACACCTAGCACCTGTGATGCACCTGTCTGTCTGGACTTCTCCCCCATTGCCTACAGCTGGGTGAGCCCCCACCCAACCGAATTCAAGGTTCTAGCCCCACCACCTGTGAAGTTCTAGTTTCTTGGTCTGGAAAGAAGCCATCCATTCCCCACACCAATTGAGGACTCTCTTTGGATTCAGCACTTTCTTCCACTTTGTATCCATTTCTTATAGAACTTAATCTTTTATCCTAGCACCCTGGGATAACCAGAAATTGGCTTTTGTGCTCCCATGTGGTCCTTGGCCTCTGTGCTTTGGATTTTGAGAATGGTCCTCATTTCTCTTTGTCCTTATGTTCAGCTGTGATGTCAGGTTTGCTTGCTTGACTCCTTGCTTTTTTGCTAGTTTGATTTTGTGGAGGATTCTGTTTGATCCTGTTTCACTGCATTGATCTAGCCAGCAGATAGATGGATATATGAATAGACAGATAAACAAACACACAAACATTCTGGCTTATTCCTTTTTTAATGATCCATGGTTGCCAGAATTAGAGTATCTGGCTTGTGTGAAACTGGATAGTGTATCTGTGTGTGTTACCACTATTCCCTCCACCATCCCTTAAATATAGTTGACATTCAACACATGCCTATTATTAATGATAAAGCAAAAACTACTGTTGTCTTCTTGAATTCAAGTTTGGTGTCAAAATGAAAGAGAGATGTGTACAAGTTTACCAGAGTAACCATATCCTTTACTTTGTGCAGGAAACGAAGCAAGACAAGGCTATTAAAAATCTCTGGAGGCCGGGCGCGGTGGCTCACGCCTGTAATCCCAGCACTTTGGGAGGCCGAGGCGGGTGGATCACGAGGTCAAGAGATCGAGACCATCCTGGTCAACATGGTGAAACCCCGTCTCTACTAAAAATACAAAAAAATTAGCTGGGCGTGGTGGCGCGCGCCTGTAGTCCCAGCTACTCGGGAGGCTGAGGCAGGAGAATGGCTTGAACCCGGGCGGCAGAGGTTGCAGTGAGCCAAGGTCGCGCCACTGCACTCCAGCCTGGCGCCTGGTGACTGAGTGAGACTCTGTCTCAAAAAAAAAAAAAAAAAAATCTCTGGAAATAAGTAATGTCTCATTTTATCAGATGTGCATATAATCCTGAATTGCATTTTTTGAAAATATTAGAAATGAGAGAGATTTGAAATAAAGCGGGCCTCGGAAGGAACAGACATGGGACTACAGAAAAATTAGAATCATTTATTCCCATGTACCTGAGACTGAAAAAATCAATTGCAGATATTCCACCATTTAGAAAGCCTGTATGGACATTTAGGATGTTTCCAAGTTTTCACTATTAAAAATATCATAGCAATGCACACCTATATGTGCCCTTTTAAACATCTGTGCCTGTTTCTACAGTATAGAGGCCTTGAAGTAGAATTGCACATTATAAACGTTTAGAAAAACACTAATTTGCACTTCAATAAAGCAAAACCAGTCTAACAGAGAGCATGTTTCCCCACTGTGTATTCTCAGTGCTTGCATATTTTTTAGGTGAAAACTCAATGATTTTTTTTGCATATTTCTGTTTACTAGTGAATATTATGTGTCAATTGAAAATAAGGAGATGAATCTATATATTCCAGGATATAAAATATGTCTAAAACTTCTTAAGTAAAAACAAGTTCTCATAGAAAACTATACATTAATGCTTTACATAGGTACATATGTAAAATACAAAGGAAAGAAAATGTGCGTAAATCTGTGGCTCAAAGATAGTGTCTACCTCTGCTGAGAAGAATGGAATTGGGAGTATAGTATGAAAATAGTGTTGAGGTTCCTTGTACATCTTTGTTATTTAAATTGTTACAGTGAGAATACATTCAAGAATTACCATGTATAATTTTTTTAAATATTAATTGAAACATCCATAGTATAATGTTTTCTGTCTTGGGTATCTGAACCTTTGTTAAAGGATTGCTGGAGTAAGCAATTATATAAAGCAAACATTTATATAATCAGCAACTACTATGTGGTAGACCATGTGAAGTGTAGAAATGATGGATAGAACTGTCTGCACTCACGAAATACTCAGGGTTCTGTGTAGGAGCAGACAGTTATACAGATAATTAAGCCTAACTGAGAAAAGCACTCTAATTGGAAAATGTTACCAAGAGCTGTGGGAACAAGGAAGAGGGAGTTGAGGGAATCCTCTAATAGAAGTTATATTTAATTTGGGGCTAGAGGGGCATGCAGGAATTCTCCAGGTAAAGAAGGTGGAAATGACATCCTACCCAGGTAGGACATTATGTGCAAAGGCTGAAAGGGGCAGGCATTTTTGTGGCTAGAGAAACGGTTCTGGGGAAGTGATGGGTGATGTAGCTGAGAAGGTGAGTTGGTGCCCTAATGTCAGGTTTCCAGATGGGACTGTAGAAATAGGTCCTTTTCATCCTTGCATTACCAGTAACCAGCCAAGCACGGTTTGAGAGAATGCCTGTGTGTGCGCGCATGTGGCCAGCCTTGTTATTTGTGAACCAAACTCTCTCACTATTCGTGGCCTCATCATCTCTGCCCTAGTCCAGCTTTTTCCTCCTCCTCCTCTACACTTCTCCCCTCCAGTAACGTTCACTTCTCAGCATCTTTCAACTCCCTCAATTTTGTGGTTTCTTGTTTTTATTGCATTGATATTCTCATGCATCTCTGTCCTAAAAATACCCCGTTTGCTCTACCTCCTCTCTGATTCCATGTCTGCACTTCACATTCACTTGGGCAGGTTGGCTGCCCAAAAATCATCTGCTGCTTTTCTCTATCCTTGCAATTCTACTGTGTACTCACTACTCTTACCTAATTATGTTTCTGTCTCCTCCTGTCTCTCTGAGACTCTGAGACCCAAGGCTTGATTTTTCATCTTTGTGTCCCAGCAAATTGCAGTTTATGGCAAACAGTAAGTGCTTAATAAATGTTAAATCAATGAATTAAATTGAATAAATGAACCTTCCTTCCATTTAATGGTGGGTTTTTATACTTTACCCATCATACGGTACAATGCCATGTGTGATTATAGGACATTACAATTATATGGTTATAGGACCATGTAAATTATAGTAATGTATAGATGAAAAAGAATAATAGGAGGGGGAATGGATCATATGTGAGGGACAATATTATATTAGAATTCAGAACAGATCAGAGGCTATATTACCATTGGAAGTAGAAACTTTCATTAGAAATGTGTAGTTGTCATAAGAAGTGACCCTGACCACCACATTTTAAAATAGACAGTCCCTCACAGTACCTCTCCCATTGATCCTGGTCCTGGGCCCTCTCATCACCCAGTTTTATTGCCTTCCATTTGGGCTGTTGACTCCTTAGCGTATTCTCTTGTGTTAGAATATAAGCCAGGTGTGGGCAGGTGTCTTGTCCGTGTTTCTCACCCATGTATCCCAAAGTGTCTTGCATGTAGTGGAGACTTGATTACATATTATGTAAGCAAATGAATCTTCTAGTTGTTCTATAGAAAAAGCTACCTAACCATTTGCCTTCTGCCTGATAATAAAATGTTATCATTTTTAAGTTTTCTTCTTTTAAAATTCTTAGGAGTTAGTAGGGGCCACTTATTAAACAAATTCAAAAGTCTTTGCATGTACCTGACCCCAAATAGTCATCCATACTTATTAGTAATTGTTTGCTTGTTTTAAGTGGCTTTTAAATCATTTGAATTATAATATGCAGAGGCAGATTACCTGTTTCTAATGCTACTCTTCTGTCCATTTCTTCATCACTTGGAAGTAGTTTTTTAAAGGAGAAATGAAGAAAATGTAGAAGTGCTACTGAATGTGTTAACCCTATAAATCAGAATGCATTGCACATAGGAACTGCAAAGTTAATGTGATGGATTGTAAATTATTGTTTGAGGCCGGGTGTGGTGGCTCACGTCTATAATCCTGGCACTTTGGAAGGCTGAGGTGGTCAGATCAGTTGAGGTCAGGAGTTTGAGACCAGCCTGACCAACATGGTGAAACCCGATTTCCACTAAAAGTACAAAAATTAGCCAGGTGTGGTGGCAGGTGCCGGTAATCCCCGCTACTGAGGACATTGAGGCAGGAGAATGCTTGAACCTGGGAGGCAGAGGTTGTAGTGAGCCAAGATCATGCCATGCACTCTAACCTGGGCAACAGAGTGAGACTCTGTCTCAAAAAAAATTCTTTGACACCTTTCCTGTGTAGCAGATATATTTTTTTACAAAGCAATATATTAACATTGTAAAAACTGAAGTCATGAACTGAATAAACACACATACTCACACACACACACACACACACACACACACACACCACGTATATAGCTGAAGACTTTACTATTTGCTTTGAACAATGGGGCAAACAGAGCATGAAATTAAGTGTCAGGCACATTAAATCTACAGATTTTAAACTTTTTATATGGTCACTTTTGAACGAATAACAGTAACTTGAAAACTAGTTTGTCTCTAAAACGAATTGTGGCCTAAAATACATTTGATAAGTAGAAATAATATGATTGAAAAGCTAGCTAAAGTAGAGGCTTGCATCACCTTCCTTGCAGTGTGAAAGATTTTTACTGTTTCATAATCAATAATCCCAAATGACTTCACTGATGTATAAAAGGTATAGAAAAATAATGTAATGGAGGAATAGAGAATCAGTGGAAAATTAGTTTGGAATCCTTTTCTGGGCATTTCTTTAAAGCATCAGAAAAAAATGCCCTGCACTTGATTCTCTCTGGTCTGCATATCAAATGTGTAACCTAGATATTTTTATTATTAAGGTAATGTGCTTTCAAATCAAAGGGGTCAAGAAGTGCAGAAGATACACCTTTGAACCTGCAAACTTCTTTTACACCTGCTCAGAATGTCAAATGGCTAAAGGAGCAGCATGAGGCCCCAGAATAGAAATGGAAAATAATGTGCATGCAAAGACAGAAGATGAGGGTTTTTAATTTAACAACCTGGCTAAATTCAAAGGTAAAATGGAAATGGAATTAAAAAATGAAAAGGAAAGCTTATTAAAAAGAAAAAAACGGGAGCTAGAAAGGATAAAAATGTGAAAGAGGATTTTAGATGGTGTTTTGTGAAGAAATATGGTTTAGTTAAGTAGGAAAACTGCATTTGTGGTGTATCTTTTAGTGTCATTGTTCATTCATATGGACTCTGGGTGATGTTTGTCAAGTGGGAGAGGTTTTCTGCTTCTGGGTTTGTTAAGCACTTCCATGGGATTCAAGATTTCATTTCCACAAATAGAATTCATGAGCCAAGTGAGCATTGCTCAGTGAGATTCCAGATTTCTCTTTAGGGTCCTGAATGATCCTCCCTAGAGGAGGCCAGTCAGCCTCAAAGACCCAAAGGACAAGTCGTAGTGGAAGAAAAGGCTGAGCAAATGAAAATGCTTCCTCTTGGCCAAGGCATGTGTGGGCTGATTGGGAGCTGAGATTCATGTTTAATTGGATATTCATGGCCCATCAGCATGGATGCTGAAATTTCTCTTTCTAATAAAAAGAGCCAGCTTCATGCCCAAGTCAAAGAAATGACCAGGATATTGTACTTTTGTTTCTTATCTTTTTATACTGTTTTCTGGAAAGGAGCTATAAAATGGGAACCATCAAATCCTACACATTTTTGCCTTCCTGTGGGTCTGAGTGGATTATGCTCCTGGGATTATGCCCCAGTCTGGCTTGTTATGTAGCTGTTGACATAATATTTCTAAAAACACATTTTAATCCTGATTTCCACCTGCCTCATATGTCTTCAATAAAATTATCTTAGTAGTCACGATGATTGCTTCAGACCAGGAGTTCAAGACGAGCCTGGGTAACATAGTGAGACCCTGTCTCTATTTAAAAAAAATGCTGGTTGTTGTGGTGCAAATCCATAGTCCTAGCTATTCAAGAGGCAGAAGTAGGAAGATTCCCCTGAGCCCAGGAGTTTGAGGCTGCAATGAGCTATGATTATGCCACTGCACTCCAGCATGGGCAACAATGAACCCTGTCTCAAAAACAAAGAGAGAGAGAGAGTCAGTATCAGTAGTGGAAATGGCAGTTGTACCAAGAGGAAGAGTAATAATAAAATGGTAATGGCAGAATAATGGCTGAGAATACTATTTCTTAATTATCAGTAGTATCAGAAACTAAACCGCATGTTTTCCATTGATTTTCTAATTGAATTCTCATAGCAAACATGTGAGATAAATATATTTATCCCCTTTATCTTGATGGTGAAGCAGAGGCTTTGAGAAATTAAGCCACTTGCATGTGAGTACACAGCTAGTGCATGGAAAAACCAAGCTGCAAACCCAGATCCATGGAATGCCATTTGAGCAGAGTCAGGCTGAGTGTGTGATGTTATACAACCTTGCTTATTAGATGTATTGGTCTTCTGAGCGCACACTTGTGAATAAAAAGTGTACAGTGATGGAAAGACCTCTTTGTATTATTCACACAAAACTCCATACCTAATACAATGCTAGGCTTTGAACAAGTATCCAGTAAATATATTTGAATGAATGGAGACAGAGCAAACACAGTACTATATTTTAATACAGATCCACAAGGCCACTCCTGGGCTTTTCAAGTTGCTTGCCTTTGTCTTAACATGAAAACCCTGCTTTACTATCAAATTTGACAGGAGCAGATACATGGAGAAAATGTTTTATTCTATACTCTAACTTCTAGAATTTATATGTCATTAGGAAACATGATCAGTAGAGAGAGCGCCTCACTTATTGTGTGATTCATTCATCTAAAGAATATTCATTGAATGCCTAGGTACTAAGTGCAGAGAATGTTGTAGTAAATAGGTGTAGGAAAATACCAGATCGTGATAAGGGATATAGTGAAGATGGGATGTGTTAAAAAAAAATGTCTTGGGCATTACTTAAGATCATATGGTCAAGGTAGACAACCCTGAATAAATGATGTTTAAGTTGAGATCTGACTGACAAGCTGCAGCTAGCCATGAGAACATCTGAGAGAAGAGCTAGCTTTCATTACTCACTGTCAAGTAAGGGTGGGCTTTATATGTTGGAGGAACAGAAAGAACAGACTGTCTTATTCTTGGAACATCCAGACCAAGACAACAAAGAGTAGGAGATGCATTAGGAGAGAGGGCCTTGCAGGCTGGAGAGTGGAGTTGATTTTATTGTAAGTGCAGGAGGAAGCCACTCTTAGAAGGACCCAATCAAATTTACATATTTTTGAGTTTACTCTGATTGTCCTGTGAACAAGTGATTGCAGGTGGAAAGTGTGGAGTTTGGGAAATAGGAGGTTATTGCCAGAGTCTAGGTGAGAAATAGTTGCCTTTGAATAGGGGTGGAAGGAGTAAAGGTAGAAGTGAATGTATGCATCCTAAAGATATTTTCTGGGTAGACCCCATAGTCCTGTACATACATGTATGTGTGCATATATGTATGATGTATGTATATATGTATAAGGATGATTACTGGGCTTTTGGTCAAGATCTACCAGGTTGAACAAACTGGTGAGAGAGCAGATTTGAGGGAATGAATTCTGTTTTGAATGTGTTAAATTGGAAAGTTCTGTTTGTTGGTTAGCCAAGTGGAATAGCAAGTATGCAGCTGGTAAAGATGGAGAGGATGTTAAAAAGCAGTATTGAGAAAGATAATAAACTTAAGAGCCATTTGATTTATTGACAATATTTAAAGCCAGTGGGACTTGAAACTACCTCAGGAGAGGGTACAGATAGAAAGTAGAAGGGGTTCCCACACCAAACCCCGAAGCACACCATTTAGGTCAAAGACGAAGATGGGACAGAGAAAGAAGGACTAACTAGTGAGGTAGAGAGAAAACAATCAGAGAGAGAGATGTGGAAGCCAGGAGAAGAAAGTGTCTCTAGAAGAAAGTGTGTTCCATTGTGTCAGAGGCTACCAAGAGGACACAGGAAGGGAGGGTGTGGTCTTGGAGGAAGTAATATTAGAATTAGCAACCTGCATGCCTCAGGGGCCATGACAAGAGCATGTCCAGTGGGAGGATGAGGAAGGAAGCCAACTAGAGTGTGCAGAGACAGACAGTGTGAGGTACTACAACAGATTCCATTAGCTCATACAACTCTTCCAAGATGCTTTCCTATGGAGAAACCAGCCAATGTTATTTACTCTCAAAAAGGAGGGAAATGCTGACACTTTTTACAACATAAATAAACCTTCAGGACAATAGGATAAGTGAAATGAACCAGTCACAAAAAGACAAACACTGCATGAATCCACTTGTATGAGGATAGAGTAGGCAAGCTCACGGGAGCAAAAAGTAGAATGGTAATTGCCAGAGGGAATGCAGACAAGAGGGCATAGGGAGTTATTGTTTAATGAGTGCAGAGTCTCAGTTCTGCACAATGGAAAGAGTTCTTGAGATCAATGGTGATGGTTATATAACAATGTATACTTAATACTACTGAATTGTACAATTAAAAATTATGAAGATGGTAAATTTTATGTTATGTGTATTCTGCCAAACTAAAAATAAAAACTTTTTAAAATGTAGATACTTAATCTGGAAGGTCCAATATTTAGTAATAGGCATTCTAGAAAAGAGAACAGAGTAGGAAATATACTTTAAGAACTAATAATACATGATTTGCCAGGGCTTGATCTTTAAATTTAAAGGGACTGCTGACTATCCTCCAGAAAGAGTGGAAGAAGACCCATATCTAAGCACATTCTCATGAAATTTCAGAATATCAAGAATAAAAAGGTCCTTAAACACTTCCAGGGGAAAAATATAAGAGAGAAAAAAGGAATGAGAATCAAGCTACCTTAAATTTCTCACAGCAACACTTGAAGGTAGAAAACTGTGGAGCAATGCCTTCAAAATTGTGAGGGTTTCTTTTTTTTTTTTTTTTTTGCAACTTAGAGCTCTCGATCTAACCATTTTATCAATCAAATGTGAAGGTAGAATAAAGACTTTTTCTGACATGCAGGGACTGAGAATGTTTACCTCCAAAGCCCTTTCTCAGGAAGTTGCTTATGAATATGTTCCAGCGAAAAGAAGATGTAAACTAAGAAAAAGGAAGATTGGGATCCAAGGGACAGTGTATCCATCCATCCATCTATCCAGGGCAGCAATGGAGGGAAATACCAAATGGTCCCTATGTAGCAGGTCTGGGGAGCAGCCAGTGTAGTCTGGGGCAAGGAGAACTCCATGAGGTAGATCTTTAGGAAAAACAGGAATTTGCTAAATAGATAATATTATTAAAAGCTTTAAAAAAAAATTGATACCAACAAAACCAGAGGAAAAGAAAGGAAATTGAACACTCCAAAGTTGCCAGTCACGGTGGCTCATGCCTGTAATCCCAGCACTTTGGGAAGCTGAGGCAGGAGGATTGTTTGAGCCCTGGAGCTTGAGACCAGCCAGGACAACATAGTGAGACCCTCATCTCTACGAAGAATGTTTTTAAAAAATTAGCTGTATGATGGCATGCACCTGTAGTCCCAGTTGCTTGTGGGGCTGAGATAGGAGGACCGTTTGAACCTGAAAGGTTAAGATTAGCCAGGATGCTGGGCGTGGTGGCTCAAGCCTGTAATCCCAGCACTTTGGAAGGGCTAGGGTGGATCACGAGGTCAAGAGATCGAGACCATCCTGGCCAACATGGTGAAACCCCATCTCTACTAAAAATACAAAAAAATTAGCTGGCCATGGTGGCATGCGCCTGTAGTCCCAGCTACCCCAGAGGCTGAGGTAGGAGACCCCGCGCGGCCAATCGTGCCACTGCACTCCAGCCTGGCACTTGGTGACAGAGCGAGACTCTGTCTCAAAAAAAAAAAAAAAAAAAAAAAAAAAAGATTAGCCAAGATCACACCAATGCACATCAGACTGGGTGACAGAGCGAGACTCTGTCTCAAAGTTAAATAAATAAATACCTCCAAAGACTCTAACATTGCATAAGAATATTTGCTCCAAATATGAATTAAACTAAACTGTGGCATGAATGTAGACAACTGCTGGCATATAAGAAAAGAAAGTCTATTTACTTTTAATGCAGGGAAACTTCTGTGTGATTGTTAGTGGATATGACATTGGACTACTGAGAATGTGATAGAAGAGAAAATCATCCAAGCCAGGAAAATTTGCCCAGCATTGGGATAGTATATATAATCATATAAGCTTAATGCTGCTTATTGATTTTTTTAACTGTGACTCAGTTTACAATTATACTTAGCAGAGCAGACCAAATAGAGGTCTTAGAATAGAAAATATTGCTGTTAACCTTGACAATGTGTAATAAAAGTAATACTGTAGATGACAGAAGATCCGACTTTGAAGGCAAAGAACGATTATAGAAAAAAATTTTTTTTAAGGTTTCAGTATGTGTTGCCTTTGTTTCAGTGTAATTTGTTTAACTGTGCATTTATATGTTTATTTTTAATGGCTATGTTTAAAAACTGGCTTGAAAAATTTTCTTAAATTTTTTTTCTTTACATTCTGGGGTACATGTGCAGATCTTGTAGGGTTGTTACATAGGTATACACGTGCTATGGTGGTTTCCTGCCTCCATCCCCCTGCCACCTACATTAGGTATTTCTCCTAATGTTATCCCTTCCCAATCTCCCCCACTCCCTGCTATGCCTCCACAGGCCCCCACCCCTCAACAGACCCCAGTGTGTGATGTTCTCCTCCCTTTGTCAATGTGTTCTCATTGTTCGACAGCCACTTATGAGGGAGAACATGTGGTGTTTGGTTTTCTGTTCTTGTGTAAGCTTGCTGAGAATGATGATTTCCAGATTCATCCATGTCCCTGCAAAGGACATGAACTCATCCTTTTTTATGGCTGCATAGTATTCCATGGTGTATATGTGCCACATTTTCTTTATCCAGTCTATCATTGATGGGCATTTGGGTTGGTTCCAGGTCTTTGAAAAATCATATAGATTTAAATATATTATTTAAGGTTAAAAATAATAGGTGAACTAAAATTAGTAATACTAAGCCATAGACATTCAGAAGACACAAGAGAGGCTAGAAGATGTGTGCTAATTTTTTATCATTCTCATTGTGGTATCAATGGATAATCCTTTGAGTCTGATAAATTAGAGACTAATAAGATGAACCACTGAGAGGTTACCCCTGGAAATTGCAGCTGAAGTTGGAGAAGGGAGATGTTTGAGTTAGGACCATGTATGGGTTATACTTTGAAGACAAGATAGTTTCCACCCAGAAGAGATGGGACAAGAGGCTCATGTTTTTTCACTCTGAGCCCTTTGGGATAACTCATTTTTTAAAACCATGTGCATACTTTCTATAATAGCAACAAAAGGAATAGAAATAAACAGGATTTAAAATGAATAATAGAATGATTATAAAAGCATAAAAATTACTTAAATCATAAATAAGAGCCCATTATTATTTAGTGGGAATATAGTTATAAAGATATATATATGGACATGGATTCTGGAAAAAGCTCATACAAATAAAATTAATTATGTGAATGAGGCAAATTCTCAGTAAAAATGTTTTCTAATTGTATAAAACCTAATATTTGAAGAGTAAATGCAAATACATAAGAACATGTATAAAGTAAAAAATCTGTTATAATTCATCTAATCTCTAGCTTATCCTCTTCCCACTTATATGTTGATAGTGAGACCTTCAAAGCTCTATCAATCTTAGATTGTCGGGCTATTTTGTCTGAATTGAACAGTCTACCTGAACTGGAGTTTGCTCCTGTGTTAATCACCTCTCGCTGCCATAGTGAAGTACCACGGACTGGGTGGCTTACACAACGAAAACCTATTTCCTCCACAGCTCAATGTCTGGAAGTCTGAGATCAGGGTGCCAGTGTGGTTCGATTTTAGTGAGGGTCTCATCCTGTCCCCTTTTGCACAGCCGCCACCCTCCCTGTGTGGTAGAGAGAGAATGAGCTCTCTGAGGTCTCTTCTTATGAGAGCATTAATCCTATGTATCAGGGGAACTACCCTTTATGAATTCATTTAACCTTAATTACTTCCTTAAAGGCTCTGTCTTGGAATACAAATTGGGAATTAGGGCTTCAACATATGAATTTAGGGGAGACACAGATATTCAGTCCATACTAGCCCTGTCAATTTAATTCATCATTTGGCTGAATTAACAGATAGACAAATTGTTTTAACACCAAGAAATAATTGACCTGGGGTTGTAGGTGGCTAACTTTCAAAACCCAAGAACACTAGTATGGGAAACTTCATGTAGTTCACTCCCTACCTTAAGGAATTCCAGAGTTTTTAGGCTCTGCAAGACCCCAAATTCCTGCTCTGCCCTACTAAATACAATTGCAGCAATATTTTGTAATGCATCTGTTTTTAACAGATGCCAACAGCATGACGACCCTAACATCCCTTGGGCCCATTAGCCCTCTCTTTTCTATAAAATGACCCAAATAAAACACTTCGACTTTTGATTATTTTATTTGATCTTCACAATAACTTTGTAAAATGGACAGAGTAGGTGTTTTATTCTCATTTTACTAGTGATATAATTGAGAGACAGAGAGCTAAGCATTGCCCTGTTGCATAGTGTAGAAAATGTGCATCCTTCCACAATAAGGAGAGTACAAAAAGCCCTTGAGTAGGAGTCATGTGGCTGGTTCTGAACCCAGTTCTGCTTTTGGCATACCCAGATTAAGACAAAAGCAGAGTTGTCTTTGATCAGACTTATCTTAATTCATTAAGGAAGCAACCTAGCACTGGAAACCTCAGTAAGATAGCTCACATCTCTAATCCTCATTGTTCTCCCCTGTGTCTATCAAATTAGAGTGATGTCATGAAGTAAGCATGAAGTTTGAAATTACTGCAGACCTGGAGTGAATGCAGTTCTGAATTCACCAGCAGTGTGACCTTGGATGAGTGACTTTACCTTTCTAATCCTGTTTCTCTACTAGCAGTAATACCTACTTTGCAGGTTGTCAGGAAAATTCAAGATAATTTATCTAAAGTTCTTAAGACAGTTTCTTCCCATATTTTGAGGGAAGAATATCATTAGAATGATATTGAACATAATGTCTGGAATGGCATCAATATACTTTAAAGCCACATCCCTGAAGCTAATTTGGTCAGGCTTGACCACACACATTCTCAGAAGGATTTCAGAAAAACAAGAGAGAATGCAAAAGCATGCCAAGCCTCTTGAGAACACATCTCAGACCTGACCCATCACTATCTCTTCCATGTTCTTTCAGTCAAAGGCAAGCCACATGGCTCCCTTCTGCCCCCTAGACTCAAAAGGTGGGAAAACATATGCCGTCTCATGACAGAGGACCTCTAGTCATTTTACACAGGGACATTCTTGCACTGAGGACATTTTTGTCATCAATCTACCACATTGTTATTCCAAAGGAATTGTAGAAATGATATGATGGTGATGATCAATAACCATTTTTATGGTTCATATTTGTTTTCATTTTTGCTTTTGTCATGCGTTCATTCATCGAACATTCACAGAGGGATTTGCCCACAAGAATTGTGCTCAGGGCAACATATGCCTTTGTGTCCTGCACTCACAGCACCTCCCATCGGGTATGCTCATCTGTGTGGTTGAGTGATAGGTTTTCCTGCTGTACTAAGACAGAGCAGACGCAAAGTAGTGTGATCCTCTCCCTCTATATTTCTCTTGACAGGTTGTGCAATCTGGGCTGATAGGAAGAACAGGCCTTGATAACCAGAGCCATCCAGGCTGCCAGGACGTCTTGTTTCCTGTTGAGTGCCTGAGCACATCTGCTTATTCCCTCTATGAGTTTTTATTGTAGAAACCCTGATGCCCAGCACAGTATGGGTTTGGGGGCCAGCAGATCTTACCAGCGTTGCCTACGAGCATCCGCTTCACAGCTTGTTAGCAGTGGCGTCTACACATCTGGATAGTGTGCCTTTATAAATAGCTCTCTGAGGTGCCTGGGGAAGCTGGGCTGTATCTTTGGCATGGAATTGGGACACTTTGTACATGAGTGTTCCTGGAAATAGAGGAGGACTGGTTCTGAGATTCGGAGGGAAATAAATGACAGAACTTACCACTGCAAGACACGAGGTGATACTGTGTCATTGTAGCAAACCTGAGCCTGAATAAGGAGAAACATGCCTTTGCCCCTCTTAATTTGGTATCTTTATTTTTCCATTTTCCACCTTTTTCTATATTTTCTCACTTTTGTCTTCCTCCTATGCCTGCGTTTTCCACTGGTACCTTTTAATCCTCCTCCTCTCTTAACTGTTTTTCTTTCAAACTTAGTTGTCTGTACCTAACACCATCTCACAATACCTACAGCTCAAGTCAGCTGGACTCCAAAGACTCTGCCTGTGTCCATGGTGCTGCCCTGCTGCTTCCCCAAGCCATGCTTGAGAATCCAGCAGAAGAAGATGCCAGTGCTATTCAGGAGATATTAAGATATGCTTTCTGGAAACATAATATGTGAGAGGCACTATTTAAAGTGCTTTAGTTAAACTATTTCTAATCCTTCCACAAACTGTAGGATAGGTATTATTTGCAGTGAATTTAGAAATATGTTTAGAAAGCTTTAGTGACCAGCCCAAGGCCCACAGTGCTAGTGAATGCCAGAGCCTTCAACCCAGGTCTGCATGATTCCAAATGCCAAGCTTGTTTCATCACATCACTCTCTGTGTCAGTTGAAAAAGAAAAAAAATTGAGGATCAGAGATGTGAGCTGTCTTGCTAAGAATTATAGTGCTAGACTGGCTCTGCATTTTTTGGCTCAATATAAGAGAAATCTAATTGGAGGAAAGGCTGTTTTAGTCCCAACCTGGGAATGTCAAGAGCGCAGCTGGGACCTGAACCAGTTTTTTGACACTCAAAAGATGTAGGATCTGTGATATATGATGGTGGAATAGACAGTTCTTTCATTTGTTCAGCAGATAATTATTGAGTTCCTGCTTTGTGCCAGGTACTATTCGAAAGTTTGAGATTCTTTGCAAATTAAGGAAGACCCTTGTCCTTGTGCGGGTTGCAAGCCAGTGGGAAGAGACATATAATAAACAGTAGAAAACATGAGTGAATTGTGTAGTGTGTTAGATGATACTTAGGATTGAGAGATAAATGGTGAAGCAAGGTAGTGAGTATAGGAAGTTTCAGAATAGAGTCTTGCAATTATAAATAGGGAGATTGGGATAGGACTTACTGAAAAGGGAGCATTTGAACAATTCTCAAAGGCTTTGAAGGAAGTGAGGGAAATAGCCATGTAGGTTTCTGGGAGAAGGGTATTCCAGAAAAGTAAAAAGCAGGCATAGTTGGCATTTTTGAGCAATAGCATGAAGACTGGTGTAATGGGAACAGAATGTTTTAGGGAAAGAGTAATAAAGATGACATCAAAGAGCTGGGTAGCTAAATCATGTGAGCCCTTGTAAGTTATTTTAAAGATTCCCATTGAAGGGAAGGAAGAACAAAATTACCTGTTTGTTGTATTAGTAAACATGCAGGAATCTAGCTGTGACATGATAGTGTTTCCGATCAGGATTGTAGCAACGTTGGTGATGGAGAGATTGGCATCTGGATACGTTTGAAGGTAGAATCATCGAGTTTCCCTAATAGATTAGATGTAGAATACAAGAGAAACAGGGGGAGTCTATGATAAATCCAAGATTCAGGGCCTCCCCAGTGGGAAGTATAGCTTTTCTATGATAGGAAATGTAGGCTACAAATAAGGCATTTTTAGGGGAAAGAACAGGAGATCCATTCTAGACATGTTGAGTTTGAGATATTTATTATATGTGCAAATGAAACTGAAGTCAGTTGCATGTGCATATATGATTCTATAGTTCAGAAAGAAAACTGAGCTGGAGATGCAGTTTGGGATTCATCAGCCTACATCATGGTAGAGGAAACAAACAAACAAAAAAAACAAGCCATGAGACTCAGTGGAGACCTCTGATATGACATGTGAAAAGGAGATTAGTACAGTGGGCGGTGAGATTTGTCTCGCACTTATCCAAAGGCAAAACTCCATATGGCTTCCATACGAAAGTAGGTCTTAAAGCATCAGTGTTTATTAAGAATGATGTGGCCTATTTCATAGGATACATTTTCTGATGCTGTGGATTTTCAGGGAAAGTGCTGAATCTAGATCAGTGTTTTCCCAAATTTTGTGTAGCTCAAAGAGAAAAGGAGAAGAAAAGAAAAAATAATCATTTTCAATTAGGAGATGGACATCTTGTCTTTACCCAAGTAAAGTTGTTTACAAACACAAGCCCTGATATATTCCTCATACTCCAGGTTTACTAACCAGCAACTTAGATGTCTCAAAGTGAATTGGACTCTTGTATGAGGTTTAAATTTGAACCCGCTAACTACTAAAATTTCTTGAAAACTTTTTGTGTCTGTGGTCACAACATTTAGAAATTTTAAAGTCCATTAATAATAGTCAATGTGGGCAAATTAAGAGGAAAAAAATATCCTCTAGTCTTACCTCCTTTTTTTAAAAAAAACTGACACTACAACAGTGATGTCTTTAAACAGTGGTTCTCAGATTTATAGTCCCAGGACTTTGTTGTACTGTTAAAAGTTTGAGAACCTCAAAGAGCTTTTGTTTATGAAAATGATGCAAATATGGGAGAATAGCTAATCCATTGGTTAATAGGGATTTCAAATGATGAATTGACACCTGTTACTTGTTAATAATAAAGGTTTAGGCTTTGATAACCATTTTTGTTGTCAACACATTGAGGATAGTGCCTTTCGAAGGAAATACAAAGAAGCTACAAGTCCCAGTGAAGAAGACTAGGAAAGGAAGGGTCTAAAATAGATGCCCTGCGCAGAGCAGATGAAAAAACTGGTAAAGCCTCACTATATGTTGGGAAAAGTTGTCTAAGTTGCTTACACATTACTTGTCTTTAGGGGCTCTTACACTGTCAGAAGAGATTAGTATCAAAATTTAAAAAGCAAGAAATAATCCAGGTGATATTAAAGCAGTGGTTAAAGATGGAAGAATATGAAATAACACTTTATGTATTTAATTATTTTACTGCTTAGCAGAAAAGCTTCAAGTTTATTTTGGAGAACTTAAAACTTAATATTTAAGAGTTCTTTTCAGTTAAACACAAATACACTATGTATATTTTTCTTTCTTTCACCTAAAAGGAAATGTATTCTTCTTTTACCTGGAAACTTTCTGGCAATGAGGTGTCTTCCCCTTAGGAGGCATAAAGTTTAAGGGTTTTCTCTGTCATCAAATATTTTGGTCCAAACCCATAAAAAATCATTAATATGTTGATTTTATAGACCGTTCTGGAAACAGCATACAATAGACAAGATATTTTTTAAAAATTTTCTAACCCCCTCTTTCTATGCAAGGATTAAGGTGACAGAAGAGGGTATTATTAGTATTTTAAAACTAATTAATTCAAACATCAAGTATTCTATGAGCTAACCATTTTTCCTGATATTTAGTGACCTTTTTTGGGTGAATGGGCTTTAAAAACTGATAAAGTAGACATTAATGTTTTGGTATGTATGTGTGCGTGTGTGTTTCCTCCTTTTCTTCTTTCTTTGCAATCTTGAGTAAAATGACACAATAGAAGTCAATATAAGACAGGACTGGGAACTAAAAAAAAGGACATTGCAAGATAGTGGGGAAGAAAGAAATGGGCAATTCTTAAAACTTGCAAACACTTGCTTGTAATGAGATAGTAAAAAATATGTTTACCACTTTCTGAAATTTGGCCATAACGTTCACTTTGTCCTGGCAATGAATGTAAACATTCTAAGCATTCTCTATTGTTTTATAATCAACCAACTGGGCTCACCTAGGTAAGAGTTTGCACAGCCATTGGGATCTTACAATTGTAGTGTTCTCTCATAAATCAAAGCCCAGTAAATTAAAAGAGAATTTACATTGCAAAACAGATAAGCTAAGGGATAATTGAATCACAAAATAAAAATTTAACTTTAAAAGCATTTTGCAATATGTTCTTTCAATATCAACTTCTTTAAAGCATTTAATTATTCTGCTACTTAGCAGAAAAGCTTCAAGTTTATCTTGGAGAACTTAAAACTTAATGTTTCAGAGTTGTTTCCAGTTAAATACAAATCAGAAATTACTATAAAACATAGCTGAATTTATTATATAAGAGTAAATTAAAGTAGAAGTCGTTTGCCAAAAAAAAAAGTAATTTGCAAACAACCTTCCCCTCAGGAATGTGTAGTTTGCATAAAGTGAGTTCTTCCTGTAGAACAGAAAGTAAAGGCATCAGAAAGGAGAGGCATCTGAAATGCACTTTCAGTTGGTCTGTAGCTAGGCCAGGACCAATTCATAAAGGAAATGTCTGGAATTCTGCTTGGTATCACTATGCATAGGGATTAAGATGACAAACTGCCTCGGGCCTCTTTCAGGGCAGCAAAATAAACCAAAATTGTCTCCAGGGTTTTAAATTCAGAGAATGATATGGTAGACATGAACACAGAGAAGAGAACTGGGGCAAATATTTTTTAATGTTTGCTGTTGGGCAGGGTGTTTTTTCTCATGAGTTTACTGTTTCTAGTAAATGTGAAATGCTTTATTTCTTTGCTTTACGGACTATGATTATTTAGGCTTAGGCCCCTACTGCAGGAGCGGGTGGGTGCGTGGGAATCCAGCGGCATATTGGAGAAAGTCATCATCTAGGGATGGCTGTGAAGAGAGTGTAGGCATTGGATGCGGAGGAAGGAGGTGGTCGGTCGAAGGCTTTGACAGCTCTGCCTCTCCTTTCCTACCTTCAGTGGGACAATATGTTGAATTTGAGTGATGTGGGTTTAACGTATGCTTCTTGTTGTTCTAACTGCACACAAAGGTGAAGTGTAAGCTCTTGAAAGGAATCAGGTTATGGCATTCACTCCCAACAGTTGGTACCTGTTGGGGATGAGGGGAAATGTTGATGGAAGGCGGAGTAACTGAGGTTGACCCCAAGTGCTACAAAAAGAGAAGGTCAGGCAGAACAAATTAAAGTCAGCTCTGAGAGATCCCAAAGAAGCAGCAGACTGGGGCAATGAGTCATTACAGCTCTTAAGTTGTAGCAAACTAATAGTAATTTCATTAAAACACTAAGGCTGACAATCATCTGATAAATGGTATCAATACTTTTATTACCATCTGATTAAGAAAAGACAAACAGTACCCCACACACACTTATTATGCCTGTTTACATGGAGGCATCTCTGTAGGCTCATACCGTCTTTATTTTTCTTTATTTTTTGAGACAGAGAGTCTCACTCTGTCACCCATGCTGGAGTACAGTGACACAATCTCCACTCAAAACAGTCTCCATCTTCTGGGTTCAAGCGATCCTCCTGCCTCAGCCTCCTGAGTAGCTGGGATTAAAGGCATGCACCACCATGCCCAGCTAATTTTTGTATTTTTGGTAGAGGTGGGGTTTCACCATGTTGGCCAGGCTGGTCTCGAACTCCTGACCTCAGGTGATCTGCCCACCTCAGCCTCCTAAAGTGCTAAGATTACAGGCATGAGCCACTGCACCCAGACTCATACTGTCTTAAAAATCAATGCCTAAAGTTTTGAAGTATATGCGCTTACTAGTATATGCCTAGTAAGAGTATATTCTGAAGGATAAAGCAAAGCAACTCCTTGAGTGTTAGCCTAAGAATCTCTGAATTCATGATAAAAGGAAAACTTATAACAAAAGCATACATGGAGGGCTGCTGAGGATGCATTCTGAGTCGGCTTGGTGTGTTTGGGTAGATCTCCACCTGAAGCCCAGTTGAGGCTGAGGGTCTTCCTTTTCCCAGGAAATGAGCAAATTAAGAATGACCTTCCAAGAAGGAAAAAGTTTAGTATATTGATGCATAAGCAACTTTATCTTCCTGCCTTTCGCTTCCTAATTTACAGCCTTCTGTGACTGGTTTACAGGAGTTTTCAAAAGATGTGATTAGCTTTACTTGCAAGAAACTTGCAAGAGTTTCAGGGTAATGATGTGTCAGCTATAAACTCATTCAGCTAATCTGAAGGAAAATTTGTAGAGCAGAAAAGAACTAGATTAAGAGGTGCTGACTTGTGAAACATGGTGGTGAGTGCCTTTCTACTAAAACATCTAAAATTCTAGCTTCCTAATTGTGCAAAGGAAAGGACATGATGATGAGCAAAAAGAAAACTAAACATCATCAACAACAAAAACATTTATTCATTTATACCCTCCATGCCCAAGGTCTTCCTCTCCCATCAAAATTAGGAAAAGTCAATATGATTTCTCACAGAGGTAAGAAGGGAAATGGCTGCAGCCCATTACGCCAGTATGAAGGGTTGCAGGCAAAGGCAGGCATGTTTGATGAGGAGCCACCTAGGCACAACACACAGCAGGGAAGAGCAGCAAGGGATGAACGTGAAAGTCACTGCTGATTAAATAGCAAGCTATGTCTGTGAATGTGTTTCATTTCATTAATTCATTCACGTAATCTTTGTGGATGTACACAGCATCTACTGAAGGCAAGACACTCTGGGGAACACAAAGTTATAACAACTCTCACCCTGCCATCATCACCACGTATTCCAGTTACTATGATTGCAAAATAATTTACCCCAAAACTTAGTGATATTAGACAATTATTTATGATCTCATGGATTATGTGGGTCGGAGATTCACTCAGGGGACTGCAAAGATGGCTCGACTCTCTATGGTAGTATCTGGGGTCCTCGGATGGAAGATCTGAAGGCTGGTGGCTGGAATCATCTGAAGCTTGTTCTTTCATTTGTCTGGTGGTTGATGATGACTTGTCAACTGAGACCTTAGCTGGCAAATTGGCCCAGACTGCTACACACGGTCTCTCCATGTGGCCTGGGCTTCCTCACAGAATGATGGTTAGTTTCCAAAGGTCAGTGCCAGAGAGTGAATCAGGCAGAAGCTGTGTCTTTTTTATGACCTAGCCCCAAAGTCACATAGCATCAATTCCACTGTATAATATTGGTTATGACGTTCACATACCTTGCAGAAAGGGAATTGGAGGGAGCATCAATCCCCTGCATTAGTGGAAGAAATGTCATTCCCACTGAATAAAAAGCAGATACGTATGTATGTATATATGTCTATATTAAAACATACATATATGAATATATGAACATATATAAAATCATCTTTGGAAAACACAATCTACCACAATTAGTAAAAGAAAGAAATTATCACAGTACAAAATAAAAAGTGATTTTTATTCGTCTATTTCCAATCATATGAGTCCTTGGGCCATCACTTACAAAATAATCACAATGTGATTACAGCATTGTGATTATTTTGTAAGTGATGGCCCAAGACTCATATGATTGGAAATAGATGAATAAAAAAATAATACCTGACCACTATGCTTCCAACCTTGAATCACTTCCATATTACTTCCACTGTTTTCACTATGACTCTCTCACCATCTCTACTGTTGTTTCTTTAATGTTTTTTATTAAAAATTGGCCCACAGGGTAGTTGTTCCTTTAAACTGAAATTTGTTTAAAACGCAAAGAAGATACTGCTACAGGAAATAAAATTTATTTTTGCTGTAATTTATTTGCCATAAAATAAAGGGTAACTTTAAATATAATAAAAAGTTTTAAAAAGTTACTAGATGCTAGATATACTGCTTTTTTTTTTTTTTTTAAGATTCCGAGATGGAAGCAAGCCCTTTCTTTGTCAAGAAAACAACAGCAACAACAACAACAACAAAATGTCAGCAGGTGTTACAATCACACTCCTACCAAGTGAAGGCTCTCCCCTTGCCTTAATCTGAAAGATTTGATAGAGAAGTGGAAGGAAATGATGCCTCTGGAGAAGAGCAGGGATAATAATGGCCACGTCTTTGTACTACCCAGGAGCCTTTAAATAACTGCCGATATGATGGCCTTACTTTTGGCAAACACTGATCCAGAATGATAAAAATTCTAGATAGTGAAGCATTAATCTGGCCCAAACCAAATTCCTGGGATCTCTGAGGGAGAGCAGCATCTACATTAAATTGATGCTTATTCACTAATAAAGATATTTGTAATCCATCATTGGTCAGAAGTTAACCTCTTCTCACTCCGTGTGTGTGGGTGTGTGTGTGTTCCTCATAAATACTTCCTGGAAAGATCCAGTGAACCAAAAAAGACCTTGACTAGTTGGCTTCTATATAAAGACTAACTGCCCCCATTATCGGATTACCATTCTCCCACATCCTAGTGGAATTGACTTTTTGCTTCCCTACTTTGGTATAACTAATGCTCCTGGGCGTTTTGCGGCCATCCAAAGTCCGGAGCCCCCAGACAGAGTTGCAGTTTTTCTAAATCTAGTATGATTTATTCCTAAAATAATTATTAGCACTTGCTGCAGCCAGTGTTGTGCTAAGCTCTGGAAATGTCAAGGACAGCAAGAGATAAATACCTTCTTGGAATACAGAGAAAGGCACTTGGGGCCAGCTATTTCTCCCCTAAAATGTAATTAATTGCTTAGCAACCCCATTGTTTTTGGCTAGAGTAGTCATTTAAAAACACTACTTCCTAGAGATTCCTTGGGATTTTTTCTCAGCAGAGATGGTTAGATCATTTTTACAACTTCTCCACCTGGACCTTTTCTTTGTGGTTTTCAGCAGTATTGAGGTCTGCAGAGGTTAGGAGGAAGACAATAACTAGATATTTATCTTCAGGGGAATCCATTCTGTAGCCTTTAACACACTCTAAGACTTTTAACTACAGTGTCTTCCTAGGCATGGGGCCAGCGTTGACAGATCTTCTTTTCCTTCTTTATAGTCAGCTACGGTGAAGCTGTCTAAACCAGTGGCTCTATGGACCCAGCAGGATGTCTGCAAGTGGTTGAAGAAACATTGTCCAAATCAGTATCAGATCTACAGTGAGTCATTCAAACAGCATGACATAACTGGTAAAGTATGCAGTATCCCAGATATTTCACTCCCTTTCTTTCTCCCAGTCATGATGGCCTTTCCCATACCCTTACCACGAAGCAACATCTTCCTGCTGAAATTTTCTGGCATGGGTTTACTTTCAAAGGGTTGATAAATTCCAGATTTATGTGAGCTATGCTATTTAACAAACGTATGTGGTTATTATAGAATGCTGTGGATTTTGAGCGTCTATTGTAAAAGTATATGAGAATCACGGTGCCCAGTTGGGGGAATCCTAGAGAAAAGAGCATATCAATCATAGAGAAAGGAAAGAAAGAAGTCTTTCACATGAACTTGGCTACAGGATCACTGTGTAGATCTTCCAAGTAGAAAAGGTTTCTAGATAGGAAAATCCTTTTTCTTTTTTTTAATTTATTTATTTTACTTTAGGTGCATACTATATCTGGTATTTCTCCCCATGTTATCCCCTCCCCCACCCTCCCATCCCTCCCCACCCCCCTGCTGTCTCTTCTCTACCCCCGCAACTGCCCCCTGTGTGTGATGCTCCTCTCCCTGAGTCCACGTGTTCTCGTTGTTCAGCACCCACCTCTGAGTGAGAACATACAATGTTTGGCTTTCTGTTCTTGTGTCAGTTTGTGAGAATCATGGTTTCCAGATTCATCCAAGTCCCTACAAAGGACACGAACTCATTATTTTTTATGGCTGTGTAGTATTCCATGGTGTATAATGTACCACATTTTCTTTGTCCAGTCTATCATTGATGGGCATTTGGGTTGGTTTCAGGTCTTTGCTATTGTACACAGGGCTGCAATGAACATAAGTGTGCATGTGTCTTTATAGTAGAACACAAACTCAGAATATGATTTTTAAAAAAATTTTAAGATCAAGTATATTGACTTTTTTGACTCAGTGAGCTATACACATGTATCCAATCACATGAAAGAGTCCATGGTAGAAAGTCAGTTTCCCTGATACCCCTGTCATCTGGACTTTAATTTCCCTGTGGACCACCTTCTTGCATCTGCACCTAGCAATGTTCCAAGCTTCTGAAATGGAATATAATAATACTAACTCTCTGCCCTTGGGATGAATACCTTCAAGGCACAGATTATGATTCCATTTAGATAAGGATATTCGAATATGATATGTGGAGGTCAATAAGTACTTGGAAGCAGAAAATAGGAAGGTAGTGAACTGTAAGGCCCTTCAGATCAAGTCTCTCATTTGGGGGATGGAGTGGGCAAGATGGAGCAAATATGCTCACCATGATAGCCTGTCAGAGGAAGGGGGGGCATTTCCAGACTTTGCCTGCCCTTTCACCCTAAGATTCTGCTTACATGTGGGCAACACTCCCCTTCTCCCTTCACAAACAGTGCAGTGAAAGATAGGCCTGAGGATACACTCTGTGAACCAAAACTGTGTGGCTTCAAGGGGGAAACAATGTTGTTTCTAGTCCAGAGCTGCTTTTTTTCTGAGAAAATGCTGACACTCTGGTGGTAAAGTGACCTGTCATGAAATAGCTCAACACTCTAGATGACAAACCTCTTTCCAAGCCCATTTTTATCTTGAGAAATCCTAACCTCTCTTGTTCTGTTCACTCCTATTACTTTGAAAAGGGACTTGTTAAGCAGGAAGTATTTCTTTTTGCAGTTCAGCTGTTAGGCTGTAGCTGTGGATCTGGGGCAGGTCAGTTCACCTTCTTAGAATAGGTCTCAATCAATGGTTTTCTAAGTGTGTTTCATGGAGCCCTTGACTGCCAGAGGGATGTGGGTGTGCTTTGGATAGAGGTGGGTGTGTGAACCAAAGCTGCTCCCTTTATGTCTGTTGTATATATTTGAATCATACAGAAAGCTTGATTGATTTTGAAAGAGGGTTCCCGCACTAAATGTTTAAAAAAAAATGCGGAGCCTAGAAGGTCATAGATTCCTGCTGACCACATTGATATGTCTAAATATATAGGGAACACACCCAATTGTAGCTCAAGCTGAGTTAACAAACAAGAGAGTAAAATCCTCTTTCTTAAATATAAATATGGTTCTTTATGCATTTCTTCTCTGCCACTCCCAACTAGAGCCAGTGGCCCTTTTGGATGAAATCTCTGAAATTCTGAAGGCAGTGTGGGTACTTAGCTTAGATTCCAAGTGTGTAGATTTCATTTTTTAGTTCCTCCCTTAAGAATATAAGAAAAGCCCGTCTAGGGTCAGTTATTCAACTCCTAAAAGTAATCAATCAGTCAGTAACCATTTGCCTGATTATGGTAGCCTTCATCAGATAATGGCTGCTTAATGTTTCTTAATGTCTGTGCGATAGTAATGGCAAAGCCTTTTTCATGATCTTATTTGAAGCAGTGTTATCTTTTATTAGGGATGAGAATTATGAGGTCCACTTGAGGAAAGGATAAGCATTTATAAGGCTTTGAAGAGGACCAGCCTTGCAGTCCTCAGAAATAAAGATTCATGCTTCAACACTTATGAAATAAATGGTCCCACTTCCCAAGGTTTTCTGCTAAGTGACATGAGGACAGGGGTGTGGAAATGAGGTATGTATTTCAAACAGTTGTCATATGCTTTCGGTGGCAGACTTGCTCTTCATGAAACACACTTGGCATTGAGAAATCACAGCTTTCTTGGGATCTTGGGCAAGCTGCTTAACCTGGGAAAGTTACTTAACCTCACTTCCTCATCTCCAAAATAAAAATAATAGTACCTGGCTCAGAGACATGTTGTGAAAATTAAATGAAATAATATAGGTAAACCACTAAGCTAACCATTTATTGGCTCCTTTTACATGACTCACCTGGAGGTGTCAAAAAACATGCCGTTATTTCATTTTAAGGGCAGCCTATTTTCTGGCAAGAAAAGAAAGCAGGGAATTATTTGGGGACTTAGGGAACAGAGAGAATGATTTCAGATTAACATTTGGTCTACATCTTTTTGACATTCACCTAATTGAAGTCTCAGAAGACCACTGTCTTCCCCTGTTCTCTGGCCCCTGCCTCTCTAAGAGTGAATGCAAAATACCCAAATGATTACAAGTGCCAAGTGTACAGAAAATAGCTTTCAGGACTTCAGCCAATATGCATTTACCAGCCCTGTGATGCTAGAAGCTGTGGGAATCCCAGTGCTCTTGAAGGCTGTGATAAACAGGGCAAAGAGGTTTGTAAAACACAGACACACACACACACACACACACACACACACACACACACACACACACACACCCCCCCCCAAAGGTAAAATGTTGAAAGGAGCCAAATTTTAAAAACAAACATCACTTACCTTACTGACAGAGGAAAAAAGATAAGAATTCCAGGACACTTCTAATGAAAAACCTCTTAAGCAAGAAGAAATGAGTGAAAACTTTAAAGAGTTGAAACCAAAAAATTTGCCAATTTCATATCCAATAAAATTATTCTTAAAACATTAAAGAAAAGTAAGGAAAGACTTAACCAAACAAAAACTGAAGGAATTCAGTGCCAGCAAATTGCCCTGCAAGGAATGATAAAAGAAGTTCTTCAGGCAGAAGAAAAATGGTATAGATCAGAATCTTGGATCAACATAAAGAAAGGAAGAATGTCAGAAAAGGAATAAATGAAGGTAAAACAAATTCCTTTTTTCTTATTGATCTAAAAGCTAACTGTTTAAAGCAATAATAACAATAATACATTGGGTTTTATACCATATAGATAAATAAAATGAGTAATAGCAATGTCACAAGGGATAGAGGGAGCAATAGAGAATTCTGTTATAAGGTACCTACAATACATATGAAGAATAGTGTTATTTGAAGGTGGACTTAGATTATTTAAAAACATATGTGGTTAACTGTAAGGCAAATACCAAATATTTTTTTTATAAGGAAAGGTAAAAGGTGTGTTGAGAAGATAAAATGAAATTGTATCAAATAATCAGTTAAAATCAGAAGAGACAGAAGAAAAAAGAAACAAAAGCAAAAAATAGAAAAGAGTTATAAAGATGGTAGATTTTAATTCTATCAATAATTACCTTAAATGTGAATAGTCATAACTCACGAGTTAAAAGACAGAGATTGTCAGATTAGAGGCAAAAAACCTAACTATATTCTCTCTAGAAGAAACACACTTTAAGTACTCAGGTTAGTGGTAAATTATTGAAGAAAGATGTATTGCACTAACACAGTCAAGAAAGTTATAGTAGTTATATTGAATTGAGACAATGCAGACTTCAGAACAAGGAAGAGCAAAATAATAATAATAATAAAGAGGGCAATTACAGAATGACACAGGGTTACATTCTTCAAGAAGACATAACAGTTCTAGACATTTGTACTCAACATAGAGCATCAAAATACATAAGGCAAACACTGATAAATTTCAGGTAGAAAATGATAAATTTATCATTACAGTTGTAAACTTCACATCATTCTCTGATGATCTGAACAGCATTGTCAACCAACATGACCTAATTGACATCTATAGAACACTTTATAGAATGTATGTCCAATATACATTCTTCTCAATAAATGCAGAGAAAACATTTGACAAAATTCAGTGTTGATCCTTAATTTTTAAAGAACTTACCAGAAAAGTAGAAATAACAGAAATTTTGATAAACAGCATTTCTGGTAAAACTACAGGTAACATCATCCTAAATGGTTAAAAAAAAAAAAACAAAACTATTTTTCTCTACAGAATAAGACAAGAACATTAGCTTTCCTACTTTCTATTAAATATTGTTCCAAAGACTCTAGCCAGTGAAATAAAGCAAGAAAAAGATTTAAAAACAATAAGATTAGGCAGAAATAAGTAAAATTATTTTTATTTATAGATCAAGTGGTTTATATAAAAGAGCTATAAGATCGAGAAGTTGAGTGTTATCTAAAATACATGGGACCAGAAGTGTTTTCAGTTTTGTATTTTTTTTTATTTTGGAATATTTGCAGAATACATACCAGTTGAGCTTCTCTAATCCAAAAATTTAAAATCTGAAGTACTGCAGTTAGCATTTCCTTTGAGCTTCATGCTGGTGTTCAAAAAGTTTTGGATTTTGGAGTATTTCAGATCTTGAATGTTCAGATTAGGGATGCTTATCCCATGCAAAGAAAAAAAATCCTACAAGAACTAATAATTTAACTTAGTGCACAAAATACAAGACTAATATGAAACACCTAACCAAAATATATGTAGGATTCTACACAGAAAATTGTAAGACATTGCTAAGAGAAATTAAAGGTCTAAATAAATGGTGAGATATATCACACTTGTGGATTCAAAGACTCAATGTTAAAATTATGTCCATTATTCTAATGATCTGTAGATTCACTGCAGCTGCAATCAGTATACCACCAGATTTTTTAAATAAAATGAACATATTGATTCTAAAATTTGTATGGGAATGCAAAGATGTTAAGAGTAGTGAAAATAATATAGAAAAAGAACAAATTTTTGAGGACTTGCCCACCTAATTTTAAGACTTACTATAAAATTACAATAGCTAAGATAATATGGTACTGGAATAAAGACTAACTTGTAGATTATAATAGTAAAACAAAATAGAAATTCCATAAATATACTCACACATATATGGCCAAATGTTTTTCAAAAATCGTGCTAATGAGAGAAAGGGTGTTCTCTTCACTACAGGGTACTAGAATAACTGGATAAATGAACTTCACCTCCTGCAATACACTATACACAACATTTAATTTGAAATAAATAATGGACCTAAATGTAAAACCTAATTCTATATAATTTCTAGAAAAAAGCCTAAGAGAAAATTTTTACAACCTTGAGAATAGGCAAGAATTTATCAGACATGCCCCTAGAAGCACTTAATTTAAAAGAAAAAAAAAAACTGATAAATTGGTCTTTTTATTTCTTTCCTTTTTTTTTCTTTCCTTTTTTTGTTACCGTTTTGAGACAAGGTCTTGCTCTGTTGCCTAAACTGGACTTGAGCTCCTGGCTCAAGGGATTCCATGGCCCCAGCCTCACATATAGTTGGGATACAAGTGCACAACACCACACTTGGCTTCTAAGTTGGTCTTTATCAAAATTAAAGGCCTTCTGCTCTTCTAAAAATCTGTCAAGGAAATGAAACAGCCAAGCCACAGATAAGAAGAAAGTACTTTTATTATATATCTAAAAAAGAACTTGAATACAAAATACATAAAAAAAAAACATTTAAAACTCAAGAAGACAACTCAATAATATGGGCAAAATATTTGAAATGATACTTAACAAATAAAATATAAGAATGCCCAAAAGGTATGAGAGTATGCTCAGAAATATTAAGTCATCGAGAAAATGCAAATAAAACCACAAT
This sequence comes from Ateles fusciceps, assembly GCA_036589455.1. Classification (NCBI taxonomy): domain Eukaryota; kingdom Metazoa; phylum Chordata; class Mammalia; order Primates; family Atelidae; genus Ateles; species Ateles fusciceps. Next base: position 5,458,714 of record JAZHEH010000045.1, on the reverse strand, counting down.
GAAATAACACTTTACACCCAGTAGAATGGTTTAAATTCCAATGCCAAGCCATACCCAGTGTGGCTGCGGACATGGCACACATGAATCTCTTGTATGTATGTTGCATGTGAGTATAATATGGAGTCACCCGATTCGAAGACATCAAGTTTCTTATGAAGTTAATCACGAACTTGTGAGAGGATTCTGCAGTTCCACTCTTAGGTATCTACCCAGGAGAAATGGAAATTTATGTTCTTAAAAATTCTAGTCCAATAATATTCAAGAGATTAGCCAAAAATTCTAAACAACCCTTATATCAATCAAGAGGAGAATAAATAAATAGTATGTTCACACCAAAACCTCTACTCTCTACTCAAGTATAAAAAGGAACATACTACTGATGCATGCAATGTGAGTGAATCTCACATTGTGCTAGGTGAAACACATTAAACACAAAAAAGCGCATATTATGTGATTCCAATCATATAAAATTCTAGAACTTGCAAGATTAACCTGTAGGGATGGCAGTCAGATCAGTGGTTGTCTGGAGTAGGAAATAAAAGTGAGATTAACTATAAACGGGAGTGAAGGAGGTGAAAATGTTTCATATCTTTGTCAAACCTTATCTACTTGATATTTCAAATGTGTGGGATTTATTGTATGTAAATTGTGTCTCAGTAAAATTTGTTTATAAAAACTTGTGTACTTTTTCATTTTTTAAACTACACACCGTTCTTAAAAGATGAAAGTGTTATCCTACATTTTTCCATTCTGGCTATAGGATCATTTAGATTAACTGTGGTTGGATGGATGGTTATGGTTTTATATTTATCCATAATATAGATAATTAGAAATTGAGTTTGAAAATTCACGTTTGCACTTTTTTCACTGAAAAAATAATCTGAAGATACAAAAGCATTCTTATAAGGAGAGGCATGGTGTTGCCTGTTGTTGGGAGGTGGCTGCTGACAAAGGAATAATACTCTCTCGTCTTCTTGAGATTTGCTTGTCTAGAGTCTTCATCAGTACATCCAAGACTTGTGGATTTCACAGTCAAGTTAAAATGCAGAAAGCATTTTTGCAAATGACATACAGTTGCCACCTTTGTATTTTGCCCATTAATTTTTTTTAGTTAAAAAGTACTCTCACCACTATTTTATAAACCAAAGGAATTTTAAGACAATATAGTCATGATTTCAAAATAGATTTTACTTGAAGAAAAACATATGTTATTTTTATTTTTCCCGTTTTCATCACAGAACAGCCCCGATTTGTTGGCTAGCATAAGGAAACTACTGCTCCAAGGACACATTTATCAATACTCTAAATTCCAAATTTATTTCGTGATAGTATTTCACAGGAAAAGAATGGAAATTGTCACCAGATGAACTATTTGTTTCATAAATCGGAACTAGAAGGAATATTCTTACTATTGGAGCTGGCTTGCTTTAAAAAATCCCTGATGTCCTTAATCATGGCCATAGTTTCTTGGAGGCTTTCTATGTGTAGGACGCTCTGCTAAGAAATTTTTGTACTTTAGCTCCGTCCAGGACATGTGATCCCTGTCCAGTATCTAGAACTGTTCAGTGTTAAAGAATTAGTGACTTTCAGCAATCTTGCAAGCTATTACAGGTGAAGAAGTGAGTCTCAAAGTTCAATGGGCAGCTCAAGGTAATCAGAGGAGCTGAGCACTTACCATCAACAGGACCTACCACGAAGGCTTGTTAGGAGGATGAGGGAGTTAAAACACAGACGATATTTAGAACAGTGCCTAGCACATCAAAGGACATCAAGAAATATTATCTATTATCATTACTAGTCAATAATTAGTGAATTGATAAGCATTTAATCACACCACTATGAGCCAAACACTGTGCTTGGCTCATAGTGAGACGTAGACTGTATCTATCCCATTGCAGTGAAATATTATAGAAAAGCAGGGCATCTGAGATGTCAGGCTGGAACAGACCTCCTTCTGTCTACTTATTTTCACATGATTAAACAGAGGCCCAGAGACTAAACTGATTTGTACAGGGACACCAGAAAATGTTCAAAGCTCAGTCACATGGCTATGGGAGAACAGGAGACCAGCTCTATGAAAAGTCCATTAGGTTGTCTCACTTAGAAGTAACAAGAGTGGGGTTCTAAAATGGACAAGACTTTCTTTTCATAAGTGTGTTTTTCCAGTGAAATTTGAGGACCAAAATGAAGTCTTTATAGCAAGGGACTTGATCTCCTACTGCCTCACCTTTGACCAGATCCAGTTTTTTCTTTTTTTTCTGTCTTTATTCCACCTGTAGTTTCCTGTGATAATGACACATGATACTATATCAAATATGATCAAACATCTACATCTGCTTACCTTGTGAATGCTGAGCATTATACCCTATCAGAGAAACTAAGTCAATTAAGCATGATTTATTTTGTTGTCCCCTTTTTAAAAATCTCCTGTTTCCATTTTCTTTCTTGCTTTCTTAGGTAGGGTAGGGATCTCACTATGCTGCTTGCTGCCCAGGCTGGCCTTGAACTCATGGGCTCAAGCAGTCCTCCTCCCTCAGCCTCCTAAGTAGCCAGGGCTATAGGTGTGTACCATCATGCCCAGCTCTGATTTTTTTTTTACTGATGACTTGTTAATTACGCTGTCAATTTATTTTTTGTTTTTGCATGTTTTGGGAAAGCACTGGAGTCAGATTGCAAAATTGGAGACACCTTCTCCCCTTGGTTTTGCTCCCATTTTCTGTTTGAAAAATTAATATACTACATGCTCTCTTCCTGTCAAGTCAGAGTCCCCATCTTTACAGAGCCTGCATGTTATTGGGAGATCAGAAATCAGACCTTTTACAGGCAATCAGCTAAGTAGATCAATGACTCTTTTGCTTCAGATGGCATCATTTATGGTGAGGACCCTGATGTCATCTGTTACTGATGGAAGAAACTGAAGTCCACACATGTGGCATTGATGATATTTAGAATCCTGTGACACTGTTTCAATAAAATACAACTGTCTTCAAGAGACCTTGGCCAACATCCTTTTAGGACACTGTGTTCGATCCCCCATATTCCCTGTTGAAATTCTTATTAGAGATATTTTTTCAATTCCCGTATTAACTGTCGGGTAATGTTACTCTTAAATGTTTAGAATACTCTTGGCAAGCTGCATATCTTTGATACCTATGAAAGATTAGAGAAAGATTGTACTGTGGTGACCTGCAATAGAGCACATTCCATTCATTATTCACTGTGTGCGACCTTGGCCAAGTACGTTTAACCTCACTGAGCCTCAGTTTCCCTTTCCCTAAAATAAAATTATGACAATAGGCATCTTATATAGTTGGTATTGGCTATTACTATGGGCAATACCCATATTATTTTTACCACTTGCAAAGTGAGAAAGCACTTTGCAAGTGGTAAAGAATTATAAACATATGTTTTATATATATACATTTGTATGTAAAGAATACATCTGCTTACCTTGTGATGTATAAAGTAGGCATTTAATTTATATTACATGCATATATAAACACGTATACTTATATGTATAATTTTTGTGTTTTATTGTTTAGAGGCATCGCAGTAATCTAGTTAAGGTCCTAAAACCTAGCAATTAGTGATAATTTCCCCAGCCCACAAAAATTTTGCCTTGCCCAGAGTATTTTTTATGTTAATGATTATTGTAAATATCAACCTGTTTCCTAAACATGTACTTAGCATCAAATACTCCCAAGATATTTCTGTAGTAATCCTGGGCATAAAGAATTCAGAATATAATATATATTTAAAAATATTTATATGCTAGGCACTCCAGTAAGTATTCTTCATATATTGTTTAATTTTATATTCACAATAACCCTTTAAGGTAGGTATTATTATTAATATTATCATTTTATAGATGAGGAAAGTGAGGCTCCAGGACCTTAGGTAGCTTTTCACCTGTCAGACAAGCCCAGAGGTGGCAAAATCAGTATTTTAACACAGGCCTGTCTGAATCCAAAGCTTATGTTTTGACCTGTACACTCTGAGAGATAGCATCTTATATGTGCAGGTAAGTGATACAGAAAATAAGCATGAGAGTGGACATGCTTGTAACCCTAATAAGACATGAGAAGGAACTCTTGTCTATGAGCCTGGTTGACTGGGAAGTCTGCTTAGAGAAGGCTGGATTGATGCTGTGTAAAATTTTAGAAGGTAAAGCCTTTAAAGATAAATGTAAAAACTCTAAAATCTCAAGTTGTGTGTATATATTTTGTTTGCCTCTTGGTGAATTTTAAAAGAAAAGAAAACAGCATGTGAGCCATGGACTCACCACTTCCTAGTGCCTCAGACCCTGCCACTCACACCCTTGTGTGTTACCCACCTGAGTCCTGAAGACATTTGGGTTTCCAAACTCTGAGGAGGGAAGAATAAAGGAGGTGAAGATGGATTGGAAGAATAAGTTGTAAGCTACATTACAGAAGGCTTTGAGGGCGAGGCTAAGGAAATTAGATTTTTCCTCTCTTGGATATCTTTCAGTAGTCATTAATGATGTGACATGTGACATCACAGTTCAATGCAGCCTCAATCCCCTGGGCTCAAGCCCCAGAGCCTCCACATACAGCCTCCCAAGTAGCTGGGACAACAGGCGCACACCACCACACATGGCTAATTTATTTTCTATTTTTTGTAGAGACAGTTTTTACCATGTTGCCCAGGCTGGTTGAGAAAAAAAAATGTTGCCTTTACTAGGGCCAGTGACCTAACTGTGCTCTTCTCCTTGCCTACCATCCCTTCCTCCTCCCCCCACGAGAATTGTTTTCATCTGTTTTTCTTCTGGGTCTTCAGAATGTCTCCTTCCACATTTGCATTTCAGCTTGAAGACATGCTGCATCCTGTATCCATCTCCTCTTCTCTCTTCTTACTGCCACTTTTCTGGTCTAAGTTTTCATAGACGGAACCATTTAGTCTCTCTTTTTTCCTGTGATCCTGACTCATGGCTTTCTAGGAAAGTGTCTATTCTTTGGTCTTTTTAAGCTGGACTGAACCAGGCTGCTTCCTGCTTACTGAGAATTAATACCTACTGATAAAGTCACAATTCCTAAGTTTGGCTTATGAGGTTTTTCCTCAGCTTCATTTTAATGATTCCACCAATCCATCCTCTCCTGAAACCACAGCACATCACTCTCATTCTTGCCTCAGTATTTGCTTCGTGAGCTTTTGGTCATTTTCGGGTCCTGACTGTAATTACTCCCCTCCTTCAGGCAAAACTAATTTTTCCATTCTGTATTTGCTTTACATTTTACGCAATTAATAAATGACAGCTATTATTGTTAGTATTATAACACTGATCACATGAAAGTTATTTGGTTCCATGTTCATTTCCCTCCTGCCAGCCCAGGAAGTTCTCTAAGGTAGAAATTATGTCTGATTTATCTTACTATCTCTAACTGTGTCAACCCAGCGCCTGGCATAAAGTAGGCATTTAATAAGTGTTGATGGGATTAAATTGGGTTTGTTCTTCCTTTGATAGTTTTAGCACTGAACTTAAAGCCTTTTTTCATTTCTATTGATAAGAATACTTTGATCAGTCTTTCAGTTTCCTGATTTTGCCTCCTTTTCATGAAGCTCATCCTATAGTTCCCTGCCTGCAGCTTCTTATAATTACATTCCATTGATGTTCCAGTCGGTCTTCCTGTCTCGTTCTTGGAGAAGCCCCATTTTACTTTTTTTAAATAACTCCTATTTTGGATCTGTGCTAAGCCCCAAAATGTCATCTTCAAGTACGGTTGAATGACACTCTCCAAATTTTCTAGCATCCTGAGCCCCACGTTCCCTTCAGCAGGTCTTCCCAGGATGTTGTGGTAGACTGTGTCAGAACTTTGCTCAGTGCCAAGAACGCCTGTCGCAGTGCTGTGGAAGCTCACTGAGTCTGCTGAAATTTAAGTCAGGTGCTATTTTGTAGGGTGGAAGCAAATATCCGTTATCTAAAAATCTTCTAGTTAGGGCAGCAGGAAAGAGGTCCTAATCTGTCACACCATAGGTGTATTAAATGCAAATTTGCCTGTGTTTCACAAGTAACAAAGTGCAATACAAATATAGTGTTTTGTTTCACATGCCCAAAGTGTCCAAATTTGGATAGAACAATGCTATTAACAGATTTTTGTTTCCAGCCCTTTAAGGCAATTTAGCTAACCCTAAAACTACCTTGGTGACATTGATGGATACAAGCTCAGCAATTACAACTTAAACAGGAGCAATGAGAATAGTAAATGGCTAAATTATGATTACAGTGAGACATATAAAATTGCCAATATTGGACAATTTTGACAAAAATGGCGGTTTCATTAGATTTTCCATAATAGCAGAATAATGCATTTTATTTAAAGGAAGTACAAAATAAGCAGGAGTATAATATCTATTGAGCATCTTCTATGTGCCAAGCACAATGTTTAGCACCTTTTATGCATTAAATCATTTAGTTTTCATAAAATCTCAAAGATATGTTATTCATCTCATTACACATGAGGAACATGAGGTGTGAAAGTTATGACTTCCCTAAGCTCACACAGCTAGTAAGCTGCAATAGGTAAGATCATATTAGGAGAAGGATTCTTCTAAACTGGGTTTTGGCAAACTTTTTGTAAAGGGCTAGATAAAGGAGCCATTTGGCTTTGTAGGTCATAGGGTCACAACTACTGAACTCCATGTTTGTAGTATGTAAATGAGTGAGGTGGCTATGTTTCAATAAAACTTTATTTATAAAAACAGGTGGCAAGCCGGATTAGGCTCACAGGGTTATAGTTTGCCAACCCCTATTCTAACCTCTTCTTCCCTTTGTCCAAATCAAATCTGTTTTCTTAGTGTTATTTATAAAAGAAATTTAGAATTATTTTCTAAAAATGTGCTACCTTTTTTTCCTTCTTACATACTGAATGTAGGAAAATTAGAAACTGTACATACACAAAAAAGAAAAAAAGTAAAATTCCCCTCTAATTCTAACATCCAGAAATAATATCTTATGTAAACATTTTGACATGCATCCTTTCAGATAGTTTTCTCTGTACATATATTTATTTCTGAGACTGGCATTATACCTTAGAGGGGGTGGCAAAGTCTTCTCTCTTCCACTTAAAAATATTGTGAATAATATTGTGAAATATAAAAATGCTGTGAAAAATATATTGTGAATGAATTTATGTGTCATTGGTTGAATACAAAATATGTTATTTGACTGTTTGCAGTTATTCTCTGGATGTTCTACATGTGTCTGCTTTCCAGATAAATTATATATCTGGTCCCATATGCTTCTCCATTCAACCCCTGTCCCTCGCTCTTCTTTGGCTGCATTCATGGCCCAGATTCTTAGGTTGTACTGTGAATTCTTCTACCTCTCTCCCTCCCACAATATACACACACAAGCACATACAGAGGCACATGCAAAACAACACCACAGACCGTCTATCTCCACATTAATTAGCCCTTAGTTATAAGAGTCCCAGTTTTCTTTCTCTAGCAGTTGTACCTCTGATATTTATCAGATTTCTTCACTTTTGCCATGGTTGTGGCCAGTCACCCTAGTGAAAACAGACCTAGGTAAATGAGTACCAGGAAAAATCATCCGTCTCTAAGGCTCTGTCACTGTTCTCTGTAGATACCACCCTTGAGGACAGTGTCATTTTTTTCAAAGTTTTTTTTTCTGTCTACCTCCCTCTTCTCCAAGGTTTCTCCAAAACAGAAGCTTGCACAGCTTTTCTTCAATTCATTAAATTTTCAGCATCTTTCCCCAGTGGTAGGTGCACAGCAGGTAACATAGACAGGAGGACATTAGAATTCCTTCCAAGGGAGCAGTTTCAAAAGGTCACATGTTGCCACAATGTCCTTCTTTATAAATCTTTCAGGGGATGGTGAAGTGTGTATCTGGGCGGGGGGAAGATGGGACTGCTGTAGTTATTTCATAAGGATCTTAATCCTAAAACTTCCATTTAGTAATACACTCAAAGTGATAATCATTTCAGCACATAGAAAAATGAGGACAAGATATACTTACCTTTGCAAAATGAGCTCCCACTAAATTCAAGTCAGAAAATAGTCTCTCTCCCCAACAAATGAAGAGAGCTACAGAGTAAAGGATGAAGTGATGGCTGGGGCTGACAAACAGTGCCGCTGTAGAATATGAAAGGGAAGCCACTTAGTTTCTCTAAACAATTTCCTGAACATAGTCAACTATCCTGAGGAAGTCCCCAGAATCTTACAGGTTTTGTTATCCACAAGAAATTTCTCACTGATATTTGTGTCACACTTGAAGTTTACAAAGTGATATTTCACACACATTTCCCAACCTCAGAACCCTGTTGATAGTATATTAGCGTGAAATTGTTTTCAAATGAGGAATCTAGAGCTCAGGGATATTAAAAAAAAAAAATTGACCCAGACCCCCATAGCCAGCAGATGGCAGTACTTAGCTCCTCTGACTCCTAATTATTTTCCCCCCTCTAGTTCAAGGAAAATTCCTTACTTCCATTATTTTCGCTTTGTTAATTAAATACTCAACACATTCACGCTTGACTAGACTAGAGCCTTCTATGCTGTTAGCATGCAAACTAGAGGGGGAATACATTTGACACCAAGAAGGAGATTGTCCTAGGAGAACCAGAAATCTAGAATGATGTAAATTATCCCAGGCACAGTCATTCATTATTAATGCTGAAGATATTAATCACCAAGAGAAATTGTTACCTTTAATTAGAAATAGAAGGGAAAGAAAAATTATACAGTAGTCCTTTTTTGAGATAATTAGCAAAATGTCAGGGACAGATGGACTAGAAACAATGGAAAAACATATGTTTTACTGATGCTTCTCTTTGATCATGTATTGGATGCTATAATGGCAAAGCATTTCCTGGTTGGAAATATTATCCTTGCCCTTTCTTCTGCTTTTTATTTAAGAAACTGGCTGGCTTTTCTTTTGGGGAGCTTTTGTAGTCTATATTCCTTTTTTATCACCTCTGGCTGCACACATTTGAGTTGGATGTTTTTAGTATATTTAAAAAGAAATGCTAGGGAATAAATTGAATCTACAAACAGGTCTACTCTGTTTCTTGTGAGAGGTATCAGTAGAAAAGACTGCTGCATAATCCACTAAAGGTGAAACCAGGCCAGGCTCAGAAGGTAATCGATAGTATAATGCTTTGAAATGTCATAATTTAAAAAAGATACATGTTATAAGTATGCACTCATTTATTTGGACGTACTACCTCAGATTTTACAAAAATTGTCCTACTCCATAGAAGCCACACAGAGTAAGCACGAAGGAATAGGGGTGAAGTTGATTATGGGCAGAAAGAATATAAGAAAAGCAAGAATGAACCAACTGGTAGTCAGCTGTGCACCAGCTAAGAATATTCAAGCAGGTCATGCATCTGAAATGGGGCTCAAAGGCCTCATGTCCAAACAATGGAGTTTCAATAGAAAACTAACCTCTCAAGTTTGCTTTAACACTAAGATTCTAAAGTGGGCATCTAGGAATTGAATATTAAAGAAATTGTTGTTAATAATAGATTATTATACAAGATGACATGGCGAAGTGCCCTGCACACTAATTTATCTAATTTTGTTTCAGTATGCATTTATATCTTACAGTGTTTGAAAATAATAACATTTCTTTCCATTGCAAGTGTTCTGTGGTTTGGATCTTTAATATTTAGGGGATTTTCTTTTTTTATTCTGGGCATGTGTTTACTTACTATTTTATCATTATCTCTATTGAAGTTTAATTATTTACTGATTAGCTAAATAATTTGTAATTTCTTATAAGTTGCTAATTTACAGATCATTCATTACCTACTAATTGTTCAATTATCTTTAAATTAGTGCTTATTAATTTACTCAATAAACATTTGCTGAGCTATTACTAGATGGCCAGCTCTATCTACTAGAATGGAAACACAAAGAAGCCTGAGAAGGAATTTGGGCTCCTTCTTTCAAAAAACAACTCTTTCTGGGTATGGTGGCTCACAACTGTAATCCCAGTACTTTGGGAGGCTAAGGTGGGAGGATCACCTGAGACTGGAAGTTTGAGACCTGCCTAAGCAACATAAGGAGACCCTGTGTCTACAAAAGAATTTTTAAAAATTAACTTGGCATAGGGGTGCACACCTGTAGTCCTAGCTACTCGGGAGGCTGAGGCAGAAGGATCACTTGAGCTTAGGAGTTTGAGGTTACAGTGAGCTATGATTGTACTATTGCACTCCAGCAATAGAGACCATGTCTCAAAGAGAAAAAAAAAAACAAAAAACACACTATTCTTCTGGAAACAATATTCTTTAGAACAAACACATATGTTAACTACATTTCTTCATTAACCTAGTTTCACTTAGCTCCATTTTTAAAAATTTTTAAAAAGGGTGATGTTCATAAATTTTTATCTGCTGCATTTTTTCCCCAAGTTTGGTCACCTGGAAAAAAAAAATCCTCTGGAATATCTGGAAACACTTTGAGAAATGAAAATGCAAAAAGTTAACTGAATCGTTAAAATCAGATTATTGTAAAATCACAAATAGGGTAAATTACTCTTCAAATAGATAGAGATGCTGAGGATTTAAGGGGTGGAAGAAGAGAGCTGGATGAAAATACTGGAGGAAAACAAGCTTGGATGCACTGAATGAGATTAAATGGGGTTCAGGGATTATACTTGGATTCCACTGTGCTGGTTATAGTGAATAATACTGGTCAGGCTAATCAAGCCCAAATGAATGAAATTGTATACCACTGGATGGTTTGATTTCCCATAGGACAATTCCTTCAATCTGGAATTTTGGCAGCTACAACATTTAGTTCAACTAGCAAAGTGTTTTTTCAGATGAAACTAGTCTTTGTTATTTGATTCTGTCCAAGTTTAAAGATTTTCCTGATTCTGCCTGACTCCCTAGGGCATGTTTGAGATCTACTAAGTAAAAGTGCGGTGCTATGGATTATCCTTTGCCAGACTTTGGGTAATATGCCCTGAAAAAAAAGAGTTGATGCCTGTTAGCCTAAATTCTTTGCCTGGTCCAATTAACTTATTATAGTAATAGTTAATAACAAAAGTTAATGTGGTTAAGGATAATGTAATTATGAAGCTCATTACATCATATAACATTTTCTCTGTTTTCCTCTACATTCAGCATTGAATGTTATCATGCTGTGATTTAGATGGGTGATATATACTGTAAGATGCCTCCTTGATTCCACTTCAGTAGGAACTATTAAACTATTATTGGAACCCAGCTTCCCAATATGATAGAACGAAAACCCTGTTCTCCTTTTATAACACTGAGCACTGATGTCTATTCTTCACTGTGCTCTGGGAAATGTCTTCAAACACTTTAACAAAATAAAAAGGGGAAAGCCACGCTAGAAAAATGAGAACATTGAAACAATTTTGTTTAGACGATTTTAATGGACGATCCAGTTGAGTCATCATCTGAGGCCTCAGGCTCTATTAGTCTGTTGAAACCCTCTCTTCAGTTAAGCACATTAACAAGCAGATCCCAACCTGTGAGTTTGCCACTTCTGCGTGTGGAATGTGCCCCGGAGATTTGCTTATTTGACTTATGTGGGCAGATTAGATAGCTTATTCTTAAAACATACTTGGAAAAGGAGCCTGTTTATCCTAGAGGAGAATGGTTACTTAAGACCATACACTACAAGGAAATCTCCTAATTCTTTCAAAACCTCAGTAAGAGTCAGCTGTATGGTATGCTTGTGTTGAATAAACAGTGGAATTTCCAGATTCTCATGTAGTCAAATAAAAATCTTTTTCAATTAATTACAAGCTTTTGTCAAGAACTATCTGTTTTCCCTTTATGCCATTTTTAGAATATAAAGCAACTAATTATTGGCAGTAGTCTACACACACACACACACACACACACACACACACACCCGTTAGAACAGGTTTTTTTTGTTTTTTGTTTTTTTCCCAGTGGCATTTCCTCCAGTTGGTTGAAAGAGGTGAATCCTAACCACAACAGGGCGCGCATGGTGGCGTGGTTCATTATATGTGTCTTATTTAATGTTAGAGATCCTGTTGAATAATAAAAGATCTTGGATGGAAGCAAAAAAAATACTTTTGTAAAATAGTTTTCTGCAGAAATGTGTATGAAGACTTTGTTCCCTTTGCCTTTTCTTCTGCAGGACGGGAGGTGGTGATGGAACCTTTCGCTTGTGTTGTGCAGTTGTTTAGAGCTCCTCTAGGGGGAGCGTTCACACAGGCTAAATGTAGGATACTCGCTCTGGGGGCTTGACTTGGGATTTCAGTGAGTACACCTTATCCACCCAGTCATCCCTAGGAGAATTCTTTCCGTAGGCAAGCTTTACTGTTTTAATTGTCACGAGGAGGAGGTGACAGATGACTAATCATGATCTTTTAAAAAATTCTATCAGTTTGTGTGTGAATGTTAATTAATCGGCTTCAGTTTTAAGTGTCACACTCTGTGCAAAGGGAGGGGTCTGTCTGGTTGGTGTCCCTGCTAGGTCAAGAGCACACCAGAAGCTGGGCTTTAGATATGTACTTTTAATTAGAAAATTCTTTGTGGATGGGGTTATTCAAACCTATCTCATACTGCCATATAAGCAATGCCAATGTTTTTTATGGCTAATCTGAAACGGATTACTGCCATCCTTTAATAGGCCTCAGAAGATAATCCCCACCCTACCACCAAACTCTTCCCCCTTCATCACAAGTCTGTTACAATGATGAAATACATATTTAGCCTCATTTTAAATTTCTGGCTATAAGGACTGGTTAAATCCTACTCAAAATGAAAAGGAAAGATAAATTAACAAATGTGCTTACTGCTCCTCGAAGGTAAAATTAAAGTAGATTGGGTATGAAGAAAACTCTTTTCTCAACGGATGCTAAAAGATTATTTCCTACTTCTCTTTTTTAAAAAAAATTAGATATGGTACATTATCACTAAAATGTAATTTTTGGCAAGTGACTGCTCTATTCAGCCTCTCCATTATCCTCGGAGGTAATTTCCATGGAAGGAAAGATGAGACAAAAATATGCAGAGTAACACTTCTTGTGGTTCTTGGAAATACAGTACTCTTTCATGAGAAATACAATCATTTAAAGGAAAATGATTCTTCTTTTCAAATGACAAAATACAGTGGGAGGATTTCTATGGAGTATAAATATTTGCTAACTCTTTATATAAGCATGCTTTAACCAAACACCTGGTAAATGTTGCACAGTTTATTAATAAGTTGCAAAATCTCCAAGTTGGGAAATACAGCTATGCCATCATGATCAGTCATTTGGCAGATAATCAAGCCTGACAGCAATTGTTTAATACCTTTTTACCCATAAAGACTCTGATTCACTGAAAATATTCGTGATTTCAGCAGATTTTCCTCCCACCCCGTGACACTGTACCAAATTGCTCAGTTATCTTTCATAGAGTTCTACTATTCTTTCAAATTTGCAGTAATAGAAAATGACTATAAGCAGTGTTATAAAATGTGTATTTTGTTGTCGCTACCTGTCTAAGGTCCTTTCAAAAGCTATAGCTTACTCTTTGTCTTCTTTCTATATTTACTGAATACCCATTATGTGCTTTAATCTGGGCTACATGCTATAGAGACTGGGATGAAGGGTGAGAAGTAGTATGACACAAGACACTTGTCTTCAGGGACCTCAAAAATATATGTAGGGAGAAATGAAACCCAAAGTAAGTTAAATAGCATCTCAAAGCAATCTACAGTTAATTGTCGAGAGAATGATACAAGAATCCAGAGGTAAGACCATTGTGCATGAAGTATTCTAGGCTGATTATAGGTTTGCAGAATTTAAGCTAGGCTATTAAGATTGTGTAGGATTAGGAAAGGCAGAAAGAAGGTAAAGGGCATTCTGGATGGAAAAGGCATCCTAAGATAAAATAGCAGATTAAATATCCCAAGTGTATTAGAGACAGCACATGAAACTCTACGATTAGAAACAAAGTGTTTTTATGAGGAAAGTGCCTTGCAATAAAAATCTTTATTGTACTATCACTGCTGAAATGGCATATAACACATACTCACCCTCCAAAATGAATGGCTTAAAACAGTAAATAGTTAGCTCACAAGTTTGCATCCTGGTGATTTAGGCTGCATTTGCTGAGTGGATCTTCTGGTCTTGCCTAAGCTCCATCATTTGTCTGTGAGGCAGCTGGCTGTTGGTTTATGTAGGACAAACTTGACCAGTATGTTGGGAACAATTGAGGTCCTCTTCTTTGCCTTTTGATCTCCAGCAGGCTGGCCCAGATATACCCTCTCTTAGCAATGGTGTGGAGGTACCAGAGAAGAAAGCCCCAATCTTGCATGTTCTTTTCAAGCCTCTACCTGTTGTCACATTTGCTAGCATTCCATTGGCCAAAGCATGTCACGTAGCTGGGTCCCCCAGTACTACCCCACCACTGAGTATGTTCTGTACATCCATAGTGAACTGTTTCAGCTACCTATCGCTGCAAAACAAAATACTCCAAAACTTAGTAGCTTACAATGACAACCATTTTATTGCATTTCCTAGATTCTGTGAGTCAAGATTTCAGGAAGGATTTGGCTGAGGAATTCTCCCACCCTAATGATATCAGTGGTACTTCAGCTGGCAGATGGACTGCCCTAGAAGGTCCAAGACAGCATCCAGAGCAGAATTAGACAGAAACTGTATGGCCTTTTCTGACCTCGTCTGGGAATGTATGCAGTAACCTTTGTTGTACTCCACATGTTAGAGCAGACACAAATCCTCCCTGCTTCCAGGAGAAGGGACACAGACACCACTTCTCTATGGAAGAAATATAAAAGAATTTTCACACATTTTGAAATCATTGCTCAAGCTACAAATTGTTTCTATTTTATGTATAAATTATTCTCAGCTCCTCATAAGTCCCACCCACCAAAAGACCCATCTCATTACTGTATCAAGCTCAGACACAAGATCCAGGCTTGTTATCTAAATCAGGTACAGATTGAGATGAAATTTCTAATAAGATGCCATTCCTTGGGTATAGTTCCTCTTGATCTGAATCAGTGAACTAAAGTGATTAGTTATCTGTCTTCCAACATAAAATGAAGGAATAGACATAGGTTAACCACAAAAGACACAGGTCTGTGTTAATTCTGCAACCTGGTCAAGCCCAGGCCACCAGCTATGATCAGAGCCATTGTCTATGTTTCTTGGCTTTACCCTCTAAGTGAGGGCTAGTAAACTTTTTCTATGAAGTGCCAGATACTAAATGTTTAGGCTTTGTTTGCCACATATGGTCTTTGTTGAATTTTATTCTTTTTTAAAACAATTCTTTAAAAATATATGAACATCCTTAGATCACTGGACACGTACAACCAGGACGCTGCCCAGATTTTGTCCATAGGCTGTGGTTGACCAACTCCTGTTATAACTTGTGTTACACCTCCTGTTACAACTTGTTACGACTTGTGGTTCTACCATTTCAGTCACTTTTCCTTTTTCACAAGAAATAGCCTATGTTTATAACTAAGTTGTTGCAGAGTGTTTTTAGCACCTCCCATAGAATTTCAGGAGTTCAAAGCCCTCTTTTATTTTGTATCTAACCCTTTTAGTCCAAGCTGTCAGTATACTCTTTCATTACAGTTGTCTTTAAAACTGAGTAGATTTTCTTGGAATCTTATTGGAATTCACTCTATTTAATAGACAAACATGCATAAAAGTCTTCAAAATATGTATGCCTATAACAATTGTGGGTCCCCTGTGAGACTGCTGTGGGACAATGCCCTTAAGATTTTTCAAAGCCCTACTTTTAAAACGTAATTTATAAGGCATACTCTTTAAGATCCCTGTGATGCTTTTATTTTTACTAGAATGGTCAATGACACACTACCTTAAATCTTCTTAACATGTTAAAGAGTAGTTTCATAGTCACACCCTGGGTCCATATTACTGTGACCCTACATCGTTCTCATAGCATCCTGAATTTGATTTTCATGCCCTTCATTAAACCCTTTTGGACTTTGACAGTGTTTGCTGGGAAGCGCTGGAGTTAAGAAATAGTTTTATTTTTGAACTAAGCGTGGAGTAAATGGCTCCTTTATTTTTTTCTCTAAATCATGCTTGAAAATTGCAAATTTCCTTTTTTAACTCATGTATCTTCTCCTGTAACTTACGAAACACAGTTAAAAGAAACTTTTGATACTCTTCTGGAAATGTACTTAGATTCTTCAAATCATTAGCACAATTTATGTTTTCCACAACACTCTACTCAACAGTGTTTCTAAAGTGTCTGCTATTTATAATATGCCTCTTCCTTCCTCTAGCCATCAATAGTATTTTTCTTGCTTTCTAATAACGTTTTCCTCACTTTTCTTACTGAAAGGTTCCTCAAGTTTTTTTCGTGTTTTACCCACTGCTTTGTTTCAAAGTTAATGCCACCTGTTTAGTTTTTCGTTTATTAGCACATCACTTCTGATAACAAATTCTGTCCAAGTTATTTATTGCTACATAACAGAAAACCCCAAAATGCTGTAGCCTTAAAAAAGAGCCATATTTTCATATCACAGAGATTTTTATTGGTAAGGAATTTCATATAGGATCTTCTGAGTGATTCTTCTGAACCTTGTAATGTTAACTGAAGCCATTCTCTGGTATTCACCTGGCTGATAGACTAAGGCCTCACTTAATATATGGCTCAGAAGATTTGACTTAGCCAGAAACAGTGGCTTCTCACAACATGGCTGGCTCAGGGTAATCGAGCTTCTTCCATAGCAGGTAGCTTCCTCCTAGCATAACAAACACCCGAAAGTACCAGGAAGATGGTGATTGGCTTTTGTGAATTATTCTAGCTAATTGAATAATTCACTATTAGACAACAAAGTCTAGTAGTCAAAACACAAACCCACATCCAAGAAGCAGGAGATATCGTCCCTACCTTTCAACGAAAGAAATGTTGAAAGTATTCAAGTCTGTGTTTTAAACCACTGGGTGGACCATTAATGCAGCTAATATTCCATATAGGAAATTTTTCATTGCCTTGGAAAAATATCTGGACTTAAGCTTAGACTGCCCTTACTCCTTTGCAGTCAGTGAGAAATAGTACAACTCTCTCCCTTTCAACCTTTATTTCCCAAAATCTCTTTTTCATGCATTTTCATTTGCTTTTCTTTATCACACATCCCAGTTTGTAAAGTTTTGAACATGTACCCCCAATATGTGTAAATAGCCTTAGATATTCTCTTTATCAATAAATAATCTCATTTTTATGTTCATGGGAAAACATATTTCTAAATAGAAAAATCATGGATCTTGAAAGACAAATAAAATATTCTTAAATATCTTGCAAATTGTGATGGCTTCATATTATCACTAGCTAACATTTCAAGGCAAAAAGATATACGTGTACTTTAAGATGACATTCATAATTAACAACAGTGGATAAAATAAATATATAAATTAGTCTTTCTTGATAATTTTTGAATGCAAAAGCCATCTTCTTGTCAGAGTGGAACATTATTGTTGCTTTTACATCATTAGTGCAGCTAATTAATTAAATGTTTTACTTTAGAGTGAAATGACCCAGCTTCATTATCTTACTGGTTTTCAAGAACTGTTTTAACTTTGAATCTACTTTATGTGAGCCAATTTAGTCAAAACTACATATTATAAGCCATTTAGCCAGGTACATGTAAATAGTATATCCCACTACTATTCAGGAGCCAGTGAGTGTGGCCGAAACTGCTATCACCTCAACCCTATGGATTTATCACCTCTCTTGGGAATACTTTAAATATATCCTGACCTTCCAACTAACATTATTTCTTTAGATATAAGGTAAATAAATTTTAATAGACAGTCTATTTCCTTGCCACATCCTAATGAATCATCTGGCTCTTCCGCCTTCCCCCCCCACCCCAGCTCCAGGTGCAAACACATACCATGATGAAAGCAGTGAAGCAATTGACATAGGAGACATTCAATAACATATGTTGAAATAATAAACCTTTAAATACCAGAATGACAAGTAGGTACACAGTACTTGCTGAATGAACAGTGAAATTGCTCCATCTTCAGCAAAAAGAAAATTGTGGGAAAATCAGTTGTTCTCAACAACTCATCTCCTCAATGATCTAGTCAAAACACTGTGGAAAATTAGGACTTACTTTCCTATAAATTGCATTCCTGCTGGAGGCTGCTTTGAAAAATTAACTTCCTGTATCAGTGAAAATTAACAGTTTTTCCTCCGTGCCACACCTTTCCTATTTGTAACTTCATCTTGATTGCGTGGGTTTTACATTTCATAACAGCCCCATAAATAGTTTAATTTTTTCTTAGCTGGTCATGATGGTGTGCACCTGTAGTCTCAGCAACTTGGGAGGCTGAGACAGAATTGCTTGAACCCAGAAGGCAGAGGTTGCAGTGAGCCGAGACTGCACCACTGCATTCCAGCCTGGGTGACAGAGCAGGAATCTATCTCAAAAATAATAATAATAATTTTTTCAACAATTAGCTAAGTTGAGTTAGCAGGATTGATATGTTTTTTGTTCTTTTTAATGGGAGAGCTAAGGCAAAGTGAGTAGAAATTTCTTGCTAAAGGCTGCTTATAGAAGCCATAACTATGCTGGGATTAAATTTAAAAATTCTGAAGCAGAGGCTTTTCCTATGTTCGTTTGAGCCACTATGACCTTTTGAGCTTTGTTTGAAGTAAAATAATTCTTCATGGTTAACTGAGTGGACTGTTTTTTAAATAAGCAAATAATGGAGTTTTAAAACTAAAAGCAGTTAGTATAACAAACTTAGTAAGAATGATGTTTTATGAAACAGAGTTGCTAAAACAAAAACAGCTTATTAAGTTGAAAGAACGAAGATAGCAGACTCCCTTGGTTCTTCCAGAATTCTTACTAAGAAGGGGGAAAGCTTGGACACTTCTCTCTGAAAGTGATAGCAGGTAGTGGTTAGTCATGGAAGCTGATGATCCTGTAGAATTTGGAATAGCGTTGCAAAGTTGAGAAGACACTTACAAAAGAATGCCGAGCAGGTTTGGCATCTAGGTGAGGATAGAAACCATGACTTAACTTGTAATGGCAATAGTCTGCACACTAGTGCAATTTCTGTCCAGTAGTGTGTAGATTGAGAAAACAGACGGTGTGATCTTTGACATTTAGCTGGCCTTTTGTAGCACGCATACAAGAGGCACTGAATTTGAGGACACTATCAAGGGAGTCTGGTATGGAGTTAGGTGTAGGACTGGAGTGAAAAAGTGAACTCAGAGGGAAATGTATAAACTTGGGTAAAGAGGAGGTACAAGGAACTTGAGCATGGATAAAACTGAAGGTCAGGATTAGCTGGAGTGAGAACAGCTGGGCATGTAGGAGGCTGTGATAAAGTTTCAACTTTAAGAGCTCGAATAATTCACAGTGAGAACAAGGTCCAGAGCATGGCTATGGGGGGTAAGTGGTTGAAGATGGGTAATAGTAAGATAGTAGCCTCATTTGTCTGATAGAGAGTAGGATTTGAGATTAAAATGAGTCTGTGATCCATGTTCCTCAGGGAATGTGAGTGACTGTCTGAGAAACTGGCAAGTGAAAAAAGGCGCAAAGGTGCAATTGGAGGAAGGCATAACACCAAAGGGAAACCATCTTGTTTGTGATAATGGGGTAATAATAATCTGGAAGCAGCAGTGGGAAACTGTCACTAAAAATCACCCTGGACCCATTTGACTGACTGTCCTTCCAAATGACATTTGTCAAGGAGGAGGAGATTCCTAGCTGGTTAGTTTAAAAATAAAGGCTAAGGCATTTGTCCATACATAGTTCTTCCAATGCAAAAATAGGGCTAACCTCCTCCTTCTACCAACATTTTCCCCTCTGGGTTTATTTGGTCATTGTATGATTTATTTTCCTTAAGAATGCGTAGTGTTACCAGCATATGAAAAGATGCTCAATATCACTAATCATTAGAGAAATAAAAATCAAAACCTTGATGATACATCACTTCGTAGCTGTTAAGATGGCCACTATTGAAAACAGAAAATTACAAGTGTCAACAAGGATGTGGAGAAATTGGAAACTTTGTGTACTGTTGAGAATCTAAAATGGTGCAGCTGTTAAGGAAATCAATAGGCAGTTCCTCAAAAAATTAAAAATAGAATAACCATATGATCAATCACTCCCATTCTTGAATACATATTTAAAAGAATTGAAACCAGTACCTTGAAGAAATATTTGTACACTCATGTTTTTTTTTTAATTAAGAGTTACTTATTTTTTTATTTCAATACTTTTGGGGGAAAGGAGATTTTTGTTACTTAGATAAGTTCTTTAGTGGTAATTTCTGAGATTTTGCCATGTTTATTGCAGCATTATTCACAACAGCCAAGATATAAAAGTAACCCACATGTCCATCAGCAGATGACTAGATAAAGAAAATGTGGTGTCTCTCTCTCTGTCTCTCTCTCTCTCTCTGTCACACACACACACACACACACACACACACACACACACACACAATGGAATATTGTTAAGCTATAAAATGAAGGAAATTCAGTTACATGCTACAACATGGGTGAACCTTGAGGACATTATGCTAAGTCAAATAAGCCAGTCACAAAAAAGACACATACTGCATGATTTCACTTATATGAGGTACCTAGTGTAATGCAACTTAAAGAAACAGAAAGTACCATGGTAGTTGCCAGTGGCTAGGGAGTTGTTATCCAATGGGCATACAGTTTCAGTTTTGCAGCATGAACACATTTTGGATATTTGTTGTACAATAACATGAATATAGTTAATACTACTGAGTTGTCCACTTTAAAATGGTTAAGAGGCTGGGGACAGTGGCTCATGCCTGTAATCCCAACACTTTGGGAGGCTGAGGCAAGTGGATCACCTGAGGTCAGGAGTTTGAGACCAGGCTGGCCAACATGGCGAAACCTCGTATCTACTAAAGATACAAAAATTAGCCAGGTGTGATGGTGGGTACCTGTAATCCCAGCTACTCAGGAGTCTGAGACAGGAGAATCGCTTGAACCCAGGGGGGGGTAGGTTGCAGTGAGCTGTAATGGTGCTACCGCACTCCAGCCTGGGAAAGAGAGCAAGACTCCATCTCAAAAATAAATAAATTTTTAAAAATTAAAATGGTTAAGATAGTAACTTATGTGTTATATATTTTGTACTATAATTTTTTAAAAAATGCATAGTGTTTGTTTGAATCTAATTTCCTGGTAAGAAATATTAGAAGCAGGCATGTTAGAGAAGGTCCTATGTATTTATCCTATTTAAGACTCTTCTTGGCTGGGCGCAGCAGTTCACGCCTGTAATCCCAGCACTTTGGGAGACCGAGGAGGGCAGATCACGAGGTCAGGAGATCAAGACTATCCTGGCCAACATGGTGAAACCCCATCTCTACTAAAAATACAAAAATTAGCTGGCATGGTGGCATATGCCTGTAATCCTACTACTTGGGAGGCTGAGGCAGGAAAATCACTTGAACCAGGGAGTCAGAGGTTGCAGTGAGCTGAGATTGTGCCACTGCACAAGAGCAAAACTCCATCAAAACAAAACAAAACAAAAACAAAACTCTTCTTTTTTGTAGTAGGAGGAAAATACTTAGATTTGGCTCAATCCAGTTTATATAACCTGGTTAAGTCAACATCCCCCAGCCTCCTGTTGTCACTGAACCTTGTTGTATTCCTCCATGGAAAATATGTTTTATGACTGTAGAGGGAAAACCCCAAAAAAAGTCAACAATATTTTTCTAGTTATCTGTTTGCACATATGATTTCTGCCTACTGCTAACATTTATTTACAAAAAGTATTATCTCCACCGAGGCTTTCTTTACAGGCTGGAAATATGATAGCTGAGAAGGGATACCATAAACTCTGTGATGCCATTAGTGACAAGGACCCAAAGGGGTTTTAAACTTGTTCACATCTTCAAATTCTAGGACAAAATGGTTTATCATTTCTTTCTATTTTTCTCCCTCCTTTCTCTCTCCCTCCCTTCCTTTCCTTTCTTTGTTTTCTGGTATAACTTATAAATAGTAAAGTATAGAAATCTTAGGTGCAGCTCAATACATTTTTATATATGTGCTTACACTTATGTAAATCTTACTCAGATCAAGATGTAGACTATTTCTAGAACCTCAGTGGCTCCCTCATGCTTCTTCCCAGTTGATGTCTTCCAAGGTAACTACTGTTCTAACCTCTGCTATTGTAGATTGCTTTTGCTCTATTATTAATTTTTTTCTGTACCTGGCTTTTTTCACTCAACATTTTGTCATCAGATTCATTGGTGGTGTTATCACTATAGTTTTGATTGTTCATTGTTGAACCATATTCCTTGTGTAATTATATTTTAGTTTCTCCAATTGCTGAGGGACATTGGGTTATTTACAGTAAAGCTGTCATGAACTTTCTTGTACATGACTTTTGGTGAAAATGAGCACTCATTTTAGAAATGAAATTGTCAGGTCTTGCGTATATTTAGTTTAGTAGATACTCAACAGTTTTCAAAAGTTATTATTTTAATTTATACTTTGACTAGTAGTATAGGATAGTTCCAGTTTTTCCACATCCTTTTGCAGCACTTGGGATTGTCAGTGTTTTTAGTTTTAGCCATTATGTTGCAATTGTAAGAACAATCTATTCGTGAATTAAATAAGACAATTTTAAGGTGAATGAAAGAAAGTACAGGTTCAGGAAGAGCTTATAAGGATATGATTTGTAGGCTGGGCATGGTGGCTCTTGCCTGTAGACCCAACACTTTGAGAGGTCATGGTAGGGGAATTACTTGAGCCCAGGAGTTCAAGACCAGGCCTGGCCTCACATAGCAAGACCCTGTGTCTTAAAAATAATAAAAAATAAAGAAGGTTATAAGTAGAAAACAGTTAGGGATTTGTAGAGCTGACATTTCTCTAAGTAAAATCCCTAGATGACCCTTTCTCAGCCTCATCCGTGGTGCTTGTTAAAGATACATTTTCCCAGGCCTCACACCAGAGCCATTTAGTCAGAATTTAGCCCATGAAATCTGCATATGTACAACTCCTTTGGTAACTCTTATGGTATTAACGTTTGTATGCCACTACTTAAAATTTTTAATAACAGAAACTCCAAATGGAAATTAAGAAAAAGTGGGTTTAATCTGTGTTGACTGTATTTTCAGGCAAACAATAGAGGTACTTTAAAATCAGGACTGTCTCAGACCATTTCAGCCACGCCTCACATCAAATGGTCTAGCATATGGGTAATTGGAATTCCAGATGGAAAAAAGAAAGAATGAGACTGAAAAAGTATTTGAACTTTCTTCAGGAGGCCAAGAATTTTGCAAAATTATTGCAGACACCAAAGTGCAAATCCAAGAAACTCAGAGGCTACCAAGTAAGATAAATATAAAAAATCAGCTGGGCATGGGGGCTCATGCATGTAATTCTAGCACTTTGAGAGACTAAGGTGAGATAATCGCTTGAGCCCAGGAATTCGAGACCAGCCTAGGCAACATAGTGAGACTGCATCTCTATAAAGAGTTTTAAAAATTAGCTGGGCATGGTAGCACATGCCCATAGTCCCAGCTACTCGGGAGGTTGAGATGAAAGGACTGCTTGTGCCCAGGAGGTCGAGGCTGCAGTGAGCCAGAATCAGTCACACCACTGCACTCCAGCCTGGGGACAGAGCAAAACTCCATCTCAAGAAAAAACAAAGGTATAAAAAAACTATCAAAACATATGACACTGAGACTTTTATTGATAGAAACCAAAGGCAATATATTATCTCTATTCCAAAGATAGGGAAATATCTTTGTCATCAAGAACACTATAGCCATCTAGATTCAAGTTAATGGCTCTTCTTTGTACGAGGATGACTCTTGTTTCTCTACCTCTCCAGAGCTTCATCTCCCTCTGATTTATTTCTCGGTGCACTTCATTGTATTATGTCGTGATAGACATGACAAATCCAGTTCTTTAAAGTTGACCCTGTAAGGTCATGTTCTCCGATATTCACAATTCATTTTAAGAAACTAGATTTTTGTTTTGTTTTGTTTTTTGTTTTTAGTTTAATAATGGCAGCTCTTACTAGGGCCTTTCTGTGTGGCAGGTACTAAGTGTATATGGATCACCAAACTTAATCCTCATTTTCATGACTGCCTTGTTAAAGAAATACTACCATAACTATTTTTTTTTTATTTTAGAGACTAAAGACAAAAAAACTTAAGATATTGTTCCAAATTACCAAGCTAATAAGTGAAACACCTAGAATTTAAATCCAGGGATTCTTATTCCCAAATCCTATTCTTACCCACTCTGCTGTACTGCCTCTTATTTAAAAAACAACAACAACAACAACAACAAAAATAACACATAGACTATACATAATATTTATAAAAGTATAGAAGACTTCATTTCCCCTTTCACTGATAATTAGCCCAATTTGCTCAAATTAGGGCATATTTTTATTCCTTTCTCTTTGGTTTTAATTAGCCCAGTTGCAAGAGTGACCTGGTTGAAATTAGGAAATACTCTTGCATTTGAAGAAACTGAACTGGGAGCCTGTCATGAAGATGCAGCGTTCCCTACACAGACAGATGTTTGTGATGCCTTATTTATGTGAAGATAAGTGATAAATCACAAGAGAAGCTTAGTACCCAATTCACAGTGCAGGCTGTGTGGGTAGACTCTAGACAGGGATTTGGGTAAGTTTTAGATATTGCTTATCAGCAAGTTTTTGCCCAACTTCACTATGTATTCTGGCTGGCTTCTCTATTTTGGGCAACATGCAGCATCTAGTTTTTAGCGTCAGATGTCAGATTTTTTTTTTTATTTTTGGGGGGGGTGTGAAGAAAAACAACGAAACATCAACAAGATGATGGTTTACCAAGGATTTGTGTTATCAAAGGTCATACGATGGAACCTGAAGATGCTTAATGTTCTGGGGTAATTCTGCTCTGATTATCTTAGTAAATGCTAGCATCTGTTCTTTCATGCTTTTACATGATCAGTCCAGAGCCCCTTCTGCCGTATCTCCTCACTCACTTTCTCCCCAACACACACAGGAGAATATTTATGACTGCCCGCTGCTCTTAACTAGATGGAAAACAAGGCCAGAAATTTCTAAGGGTTAGATGGCATTCCATAGATAAAAGGTTAGGATGTTACTCACACAGTAACAGCCTTCAACCTTTGACCCCTTCTAGCTTCTCTGGCTGTAGCAGTTCCCTTACAGGCCCCGGTCCCTGGACATTTTGTCAATGTGAATATTGTACATGATTTATATTTCTATGCAGAAAACTTTGAAAAAGTTTTTCTCGTCAATGTTTCAGTGTTATTTCTCCATCTGCCCTTTCTCTGCATCTTAAGTATTTCTCTCTCATATTTCGATCTTGACTTTTATTAAGGGCTCTGCTCCTTAAATGTTCTTTTTCAGTTTCTCTACTTTATCAAAAGCTTAGAAGTACCTCAGGTGACCCAACATCTCTGGCATATTCAATCTGAGTGTCAAATGCATGTACTTTCTTTGATACATGACCTAATAAACCTTTTCTATCTCTAATTTCAATGATTTTGTAATAACAAATTATTTCCTTCTGTCATGTATGATTTTTTTCTTCTCCTCTAACTTCCCTAAGTTCAATAGGTTTTCATAATTAAATGCAGTGGATTGTTTAGAATAAAACCTTGGAAATATGCTTTTTTCTTATAGAAAGACAAGGAAATTGAACTCTGTAAATTGGAATATTAAGCTTAACATATAATTCATAAGGAAGAAATAAAGGAAATGTAAATCATGCTCAAGGAAGGCTCACTTTCATCTTAAAAATTAGAAAATCATGTGGATTCATTTCTAAGTGATGAGAAGACACTCTGAAAATAAAATCTTAAGGTTTTATGTAGAAGCACATTTAGTAGATATTTGAGCCATCTCCATTATCTTCAAAGGTTGTGTGTTTGTGTGTAATCCCAGCAATGCATCCTATGACTTAACTCATTTAAAAAGTGAGTTCTCACAGATATAAAAACAACTTGTGAGTTTTTAATGTATTTGACCTTTTACATGAAGGCCTTGTCTGGGCATGGTCACTCACAACTATAATCCCAGCATTTTGGGAGGCAGAGGTGAGAGGATTGCTTGAGGTCAAAAGTTAGAGACCAACCAAAGAAACATAGTGAGACCCTGTTTATACAAAAAAAAAAAAAAGAAGAAGGGAGTTGTGACACACACCTATAGTTCCAGTTACTCAAGAAGCAGAGACAGGAGGATCACTTGAACCTAGGATTCAAGGATAGAGTGAACTATGATTGCACTCCAACCTGAGTGACAGAGCAAGACCCTGTCTCTAAAATAAATAAAGCCCATATCTGTCATAATCCAATGCAGCAATACATAGGACCTGAGGCAAAAAGGAATCAGTAAGGCTATTGCTTTACTATCAAAGAAAATCTGAAATGTTATAAATTCACACTTTCAGCCATGTTTAGTTTTCAAAGTACGCTGTGAATAAGGGAGAACTCTAGGAATATTTTCTGCAAACACATTTTCTTTTGTTAGAAGCAAGATACAGAAATGATCTGGATGCTTTGTATTGGGATGATTTGGCCCTGGAAAATGCAACCCAAACGAAACAAAATTTGATGTTCAACTAGAGATTTGTGATTTTAGACCTAACAATTCTGTAACATCATTTTAAGGATGGTGCCATCTAATTCTTCAGTTTAGGCACATTTTGAAGCTATTATTCAGTGTAATAGAGAAGTTGTAACATTTGACATCTTTATGTGGAAGACTTAATTTAACCAATATCGTTTTCATTGAATTCAAGCTGTTGACATTATGATAGCAATACATTTATCAGTTATAAGACTTTTTTTTTTTCCAATCTCAGTTCTGTTTTTAGTGGCTGATCAGTATTCATTGGAATCTGCCGTTCCTTTGACAAAGACTGTCTCCTGGCGTGTGAGAGTATGTGTTCTCACAGTCGCAACATGGTGGAATGTGTGTTGATTTACAGATTGTTGTAGCTGAAAGCATGTATTTTGCTATGCTCCATTACTCTGCATGCCAAGGAAAACATTTCAATTGTAAAAAGCAAGCTCACTTCAATTGTTGAGAAAATGTAGCTTCTGCAAGGGTCAGAGGACAATACAATTCTCTGTGACTTTATTGTCTGAAACTTTGACTTATTTATGTTTCCAAGTGTTTCCTGATTTAGGGAAACTGATTATATAAAGTCTACATTTACAAAATGAGAAATCAGTGAATTACTTTGTTTTTGTTACTTTCTTGTCCAATTTACACATTTTTGTAAACAACTTTCTTAAAATCATGTTCAGGATAGTTAGCTCTTCTTGTTGCATTGATCCCTTTACAATTATGTAATGCCCTTCTTTGTCTCTTTTGATCTTTGTGGATTTAAAGTCTGTTTTATCACAGAGTAGGATTGCAACCTCTACTTTTTTATTTTTTTGCCCTCCATTTACCTAGTAAATTTTCCTCCATCCATTTATTTTGAATCTATGTGTGTCTTTGCACATGAGATGCGTCTCCTGAATACATCACACCAATGGGTCTTGACTTTTTATCCAATATGCCAGTCTGTGTCTTTTGATTGGGGCATTTAGCCTGTTTACATTTTAGGTTATTATTGTTATGTGTGAATTTGACCCTGCCATTTTGATACTAGCTGGTTGTTTTGCCTGTTAGTCGATGCAGTTTCTTCATTATGTCGATGGTCTTTACCATTTGGTGCATTTTTGAAGTGGCTGGTACTCGTTGTTCCTTTCCAGGTTTTGTGCTTTCTTCAGGAGCTCTTGTAAGGCAGGGCTGGTGGTGACAAAATCTCTCAGCAATTGCTTGTCCATAAAGGATTTTATTTCTCCTTCACTTATGAAGCTTAGTTTGGCTGGATATGAAATTCTGGGTTGAAGTTCTTTTCTTTAAGGATGTTGAATAATGGCCCCACTTTCTTCTGACTTGTTGAGTTTCTGCTGAGAGATCCACTGTGAGTCTGATGGGCTTCCCTTTGTGGGTAACCCAACCTTTCTCTCTGGCTGCCCTTAGCATTTTTTCCATCATTTCAACCCTGGTAAATCTGACAATTATGTGCCTTGAGGTTGCTCTGCTTGAGAAATATCTTTGTGGTGTTCTGTATATTTCCTGAATTTGAATGTTGGCCTGCCTTGCTAGGTTGGGGAAGTTCTCCTGGATAATATCCTGAAGAGTGTTTTCCATCTTGGATTCATTCTCCCTGTCACATTCAGGTATACCAATCAAATGTAGATTAGGTCTTTTCAAACGATCCTATATTTCTTAGAAGCTTTCTTCATTTCTTCTCACTCTTTTTTCTCGAATCCTGCCTTCATTGAGTTGATCTTCAATCTCTGATATCCTTTCTTCTGCTTGATTGATTCAGCTATTGAAACCTGTGTATGCTTTGCAAAGTTCTCATGCTGTTTTTTCAGCTCCATCAAGTCATTTATGTTCTTCTGTAAGCTGGTTATTCTAGTTAGCACTTTGTCTAACCTTTTTTCAAGGTTCTTAGTTTATTTGCATTGGGTGAGAACATGTTCCTTTAGCTCAGAGAAGTTTGTTATTACCCACCTTCTGAAGCCTGCTTCTGTCAGTTCATCAAACTCATTCTCCATCCAGTTTTGTTCCCTTGCTGGCAAGAAGTTGTGATCCCTTGGAAGAGAAGAGGCGTTCTGGTTTTTGGTGACTTCATCATTTTTGTGCTGGTTTCTTCCCATCTTTGTGGATTTATCTACCTTTGGTCTTTGAAGTTGGTGACTTTCAGATGGGGTCTCTGAGTGGACATCCTTTTTGTTGATGTTGAAGCTATTTCTTTCTGTTTTTTAGTTTTCCTTCTAATAGTCAGTCCCCTCTGCTGCAGGACTGCTGGAGGTCCACTCCAGACCCTGCTTGCCTGGGAATCACCCACAGGGGCTACAGAACAGCAAGGATTGCTGCTTATTCCTTCCTCTGGTAGCTTGGTCCCAGAAGGGTACCTGCCAGATGTCAGCCAGAGCTCTCCTATATGAGGTGTCTCTTTAGATATATGGGGGTCAGGGAGCCACTTGAGGAGGCAGTCTATCCCTTATCAGAGCTCAA
Organism: Ateles fusciceps; assembly: GCA_036589455.1. NCBI lineage: Eukaryota > Metazoa > Chordata > Mammalia > Primates > Atelidae > Ateles > Ateles fusciceps. Next base: position 5,429,677 of record JAZHEH010000045.1, on the reverse strand, counting down.
GTAATGTGCTGGGAGCTCCGTTGCTCCCTTCAGAGCTGCTAGGCAGGGTTGTTTAAGTCTGCTGCAGCAGAAATCACAACCACCCCTTTTCCCAGGTGCTCTGTCCTGGGAAAATAGGGCTTTATTTATAAGTCCCTGATGGGCTGCTGCCTTTTTTCATAGATGCCCTGCCCAGCAAGGAGTGAGTCTAGTCACAGTCTGCCTGCAGAGGCATTGCTGGGCTGCCCTGGGCTCTGCCCAGCTGCTATGTAAAATTCTTTGTGCTTTAGTTTACACAGGTAAAGTTAGAACTGCCTCAGTAATGGCAGACTGCCTCGGTAATGATGGACTGCCTCAGTAATGGTGGACACCCTACCCACCACCAAGCTCGACCATCCTGGGTCTAGCTCAAACTGCTGTGCTGGCTGCAAAAGTCCCAAGCCAGTGGCATCCAGTTTGCTGGTCTCTATGGGGGTGGGACCCACCGAGCCAGATCACCTGGCTCCCCACCTTCAGCCCCCTTCCTCTCATGGGTATGGGTGGCTCTGTCTCGCAGGCACTCCAGGTGCCGGCCAAAACGGCTGCTCGGATTTGTGCTGGAAACCCACGGTGCCTGCTGAATCAGCTGCCCAGATTTGCACTGGAAACCTGCAGCACCTGTCGGCCTGGTGTGAATCTCCTGGTCTGTGGGCTGCAAACACCACAGGAGAAGCACAGCATCCAAACTGGAGCACCTAAATATATATGCACCCAATACAGGAGCACCCAGATACATAAAGCAAGTTTTAACAACCTATAAAGAGACTTAGACTCCCACACAATAATAATGGGAGACTCTAACACTTCACTGTCAATATTAGACAGATCAATGGGACAGAAAATTAACAAGGATATTCAGGACTTGAAATCAGATCTGGACTGAGCAGACATAATAGACATCTACAGAACTCTTTACCACAAATCCACAGAATATACATTCTTCTCAGCACCACATCGCACTTAGTCTAAAATTGACCACATAATTGGAAGTAAATCACTCCTCAGCAAATGCAAAAGAATGGAAGTCATAACAACCAGTCTCTTAGAGCACAGTGCAATCAAATTAGAACTCAGGATTAAGAAACTCACTCAAAACCGCACAACTACATGGAAACTGAACAACCTGCTCTTGAATGACTACTAGATAAATAATGAAATGAAGGTAGAAATAAAGATGTTCTTTGAAACCAATCAGAACAAAGACACAATGTACCAGAATCTCTGGGATGCATTTAAAGCAGTGTCTAGAGTGTAAATATAGGACTAAATGCCACATGAGAAGGGAGGAAAGATCTAAAATCGACACTCTATCATCACAATTAAAAGAACTACAGGAGCAAGATCAAAAAAACTCAAAAGCTAGCAGAAGACTAGAAATAACTAAGATCAGAGCAGAACTGAAGGAGATAGAGACAAAAAAAAACCCTTAAAAAAATAAATAAATCCAGTAGCTTGTTTTGTGAAAAGATCAACAAAACAGACCACTAGCTAGACTAATAAAAAAAGAAAGAGAGAAGAATCCAATATATGCCAAATCAAAATGATAAAGGGGATATCACCACGGATTCCACAGAAATACAAAGTACCATCAGAGATTACTACAAACAACTCTGTATACATAAACCAGCAAATCTAGACAAAATGGATAAATTCCTGGACACTTGCACTCTCCCAAGTTGAAACCAGAAAGAAGTTGAAACCCTGAATAGAACAATAACAAGGGCTAAAGTTGAGACAGCAATCAATAGCCTACCAACCAAAAAAAGTCCAGATCCAGATGGGTTCACAGCCAAATTCTACCAGACGTACAAAGAGGAGCTGGTACCATTCCTTCTGAAACTATTCTGAATAATACAAAAAGAGGGAATCCTCCCTAATTCATTTTATGAGACCAACATCATCCTGATACCAAAACCTGGCAGAGACACAACAAAAAAGAAAATTTCAGGCCAGTATCTATGATGAACATTGATGCAAAAATCTTCAATAAAATCCTGCAAACTGATTGCAACAGCACATCAAAAATCTTATCCATCACAATCAAGTAGCCTTCATCCCAGGGATGCAAGACTGGTTCAACATACGCAAATCTGTAAACGTAATCCATCACATAAACAGAGCTAAAGACAAAAATCACATGATTATCTCAATAGATGCAGAGAAGGCCTTTAACAAAATTCAACAGCCCTTTATGCTAAAAAGTCTCAATAAACTACGTATTGATGGAATGTATCTCAAAATAATAAAAGCTATTTACAACAAACCAACAGCCGATGTTATACTGAATGGGCAAAAACTGGAAGCGTTCCCTTTGAAAACTTGCACTAGACAATGGTGCCCTCTCTCACCATTCCTATTCAACATAGTGTTGGAAGTTCTAGCCAGAGCAATCAGGCAAGAAAAAGAAATAAAGAGTATTCAATTATGAAAAGAGGAAGTCAAATTGTCTCTATATACAGAAGACATGATTGTATTTTTGAAGACCCCATTGTCACAGCCCAAAATCTCCTTAAGATGACAAGCAACTTCAGCAAAGCCTCAGGATACAAAATCAATGTGCAGAAATCACAAACATTCCTATATACCAATAACAGACAAACAGAGAGCCAAATCATGAGCCAACACCCATTCACAATTGCTGCAAAGAGAATAACATACCTAGGAATACAACTAACAAAGGATGTGAAGGACCTCTTCAAGGAGAACTACAAACCACTGCTCAACAAAATGAGAGGACACAAACATATGGAAAACATTCCATGCTCATGGTTAGGAAGAATCAATGTCATAAAAATGGCCATACTGCCCAAAGTAATTTATAGATTCAATGCTATCCCCCATTACTCTTCCGAAGCTACCATTGACCTTCTTCACAGAACTGGAAAAAACAACCTTAAACTTCATATCAACCAAAAAAAAAGAGACTGTATAGCCAAGAAAATCCTAAGCAAAATAAAAAAAAAAAAAAAAAAAAAAAACAAAGTTAGAGGCATCACACTACCTGACTTCAAACTATACTACAAGGCTACGGTAATCAAAACAGCATGTTTCTGGTACCAAAACAGAGATATAGACCAATGGAACAGAACAGAGGCCTTGGAAGCAATGCCATAAATCTACAACCATTTGATCTTTGACAAACCTGTTTAAAAAAAGTGAGGGGGAAAGGATTCCCTGTTTATTAAATGGTGCTGGGAAAACTGGCTAGCCATGTGCAGAAAGCTGAAACTGGAACCCTTCCTTACAGCTTATACAAAAATCAACTCCAGATTGATTAAAGATTTAAACATAAGATGTAACACCTAAAAACCCTAGAAGAAAACCTAGGCAATACCATTCAGGATACAGACATAGGCAAGGACTTCATGACTAAAACACCAAAAGCAGTGGCAACACAAGCCAAAATAGACAAATGAGATCTAATTAAGCTCCAGAGCTTCTGCACAGCAAAAGAAACAATCATTAGAGTGAACCGGAAACCAACAGAATGGGAAAACATTTTTGCAAACTACCCATCTGACAAAGGGCTAATATCCAGAATCTGCAATGAACTAAAACAAATTTATGAGAAAAAACACAACCCCATCAAAAAGTGGACAAAGGATATGAACAGACACTTTTCAAAAGAAGACATATATGAGGCCAACAAACATATGAAAAAAATGATCATCATCACTGGTCATTAGAGAAATGCAAATAAAAACCACATTGAGATACCATGTCATGCCAGTTAGAATGGCGATCATTAAAAAATCTGGAGACAACGCATGCTGGAGAGGAAGTGGAGAAATAGGAATGCTTTTATACTGTAGGTGGGAGTATAAATTAGTGCAACCATTGTGGAAGACAGTGTGGTGATTCCTCAAGGACCTAGAAATAGAAATTCCATTTGACCCAGCAATCCCATTACTGGGTATATATCCAAGGATTATAAATCGTTCTATTATAAAGAAACATGCACACATATGTTCATTACGGCACTGTTTACAGTAGCAAAGACTTGGAACCAACCCGAATGCACACAAAGGATAGACTGGATAAAGAAAATGTGGCACATATACCCCATGGAATACTATGCAGCCATTAAAAAAGGATGAGTTCATGTCCTTTGCAGGGACATGGATGAAGCTGGAAACCATCATTCTCAGCAAACTGACACAAAAACAGAAAACCAAACACCGCATGTTCTCACTCATAAGTGGGTGTTGAACAATGAGAACACATGGAAACAGGGAGGGGAACATCACACACTGGGGTCTATTAGAGGCTAGGGGGCTAGAGGAGGGATAGCAGGGGGGTGGGGAGATTGGGGAGGGATAACATTAGGAGAAATACCTAAAGTAGGTGACAGGGATGGAGGCAGCAAACCACTATAGCATGTGTGTACCTATGTAATAATCCTGCAAGGTCTACACGTGTACCCCAAAACTTAAATCATAATAAATAAAATAAAATCATGTTCAGTGTCATATAGTAATTAGAATTATAAGGTTTGAAATCTTGTTGTCCTAGATTTGACCCAAGGTATCACCTCTTCTGGCTGCAAAGTGTTTGTCAGGATCCTTAACCACTCTGTGCTTTTGTTTGCTCCTCTGAAAAGTGAGAAGAAAGTAATTATGCCTACCTTTGAGAATCTAATGGGATAATTCCTGTCGAGCACTTATCACAGTGCCTGGCAGAACAAGCCCTCTGTAAAATAGATTGTACATAAATGTTTGTGTGTGTGAAAATATATGCATGTGTATGCATACATATGTATTTATGATTTACATGGTGCTCAAGTACATCGTGCCCTATGATTATATAGTGCTCATAGTGTTTTATGGAAAATAAGGCACGCATAAAATCAGTAGATGATACACACAGAATTTTTAGCAGCAGATTTATTTTACTAATTATGTATTGCAGAGGCCACTATTCAGTCTTTTATTACTGTCACACACACCTACTAAATAGAGATAGGTATCCTAGAAGCCTTTTAAATGGTGCAGTGAAGCCCCCTGGGCTGTTTTAAAACCCCGTCACAGGCAACATGGAATGTTTGTGTCAGAGAATTGATTGGGTACCCCTTGACCCAGTGAAGCCCTGCCAGAGATTTTTGTTCCCCATGAAGCAGTCTCAGAGAAGGAAATCTACCTTTCAGAAGCTTATTGGGTGGTGTCCTCATGTTTAATACTTGTAAGGGCAGTGAAAGAAGCAGGATTGGTCAGAAGAAGTTGGGCTGTGATTCAGCCACAGTGAGACCTCTGTCAACCCCACAGGGAGCTCTGGAGCTAGGATTCAAAATTATCTTGAGTTGGAACTGGAGAACCTGGGGCAGGTACCTTCATACCTCATGCTTCCCTCATCTACCAGTCATTGGATGCAGGCTAGTCGCAGACAGAGCTGCATGACCTTGAGCAAGGTGGCTTTTCTTAACTCAGGGAAATTCCCAGAAGGGCTGGAAGCTGTCAGTAGCAAGCAGCTGGGGAGTTCTTTAGTCCTTAAGGAGGATCTAAATGGCACCGCATGAAGTTCATACCAATCATTAGAACTAATTATTGCAGGGAATTGTGGTTTGATTCAGCCTAAGTTGCCTGAACTCTACTTTTCTCTGATATTTCACACTTTTACATTCTCTTCCATCCTTCCACAGCCATTTATTTAAAAAAAAAAAAAAAAAGGAAAAAAAATTTACTGGGCCTGGTGTGGTGGCTCACACATGTAATCCCAACACTTTGGAAGGTAGAAACAGGAGGATTGCTTGAGACCAGCCTGAACAACACAGTGAGACCTCATCTCTACTACAAACATTAAAAATTACCGGGATATGGTGGCCTATGCCTGTATTCTCAGCTACTTGGGAGGCTGAGGTGGGAGAATCACCTGAGCCCAGGAGGTCAAGGCTGCCAGCAAGCTGTGATCGTGCCACTGTACTCCAACCTGGATGACAGAGTGAGACCCTGTCTCAAAACAAACAAACCAGCTTTATTGAAGTATAACTGATACAAAATAAACTGCACATATGTAAAGTGTGTGATGAGTTTTGACCCATGAACATACCCATGAAACCATCACTACAATCAAATTAATGACCATGTCTCTCACTTCCCAAAGTTTCCTCATTTTATTTTTAATCCATCTCTTTCTTCCCAACCTTTCTCCCCCCAATTCCACTGATATACTTTGTCAAGCAGTTTTTATTTTTTCTACAATTGTATAGAAATGTAAGGGATACTTCCACTTTAATGAATGATACTTTAATGAGAGCTCAAAATAAAAAGACAAGGAAAGATTCTCTTCCTTTCCAAAAGTTTTCTTCATATACTCAGAGAAAGACCAGGCAGCAGAGAGGGTGGAGAAGTTAAGCTTTGGATTCGGAAAAACAGCAATCTAAAAATTCTTCTGTCCTTTGCTACCTATATGATCATAGCCATTTTATTTATTTATTTTTATATTTTTTGTTTACTTGAGACAGAGTCTCATTCTGTCGCCCAGGCTGGAGTGCAGTGGCACGATCTCAGCTCACTGCAACCTTCATCTGCCGGATTGAAGAGATTCTTTTGCCTCAGTCTTCCTAGCAGCTGGGATTACAGGCATGTGCCAACATGCCCAGCTAATTTTTTTTCTTTTTCTTTTTAGTAGAGATGAGATTTCACCATGTTGTCCAAGCTGGTCTCGAACTCCTGACCTCAAGTGGTCTGCCCGTGTCGGCCTCCCAAATTGCTAGTGTTATAGACATAAGCCACTACACCTGGGCAATAGTCATATTATTTTAATTCTCAAGTCCTGGCTGCCTGTGGTGGCTCACACCTGTAATTCCAGCACTTTGGGAGCTCAAGGAAGGTGGATCACTTGAGTCCAGGAGTTTGAAATCAGCCTGGGCAACATGGTAAACCCTGTTTCTACTAAAACAAAAATTATCTGGGCATGGTGATGTGTGCCGATGGTCCCAGCTACTGGGAGGCTGAGGTGGGAGGGTTGCTTGAGCCCAGGAAGTAGAGGCTGAAGTGAGCTGTGATTACACCACTGCACTCCAACCTGGGTGACAGAGCAAGACCCAGTCTCATAACTAAATAAATAAATATATTTGCAAGTCCCATTTTCCTCATTTTTAAAATGGGAATAATAGTCAAACCTACCCAGGGGGTTGTCACAAAGATTAAGGAATGAGAAATTGTTCAGTTATACCCAGCCCATCATAATTCGAGTGACTTGTTGATGATGATGTTTTTATTATAATAATGATGATATGAAAGGTTTATGGTTTAATTTCAGTGTAATTTCTTTACCTTTGTGGGGTCCAACCAAAGATATCTAACCTAGGAGAGAAGGTCAGTTATCGAGTGACCTGGACAAGTTAGACTCTTCACTTTCACACAGTCTGTAGACTTGGAGTTTCTTGCTTCAAGGACCTTACATTGCAAGATGTGTTCTAGTGACTCCACCTTGCCAGATTCATCAATACTCAACAGACAACCAGTTGCTTTTTCTTAAACCGTAGTCCTCTGGAATCATCATCCGTTGCTAATTTATATTATATTATCTGCCAGGTACTGTGCTAAGTGCTCTTCTCTGTACCATTTAATTTAATCTTCATAAATATTCCTATGACAGAGATACTGTTAACATACCCATTGATAAGTAGGAAACGTGGAAACCTAAAGCAGGGTAAGCAACTTACTGAAGATAGTGTGTCATGGAAGTGGTGGTGATTTGCACCCAAGCATCTGACTCCACAAAGCATCTCCTTAACCTTCATAAAGCCATCTGTCCATCCTTTGAGAGCCATCCAGTGCCTTTCCCAATCTTCACTGTGGCATGAGCTCCCTTCCTTCTCTTCTCATATGTTTCTCCCATCTTCTTCCAACTCCAGCACTATATTCTCTGGGATAAGAGAACTGAGAGGATAAAGCCATCATCCATCTATGTCTCAAGTCCCACAGTCATTCACACCATAACTAGCCTGGGTCTACTAGGTGACTGTTGCAGGCCTATAATTCTTTTGGCAAAGTCAGGATATTGGCACTAAAGACATGGTAAACCCAGTCAATTCATATATACATGAAAATGCTGTATGGGACTGTTACTCTTAAGCTCTGCCACATTCTCTAATGTGGTTTTCTCTCAACAGCATTTATTTTGACATTGCCCAAATATTATTCCACTAGTTTATTAAGTAATGTCCTGGATTTTGGCAATATATAAATGAAAAGATATACCCTTACTTTTAAGAGCTTATAATTTGAGGAGGAAAATAGACATCTTTACTGTAGCACTTGCCACCTTGTATTTTATCTGTAGGTTCCAAGGTGAGTTAGGAAGAACTTGCTGAGCATCTAAGATCTGAACTAACCATTGAAGCTCATCAGACAAGAAGTAAGGAAAGACATTTAAGGCTGAGGAGGTGTGGAAATGTGGGTAATGGACATCTGTTCATGTTGCTTATCTTGCTCCAACATAAGTTTTAGTATGTAACCTGCTGACATCAAATTTTGGACTTCAAGCTTGATAAGCATATTTTTACTTTCTTTAAGTGACAGAGGGAACATGATGTATATGTGTGTTTTTGTCTCTTCAGCACTGAAGCAATTCCAGTGTCAATGTTTATGGTCTTAGTTCCCTCAAATTTTTGTCACTTATCAAACAGGGAAAATGTAACCAACTTACATTACTCTTTTACTGATGAAGCCCCTTAAGTTAAACCTTACTTGAAGTGCTACAGTTATGGGCTTTGTGATCCTTTAGGATCAAATGTGTGGGGCCAGGCGCAGTGGCTCATGCCTGTAATCCCAGCACTTTGGGAGGCCAAGGCAGGTGGATCACCTGAGGTCAGGAGTTTGAGACAAGCCTGACCAACATGGTGAAACCCCATCTGTACTAAAAATACAAGAAATTAGCCAGGTGTGGTGGTGGGTGCCTGTAATCCCAGCTACTTAGGAGGCTGAGGCAGGTGAATCGTTTGGATCCAGGAGGCAGAAGTTACATTGAGCTAAGATCATACCACTACACTCCAGCCTGAGCAACAAGAATGAAATTGTCTCAAAAAAAAAAAAAAAAATGCATGGGTATTTTTCTTGTAGAACTGAGTGAAATTCCCTGTTCTGAGCTGGACACTGTGGCTCACACCTGTGATCCCAGCACTTTGGGAGGCCAAGGCCAGAGGATAGGCCAGGAGATCGAGCCCAGGAGATCGAGATCAGCCTGGGCAACATAAGGAGACCCTATCTCTACAAAAAAAAAATATGTGTACATAAACACCTAGCCAGCCATGGTGGTGTGCACCTGTAGTCCCAGATACTCTGAAGACTGGGGTAGGAGGATTGCTTAGGCTTGAGAGGTGGAAGCTGTGGTGAGCCATGATCACGCCACTGCACTCTTGCTTACATGATAGAGCAAGACCCTCTCTCAAACAGAAAAAAAAAAAGAAATCCCTGTTCTACTACTTGTGTGTGTTTTTACTTTTTCTCCATGAACTTCTATTTCCTCATCCTTGACATGGCGATAAGAATAGGGTGTTGATGTGGATTAAATTGGGACAATTGGTAGAAAAGAACCTGACATGTAGTGGATGATTTTTCCCAAAAGTAAGTTTTTTTGTTGTTTTGCCTCCTTACCAACCCGAGTCCTATAAACCCCTAATACTGAGAATTATTCTGGCCCTTGAGTTAACATTTGGAGAATCAGTTGGTTGAAAGCAAACTTCTAAACCAATGGTGCTCAGCCAGGGGCAGTTTTGCCCTCCAGCAAGCCTTTGCCAAAAATCTGAGACATTTTTGATTGACACGAGATGGGGTAGAGTACTATCGTCATCTGGAAGGCAGAGGCCAAGGATGCCACACAGCATCTTACAGTGTATAAGATAGCTCCCATCACAAAGAATTACCTAGCCCCAAAAAAATGTCACTAATGCCCTGTTCTAGGTAAAGTGGAGCAGAAAAGTTTGTCTATCTGCATATCACATTGATGACTTTTGAAATTTGTAATGTAATAAATAGAATTTCCATTTTTTTCTTACCCCTCTATCCTTAGATCTCCCAGGATTGTCATCAGGATCCCATCCTTTCAGGTGCTCCCATCATAGTTTTGGAGTGAGCTACATAGCTCCTCATAGGGTCTTGGGTGACCTCTTACCTTTCTTTAGGTCTGTTTCCTGAAGACAGCGACAGTACTTTTTATGGTGCTTACTGCAGTGAGTAGTTACTCAGCACAACGCGGGGGAGAGAGAGTATCATATTATTCCCATTTTGCCAGCAAAGAAATGGAATCCTAGAGAGGTAAATTATCACAACAATGACCACACAGCTAATGACTGGCTAATCTAGCCCTGGGCTTTCAACAACAAACCCAAAACCTCTTTTTTTAAGCAGAACTTTCCTAATGTATCTCATGGTCTTTCATGGTCATGGCTACAGAGCTTCATCACACTATTGTTTTTGTAGCTATTTAATCCCTGCTGCTCTTACATTTGCAGGTAATTTTTAAGCTCCATGAAGGCAAGAGTACTGTTACCATCTCTTCTATTGAATATATCTGAAGCTGGGACAATACTTGTTCATTGTTCTACCTAAGAAATCCCTAATACTAATAAGATTTATCATTTACAAGTTTAAGGAATATAAATCCCTCAGTACTAGGAAAAGAATGTCAAAGTAGACTGAAAACTTTTTTGAACAGTACTTTGGCTCTAGGTACTGGCTCAAATTAATTCGCATGTAGGAACCAGCATGCCCAGTGCTTGTTCTCTTTGGCATGTGAACCCTATGCTTATGTGTTTGGTTGTTATGACCACAAAGTAGAATATTGAGGGGGGAGGAAGACACTTGTCAGTAGACACTTTACATGCTTCTTGGCAATTAATTTTAAAAGACACCTAATGCCTAGTGGGTTTCTCACCACCTAGTGACACTTCATAAACAGAAAATCCCAAACCAGTGCATACAAATGCTGACAAATAAAAGTACCAAGAGGTTTGGTCTACCTATCAAAACCAGAAAAGACCTTGAAGGTTGTTTATTATATCATAAATCTTCCATTATGGTCTCCGTCATGTTGGTACCAGACTTCTTTGCTTGAAAAATCTGCTCTGAGGTACAAGGCAAGCAATTACTGAGTCTTCCCAGGGACTAAAACAAAATTCCCAAACAAAATGTTTTAGGGTTTTTAAAAATTAATTTTTGGATGGGATTTGGTAACTACATGTACTAACAGACACTGTAGAATATTTAACCTTTAACTTACTGTTTGGGAGCTCCATATTCCTTCTTGGAGAGCTGAAGACAATGCTGGGTCACATTTTCTGTTTGAAAAGCACTGTAATATATTTCTTTCTGAATTTCTATTTCAGGTGGGAATTAATGTTATTCCAGTTTTCTCCTATTAACATCAGCACCTGAATATATTCAGCCAAAATAATAGATTGTCTAAAATAGTCTTTTTACCCAAGACAGGTAAAAAAAAAAAAAAAAATCAATACACAGTTCCCATCAGTATGGTAAATTACTTACGGTAACCACAGTACAAATTTCCCTTAACCCTTCTCTTTCTTGGCCCAGAGAAGGGGGACTTCAATTAACTGCTAATCATCTAAATGTAACCAAGCGAGTGACCAGGCTTGATAGTGGACCATGCTCTCAGGTAGAAGTGAGAGGAGATTTATTGGTCTTGGAAGGTTTTGTGGGTATTCTTGCCAGCAAATGAGGCAATGGGTTGGCTGACCTTGGAATCCTTGCTAGCTCTGGTATTGGGTGATTCGTAGTCACCTTCAGGAAATCAGACATTGGGCTGGGGTTACTTAAGAAGCTGGATTTGCAATGCATTTCTAGGTTATGAAAAATGAAGGGCTAGCTCAGACTTGGTCTTGGTTATTGACTTAGAATAGGCTGCACAGAGTGGAATCACGGAACTTGGAGTCCATTCCTAAAGTCAGCCGAAACCCTTAAAACAAAGCTGCCTGAATTCCTTTCTGCTGAAAGTTGAAGGGACATGGAGGAGGGAGGAGTTAAAAAAAAAAAATAGTTAAATTTGAAAGTAGCAGCTTGTAAGCCAACTATGACCCATATATACATAATTTGTTTGGCTCTCATAGTATGGAAAAACTAGCAAATTTTATATTTGGAGATTTCATAGTACTTCTGGATTTTCAGTTGTACCTAATTAAAAATAAAAGAAGTAGCAATACGTAACTTGTATTCTAGCATAGCAAGAATGGATTGGAATCGCCCATTTTAGGGCAAAAAAAAATATCTGGTCTGCTACAGACAAGTCTACCTTTTCTTTTCTTTCCTCCTTTTTTTTTTTTTTTTTTTGAGATGGAGTCTCGCTCTGTCACCCAGGCTGAAATGTAATGGCTCAGTCTTGGCTCACTGCAACCTCTGCCTCCTGGGTTCAAGTGATTCTCCTGCTTCAGCCTCCTGAGTAGCTGGGATTACAGGTGCTTGCCACCATGCCTAACTAAGTTTTGTTTGTTTTTTATATTTCTAGTGGAGATGGAGGTTTCACCCTGTTGGCCAGGCTGGTCTTGAACTCCTGACCTCATGATCTGCGTACCTTGGCCTCCCAAAGTGCTGGGATTACAGACATGAGCCACAGTGCCTGGCCTTTTTTTCCTTCTTTGAGATGGAGTCTTGTTCTGCCACCCAGGCTGGAGTGCAGTGGCACAATCTTGGCTCACTACAACCTCCTCCTCCTAGGTTCAAGTGATTCTCCTGCTTCAGCCTCCCCAGTAACTGGGACTACAGGTGCATGCCACCACACCCAGCTATTTCTTTTTTCTTTTTGTATTTTTAGTAGAGACAGGGTTTCACCATGTTGGCCAGGCTGGTCTCAAACTCCTGACCTCAGGTGATCCTCCTACCTCAGCCTCCCAAAGTACTGGGATTACAGGCGTGAGCCACTGTACCCTGCTTCTTTTCTTAGTCATCTTTTCTTAGTCATTCCTTTTCTTAGTCATTCCTTTTCTTAGTCATTCCTTTTCTTAGTCATCCCTTAGAGCATTTCTCTTTACACAATTATGTTAACCTGACAAGAGCATTTGAGTTTATGACCTCTGGTATAATTTTATAAGGAGGTTGTAGATGCGTCAAACACATATAAGTGTGCAGTCAGATTAAGGTGTACTTCAAATAACTTGTAAGGAATTCTAACGGAAATACTCACATTTACCAATTATTAACTTTTTGTAAACCAATTACTATAGGATCATATCATTCTTACCCACTTATACCATGATAGGCTTTTGTGAAATGGTGAAAGGGATGGCAGTACAGTGACTTAACTGAGAATCACTCATAAACTCAAATGTTTAAGTCAAGATTCTCTTGGTGCAAGTGGTACAAATGAGCTCAACTAGCTTATCCCCCATCCCCTGCCACATATTGACTTACAGAACCAAGAGTGCAGGGTTATCTGACTTCAGGCCAGACTGTATTCAAGAAACTAAATAATGTTTTCTTTCTCTCTCCTTCTCTGCCTTTCTCCTCTCACCCCACTTTTCTCTTTCCCAACTCTGCTCTCTCTGTTGGCTTAATTCTCTAGGAAATTCCCTCCATAGAGTGGTAAAGACAGCCACTAATAGCAAGTCTAGCATTATATTGTCCCTTGGGAAGTAGTTGAAGAAAGAAAGAGAACTTTTCTTTTTTTTTTTTCTTTGAGATGGAGTCTTGCCCTGTCACCAGGCTGGAGTGCAGTGGCATGATCTTGGCTCAGTGCAACCTCCACCTCCCAGGTTCAAGCAATTCTCCTGCCTCCTGTAGTCCCAAGAAGCTGGGACTACAGGCACATGCCACCATGCCCAGCTCATTTTTGTATTTTTAGTAGACACGAGGTTTCACCATGTTGGCCAGGATGGTCTCTATCTCTTGACCTTTTGATCTGCCCGCCTTGGCTTCCCAAAGTGCTGGGATTACAGGCGTGAGCCACCACGCCCTGCGAAGAACGTTCTTCTTAGTGGCCATAACGATCCCAGCAAAGAAACATATATGTTCTGGTCTGGGTCACATACCCAGCATTAATTTTACAAGTATTTTTTAGTGCCTGAGTAAGGCACTAGCTAGAGTAAGTAGCTCCAGCTAGATGCTTGAGAACCTCAAGGGAGCCCTGCTTTCATGGAGCTTACATTATGGGAAGGAGGGGAAGTGAATCCAAAGATAAACACAATAAGCAAGAAAATTATATAGTACTTTGGAAGTAAAAAATACTACAGGGAAATTGCTTTTAACTGTTAAAAACCCTACCAGGTGAGAAAAAAGTAGCTCTCAAAAGACTGATCAGAAATGAGCAGAGATGTAGTGTAGACAAAAATGAAGTGTTCATAATATTAGTTGTACAAATGGAAGGTTTTACTACTGGGAATATCATCACTTGTGTCTCACACGAACTGCTTTGTGATGGAAGGTAAAATAAAGGAAGAGAGTAAGATCAAGCATGAAACGGTGAAGATAGCCCTGCAAACTCCCTGCTGCAGGTTTCACACACAGTCATATAGAGCTTCTTGAAGACTCCTTAGAGTACCTTCTGGTTCTTAGGTCTCCATCTTTGCCTGTGCTGTTCCCTGTGCCTTGAATGCCCTTCCTAGTAACATTCTTGGTTTTTGGGTTTTTGTTCAAGGTCCCCAGATGAGTTAAATGCCCCTCTTATGGGCTTGCAACCAACCTTGTTTGTCCCTCTGGCAGGGAAATTATATTATTTATCCTTGTCTGCTAGTTTCTAGTAGTCTAGCAGTTCAGTCTATGTTACATGTACAGTCTGTGAATCTGTGTGATGGCTGCATTCAGAGACCCATCATTTTCCTATCGTTCTCCACCAAATGAACCATTATGCCCTTGTGCATAGTGATGCTATGACAGTGTTCCCACTGCTTTCATTTAAGCCCTCAGAGATGAAGATGTTTTCCTGACCCTCAGCCTCTCATTTGCTCTTGAGTTCTGTTCTCTATGCAAGAAGTGGCCTTGAGGAGTATGTAGGTTTGTATAAAGTATTTCTGGGTGGCAGTTTAGGGAGGTGGTTGAGAGCATGGCTTCTGCCTATATTTGCATCCCAGATCCGCAGGTTATTAGGTATAAGGACTCTAGCTGTTTTATACCTCTTAATCGTAGATAATAATAGTACCTTCAGAAAACTGTTGAAAATGAGTTAATCTATATAAAGCTACTAAGATAGTGTTGAACAGAGTAGCTCCACCATAGGCATTTGGTCTTATTATTACTACTGTTGTGAGGAGGAGGAGGGGATGAGGAGGAGGAGGAAGAGTAAGAAGAGGTGGTGGCCAGCCAAGAAACAGTAGTACCCAAATGGTGTTATCATTGTGGTTCCAAGTTGCAAACAGTCCTATGTATGTATTATTTCATTTGACTCTCATGGTCATTCTGTGTAATAATGTAGTTTTCATTTCCATTGTAGAAATGAGTAAATTATGTATGTATTATTTCATTTGACTCTCATGGTCATTCTATGAGACAGTATAGTTTTCAACCCCATTGTAGAGATGAGTAAATTAAGACTCAGATTGTGCTTTCCTAGGAATTTATCTAGGAATTTATCTCATGCTTTTGTGATTTGGACTCTTGTTTCTTTGTTCCCAAAATTCTAATTTTGGAGTAATGGCGTGATTGGAGAAACACCAGTTTGGGCTGTGGGACACTAGCTGTATGCACAGTGCCTGTTGCTCTGGCCCAGCCAGGACTAGGGTGGAGCCAGAGACATTTGCTTAGTGCATGACACAGGCCTTTACCTGAGAGCAGTTTTGGAGCTAACCTAGTGCACAAAGGGCCATTTATTTGGAGAACTGTCCAGTGATAATCTATTTCTGGCAGAAAAGAGGCCTTGTAATTCATTCTGGGAAAAAGTGGCACACCCCTCCCCCCAACCACTTGCAGTGGCACTGAGATTTCCCAATAGGACAGGGTCTGTGGCCACTCTTGGCTCACCTCCAGCTTGCCCTACCTCCAGCTTGCCCTGTCATTTCCAATTATGCCTTATGACACACAATCATTTATCTTGAAAAGTTGTGCCAGGCTGTTTGTTGCAATTCTCTGAGCAGAAGATGAAGGGCATCCAGAATAGAGACCAGAGAGCAGGCTGGGCTTGAAATCCAGAGACATGGTCTAAACCTAAGTCTCTATCTCATCTCCTGTGCTGTTTTAGGCAAGACAGTTTCTCTGTGCCTCCCTTCTCCATGTGGGGCACAATAAATCCTGTGCCATAGTCAGAAACTCAAATGTTCCTTTCAGCTGTGATAGACTGAACAATATCCATGCAACAGCATCAGATCCTAATCCCTGGAACCTGCAAATGTTACATTATGAGGACAAAGGGTCTTTGCAGATGTACTAAGTTAAGGATCTTCACATGGGGAGATTTTCTCAGGTTATTCAGATGGGCCCCAAATCCAACCCCAAGTGCCCTTGTAAGAGAAAGGCAGAGTGAGATTATAGACACCCAAGAGGAGAAAGTGACATGAGAATGGAGGCAGAGATTTGTGGCCACATGCAAGACGGTGCTGGCAGCTGGCAGAAACAGACGTATCAGAGAACAGATTGTGCCCTACAGCTTCCAGAGGGAGTGGAGTGTGGCCCTTCCGACACGTTGATGCTAGCCCAATGGAACAGATGTTGAACTTCTGACTTCCAAAACTATGAGGAGTAAATTTCTATTGTTTGAAGCCCATGTGTTTGTGATAGTTTGTTATGGCAACCATAGGAAATGAATGAACTACTCTGCAATTCTTATTCCTCACCTTTTCTTGCTGTTCATCTGCTCAGCAAGGTTTGTAGTCTCACTTGGTGTGTGCCGAAAAATAGAAAAAGGCACTCTTCTTTCTTTAAGCCTCATTTAGTCTCTTGTTCTCTATTCCTTTCAATTGGCACGTGTTTCTGTGGTCACCACAGCAAAATGGAGGCTCCTCCCTCTATATGTCCAGTTTCTTGCTGCTGCTGCTGTTTTACCCAACAGCTTCCAATCAAGTCTCTTACATCTTTTCTGATGTAAGTAATTTAATCATCTTGAGAGCATCAATTTGTGATAAAGATGATAACCTTCATGTTAATTTAGTAGCACTAAGGATACATGTTCAATAAATACTTATGAGCACTACTGTGTGCCAGCACAGGGGCAAAACCAGGTCATCTTGGGGGTGATAGGGCACCTGACAGGTGAGACCCAGCATGTTAGGGTCCTCCAGAGAAACAAAACCAGTTTGTTTTTTGGGCATTTGCACAGTGTGAGCATATGTATTCACACATATACGTATACATGTACATACAGGGAGAGATTTATTATAAGAAATTGGCCCATGTGAAGATGGAGGCTGGCAAATCCAGAATCTGCAGAACCAGTATCCCAGGTGGAGTTAACAGGCCAGAAGCTGCTGTCGAACCAGGAAGAGCTAATGTACTAGTTTGAGTCCAGAGGATGGCTGGCTGCTATACAATTAAGAACCAATGTCCCAGCGCAAAGGCCATTAGGCAGAAGAATTCTCTCTTAGTCCAGGGAGGGACAGCATTTTGTTTTACTCAGGCCTTCAACTGCTTAGATGAGGCCCACCCACATTATGGAGGGCAGTCTGCATTATCCACTTTACCAATTTAAATGTTAATCTCATCCCCAATCACCCAGAATTGGTGATGACTTGTTTGACTAAGTACCTGGGCACCTTATAACCATGTCAAGCTGGCATATAAAAGTAACCATCACACTTGCTCCTGTGTTGCTGGGATTCTAATGGAGCACACGCAGTCATGCTTTTTCTATGTTTGCCCAAGCTTCAGATTGCAGCAAAACTCTAACTTTCCAAGACTGCTAGCAGAGCACCATGATCCGGCTGTAGGCATATCCTCACCGAATATTCCCTGGCCTCTACAAGGAGTTCTAGAGAATATCTTTAGCTCTGAAGGCACCTAATAGGGCTAATCAATACAGAGCTGCGTTGTAAGAGGTCCCTCTGATTTCTCTAAGTTCCACCAGGATATGCCTATGCTTACCTTACTGCCAGTCAGCTCAGAGCTTTGGGGTTCTAGGAGAGTCCTGAAGGAATAAGAGCACTCAAGAAAAGAAGAATGCTTTGATTGTTTTTCTTTGTTTAATTCTATCATGTTTATTCTTCTCCATATCCCAAGTGCTCTCAAAAGAAAAAATAGCATTAATACTACCAGGATTTCCTCCTTCCACCACATCCTCTCTTGAGCAGTGACTCAACGTCTTGCTTGGAAATGGTGCCCCCAGCCATTGGTGGCTCGGGTTGAAAATATGAGTCATCTCTGATGTCTGCCTTTTCCTCAGACCCCAGTTGTGGGCATTGTAATGTTATTAAAAATATATCCAGAATTTTACTGTTTCTTATTCTTCCCCTCCACTCCAGTATACAAACACTGATACCTCCTGTTTAGATGACTGTGGTAGTCCGTGGACTCTTCTTTCCTCCCACATACCTCTGCCCCAAATCCATTCTCTACATAGTGACCAGGGGGATTCTTTTAATCCTGATACCATGCCCAAATTATCCTTGCTCAAAACTTTCCACATCCAGAAGAATAAAATCCACAGTCCTCTGCAGGGCTTCCACGGCCCTGTGTGATCTGACCCTGTCTTCTCTGAGATCTCATTTCCAACCTCTTATGTCACCTGCTCTGTCCTAGTGACACCAGTCTCCCTGTCATTCCTCTATTTGCATTGATACTTCTATTCCCTCATTCTAACTTTCTGCTTCCATCATCGCCCCTTCAAAGAGGCCTTCCTATTCTAACCACCCCAGCTACAATAGCCTCCATCTTTTTAATAGGGGTCCCTGTCTGCCCCCTTCATTCTGCTTTTTCTTCAGAGCATTTATGACTATCTGAGATCATACGTCTGTTTCTAGATCTAAATCTAGTTGTTGGTTTATTTGTGTGTCATGTTCCTCACACACTAAATGGTGAGCTCCAGGCAGGCAGAAGACACTGCTCATCTCCATATTCACAGCACCCCAAATAGTGGCAGGCACATAATGGTGCTTAATAAATACTTGATAAAGGAAAAGAGTAAAAGGCAGGGAGTAAGATCAATGTGAAAAAAATTAAGCTTCTTCTAACCCCTAGAGTCTGTGAGCCAGTGAAGGGGCCCGCAGCCCAGGTCACCTAATAACTGTTATAACCAGTTTGATGGTATCAGGCAATTCAGTTGGTGCTTCTTGTTTGAGATTGGGTTGATTTTTCACTCCTTGATCCTCCTCTGTATTGACAGAGGACTTCAGATCAAGGTGGCCAAGAGACTCCTGTGAGCAGAGGCAGGGAATGTTCAAGGTGGGATGGTGCTCCTGTGTTGTCTCTCTGTGACAGCAGTCCCCCTCTTTATTCATTCATGTGGCAACTTTTAAAAAATCTTTGCTCTATCAGTAGGTTTTGTCTAATTCTTGCTTCCTCCTTAAGTCCTAAGTTACATGTCCATTACTAATTAACAGCTTCCTGATGCCCAGACTAGGTTAGATTACCCCTTTCGGAGCTTCTGTATTTGCCTTTCTTAGCATTCATCATATACCTGTAGACATTTGCCATGAGCTACCTTCCTTGTCAGCCTGAAGGCTTCAAAAGTGACCCTGTCTGCTGTGTTCATCATTGTACCCAGGGGGAGTGACAAAGTAACAGGGCATAGTGAGTGTTCAGTAAGTGTCGAACTAATAACTGAATTTTATGATAAGCAAGAAAAATTAACATAAATTATAAAATAATTTGATTGATTGCTTACTTATCACTTCCCCGATGCCTCATCAAAACAGTACCACACTTATCTGGACATTTATTTATTTTGTATTCAGCAGGAGGTGGTAGAATAAGGAGATTGATGGGACATTTGCTCCTAGAAATGATTTAATTATTACAAAAATTTTTCAGAACCACCGATCTGTAGAAAACACCCAAGGAAGACCATGAATCAGATTTTGTTAGGGTTTTTGGTGTACAGATCATGAGCTTCCCTAGAAGTGATTTTATCAGGAAATTTTGAAATAAATGTTATCCTTAATCTTTCTTGAATAGTAACCTTTTTATTTTCCTATCAAGAAAGATAAAGCACAACCGAATGTATAGTGGGAAAAATTAGGACAAGCTCTCTTGTTTCAAATATTCTTTAACTTCTCAATTTTTCTTCCGACAGAGTAGAAATAATTATGTTCTCAGGACTGGGATTAAATAATTTGAACAGTTGGGCTTTAATATGTAAAATGTTCATAAGCGTGATTGTATCACACAGAAAATGAACAGATTTGTTTAACTTTTTTATAACTGACAGAATTTTCTGACTCGTATCTTTAAACCCAATGCTATTAACCCACCAAAGTAGAAATAACGTTCTGGTAGGGCTATGTATCTATACTTTGACCAATCAGATGCATTTATGGAAAGGCTGGGGCTGCAGGTTTATAGAAAGGCATCAAACAAAAAAAGTTGAGCTGTGTACACTGGAATAAACCCTCCCTCCTGATACCTTAACACTGTGTTCTTCTGATGGCCCAGCCAGCTTAAGACAGAAGCAGCTGTGTGTCTTACCAGTGCCTTGGCAGTCTCACTAGGAAATACCACAGCTTGTAAAACCACAGCCCAGATAATTGCGAACAGAAAGGAGGGAGGGTGATCTACATTTTTATGTTGGGAAGGATTAAGATCATCGGAGCTTCAGGGGGTGTTTTATGCAGCGTTTGTAAGTTTATGACAGGTATAAAGAGGTAGATGTCTGTTATTTGGAGGCCAGTTATCCATATAAATGATATTTAAGCCCCATTATTTGTTTTCGGAGTGAAACTTCTGGACCAAAGTCGGACAGTGAGCAGAGGATTGGACTGCGGGACTGTCCTGGAAGCCTGGCACTCGGGCTCACCATTCCTTAGCACTCCTCAACTTTTTTACCTTTGTGTGTGCCAGCAGCCAGAAATGGGGAAAGGGAAGGAAATCTAAAGCCATCTGTTTGACTTCTTAAAAACATGTAAATTCAAGTCACAAGACCAACTGCTGCTGTAACAGATTATCACAAACTCCCATGGCTTTAAACAACAAAAATTTATTGTCTTACACTTATGGGGATCAGAACTCCAAAAATGGGTTTCATAGGGCTAAATACAGCATGTTGGTGCAGATGCTTTCTAGAAGGTGTGGGAAAGAATTCATCTCCTTGCCTTTTGCAGCTTTTAGAGGCTGCCTGAATTCCTTGGCTCTTGGCCACTTCACTCTGGCCTCTGCTTCCATTGTCACATCTCTCTCTGTCTCTCCCATCTCCCTCTTTCACTCCTAAGGACCCTTGTGATTAGATTGGACTCACCTGGATAATGAAGGCTACTCTCCCATCTCAAGATCCTCCTCACCTTCATCACATTTGCAAGCCCCTTTTGTCATGTAAGATAAGAAATTAACAGGTTCCAGAGATAAGAACATGGACATCTTTAGGGGCCCATTAGTCCACCAACCAGAGAAGGCAATGGGAATTACTTGTGTCTGATTTTGTCCTTTTCTTCCTTTTCGTTCTCATGACTACCACGGTCTGCCTGGTGTTGCTAAGCCTGAGCTCTAGTTATGTAGGATTTCCCTTACAAATGCAGGTTCCACTGAAGCTTCAGACCTCCACCCCCAGCCACCGCAAACATGCACACATCCAAAAACGCACTTCCTCTCCAGGCTTCGGCCCAGGACCACGTCTATATTAGTATGATTCTCACCATTGCTGCTTATTAAATATCTCACTTCTGGGCACATGTTGAGAGTACAATTGGTGGCCCTTTTGTGGGTGGTAATGTTCATGCAATTAGTTCTGGCCAATAATTTATAAATGACTGAGCATTGATGGCATGAAGATCTTCTAGCACCTTCTTTTCTCCCCTCTGTTACATTGATCAGCAGCATTCAAGATGGGTAGACTTGCAGTTGACATGCATAATAAACCGGAAGTGAAGTTTGTCGTAGTCACTGATATGTTGGGGTTGTATTTTACAACAGCATATAAACTAACTTATCCTGACTAATGCACTTAGCAAAGGTTAAAAGGAAGGAAACTAGAAGCATAAACAACACAAGCTGCTGCTAACTGGTCTTCTCCGTTCACCTGTCTCCTTGTGAAATGTGTATGATAATACACCTAAAGACATCATTCATCACATGTAATTGACTCTGTCTCTTCTTCATCTGTGGAAATGAGAAAAGATATGCAGATGTGATGAGTAGGAATGTCGGAGAAGACTAGAGGGTTGTGCTATGGGCATTTAGCAATCATCACTCTCTTTATTGCAGTAAACTTTCGAACTAGAAGTAAGCACAGAGTGGAGGAGAATTTGATAGAAATCACAATAGGAAGACAAGTATATAGGGAAATAAACTTTGAAGGGATGCCAGGCCAGCTGACCACAGCCCAGGGTGTCTGCACATTGCAGGCACTCATACCTCAAGGTGCCTTGTTTTTGCCCTCTTTGGATGTCCTTATTTATTTATTTATTTTTGAGATGGAGTTTCACTCTTGTTGCCCACACTGGAGTGCAATGGCACCATCTTGGCTCACTGCAACCTCTGCCCCCTGGGTTCAAGTGACACTCCTGCCTCAGCCTCCCAAGTAGCTGGAATTACAGGCATGCGCCACCACACCTGGCTAAATTTTTGTATTTTTAGTAGAGATGGGTTTCTCCATTTTGGTCAGGCTGGTCTCGAACTCCCAACCTCAGGCAATCCACCTGCCTCAGCCTCCCAAATTGCTGTGATGGCAGGCGTGAGCCACCATGCCCAGCTGAATGCCCTTTTTACCCTGCTTTTCTCCCCTCTCAGCCCTGCTAGGCCCCTTGAGTTAGGCCAATAATTGGGATTAAGGCATAGCTCTCACCAACTAGAGATGGAACCTGCAGCCCAATGCCAGGGGTACAGCAGGAGTGTCAATTACCTGCAGATTAAAACTGGACTTTAAATGCATGTGTCACAGAAATGTTATTATATCCTGTGCTACACTTTGCTAGAGTTTCTGTATATACCACCATTAGAGCATCCAGTTCTTCAGCTGGGTTGTCAGTGACTTGGCCTCCTGTGGGCCAGCCTGAGAATCTAGCCCCCAATGAAGAGCATTGTTTCTATGGAAACCTGCAATTTGTGACCCAAATATCCAGGTTAAGGTTTTCCTATTTTATCTAACTGAGTGTGTGAGTCACACAATCTAACTGGATGTGTGAGTCAGTGGGGTTTCCCAATGTTCAATTAAAAGTTAGGGTTCTCTTTTAAATATGTGTATTTTTTCAGCCAGATAATTCATTTATGTCAGCAATAATAATGGAGGACCTTTATTCCAAAATGTCTGTGTTTAGGTAGAAACTTCTGTGATGGCAAGGTTAGCTAAGACCAAAATGTACATCTTTCTTCAGCAAGTAGTTCATTTGCTTTTCCTTTTATTTCTTAAAACCCTGCAGGGCGAGCCCTGCTGAGACTTACTGACAAAAAGCTCGAGCGAATGGGGATTGTCCAGGAGAACCTCCGGCAGCACATCTTACAACAGGTGCTCCAGCTGAAGGTGCGAGAAGAAGTCAGAAATCTACAGTTACTCACACAAGGTACCCTGTTGCTTCCTGATGGGTGGATGGAAGGGGAGATGGGAAGAGAGAGTACCTTACTAATATGACAGACGGGAGCCAGGGAGAATTTGTCATTGTTTCTTTGCAGAATTTTCTTCATAGAAAAAAAGTATACAGATTTAAGTTATTTCCCTCCAGAAACTTTTTTCATAGCTCACTAGAGAGAAGGATTTACAGATAAGTAATGGATGAGCAAACAGAATTATCCCAGCTAACTTCAAGGCCATCATGTACAGCTGTATGGATTGTGTACTGCACAACCCCAAAGAATACCAGTCACATTGATTAGGGTACGATTGTACTCGCTAGAGTTGTATAGCATGCAGCCTGCATGACTGTACAGTCCAGCTTTAGCTATCTTTACCTGACTTTGAATTGTGAGGGGGCTTTAGAATTTGAATGATTAGTTACTATGACCAGTGATATAAGTACAATTTTTGTTGTATTTTTATTTTGCTTTTTGCTGGTTAGTGGGAGAAAAACATTTTAGATATGTATAAATATACATGAATGTATTATACACACACACTTTAGAGATTGTGAGAACCCCATTTAACTTCTTGAAAGTAGAATCATTTTTAAAATAGACCATAGTGAATCTAAGACTGGACTGTTAAGAAGAGTATATAATTCTTAACAGGAATTATAAATAACTTTAATATGAGGAGAGCACTTAAGATCCTGGTAACTGTGGAAGTGACGAAATAAAGCCAGAATTTGAAGAAAGCTCTAAGTTACACTATATGTAACTTCAATGTCTACATAAGATTTGGTTGCTATCAACCTTCATTGGCTATAACCTTTATTTATTTTATTTTACTGTCCATTGTACATCATTTTAAATGAAAGGATGATAAAATACGTATTTTTGAGAGCTTTGAGTATTTGTCATTCTGCAGAATATTGTAATTACGTGCATACTGATACTGGAGAAATCTGGGTCAGCCAAGTTTCATGTTATTGCATTTAGATTAACCTAATAATAGTCCATTGCCTAGAGGAAATAACATGCTCTCTGAAAGATGACTATTCTAGAAGGATAAATATACACTTGAAGTGATAATAAAATAGTATTGTTTATTTCATATGCATTATTTGCATTTTGTCCCCAGAGACTTCCAATGGTGAATTTATAGGTACTGGTCACTGAATGATTTAAATTTGAATGTGAAATGCGGACATACTTTTTAAGTTTCTTTTAAGAAGTAGATAGAAATATGAAAATTATGATAAGAAAATCGATCACAGTGCTGTTTGGAAAACAGAAAATTTAGATGCAAACTGGAGGTCCAGCAATATGAAAAGAATCAAGTAATTCTGCTTAAATAAAGCAGTTATTAAAATTACATCTTCAAAGAATATAAGTACTTAAGTAGTCATACAAGGTGGGGGGGAAAGCCATGTGTAAAATTGTGTGTACAATATAAGCCCAATTTTGTAAAAACCATATATTCTTGTATGTACAGAAAAAGGACTGCAAGTGAATATGCCAACCATTTTAATAATAGTTCTCTCTGGATTGTGGGATAAGTGGGTGATTGTAATTCTTATTTTTTCTATATTTCCCAAATCTTCTGCAGATTCATATTATAATCAGAAAATACAAGTATGCATATTTTTTAAGCTTCAACCACAAGCATAGTTCTTCCCAGGTTCTGTTTAACGTCTGTGGTTTTCACAGCTCATTTTTTCCCTCTAATGACAATCTATAGAATGAGACCTAAACTCACGTGTGACATATTGTGTGTGCCTTTGACTCTTCCTCTACTAGTGTCAGCCTGCGGTGTGTTTGCTTGGGAGAATCATTTTCTACAGCTCTCGTTGCCCTAGATGCATAATATATAAGATTTTTCCTAAGATAGTACTTAGGTCTATTAAGCTAAATATACATTTGTGTTCTGGGAAGGTAATGCTCAGTTCAGCCTTTTCAATTCAGTTATTGTCACTTCCTTTAGCTTTGAAACGCTATACATTTTTAATTCTTTCATTCAGTTCCCTTTGGAAGGCACCATTGTTCTATAGCTCTTGAATATTTTGTCTTTGCTGATATTATGCTTTTTATTGCTTGTTTTTCACGTTTTGTTTTTGATTTTGGTTTTGGTTTATTTGAGACAGGATCTCACTCTCTTGCAAAGGCTGGAGTGCAGTGGCGCAATCTTGGCTCACTGCAATCTCCGCCTCGCAAGTTCAAGCGATTCTCATGCCTCAGCCTCCCAAGTAGCTGGGATTACAGGCATGCACCACCACACCTGGCTAATTTTTTGTAATTTTACTAGAGATGAGGCTTTGCCATGTTGGCTGAGTTTGTCTGGAAATCCTGGACTGACGTGATCTGCACACTTCAGGCTCCCAAAGTGCCGGAATTACAGGAATGAGCGGTTCTTCACATGTTAATGCTCAAACAATGTCATGCATCCTCCAGAAAATCCATAGCCTTATTGAAGTAATAGTTTCTTTAAAAAAATAAAAAGGAAAGAAAATTGACAAGTTGTTTTTATGTTTTATAACTGATAATAGACGTTCTAAAGACCGGTTAGTGTTAAAATATTTTGGATCTAGGTTTGCTATAATAAAAATATTAGAATTTCATTCCGCTCAAGTGAACTGATTAGTTTTATATATATGAGATATATATATATTTTCACCTTAGGGGTAATAGATGATTCAAGAATGAATATTTGATTCTTCATCTCTGTAAATATTATTTAGCAGAAACAATATGCTGAATAAGTACAAAGATTCTGGAATGTTTTTGGAAATCCCTGGACTTTGAATCACAGTTCTAATCCATAGCGATGGAGTATCTTTCCATGGTTCACATGGGGCTGTCACTCTTGTGTAATGCATTTAATTTTTTGTTGTTGTTGATGATTATCTAATATGCTCAAGATGCAGTAACAAAATACCATAACCTAGGTAGCTTATAAACCACAAAAATTTCTCTTTCACAATTCAGGAGACTGAGAAGTCCAAGATCAGGGCACCGGCAGATTCAGTGTCTGATGAGGGCCCACTTCCTCACAAATGGCCTTCTAATCATTGTAATGTCACCTCACAGAAGTGGGGGTGGGATCTTTGTGGGAACACTTTTACAAGAGCACCAATCCCATACATGAGGGCTGAACCCTCATGACCTGATCGCCACCCAAGGGCCCTACCTCCTAATACCATCACCTTGGGAGTTAGGTATTAGGAGGCCCCACCTCCTAGTACCATCACCTTAGGGGTTAGGATTTCAATACATAAATTTTGAGGGGACATAACATTTAAACCATTGCATTTATATTTAACAAATATTTACTAACCAACACATTTTAAAAAGAGTCATCACTTTCAAAGTAGTCCATTTTTGAGGAAAGGAATTTATTTTAAAAATGATTGCATTTCATAGGAGTTTTCTTCTTGCCTTTGGATGCAATTTCAAAATATAGGTTCTTTGGGATCAACTTAACTGTCCATCTTTAGGGGAAGAGCAAATTAAATTATGGTACACCCAGGCACCGGTGTACTCTCAGCTATGAAAAGATGTGAAAAAAACAAGTTGCAGAACAATGTGTGCTATATTTGAACATAGCATAGTATACTATATTTGAACAATGCATATAGTATGCTACATTTGCCAAGAGGGGGGAAATAAAAATGTATATCCATATGTGCTTTGTTTTAAGGAAATGCTGAATGATGTACAAGAAGCTAATACAAGCTACACCTGTGGGAGAGGGAAGATGGTGGATGGAGAGAGGGTGTGTGCCTTTTATGTCGCTTTGTTTTATGAAATGTATGGGTACATTAACTATTTAGAGGAATACGATTTTTAAAAAGAAACAAGGAGAAAGGGTGAATTTTTGCATCAGACAGGCCCAAATTTTAAATCCTGTACCTAACACATTTTGCTGTGCTCACCAACTAGGGATGTTGTAAGAATTAAAAGAGCTAAGATACGTAAATCACTCAGTACAATATGATAGTAAATACAGAATATTGTTGGCTATCAGTAATGGAAGCCACACAATTAAATCAACCTCACAAATTTATAATAATCCTGATTTTTGTAACATGTTTATTGAAATATAATTCACATAACATACAGCTTACCACTTAAAGCATACAATTCAGTGGTGTTTAAGAGTGTTAAGAGAGTGGTGCAGCCATCACAAATAATCAATTTTAAAACATTTTCATTAACCCGAGAAGAAACTCTGTAACCTTTAACAGTCATTCCACATCTCTTCCCGACACTGATAGCACCAACTCCTGGAATCCCAACTGCTTAACAACAGGGGATATGTTCTGAGAAATACATTGTTTCTGATTCCATCATTATGTGAACATCATAGAGTATATTTAGACAAACCGAAATGGTATAGCCTACTACACACGTAGGCTAATTGGTATAGCCTATTGCTCTTAGGCTACAGCATGTTACTGTACTGAATTCTGTAGGCAGTTGTAACACAACAGTATTTGTGTATCTAGACATATCTAAACATAGAAAAGGTACAATAAAACGAGTATAATAATCTTAAAGGACTACCATTGTATATGTGGTTTGTCATTGACTGAAACATTATGTGGTGTGTGACTATAATCTACTTTCTATACATCTGCCTATTCGGGGCATTTTCTATAAATGGCATCATATGATACGTGTCTTCTGTGATTGGCTAATTTCATTAGGATAATAATTTTAAGATTCATCCAAGTTGTAAGCATGTGTAAATATTTATTTTCTTTTTGTTGCTGAATAATATTCCAATGTATGAATATATCACATTTTATCCATCAGTTGATGGATTATTTCTTGATTTTGGTTATTATTAATATTGGTACTTTGAACATTTTTGTGCAAGTTTTGCACGAACACATGTTTTCATTTCTCATGGATGTACACCTAGGAATTAAGCTTCTGGGTCTTATGGTAACAACTCCATGTATATGAAAGGCAAAGTGACTTCACCATTTTACATTCCCACCAGCGGTATATGAGAAATCAATTTCAGCACATCCTCACCAACACTGTTTATTGCCTGTCTTTTTTATTATAGCCATTCTAGCATGTGTAAAATGGAAACTCATTGTTTTGATTTGCATTTCCCTGATGGCTAATGATATTGCATACCTTTGCATAACTTACTAGTTATTTGTGTATCTGCTTTGGAAAGATATCTACTCCGATTCTTTGCTAATTTTTCAATTGGGGCATTTGTTTCTTCCAAGCTTTATTTTTGACCCACAATGTTTCAGTGCTTGATTGTCCACCTTAAATTCATGATCTGCAGTTAAATTTTTGGCTACCACTTTTAAGGAAGAACTATATCCTTAAAGGATGAAGTAATTTCCATACTGAAGACATTCAAAGGAACCAGCCACAAAGTTGGAAATCCGTTCTAAAATGAACAAATGAATGCATGCTAAGATTTTCTCTCAAGGAAACAACACTCTTTGGGATATAGAAATTAAACACACACGCAAACACATCAAATTGGTTGCATCACTTTGTAATCAGACCTTTAAATTATATATAATCATCTGAAAGCTCATTCTGTAGTGTTTATAGAGGCAATAAAATAACAGATAACTAAGCCTACTTTTCTGCCTTTCAATTGCTCTTTTAAAATGGGTCTTAAGCTTTTGATTCTACACTAATTGCTTTTACACAGTTGGCCAGGAGCTCCATGTCAGCGGCCAAAACGGTCACAAATGTATCAGAAGAGCTCTACCTGGCCACTGTGGGTTATTTGAACACAGAAAGAGGGAATATTTGCCCTCTTTTTTCTTGCTTTCCTCCTCCTGGATGCTGACAGAAACTGTAAGGCATTTAAAAATTTTCGTATGTTGGATGCATAGTTGACATATGAGTATATAGGCACTAGCACTGAATCATGACAAAAATTCCTGAAACAGATCATCACCTAAATCCAGAGCTGTCCTTAAACTGAAATCCTGGCCTCTGATTTCCTCTGCTCTGAATCTCAGTGCCCCCTTACTATCTGATATTTGCAAGTAACATAATCAATGTTTGGACTTGCTTTCATGTCATCCCTTTGGTGCCTTTGAGGTGGTTCTCTCCTTCATGTAGTCTTTTGGTCTTCTGTGTTGTGTCCATGGAGTGGTCAGGATGTCGATCTGGTTTTTTTTTTTTTTTTTTGGCTTGCATGTACCTGCTAGAAACTCAGCTATGTTGGAGTACTTCTAGTTGTCTCTTGGGAATCACAGTGTAGAGCTGAAAACATTATTATGCTTTCCTTCTGTTTGATTCATGAGAGATGGGGGAAAGATGTCTTATATAACATAGAACCATGGTGCAAATTATTTTGGGATCCTTCAAATTAATCCGTAATCAAGGACACAAGGGGCTTTCTTAGCTTTCTAACGTGGAAAATGTTTCTAGCAGGAAAACCCTTCCAAGAATACTGAATGCTGAATGTTCAGTATTAGCTATGTGATTGTTTCTCATACAGCTAATGAGTGATAAATGTTTACTATATACAAAACATGCACTAATTGTCACATCAGCTTCTGACATTTACCCCACCATGTTCAGCACTGTTTGTTAGCCCCAATTTACATATGGGGTTAAGTGAAGATGAAGAGATTAAGTAATACTCAAAGTCAGACAACAGGTCTGTCCAACTCTGCAGCAAGCTTTTACTCATTATGCTTTATTGCCTTTAGTATGTCAAATGGGCTAATAATTCCCATCTCAAGGTGGTGGTTAAATGAGATTCTATGTAGAAACTATATAATAGAGTTTATTGCAAATTCTATGACAGAAGTTGGCAAACGTTTTCTGTAAAGGACCAGTTAATTAGTATTTTAGTCTTTGCTGGCCATATGGTATCTGTTGCAACTACCCCAACTAGGCAAAACCAAATCATCAACAATATTTAAATGAATTTGACATAGAAATGTTCCAATACAATTTTATTTACAAAAAGAATTACTGATACACATCAAAGGAAACAACAGAGTGAAAAGACAACACAACACAGAGTAGAATGTATATATAAATCACATATCTGAAAAGGGGTTAATATCCAGAATATATAAGAAACTTCTACAACTCAACAAAGGAAAAAAAAAGCCACATAAAAGATAAGCAAAGGGTTCAAATAGACAGTTCTCCAAAAAAGGTATACAAATAGCCATTAAGCATATGGAATGATGTTCAACCTCACTAATCATTAGAGAAATGCAAATCAAAACCACGTATCATCTCACATCCATTAGAATGGCCACTACCAAAAGAACAGAAAGTAACTAGTGTTGGCAAGAATGTAGAGAAATTGGATCCCTTGGATACTGTTAGTTGGAATATAAAATTGTATAGCCATTATGGAAAACAATATTGAGGTTCCTCAAACTAAAAATAGAGTTAGCATATGATACAGCCATCTCACTTCTGGGTACATATTCAAAGCAGGATCTTGAAGAAATAAATGTACACCCCACGTTCACTGCAGCATTATTCACAATAGGTGAGAGATAGAAGTGACCCAAATGTCTATCAGCAGATGAATGGATAAAGAAAACATGGTATATATACACAATGAAATATTATTCAACCTTTAAAAAGAAGGAAACCCTGCCACATGCTGCATGATAAACCTCAAAGACATCCTGCTAAACAAAATAAGTGAGTCACAAAAGGACAAATATTCAAAATGATTCTATTCATTTGGAATATCTAAAATAGAATTGTAGAAACAAAGTAGAAAAGTGGCTACGAAGGGCTTGGGGGAGGACAAATTCGTGTTTCATGTACAAGTTTCAGTTTTGCAAGATGAAACCTTATAGAAATCTGTTGCACAACTTAGATATACTTAACATGACTCAACAGTATACTCAAAAATGGTCAATATAGTAAATTTAATATTATATGGTTTTTACCACAGTAAAAAAAAAAAAATTGCCAGCCCATTGTTTGTGGACCCCTGCTTTACAAGTAAAATATACAACCTTTGAAATCATCATCAAGATTATTGTTTTTATTCTTTTATTTTCTTGTTCTATAGTGTGGAGCCATTTCTGGGGTATCCCTTTTAGTGAATTTCTTGGCTACAAATACATAGAAGGTATAAAAATATATCAGCAACTCTGAGGGTTGGGTAAATTCAGGCAATAGAAAACGGTGCCTCAGCTGGCGAATAAGGCAGATGCTAGCAGT
The DNA here is from genome assembly GCA_036589455.1 of Ateles fusciceps. Classification (NCBI taxonomy): domain Eukaryota; kingdom Metazoa; phylum Chordata; class Mammalia; order Primates; family Atelidae; genus Ateles; species Ateles fusciceps. Next base: position 5,397,953 of record JAZHEH010000045.1, on the reverse strand, counting down.
AGATGCTACCATCTTCATGTGCCTTTATAATTAGTGCCTATAAGATGAAAAAAGAAGAGCATGTTTGTTTACCAGGGCCAGTTATAGCTCATTAAACATTAGTGTTTCCTGAAGAACTTTTTTCACGTTGTCCAAATATATGTGTCAAATTTTAGTCAGGAATTGCGTAACCAGATGGACTTTCCCAAAGCTCCGTGTTTTGGAATAACAAAAATTAGAAACACTACTTTCTAATCCAAGAAGACTTTTTAGAACTATATGTACAGACTAGCTATTTTAGTCCAGTCACCTCTGCAGCTACTTCAGCAACTCAAGTAGGCCATCTGAACTGAAATAGGCCATCTGGTCCACCACCTTGCTTAAAGAAGGAAGTCTTTGTAGAATGGAGCAATAGACTTGTTGATAAATTGTCCAGTCTCATCTTGCAGATTCGAACACCAAGACCCAAAGAGGATCAGAGGTTTGTTCGTAGTTACACAGCTAGTTAGTGGCATAACTGAAACTAGATAGCAGTTCTCCTCATTTCTGTGCCAGTATTCTTTTTATCTCATTGTTTTTATTAAGGTATATACTGTATTGCATACAGTAAAATTCGCCATTTTTAATGCACAGTTATGGAAGTATTGGCAAATGCACATAGTTGAATAACTACCACAACAGTCAAGATAGAAAATTTCCATTACTCCAGAAAATCCTCTCCCAGTGCCCCTTGGTTGTCAGCTCCTTTTATTACTGCCAGCTCCTGGCAACCAATGATGCTTTCCATCCCTACAGTTTTTCCTTCTCCAGAATGTCATATAAAAGGAGTCATAGAGTCTGTCTTCTGTCACTTACAGAGATGCATTTAGACTTATCAAAGATGTGATGTGTCATCATTCCATTCACTTTCATTGCTGAATATTCCACTGAATGTATTAGAATGCTGCAAAAGTAATTGCGGCTTTTGCCATTACTTTTAATGATAAAAACTTCAATTACTTTTGCACCAACCTAATATAACCATAGTTTGTGTATCCATTCCTCAGCTGTGGGACATTTGAGTTGTTTACAGTTTTGTTTAACACAAATAAAGCTGCAGTAAGCACTCACACACAGGTTTTTATTATAAACACTGATTTTTATTTCACTAAAAAAGTAAATATCTAGAAGTGGAATTGCTGATTCATATCTTAAATGTATGTTTGACCTCATAAGAAACTACCAGATCAGTATTCTTAAGATGATGGAAGAAGAAGAAAAACAGATTTAGAGACTGGCTTTAATACATACAAAAACAATGGGACATTTTTTGAAAAAATTACTGCATCTTTATAGAAGTTCTACCTAGTGCTTCCTGGAGCCACCAGTATCCTAAGCATCCCCAGTTTCCTGAGAGTCTCTTGTAATCTTCTCAAGGTAAGTTCAGGTCAAACATGTTTACTATTAACTCATTTATTCGAAACAAATTTGCCTAGTATCTATTGACTAGGCAATAGGATGTCTTTCTGCAAGTGACATTGAGAAATGCTTCCTTTTCTCTCTCTTCTGAGGAAGAGAATCTTCTTGCTCCTGAGAAAGAAAACATGAGGAGATCAGATTCCTTTTTATGCATATGTGAAGAACTAGTGGTGTTCTAATTGTCTAGTATGCCTCAAATTATACTATTTGAATTTCCAGGCTCTTTCATGTCTTTTATTTAATTGAGGCTTTGGTGTTACAAATCTGATGTTCACATACCAGTTCTCTTCAACACAGTTCTGCTTTATCATTGGATAGCATGAGCATTTTCTTGCCTTGGTGCTCACATGTTTCCATGTATGTGATATTGATTCTCTTGGTTCTGTTTCTAATGGCTTCTCTCAGGCTGTTGGCAAGCTGCCATCTTCTGCCACTTCCCAGATGTTGATTCCTCCTGGGGGACAGGTCCTCTTAGTTGTTGGCATTTTGAATGCTGCCTGGACAATCTCACCCTCCATGGCTTAAGCATTCCCTACTTCATAGTGACTCTCAGATTTACATTTTAGACCTCTTTGAAACTACAGATTCTTATTTTCCTCTCTCTAAAATATGTGTACCCCTGAATATTCCTCTGACATCTCAAATTTAAAATATCCAAATCTAACTCATTATCTTTTCTACCATTTCCCCAGTCTGTTCTTCCTCCTGTGTTGGTTCTCAAGGTTAATACCTCCATAACTCACAGTGTCACCTTTCATAGAAGGCTCAGAGTCACCTATGATTACTCCATTTTCTTCACCACTCAAGTGGAATCCATGACCACATCCTCAGAGTTCTGCTTGTGAAGCAAGTTTCCCATCTTTCCCAGTCTTATCTCTGCCCTAACCACTGTGTTAATTCATTCCTCTTCAGCTCTTTCCCAGGCCGTTTGAATAACCTTCTAGTTATCATTTGATCTGAAGTCTCTGTCCTGCTCCCTCAATTCTCCTTCAATTAACGTCCCACTTCTATTGCCAGAGTTAAATATATTTCTGACAACATTATTTCCATCCTTAAAACATTTAATTGTTCCCAGTTACCTACAGAATAAAAATCAAACTCCTTAGCATCGCATAGCCATTCTAGACATTTCATGGATGTATTAACTTTGGGCAAGTTTTTTGTCAGAAATTAAGATGTTTTCATTGTAAAAATGGGAATAAAATCTATTCCCAGGATTGTTATGAATATGGTATAATAAAATTCAGGAAAAGACATAGCCTTGATGAGATATTAACTCTTCTGGGAAGACTTACCTCATCTTTCAGGCAGAACCAATCCTTCTCCTATCCATCCGAATTTCCCTTTTTTTTTTTTTTTTAACTTTATTTAAGTTCCAGAGTACATGTGCAAGATGTGCAGGTTTGTTACATAGGTAAATGTGTGCCATAGTGGTTTGCTGCACCTATCAACCCATCAATCAGGTATTAAGCCTGGCATTCATTAGCTATTTTTCCTGATGCTCTCCCTCCCCACCAGCCTCCACCCAGACAGGCTGCAGTGTGTCTTGTTCCCCTCCCTGTGTTCATGTGTTCTCATTGTTCAGCTCCTACTTATGAGTTAGAATATGCAGTGTTTGGTTTTCTGTTCCTGTGTTAGTTTGCTGAGAATAATGGCTTCCAGCTCCAACCATGTCTCTGCAAAGGACATGATCTCATTGCTTTTTATGGCTGCATAGGATTCCACGGTGTATATGTGCCACATTTTCTTTATCCAGTCTCTCGCTGATGAACATTTGGGTTGACTCCATGTCTTTGCTATTGTGAATACTGCTGCAGTGATTATATCCATGGACATGCCTTTAAACAGAATGATTTATATTTCTTTGGGTGTATACCAAGTAATGTGATTGCTGGGTCAAATGATATTTCTGGTTCTAGGTCTCTGAGAAATCACCACACTGTCTTCTACAATGGTTGAACTAATTTGCATTCCCACCAACAGTGTAAAACCATTCCTATCACTCTACAACCTCACTAGCATCTGTTGTTTCTTGGCTTTGTAATAATCCCTGTTATGACTGGCATGAGATGGTATCTCACTGTGATTTTTATTTGCGTTTCTCTAATGATCAGTGATGTTGAGGTTTTTTTCATATGTTTTTGGCCACATAAATGTTGTCTTTTGAAAAGTGTCTGTTCATGTCCTTTGCCCACTTTTTAATGGGGTTGTTTTCTTCTTGTAAATTTGTTTAAGTTCCTTATAGACTCTGGATAGTAGACCTTGGTCAGATGGATAAGTTGCAAAAATTTTCTCTCAGTCTGTAGATTGTGTGTTCGCTCTGATGATAGTTTATTTTGCTGTGCAAAAGCTCTTTAGTTTAATTAGATCCCATTTGTCAATTTTACTTTTGTTGCAATTGCTTTTGACATTTTTGTCGTGAAATCTTTGCCTGTGCCTATGCCCTGAAAGGTATTGCCTAGATTTTCTTCTAGGGTTTTTATAGTTTGGGATTTTACATTTAAGTTTTGTTGTTGTTGTTGTTGTAGTTTTGAGATGGAGTTTCACTCGTGGCTCAGGCTGGAGTACAATGGTGCAATCTCACCTCACTGCAACCTCTGCCTCCTGGGTTCAAGTGATTCTCCTGCCTCAGCCTCCTGAGTAGCTGGGATCACAGGCACCCACCACCACACCCAGCTAATTTTTGTACTTTTAGTAGGAACAGGAGTTCACCATGTTGGCCAGGGTGGCCTCAAACTCCTGATCTCAGGTGATCCGCTAGCCTTGGCCTCCCAAAGTGCTGGGATTATAGGCATGAGCCACTGTGCCCGGCCTACATTTAAGTGTTTAATCCATCTTGAGTTAATTTTTGTATAAGGTGTAATTAAGGGGTCCAGTTTCAATTTTCTGCATATGGCTAGCCAGTTTTCTCAGCAACATTTATTAGATAGGGAATCCTTTCCCCATTGCTTGTTTTTGTCAGATTTGTCAAAGATCAGATTGCTGTAGGTGTGCATCCTTATTTCTGAGTTCTCTATTCTGTTCCGTTGGACTATGTGTCTGTTTTTGCCCCCTCTGCATTTCTTAGCACTTTGTTCAGACTAATAATATTGTATTCATCACATAGTATTTATTGTACTTCCATCCATTGTGCCCCAGGCTTTGTGTGAGATACCAGGGATAAAAATGGAATGCCCATTCTAGCAATAAGGATAGAGTGATGTATGCCATTATAGAGATACATGGTAGTATAATCAAGGCACAGAGCTGGAACTCAGCCTCACTTGGAAATAGGTGGGATAAGGAAGACTTGCCAGTGTTACAACAAATTAGCTAGTTTTTAAGGGATAAGAATGTTAACAGTTGCACAAAGGCTGACAGAAGGAGAAGCTTATATGTAAAGGTGTGGTGGTGCTTTGTCTTCCTTATAGACTATGAGAAAACTTCAGTTGTGCTCTAATTTTGCTTTGCATAGTGCTAGCAGGAGGTGGATCCTCTGTATGCTTTGCTGATGTAAATTTAATTGTTGGCCTTTTCTCTCATTGTCTTTATTTCATTTTCCACTTAATCTTCTCAAAGGGGTGAATGCAATATCAAATTTTTATGGATTCATAAGAAAATAAACATAGCTACAAAGCCATTTTGAATAATCTTTCTCCATGAGCAATGTTACCCAGGATCTCTTTTTTAAGAATCTCTTTATTCCCTTGCAATCTTTTTCTACTGACCTGCCAAGTAAAGACAATGGCGAGGTCTCTTAAATATAAGCCATTCACCTGCTTTGAGTTGTTTCAGCTAATATTTTCAGTCCTTAAATGTTCTCCTGAGTGACACTCTCAAGCAACTGTTACGTGAAACTTCTCCTATGACCATGAGCTCAGCGGCTTATGGTACATGAAGATTTTAGATAAGTAATAGGATTCTGAACAGATGATTATTCTGTGACTAGGGTCTTTTATTACTACTTCTTCATTCAGTCTTATTTGATTATGATCTGCCAACCACGTGTCCCTTCTCAATTTCCTCCAAGTCCACGTTTTCTCAAACTACTACCTCCTTAAGATTTCCCCCAACACATTTCAAAATCTTCACGCTCTTGAAGAAATGTTGTGGCCAGGAATATTTCTAAATTTATCAAGTCTTTAAGCCATCAGAGAAATTCTCCTTGAAATGAGCTTTATATTTAAAAGCCGAAACTCAGACTTTTTGAGGGGATTATTAAAATCATATGTCAGTTTTTCAGTAGCAGTTAGAATTATGAGATGTTTACCCTGGTTAGTATCTATTCCGTTTCATTTTTATTCTGGGACTCCATTATGGTTAGTTAATCCAAGAAGGTGTTTTCTTTAAAGGAAGTCTTGACATGGACTCTTGATTTTTGTCTGTTACATTGTTCATAGTAGAGAAAGTTCTGCCTATTTTATCACCCCTGATGGTTCCTCTAACCGGCATATGGGAGACATGTCTGCAGTTTGTCTAATTTGGCCTTTCTCTGTCAGGAGTGATCTTTGTCATTGCTGCTTCACACCTCAATGTTTTAAGTCATTGTTTGTCTACTGATGAGTAACTTTTAGGGAACTTCAGAGACCTCAGATGCTTCGTATCTGCCGCTGCAGAACTCACCAATCTTAAATGCATTGACCACTTCGCATTTAAACGTCCTAGATGAAACAATATATGTGATATCTCTTGTTTGGACAATTTAAGATGGTCATAAGGTTACATTGTTATATCACCTTGACCTTGTGGCTTGACCATAGATTTAAAGGATCTTAAATTACTAATGTTGCTTTGAAGAAAGATGAGTTATGAGTTTTCAACAATAGATATTGCTTTTATTCTTGAGGATAATTCTAGACCCTACAATCTAATATGTATGGTGTTCATATGTATGTCCTATGAGCTTTTTAGAGAGGTAGTTGAATGTGAACAATGACATGTAGACTGGATAAGAGGAAATCAGAGCCACTATGAGAGATGCACTGAGATGTTCTGGCTTTTCTAAGAAGAAACAGAAAAAATATGCCATCTATGTGCTTTAGGATTTCTGTCCCTAATATTGCATATTAACTAATTTCTCTGTGACCTTTTTCTTTGGGGTCACTAGTTCTGAGTGTCTGGCATAAATCCTTGTACAGTGTAGAGTTCAAGCCTCCCATTGCATCAGAGTTTCTACATTCCAATTCTCGAAGGTACCATGTGCATAGTCTACACTGTGAATGGACTCTGAAGTTGGATAGCCATTGGTCCAGTCTTGAGCCCCAGACAAGAATAAAGCCTTCTATCCTTCTCTGAAATAACACTTCCATTCTTAGTATCCCTCTTCATTTTATCTTTTTTTCTTCTTTTTTTTTTTTTTTTTTTTTTTTTTCTGAGATGGAGTTTTGCTCTTGTTGCCCAGGCTGGAGTGCAATGACACAATCTTGGCTCACTGCAACCTCTGCTTCCGGGTTTAAGCTATTCTTCTGCCTCAGCCAGATTACAGGCATGCGCCACCATGCCCGGCTAATTTTGTATTTTTAGTAGGGACAGGTTTCACCATGTTGGTCAGGCTGTTCTTGAACTCCTGATCTCAGGTGATCCACCTGCCTTGGCCTCCCAAAGTGCTGGGATTACAGGTGTGAGCCACTGCGCCCAGCCTTCATTTTGTTGATCATTTTACAGTGGCAACTACACAATCATTTGTTTAGTAATTTATAAAACACTGAGAACCTACAAAGGGTCAACTACTATTTATATGCTATATGTTAGGGATACAGGGATGAATATTAAGTTCTTGCCCTTGAAGTCATATGAAAGAGAAATATATGAAAAATGTTATAGCACAGAAATGTCAGAGGTGTGACAGAAGTGTGGGTGCTTGCAGTGTCATGTAGAAAGGGTATGCAATCTAGAAGAAATGTGTCAGAAAAGCATACAAGGAAAAGTGACCTCTGAACAATGCCAGCTTTACAGTTAGCAAGGTGTGTTTATTTCCTCTTCAGTCATCAAACAAACATAAAATTGCCAAAGTGATAAGAGCTCTAGAGAGGTACAGCATGTTGTGATAGTGTATTTACTGTAAAACTGTGTATAATGCGTGCTTTGTGTCAGGTTTTTACTAGCTTTTGGCAAAATATAAGATAGATATGATTCTTATATATGTGGATTTTACATTTTAGTGGAGAAGACACTCATCCACATGGAATCATAGTAACATGGTGGGTGACATGAATGGGGTCATTAATTATGCTTTGGGGGAGCAAGTAAGCAGAGGGACTTCTCTGGCTCTAAGGGATCAGGAAAATCTCCCTCAGGAAGCTGAGATCTAAAAGAGGAAGAAAAGTTAGCTAGGATGATAGGTGGTGCTTGGCGACTGTAGAAAGAAAATGTCCCAGTTGCAAGGAACAGACTGTTCTGAAGCTGTATTAGGGTTCTTCAGAGAGAAACAACCAATAGGGTATATATAGACATATAGAAGGAGATTTATTATGGGAATTGGCTCGCATGATTATGGGGGCTGAGAAGTCCCACGATCTGCCTTCTACAAGTGGAAGAACCAGGAAATCTGGTGGTATAATTCAGTCCAAGTCTGAAGGCCTGGGAATAGAGGGAGCTGCGGGTGTAAGTCCCAGAGTCCATAGGCCCAAGAATCAGTAGCTACAATGTCCAAGGGCAAAAGGAGGTGGATGCCTCAGCTCAAGAAGAGAAAGAAAGAATTTGTCCTTCTCCACTCTTTTGTTTTGTTCATATTCTCAACAGGCAGGACAACTTCACCTGCATTGGTGAGGGCAGCTCTTCTTTACTTAGTATATTGATTTAAATGCTAATCTCTTCTGGAAACACCCTTGCAGGTACACCTAGAAATAATGTTCTACTAGCTATCTGGGCATCCCTTATCTCAGTCAAGTTGACACATAAAGTTAACCATTACAGAGACAAAGGTTGAAGAGGAACTTTGGTGTGTTCCAGGAGCATGAAGAAGCCTAATAGAGGGTTAGGAGTTGTTCAGAAGGGAGGGGGAGATGGCAGAAAGTGAGATTGGAAAGGTAAGGAAAGGACTGGATGGTGAAGTGAATGCCTTATTTGTTTGCTTTTCTCAAGGAATCTAGAATTTGTCCTGAAGACAGTGGGAACTACTGAAGGGTTGTGAATCAAAGACACTCCTAATCAGATTTACGTAACAAAAGATGAGAGGATACACTGGAAAAGCAAAGACAGGAGGCAAGACATCTAGTTAGAAGGCTGTTGTGGTAACCTACTCAGGATATGATGGCAACCTAGATAAGGGTGGTGGCAAATGAGGAAGAGGAAGTCATCCTTATCTCAAGAGAAGAGGAAACTAGACAACCTGTGGCAATAGATTGGAAAACTAAAGGAGAGAGTTGTAAAGGTTCATCCTTCACTCTTCTCCACCACATTCTCCTCCCCCAAATTTATGACCTTCTTGCAGCAGAATTTTTTTGTTCTGTCTTCCAAGTATAGATTGCTGGACTTTATCTTGAACCTACCAAATTAGACCCTCAGGCCCAGGCATTGGTATTTTTCACAGCTTCACCGCAGTTGACTCCTGTGCATGTGAAAGTGTGAGGGTCTGTTGCCCAGCACTCTACAGATTCAGAGCACACAGCACTCCAGGCATGCATGCAGCTCTTTAATAGCATTTGAGTCAGAGTCCCTTTGGCCTTAAATAGTTCACTTTTCTAACCAGGTGAATTCATAAGGAGTTTTCAGCTCTTGGGGTACATAAGAGTATCCTATCTTAAAATTCAAACTAGGATGGAGCCCATCTAACTCTATCACCTAACCTTGCAGGTGATGTCTTCACGACCTAAGAAAGTAGCCCACCTTCTGTAGTTCTCAGGAGACAGCACTGCTGAAATCCCACCTCCTATTTCCCCAGAAATATAAAATAAGTTTTCTTAGGCAGTCCCCAAAGGATAATAAACAAGTTACTTTACACAGAGACTACAATTTCCTGTGCTTGGCAGGTATAAGGGCAGAGTTATCATGGTACCACTCCCTGTGAATATAAAAGAGAAGAAGAAGAGAAACAAAGATAGTTGCTTCGACAGTTTGGGGATTCATATTTGAAACCATTAAAGTCTGTCAAAGTTAGGCAGCAGTTTTCTAAGTTATTAATACCTCATATTAGCATTAGATACTAGTTTTTATTTCTATACAAAGGCACAGTCTCCCAAATCTTCACTTTATTACAAATGGAAGTCTGGAGCTAATATTGATTTTGTACCTGTGTGCACACTTGACATTTCGTTAACAAATTCTGCATTTAGTTTGCACAGTAATTTTGCAAAGTAGGCGTCATGGACCCCATTCTGTAGATAAAGAAACGGAGGCCCAAAGAACCCCAATGCCTGTCTAAGGCCACACAGCTAAAAAAGGATTCTATTAGTCTGAATTCCTAGAGAGTCAGTAAGATGTATGTACATGGAGAGAAGGAGATTTATTATAAAGAATCTGCTCATGTGATTATGGAGGCTGAGAAGTCCCAAGATCTGCAGTTGGTAAGCTGGAGACCAAAGAAAGCTAATGATTTAGTTTCAGTTCAAATATAAAGGACTGAGAACCAGGAGAACAGATGGTGTGAGTTTCATTCCAAAAGCTGGCATGCTCAAAACTCAAGAGGAGCTGATGTTTAAGTTCAGGTTTGAAGGGAGAAAAAAAAGAACCCAATGTCCCAACTCAGGGCAGTCAGGCAAAAGGAGTTCCCTCTTATTCTTACTCCTGGAAGGTCAGCCTTTTAGTTTTTTCAGGCCTTCAACTGATTGGATGAAGACCATCCACACTGGGGAGGGAAATCTACTTAACTCTCTTGACCAATTCTAATGTTACTCTCATCCATAAACACCCTCACAGATACACCCAAAAAATGCTTGACTAAATATCTGGACACCCCATGGCCCAGTCAAGTTGACACACAAAATTAACCATCGCAGTAAGATGGCTAATTGCCTCCAAAGGCCATGCTCTTTCCTTTCCACTATCTCCCTATGCTGTGAAGTATTTCTTATTTCAAAAATACATTTCTTCTTTTGCAAGAAACTCAATATACATTTTTTAAAAATTAACATTGGAGACTATTCAAAGGAAAGATTTAATAGCTTGCTTATCAAAATGTAGTTATCACCCTCCATTTTCCATTTTCCATTTTTTGTTCTGCTAGGAACATGTGGCAGTTGGTTTTGCTGAGATGCTTCCTGCATATCTAAGCTATTGGTTCCTAAGATATCAAATTTGTCTGTTTTTCAACTTGGCATCATAATGAAGCAGAGATGTCAGCATAGCATTTCCTAGTGCTGCCAATATCTTAAGTAATCTTAATCTTGTTAGATCAATAATGTGAAATTTTGCTAGTTGCCATTTTAATTGATTTAATTGAAATTGATTTGGCATAAATGAGTGGACAGAAATTTATTAACAGTGACCATAAAGGTTTGAAGTATCAGCTATGTAAGAAGTGATATGGCTTTGATTTATACATCTAAAGACTCACTCTTTCCAAGTTATATTAGGGAAACAAACCTAATGTTTAGTGCTAAAAAAAACTATCAAACATTGGTGAAGGTAGTGTATGGAGATTCTGAAAACATAAAAGAAGTATTTGCGTATGCGTTTCAGTTCTTCCCATTTCTGTCATGCGGTTTGTTACAATTCACAGTTACTGTAAACTACATTATGTGTACATTTACCCTTATGTCTGTGTATCAGAAAATTTGACTTTTCTTTCATCATTTGTGCCTAAAATTCAGATCACACCACAGAAAGGAGGAAGCGATGAAATAATAGAGCAAATTTTATTGACTTCTGTTTTATATATATTTTAAAATTAATTCTCTCTTAAGACTTGGATATTTGTTTTGTTATGAAAAGAGTCTTACTATAATAATTTTGGTCTATCAGGATTTGACATGTATTAAAGCATAAATGTCTCCAATTTTCTCTCTATTTTTAAAATTTTAAATATGCAGTACCTTTTGTGCTTCCCTGTTCCTTTTCTTTTTTTTTTTTTTCCTACTTCTCTTCACTCTCCCTCCCTTCATCCCACTCCCCACCCCCACCAAAGTGCTCTATCACTGAAGACCTTCCTCAGCCCATGGAAGAGCTATTAGAAATTTATTAAGAACCAGTTTCTGCTTCTTTGTCAGGGACAATCATTTGTTTTAGAGCTGATTTTCTGCCTTAATTAAATGAAAATGTCACTCCGTCAAATGAATTCATTTATATTTATTAATCCATTTCTCCAGGCTTGAATTTCATAGTAGGAACTTGGGCTCATCACATTTGCTCACAGAATGAACTGAAAAATGTCTCTTATATCAGTTTAAAAGACTCACAAAGTATTACTCCACCCTGTAGAAGTAATATATAAACAAAGCTGTGATTAACAAATATATGAATGGTTTGCTTATGTAGATCTATCTAGGTGCATATAAATACATAATTGGTTATGTTAGTGCACACCTGTGTACCTGTGTATGCTATGGTAGGAAAGTGATGACTATCCATCACTACAGTCCCTTAGTACTTTAAGAAAGTGTCAAAGCTAATATTTTAACCACACTGTGTGTTTTTATTTGCCTTTTGAAAGTGCTAATTGATGATTCAAAGTTTAAATGCTACCCAATCTTTACCTCCAAAAATTGTAAAGGATTATTTATTGAGTGTGGTCTTTGTATCCAACATTGTAATATGTATGTTAAAAAATTATAAATTGATCTATTATAAAGACACATGCACACATATGTTCATTGTGGCACGGTTTACAATAGCAGAGACATGGAACCAACCCAAATGCCCATCAAAGATAGACTGGATAAAGAAAATGTGCACATATACACCATGGAATACTATGCAGCCATAAGAAAGAATAAGTTCATGTCCTTTGCAGGGACATGGATGAATCTGAAAAACATCATTCTCAGCAAACTGACACAAGAGCGTGTTCTTGTGTCACGTGTTCTCATAAGTGGGTGGTGAACAATGAGAACACATGGACACAGTGAGGGGAACATTACACCCTGGTGTCTGTTGTGGGGTGGGGGAGCTAGGGGAGGGATAGTGGGGGGTGGAGAGATTGGGAAGGGATAACATTAGGAGAAATATCTAATGTAAGTGATGGGGGGGGGGATGGAGGCAGCAAACCACCATGGCATGTGTATACCTATGTAACAATCCTGCAAGATCTGCACATGTACCCCAGAACTTATAAAAAAAAATGACCTGATAATGCATGAATATATGAATTCATGAATAGTTAATTGCTCAAAATGCAATGATATTGTGAAGTACCTGTCTCAAAATCTGTGGTTAAATGCAGGTACATAAATATAATTGCCTTGAAATTTTTGAAAAAAAAAAGATTGAAATGGAATAAACATATTTATTCACTCATTGAACAACTGTTGTTGAGTTATCTACTGTGTGTCAGATGAGGTAGTGGGAATCAGTGATGAACAGTGCATCCTGAACCCATGCTTTTATGGAGCATACAGCATCTAGCTCATAGTAGGTACTTGGCAAACTGAATGAGAAAAATAAGTGAATTAATTAATCTTGCAAGAGAAAGGGACAAAAGACTGATAATTACTAAGTTATTAATTGCATTAAGTCCTCAAAGGAGAATGTAAGGACTTGAGATTGTATAGTGGGGACTGACAAAGTCAAGGCTTGGAGAGTAGGAATCAGGGAGAGTATTTACAAAGAGGAAACGATGTTAAGGTATTTTGCTAGAGCAGGGGGGTACTGGTGAGGTGACACTGGAGAATTATTCCAAAACTAGACCACCAGAACATTTAGGTCATATTAAACATGTGGGCCTTAACCCTAAGAACTTCAGACACTCATGGAAGAGCTTTAAGCAGAGATCTGATATGATCAGATTTCATTTTGAGATTAAGCCCTTCCAGAAGGGCAGCATACTAGTTCTTTTAAGCTTTCTGCTCTGTTTCTCCAGAACACATACAGAAAGGGGTAATATTTCCTTGAATTCTTCAAGAAAAAACAAATGAGATTAAAAAACTTCTTTATGTTATTGAAATGGTAGAAAGTGGCACTGATGTTTCCCTCGCATGGGTAGAGTTTGCTTTAGACTTTCTGGTCATCTCACAACCATAAGTGGGAACTCCTTACTCATTTACCCTTTGTGGCAAAATCCCTGTGGCTATACATGGCACCTTTGGGTTCCTCGTACGCTTTCCTTCCTATGAAAAGCATTCTTTCGACTCTACCTTTTTGTTTTGTGTTTTGTTTTATTTGTTTGTTTGGTTTTTTTTTTGTTGTTTTCTTTTGCCTTAAGGAGTCTGGAGACAAAACTTGTTTTAAAGGACCGGAAAGTTGAGTTTCCAACAATATAAAGAGTGATTTCATAAAATAGGCAGTTTTAATCTTTAAATAAACCATCCTTTTGTTTTTCTTTCCGTATCATAGTAAGAGTTAAAATTATGGCCTTGCAGTTTCTATTGTGAGAGGCAATTGTACTGGGAGTCAGTTGGTCCCTTGGGTTGACCTGGCATTGGGGTCAGGAACTGCCAGTACATTTGTTTCCTCATCCTCAGAATAGCTTCTGGTAGATACTAAGATTTGCAACACGAAAGATATTTAAAACACTTATTACTTAGATTCCAGGGAGCCCACTCTTTTCAAGCCTTGGGCTTAGAAGGAAAAGGTTGAGAAAGAGTTGAAGAATCACTCTTTATCAGTGGATTTCTTTATGCATTGATAAAGAAGATGTGTAAGGGATAGTGCTAAAACTACAGCCAAAAAAATGCCCAAAAAATATATACAATTATGAGATGTTAAAATTCAAGGCTTACAGAGACTGAAATTTGTTTTTAAGGTAATGGCTAAAAAAGCAGATAAGTAGGAAGTTAGGAATGATCTGGACTTCATGAAAGGCAACATGAGTGTCACTAACATTTGAAATCGGCCACTGGTTGTTGGGGAAAAAAATCTATGGTGAGAAGGATGTGAGACTTAATGGGATTTGAAAAGAGCGGTTGCCATTGTTCAGTGCTAAGTTGTGTTAATACAACTTAACACATACTGTTATGTGTTAACAGTATGTGTTAAGTTGTATTAAGGGCAATAAAGGAAATGCATAAAATGCAAAGAGAGGTTCTAAGTTAGACTGGGGTTTAATAGTTACCTTTAAGTGGTAGTAAGAAGGAGAAATGTGGTCTCGCTGGATGAAGTATAGGAGAAGAGCAAGCACATAGGTGGAAAAACACATGCTAAGCTCTGAGGCACGAGAGTTTTTTCTTTTCTTTTCTTTTTTTTTTTTTTTTTTTTTGAGACAGGGCCTCATTCCATTGCCCAGGCTGGAGTGCAATAATGCAATCACATCTCACTGCAGCCATGATGTCCTGGACTCAAGCAATCTTCCCACCCCAGCCCCCTGAGTAGCTGGGACTATAGGTGTGCTCCACGACACCTGACTAATTTATTTTTTGTAGAGATGGTGTCTCACTACATTGCCCAGACTGGTCTCAAACATGGGCTCAAGGGTTCCTCCCACCTTGGTTTCCCAAAGTGCTAGGATTACAGGTGTGAGCCACTGTGCCTGTCCTGAGTTTAGCATTTCCTAGGAACTGAACAAAGGCCACAAGCTGAATCACAGAGTTTGAGAGAGAGTTATGTGGCTGGGACACAGGCAAAGACTCGGTCCCCTGGAGCCTCAAAGCTACATTAAGGATTTAGAATAGGATCCCAAGAAGTGCAGTGAGAAGCCATTAAAGAATTTGTTTTCAGTTTCATTATTTTATTTTTGACAATAATATTTATTTATGGAGTACAATGTAATGTTATCCATGTATAGATTGTAGAATAATTAAATTAGGCAGATTAACATATCCATCATCTCACATACTAATGGCTTATTTGTGATAAGAACATTTAAAGTCTATACTTTTAGGCCGGGCATAGTGGCTTATGTCTATAATCCCAGCACTTTGGGAAGCCAATGCGGACGAATCACTTGAGATCAGGAGTTCACCTAAGGTAACATAGTAAAACCTTGTCTGTATTAAAAATACACAAATTAGCTGGACGTGGTGGTGCATGCCTCTAATCCCAGCTACTTGGGAGGCTGAGCACAAGAATCACTTGAACCTAGGAGCCAGCGGTTGCAGTGAGCCTTGATCATGCCACTGCACTCCAGCCTGGGCAACAGAGCAAGACAGTCTCAAAAAATAAAATAAAATCTACATTTTTAGCAATTTTGAAGTATACATCATTATTAATTATAGTCACCATGCTGTGCAATAGATCACAACAATTTATTCCTTCTGCTTAGTGGGAACTTGATACCCTTTGATTATCTCACCTTTCAATTTTAAACAAAGGAGTGATGAGATCCTATTTATATTTTCAAAAGATTATGCTGACAGCTGTGGGGGAGATGGATAGGATGAGAGCAGATATGATACCCAGAAGGCCAGATGGTCCAATTTTGCAGAAATGCAGAAGAGAACAGGTGATAGTTAGAACTGAGGTTATAGACAAAGCGAATAAGGGTGGGTCTGTTGGCAGATAGTATCAATAGAACTTGGTACTGGATTGGATTTGGGAGGAAAAGGGGGCTTCAAGAATGAGTGCAGGTGGTTGGCCTGAGCAGCCACAAATTCAGAGACACCTGTGCTGCAGAAGAAGAAGCATGAAGCACAGAGTTGTCCTGGAAATGAGAGGTTGGTTTGAGACATGTGAAGTTTGAGGTCCCTTTGAAACACCTAAGAAAGCAGTTAGATGTCTGAGTATGGAGCTCCAGTGAGAGACCAGTATGAAAATGTAAACCAAGGAGTCATTAGAATATCTGTGTCAAGTATGCCATTGGAGTGGTGCAGTCACTTGATCACTAGACGTTTCTGCCCTTCACTCACATTAGGTTTTGTTTATTGTCAAGTAAGAGAGCTGGAGGTGCAGGCTCAAAGCATCCTGTGGGTGCTTCCCTCCCTGAGTTGCAGGTGGGCATTTGTATACATCATGAGTCTCTTCTTGCGAAGTTTTGTTTGAATGAACACTAGAAAAGGGCTTGAGAGGGACAAGAAGCTGTACTGAGGAAAACAGACCACAAAACAGCATTTCAGGGCCAGGTGGTAGTGCCCTACACCAGCTCCCATTTCCAGAATTATGTTTGTCAACAGTGGAATAAACTATCACAGAGTGGCTCACTGTGGTCTTGGGAGTCAAAGAATCTAAGTTGGCCTCCCAACTCTGTCCCTCACTATAACCTTAGGCAAATGGCACATCTCTCTGAAGGTAAATTTTCTTTTCAATAAAATGAGAACAAATATACCTAGCTCAGAGAGTTGCTCTAGGATTAAAAGGGATATTTCTGCAAAGTTATTATTAGCACAGATCTCAATAAATAGTATATAGTAAGTGGTTTTACTTCTAAGAACATATTCTTTCCAGACATGAATGTAAGGATGAAGTATGTATTTTATAAGGCTATTCCAATAAACCAAACACTGAAATTTTGTGAAAATTCTCAAGCCAGCAAGATAAGAGAGGGGATCACTTAGGGTATATAGCTTTATCACTTCCATTAAATTGCTTCAGACACAGGCTACTTTTTTTTTGTCAACTTGAATCACAGTCAAAGGTGTACCAATATCAAAAGACAGTTTTCACTTTTTGTGAACATGTCTAGTGGGTGGTATATGTAAGCTTCTGTGTAGAGATATGCATTTGTATCTTTTTAATGATTTCCTTTGATCAGACTGTCTAGCTTGTTGGATAATCATTTCTAATATTTTAGAAAATTTCTTTCTGTGTACATAAAGAGGATGTTTTATAGGATAGAGAGTTTTTTTAGTTTTTCTGGGACGGAAGAATCCCCACCACTACTACCTCCAAACTGTCTAGTCTACCCCCTTGCTCTACACCTTTGCATCAATTATCAATAGTTCCTTATTTTAAAAAATAATTTTCATTTCCATAGCTTTTGGAGAACAGGTGGTATTTGGTTACATGAGTAAGTTCTTTCATAGTGATTTGTGAGATTTTGGTTCACCCATCATCCAATCAGTGTACACTGAATCCAGTTTGCAGTCTTTTATCTCTTATCCACCTCCCCACCCTTCCCCTCAAGTCCCCAAAGTCTATTATATCATTCTCATGCCTTTGTATCCTCATAGCTTAGCTCCCCACTTATGAGTGAGAACATGCAATGTTTGGTTTTCCATTCCTGAGTTACTTCACTTAGAATAATAGCCTCCAGTTCCATCCAGGTTTTTGCAAGTGCCGTTAATTCATTCCTTTTTATGGCTGAGTAGTATTTCATCATATATATATACACCACAGTTTCTTTATCTTCTTGTTGGCTGATGGGCATTTGGTCTGGTTTCATATTTTTGCAAATGCAAATTATGCTGCTATAAGCATGCATGTGCAAGTATTTTTTTTTTTTTCATATAATGACTTCTTTTCCTCTGGGTAGATACTCAGTAGTAAGATTACGGGATCAAATGGCAGATCTACTTTTAGTTCTTTAAGGAATCTCCACACTGTTTTCCATAGTGGTATTTTTAAGTGTCCTACTGAGAAATATTCATGGTTATTATCCAAGTCAGACAGTATTTTTACTAAGTACCTGCTGGATGCCAAGCACTCTTTGGACTCAAATGAATGAAGCAAGGCAGACTCCTCTTATTTCTGGATTCTGCAAATGTGATTTAACTGGAGAACAATACAAGAATATCTATGATTTAATTCTCATTTGAGCCATATATAATTAAGTGTTCTGGAATACCTCTGACCAGTAGAACTTGTGAAGTGATGGAAATGTTCCAGTTCTGCACTGCTCAGTAGAGCAGCCACTAACGACATTGCCTATTGAGCACTTGAGTTGTGGTGAATATGACTAGGAGCTGACTTTACAATTTATTTTAATTTGAATAACCACAGGTAGCTGCCAGCGGCCATACTGAGCAACATAGCTTCAGTAATTCTGAGGAGAGATGGTGTGGACTCCAAGAATTCAGAAAGGGAAGTAGCCTGAGCTTAGACATAAGGAGGAAGTTGGAAGAAAACTCCATTTAGGGGCATGAGCAAAGGCTAGAGGAAGGAAGAGGTATACGATGCATGAAAATTATGGAGGAAAAGAAATTGAGGGGAAACCAAGATGAGAGAAGCTTTCTGAATATATTCTGGAAGAAGGTTCTAGGATCTAGACCATTCCTCTACTTTACATGTTTGTTGTGAGTATTTTACTAGCACCAAACCTCTCATTATTTGGAATAGGGGTTGTGTAGTGTTTAACATTTTTATGCCTTTTATAAATAAATGGTTTCCACAGAGTCATCATTTGCAATGTACAAGTTGTTCACTGAAATTTTTAATACCAGTCAGATGGGAATCTAAAGAGAATTCAAAGAAGCAATTACTTAGCAGAGGTTAAAGGAACTCACAAGGGTTGTTAAGTCACCCCGGAACAACCAAGGCAGAAGCCTAAGTGGCAAAAGTGTGGGCGTGTGATAAGGAGCTCTGAGCAGAGCTGGAGCTTTGGAGGAGGGGTCAGATGCCTGTTGGGAGGGAGGAACCATTTCAGAGCGCGGCAGCCAGTGCCAAAACCATCGGGTGCTACCAGAGTAGAAAGACGAAAGAATAGCCTCACCTCTCACCTCCTGCCTCCCACTGATACCACTCACTGGTTAAATGCATCCAGAAGCTGGAGGGCATGGGATGGCAGGCTGCATAGTCCACAGGGCCCAGCACTTCCATGGCACAGAGCTGGACTGAGGAGGCAAGAATGGATAGTAGGGGAGGGGCGGGGAAAGGAAATAAACCACACTCTTATTTCCCCCCCTTAATGTTTAAAAAAAAATGTCTTAGTTTGGGCTGCTATAACAAAGCTACCATTTTCTGGGTAGTTTAAATCACAAAACTTTATTTCTCATGGTTCCAGAGGCTGGAAAGTCCAAGGTCAAGTTGCCCACAGACCTAGTGCCTGGTGAGGGCCCTATTCCTCTTTTGCAGACAGTTGCCTCACTTGGAGGAGAGAGGGGGAAGGACTTTCTCTCCTGTCTCTTCTTACAAGGGTGCTAATCTCATCCTAAAGACTCCACCCTCGTGACCTTATTACCTCTCTAAAGCCCCGTCTCCAAATGCCATCACTTTGGGAATTAAGGTTTCAACATATAAATTTTTTTTGGTGGGGCACAAACATTAACTTCATAGCAAATACTAAAAGCAGTTTAATATCTAATGTTGGTTAAATTATGGCAAAACCATACAATGATATGTGATGCAGCATTGAAATTACATGTAATGGCAAGAGAACATGCTCACTAGATATTAAGTGAAAAGAATATGAAAACATCACAGAAAGATCAAAATATTGTATTTACTAGTGTATATACAATAAAATATAAGTATGTAATTTTATACACACACACAAAAATAAATACAGCAATGTTTTAACAGTGGTATCTCTGGATGGTGGTTTAAGGTGATTTTTATTTTCTTTGTATTCTCTTAGGTTTTCCAAATTTTCTAAAGCAACATAATTATCATATTTTTAGGATCTGGAACAGTGTTTCTGTTGTTTTATGATATACCTGCTGGGCTACATTCCGTAGAGAGAGGTATATGGCCAAGTTCCTTTTTATCAGTCATTTGCTGGCTCTGCAGTTAGCATAGGTCTTTGTGTGTACCTCTTTCTACAGTGACCAGGCACCTTACCTGCATTTCTTATTGCATTAAAAATGAGACAAGTCAATAAAATGCTCTTCTTTTAAAATATTCCTTTGAGAAACCCTCAGGTACTGGAGAGTGGCCTGATTTCCTATTGATCTTTTTATTGCCTCAATTATTTTCTCAAACACGGTTAGTTAATTCAGATCCCCACCAACCACTTTTCCCCATTGTCTATTACATTTGGTCTCAGTTAAATATGAATCTTTGGTGACACTTCCATTACTAAATTGACAGTTGCATAATGCTTTATTGGCATCTGTAAGAATGGTACATATTTCTTAGGAACTGTGGAGATGGTAGGCCTTTTTTTTTTTTTCTGAACCACCTAAGCATAGCTGGTTGTGTGTGCTCTTGTAATTTTAATCTTTAAAACAGCAATCCATCTGTTTCATGGTTTTATTCTTTCCTAATAGAAAGAATTTCCCCTTGCTGTCTTACTGATCTACAACCATTTGACCATGATGGACTCTTGTAAACGAAATTATCTCAGTGATTTGATGACTTCTCATATTACTTTTCATTTCAGTAAATCCACTCCCTGTTCCAGGCTTGCTTTTTAACCTCCAGCTGCTACCCAATTATTAGTTCTTGGATGATTGCTTCAACAGCATTACTGTAGTACCTGCTTGTAGCAGATATTAATAATACTAAGCAATTTGTAAATATGCACAGTGTTAAATGAATATAAGGATTATTGTTGATAACTCTAATTGTACTCATAGTTTTGCTACTCACAAATTAGGATTCTTCTGGTTGCCAGGAACAGAAATCAACTCAAGGTGGCTTTGACAAAACAATGGGTGTGCTTGGATAGTCCTAATATACATACAGAAGGAGTCTTCACCAGGGCTTCAAGACAGAGTCAGCAAGGCTTCAGGAAGAATGAAAACTGCAAATTGCCAACAAGAATTCAGATGATCCGCTCTCATTTTCCCTTGTTTCTGCTTTCCTCTCAATCTATTTCTTCATTTTTTTAGACACACTGTGCAGGTCAATTCACAGAATGGCAGAAGATGACTTCCTACTCTTTTCAAGTTGACTGGCTGTGACCAGAGCCCTCAGAACTCTCTCAAGTTCTCTCTCAATTTCTCAATGTTCTGCTCCCAGAAAGGAACTTGGGCAACTTTCTTTGCTTTCTTAGTCTCACTAGTGTATGTCGATCTTAAATACACATACATAACCTGATAGCATTGTTATCAGGTTGGGTTGACATACACTAGTGAATGGTTAAACCATGACAAATCACAGCACAATGAGATAAATGCTGTGATTGAGGCAGCTACAGAGGAGGTTCTGCCACTCCCTACTATAGGACCCTGGGCAAGTTCCTTTCTTTTCCTAGCCTCACTTTCCTGTAAAATAAAAGGAGTATGTTCTGCACCTTCCCATCCCAATTTCAGATTCCCTGGACGGCAACTCTAATTGACCCAGCTTTGATCCAGTCAGCAACAACCAAAGGCAGAGTTGAGAAGTCAGTCCCTTGCTGCCTGGAGACATCCCCTGTCCCCTGTGATCATTGTGAGATGATCAGACCATTTCACGAGGTGTCGACTATAATTCATGTGTAGTTGATGCTTTCTTTGTGCTTAATAAATTACAGAGATACAAATTTGCCAAAGTAAGCATCTTTTTGCATTAATATTTAGAAGAGGAAGACCTATATAGCTCATAAGGATGTAGCCAAGGAAAAATTAGTTTTTCCATGGGACTCATGTCACATGTGGTGAGAAAGAGTAGACTTTGCTTTCTTGACTTAAGAGATTGTCATAGAGATATTTCAGGAAGATGATTGGATGTGATCAAGAGAACTGAAGTAAAATATCAGAGTTAACGAATGACACTGAGAAAAGTAAAATGGAAAAGGACTAGCTCATAAGAGGTAGACAGGTTTCCCACTGTGAATATGGCTGTTTGGGTAACACACTTATTAAGAATCCACTATGTTATGGTCTATACACCAAACCACACATATTTTATGAAGCTCGCATCCTGGACATGAGGATATCTGTTTTGAAGCAACCAAAATACGGTTAGCCTTTTTGTGTGGGCCTTATTGCATTGTATCTCCAAATAAAGACATATGAGTAGTCATTCACTTAATAGACGTTTGTCTAACACCACTAAGCCTCAAGCAAATCCTAGGCACTGTGGTTATCAAACACACCTTTAAATGAGTATTAGTGTTAAAATCTGTGGCTGGCACTTAGTTAAGCACTTCACATTCTTTTAACTTGTTATTCTCACAATATACACCAGGAATTAGGTTCTTCTGTAATTTCCATTTTATAGGGAGGAAACAAGGCACCAAGACACAGGAATGACAAGGGCTGGAGTTGACCTCAGATCTATCTGACTATAAAACCCTTGATTGTATTGATTTAGTTAACATTGCTATCAAGTTAGGGTTGACATATACTATGAATGGTTAAACCATGACAGACCACAGCATGAGGAGGTAAATGCTGTGACTGAAGCAGCTAGAAAAGGAACTTCTGCTACACTCTACTATGGGACCTAGGGCAAGTTCCTTGGCCTTACTAACCAGTAAAATAAAAGGAGTAAAGGACTGATCTTACAGGTGATTGTGTGGCGTAAGAGAGCGGATAATAGGTGAAGGGCTCCCACAATGGTAGCTTTTCTTTTTGAGCCAGAGTCTCACTCTGTTGCTCAGGCTGGTAACAGCTCACTGCAGCCTTGACCTCCTGGGCTCAAGCAATCCTCCTACTGTGGCTCCTTGAGAAGCTGGGACTACAGGCATACACCACCACGCCTGGCTAGCTTTTCAGTTTTTTGTAGAGATGAGATCTCACTATGTTGCCCAAGCTGGCCTGAAACTCCTGGTCTCAAGAGATCCTCCCAGCTTGGCTTCCCAAGGTGCTGGGATTACAGGTGTGAGGCACAGTGCCCAGCAGGTGGCTCTTGTTATTTTTTTTTTTTTTTTTTTTTTTTGGCTCTTGTTATTATCCACAAAGTGCTCTGTACTGTGAAAATAGGTACTGCCTGAAGGAGTCAGACAGAACTCAGGGAGGAAACAAGCTTTGATGCACCTGATGTTGTTAGGTAAAGAGACAAAGGTTGGACATTCAATGTAGAAGGATCTGGAAGTGAAGGCTCTTCATTTATTCAGTGCACTTTTATTGAGCATATACTATGTGCCAAGTACTGAGCTCAGTGTGTTAGTTAGGGGTAGATAAGCACAGCATCATGGAAGCCTGTGGAATGTTCTAGATCCCAACTTTAAACAATAGAAGAACCTGAGGAAAGCAGCCACCAGGAAATATCTGTGGGAGCAATTATGAACATGACAAACCTAAGATTGTCTCAAGGAGAACCAATTTCTTCAGCAAGCCTTTTCAAAGTTCTGTATTCAGCATTCAGCAACTGTTTTATCACAACTTGTGCACTGAGGGGTCCCCCCTCCATACTTTTACACCCACCTGTGTCTACACACTACAAAATAAATCACTGTCCTTCATTTTCCAGGATGACATGGCTGACTTTTCATATATCTCGATGAAGGATTATTCAGTTATACAGAACATTCTTCAACTGGAGATAGCTTGAGAAGGGGTAAAAAAAGTGTTAAGGCATATTAAAAATTGGCTTATTCTAGTGGCAGTTTGTCATTTTTCAATTTGGCATCTTTCCCTGTTCTTTTTTCTACCATGAAGATCTGTATGACCCTTGATTCAGAGGGGGATTTTCTTGTGAGGTACCTTTCTCCAAGCCTATGGATAAAATTGCCAGGTTTAATTGAAGGCTGTTTAGAGTCTTGCTCTATTTACAGTCAAAAGCAGATCACTTCTGTTCTTGGCCTCGGTCCTAGACTCCCAGGAAATTAATGGTGCCTCTTGGCCTGTGACAGTCTGTGTTTACTCCCTGGAACTGGCTTCTGGCTTTGACTGGCCTTGGGTGTCAGGGCTTTCTTGGCCCAGATGGGCCAACTCCACCTGGGGCTGATCTCGTTCCCTCAGGCCACCCTCATCTGACCAGCTCATCCTATAGTCTCTGAAGCCATAAGATTGTTGTGTGTGCCTTCCTGTGATTCATAGCATGGAGCAAAGGATCAAAACTGCTTGAGCTGGAAAGAACTTCATTTGCTTTATTTAAAAAGTAATAAGCAATCAGGCACTGTGGCTCACACCTGTAACCTCAGCACTTTGGGAGGCTGAGGTGGGTAGATCACTTGAGGCCAGGAGTTTGAGACCAGTCTGGGCAACAAAACCCTGTCTCTACCAAAAATTAGCTGGGCATGGTAGCACATGCCTGTAGTGCCAGCTACTCAGGAGGCTGAGGTGGAGGATCACTTGAGACTGGGAGGCGGAGGCTTCAGTGAGCTGAGATGGCCCCATTGCACTCCATTCTAGGCAACAGAGGGAGACCCTGCCTCAAAAAAAAAAAAAAAAAAAAAAAAGTAATAAGCACATTTTATAGCAGTGTTAGTGTGTGCTAAGCACTGTTCTCATTTTACAGGTAAGGAAGCTGAGACACACTAAGGTTAAGGAGCTTGCCGTACAGCTGATCACTGGCACAGCTGGGAAACTAGCCCCAGCAGTCAGATTCAGTGCATGCACTCTTAGCCCCCGACTGCCACTTTGCCAGGTTTAGAGGTAACCTAGTTTAACCTCTGATTAAATGAGTTACTGTATTAAAAAGCTCTTAACATACAGTAAGAGCTATGTAAGAGCTTATTATTACTAGTGTGTTTAATGATGGTGAAAACTGAAGCCAGACAGGTAATGGAGGTTTATCCATTTAGTCCAGGATCTCCCAAATTGTATTGTGTAGAACATTTGTATCAACAAGATGTTATAAGTGTTCTTTTTAAAACATATATTATTATGGTCAAATAGGTTTGGAAAATATATGTTTAAAAAACAGCCTTTTATAGTGTAGTATTTCTCAAACTCTTTAATATGCTAATATGCATTATTAATCTTCAAAAGGTAGCCCTTTTTGAAGACTTTTCCCACTTTTCCCCCACATTTTACACATATTTGAGATCACTGTGGAGAAAGCAGTTAATGGAGAAAGCAGTTAACATAGAAGGCCTTAGATTGTTTTCCTTAGAAGGTCCTGATTGCAAGTTTGGCCCCTGCTGGTATCTAGAAACTCGGGTTTCAGGAGGGTTCCCACAGCTCTCTGACCGGAATGGTACACCATGCCTGAACTGTTTGCATAAACAGCATCATTTATGCTAAACACTTACTTTCCTTTTGGGAGCCTAGAATTTTGATACATGCTAGGAAGGATCCCCAGTAAAAGCCTTGGGCACTGAGACTGGGCCCAGGGGCTCATGCCTGTAATTCCAGTGCTTTGGTAGGCCAAGGCAGGAGGATCACTTGAGCCCAGGAGTTCAAGACCATCTTGAGCTACACAGCAAAACACTGTCTCTACAAAATAATTTTAGAAAATTAACCAGGCATGGTGGTGTGTTCCTGTAGTCCCAACTATTCAAGGTGGGCCATGGGGTCAAAGGGGTACTGAGGCACAAGATTCCCATGAGCTAGGAGTTTGGGGCTGCAATGAGGAATAATTGTACCACCATACTCCAGCCTGGGCAACAGAGCAAGACCCTGTCTTTGCCAGCAACAACAACAGCAGCCACCTTTGCCACTGAGTCTCTGGTGACCTGGTAAACATTTTACATGTATTGTCACAACTCCTTGTTGAAAGAAATCAACACATCCTGTGTGACTCTACTAAGGAAGGACTCTTGTTCGCTCGTGCCTGGTTTTCTCTGGACTCTATCCCAGGTGCCTTTTCCTTTGTTGATTTTGCTTTGTATCCTTTTTCTGCAGTAAATCTTAGCCATGAGTACAACTATGTGCTGAATCCTGTGAGTTCTCCCACTGAATCACAGAACCGGGGGCTGCTCTTAGAGACCCCTGTCACATCCAGAAAATTCTTTGCCTCTCAATGCCTTTTAACATCTCACGGGTCATCAGGTTCAGGATGCAGTGTGAAAACTGTTCAGTCCCATAAGTTAGAGGCAGAGATTAGCTCACATAATTATTCTGGGCTTTTGGTGAAAAACGTTAGGGTTCTGAAGGCTTATGTGGAGTAACACATTCTTCCTGCCTGGGACACATAGATTGAATATATATTGAGAGAGCAAAACTGACTGGTACAATTCTGTCATCTTTCTGGAATATTCAGTTGGAAAAGATAAGCATGGAAACAGCCCCAAGACATAACCATCCTTTGTGGTTTTCCATTTTTAGACTTAGCTCTTTAGCCCATATTAAAATTATTTGTATAAATGTATATTAGCATGTATATAAAACTATAATAAAATTATATATATACAATTTTCTAAAGTTTGTTTACTACATCTAATCAGAAAATGCCTGAGCCTGTGACATCCCTTGATAATTATGATTTCCCTGAGTTCATTTTATAGAATAAACAGATGCATAAAGGGTCTCCGGAGAACAGGTAGGCTGCTGCGGCGCAGGAAAAGCCAAATGGAGATGTTGGTTGGCCCCAGCATCCGTTCGCTCAGCACCTTTCCTGGTACTCCTCCTCCTCCTCCACATTCTTCATGGCTGACTTGTCTTCCTTTTACGTATTTTCCAGATGCCAAAAGTTATATTTGCATACCTTCTACCATGGGTGGAGAAATTTGTCTCCTGCAATCTAGCCAGCTCCAGTCTACTCCCCCTACTTTTTATGCCTAGACCAACCTACCCTGTCCTTTGACCTTATTTTCATGGCTCTTGACCTGTTTCCAGTTAATATAGTCCTACTCCAACAAGCCACCAGGGACTAGTGGTTTAACTGGCTCCTTGCACCACCAGCTAGTTGGACAGATAATTCTCTAGGCAGTTTGTCTTCCTCACTGTCTCAACACCCCACACTTATGCTTCATCATGCCTTCATTTATGTGTTTCTTCTACGTCTTTGTCCTTTTTGACCTCTCCAAATCCCAGCTCAGGCTCTACTCTGTCCTCTGTGAAGTTGGCCCTCCTCATTGTACCACTACCAACTTTTCTGAATCTGTGAATTCTCACCAGTATCTCTGTCTATACCATATACCTTGGCATATATCACTTTATTTGCTTATACAGTCATGCATCGCTTAATGATAGAAATATGTTCTGGGATATGCCTCATTAGATAATTTCATTGTGTGGGCATCACAGTATGTGCTTACAGAAACCTAGATGGTATAGCCTATTACAAACCTTGGATATGTGGTATAATCTATTGCTCCAGGCCACAAACCTGTACGGTCTATACTGAATACTGTAGGCAATTTTAACATAATAGTGAATATTCATATATCAAAACATGTTTAAACCTAGAAAAGGTACAGTATAAATACAGGATAAAAATTAAAAATGGTACCCTCGTATAGGACGTTTACCATGAATGAAAACTGCAAGAGTGCAGGTTGCTCTGGGTAAGTCAGTGAGTGAGTGGCGAGTGATTGTGAAGACCTAAGACGTTGAACACTACTGTAGAGTTTATAAACTCTGTACACTTAGGCTACACTAAATGTATAAAAACATAATAACATTACAATAACATTGTAATGTTACAATGGCTATGATGTCACCAGGTGATAGGAATATTTCAGCTCCATTATAATCTTATGGGACCACCATTGTATATGTGATTCAGTTTTTACTGAAATGTCATTATGTGGCCGACTGTATGTCCAGGACACAATGATTGAGTTCCTGCTGAGAGCCATTCATTACACTAAAAAATGGAGATACCAAAGAGACTAAAACAAGTCCCTGCCCTAGAGGAGTTTACTGTCTAATTGAGCTATGACAGGCTGTCATATACTGTACTTTATCACATACCAGTGCTGTTATTCTACATGAGAGCTGGGAACTCTTCTTGTGTTGTTTCCATTTCCAGAGTGATGAATGAGCTATAGGAAACAATGGTTAAGAGCTCAGGAACAAATCCAGTTCATATCCCACTTCTGCAGTTTACTAGCCACATTAGCCTCTATTTCCTCATCTCGAAACTGGACATAGTTATATCTACCTCTTACAATGTTGCAAGGTCTGACTTTGATAATGTTTATAAAGTGCTCAGCACTGGACCAAGCATACACTAATCATATAAGGAGATGGTACCTATAATTCTTACGAAGTTGGCCTATGACACAAGCCTTTGTGGTGTTTTTCCCCCTGGAACTCTGACCCCAGAGCAGCCCTGGGAGATTTTTCCTAGTGGGCAAGGTTCCAGCATTGTCCTGTCAACCTTCTCACATTAGGTTCAATGTGAGCGGGATAGGGGGAGTTAAAACAGAATGCAACAGTGAGTCAGAAAGTCAACAATGAATACAAAGACCTACAGGGCTTCCTCTGCACAAGGACATGGATTTCCACGTTTATGTTTGGCTTGAAGTTGCTAGCTTGCTTCATTTCCTGGCAGTCACTAGAGGCAGAATGGAAGCTGGAATTCAGGAAGGAATTTCCATGTAATGACCACATGCTATGTGCCAAGTGCCATATATATATATACACACATACATATATATATATACACACACATATATTTATATATATGTACATTCTCAATCTTTACAACCTCCCTGCCAAGAAGATATTCTTTTTTTTTTTTTTTTTTTTTTCTGAGATGGAGTTTCGCTCTTGTTACCCAGGCTGGAGTACAATGGCACGATCTCGGCTCACCGCAACCTCCGTCTCCTGGGTTCAAGCAATTCTCCTGCCTCAGCCTCGCGAGTAGCTGGGACTACAGGTGCACACCACCATGCCCAGCTAATTTTTTGTATTTTTAGTAGAGACGGGGTTTCACCATATTGACCAGGATGGTCTCAATCTCTTGACCTCGTGATCCACTCGCCTCGGCCTCCCAAAGTGCTGGGATTATAGGCGTGAGCCGTCGCGCCCAGCCAAGAAAATATTCTTATTCCCACTTTATAAATCAGAAAGCTGAGACTAAGAGGTTAAGTAACTTAACCAAAGTTGCACAGCTAACCCAATATAGATTCAAAGCTTTCATCCATTATATCGAGTGCCCCTCAGAAGTCATGGCCTAGTCTGGCCTGATCTGTTTGCATTTTCTCCTCTACACAGTGCACCCCCACTTGGCCCAAGGGGTCTATGGGAGAGATGGAAATTTCACAGTGAGCTTGCAACTCTGTTGTTCTAATATACTCCTCTTTAGGGCCAGGATGAGGTAAGGCAAGCAAAGTGCTTGGCCTAAAATGTAAACAGGCACTTATTCTCAAGTTTATGTATGTACAGGACCACAGATTTGCTCACCCTAATCCCAACCCAGCCCCTCCTGTTGATTGTCCTGGGATGTGGGATACTGGAGAGGAAACCTCGAGTATCTTCATCACCATGGTAACCAAAATAGGGCTGGGACTGGCTTGCAGGCTGCTAGATACTACTCCCCTGTCAGTTTTTGCATGTCACCATTTCTGGTTAGCATCTGTCCTCAGAACTATTTTCTCCCCCTCCAAAACTACCTTTCATGATTTTTTTTCACCGGATTTTCTCTCCAAAACTACCGTGTAGCCACACAAGCAAGAAGAGAAAGAGATCACTGAGATCCTCCATCAAGGCTAGAAAACTGGTTTTAACCCATTTGCTAACTTCACTCTGTTGGAAGTGGCTAAGTAGAGAAGAACTGGGGAAGATTGGTGCGCAGGATGAGCAGGACTTGCCTCCTAAATGGGATGTGGGGAATTGCACTTGCCATTGTTGGAGCCCAGGCCAACCCTCCTCATCTTACAGATGAGGAAACTGAGCTCTTGAGAAGGGAAATGACTCTTGTGAGCTCACTTAGTTGACCAATACTAAATTAGAGCTAGAAACCCTATTTCCTACTCCTAGCACATTTTCCACACTGAGTCAGGGAACGGGGTCCACCCTATACATTCTTATCTTGACTGCATTGCTACCACCTCCACCACCAACTCCTCAAAGGAGGCACCATCCTGACTATAGCTGTGCCCATTTTTCTCTCTGTCAAAGCCTGTTCATGTAATTGAATACCACTAATGCAGTTCATGGCCCACCTACATCAGAATCCTCTAGCGTAATTAATTGAAAGTGAAAATTCTTGGGACATTTCCTAGTTCTTCTGGGTCAGAAGGCGATTCTGTCACTAGAGTTTGAGAACTACTAATCTGGATTTGGGGCTATTTATATCAGTGACTTATTCAGTTTCTGGGACTCCTTTTGGTTTTTTGTTTGTTTGTTTTTCCTTCGGGGCATTAAGTCAGTACTTCCATCATCATCATATATTTCTAGTTCTCAGTCAAATTCAACAAGAAATGAAACTCACTATATTCTTCATCAGACTGTAATTTGGCCAAGATAGAAATGGGAAAAGGGAAATTTCAGAGTAGGAAACATTTGATACTCTCTTGCAGACATGACGGAGTTATATAGAAAGATCCCTTATCTACTGTTGGTGGGTTTCAATCTCTTATCAAAGAGAGTGAAACGTTTTTAAGATTGTTATTTTAAGTTGTACACAAAATAGTTCCCAATAAATGTCAGTCTTAATTTTTTTTTTTTGGATGGAGTCTTGCTCTGTCGCCCAGGCTGGAGTGAAGTGGTGCAATCTCCACTCACTGCAACCTCTGCCTCCCGGGTTCAAACAGTTCTCGTGCCTCAGCCTCCTGAGTAGCTGGGAATACAGGGACCTGCCACCGTGCCCAGCTAATTTTTTTGTAGTTTTGGTAGAGATGGGCTTTCACAGTGTTGGCCAGGTTGGTCTCAAACTCCTGACCTCAGGTGATCCACCCACCACAGCCTCCCAAAGTGCTGGGATTACAGGAGTGAACCACTGTACCTGGATTTTTAAAACTTTTTAATAAGAATTTGGTTTAGTGCTTTAAGCAGAGGGTACATACTGGTGGGCATGGACAATTTCTGTGAATATGCATGTCTTCCACGCAGAGGGTTTCAGAAAATTTGAGTTAGTTACCAATATTTAAAACCAGATTTCAACAATTTAAAATATAATTGTTTATCTTCTATTTTAAAAATTTAAACTATTTTCACACTGGGCCTGTCATATACTGCATGTTCGTGCCCTCCCGAAATTGATACATCAAAACACTAATCCCAATGTGATGGCATTTGAAGGTGTGGCTTTTGGGAGGTGATTAGGTCTTGAAAACAGCACCCTCATGAGTGGGATCAGTGCCCTTATAAAAGGGGTCCCAGAGAGCTCTCTCACTTGCTCTCCACTATGCAATGACACAAGGAGAGGTTGGCATCTGCAGCCCCGAAGACAGTTGGCACCACCAGAACCTGACCACGCTGTCATCCTGATCCCAGACTTTCAGCCTCTTGAACAATGAAAAATAAATTTCTGTTGTTTATAAACCACCCAGTTTGTCTGTGGTGCAGCCTGAACAGATTCAGACCAGGCCACAGTCACAAAGTGCAATAGTCTGGTATATAGAGGTGCTCTCTTAGACTATGGCACATAGATGTTTGTGAATTATTTAACATTTATTTACTTGAGAGGTGGGGTCTAGGTTTGCTCCTCTGGGATCTGGGAAGGCTTGGTGACTGCTCTTATCAGTGAAATATGAGAAGTAAGGCTAAACTGGGCATGCACTGGCTCACTTTCTGTCTGTTGGGACGTGTGTTCAGGGCAGTAAGGCCCCATGTCACAAGGCCAGCTACCCTGAGACCACCATGCTGTGAGAAGGTCAAGCCACAGGAAGAGAACCCTAGAGGGAGAAACAGCATGTGGAGAAAGAAAGGTCAAGGAGCTCTAAGGTGCCAGATACATAAATGAAGAAGCCATTCATTCATCATCCCCATGAGGTAATGTCACAAGGATCAGAGATGAGCCGCCCAGCTGAGCCCTTCAGAAATGCCCCACCCACAAAAGTGTGAACAAAGTAAAATGACTGTTTTAAGCCACAAATTTAGAATAGATAACTAAAACAAGAGAATGTCTTTCCAGTGTGTTCTGTTCTGACCCCCGTTCCTTTCTCTGGCTTTACTTTAATTGTTTTATATCCTGGCTCCTATAGGGATTTGGGTCATAATCTTTATTTAAATTGCAGCCTGGAGAACATGGAATTATGTAAACTTTTGGAAATAAAGATATTTTTGAGACAGAGTCTCACTCTGTCACCCAAGATGGAGTGCAGTGACACAATCTTGGCTCACTGCAACTTCAGCCTCCTGGGTTCAAGTGAGTCTCCTGCCTCAGCCTCCCAAGCAGCTGCGATTACAGGCATGCAGCACCATGCCCTGCTAATTTTTTATTTTTAGTAAAGATAGGGTTTGGCCATGTTGGCCAGGCTTGTTTCAAGCTCTTGGCCTCAAGTGATCTGCCCTCCTCAGCCTCCCGAAGTGCTGGGATTACAGGCATGAGCCACCGCGCCTGGCAGAAAATTAAAATATTAAAAATAATAATATACATATATGTGTATGAATATGTACATGACAAAACTAAGTTGTAAGGGCAAGAAGGATACAGAGAGCAAATGAAATGTCTACTTGAAATACTTCATCTCCGTGGGCCCCTCGCTCAAAGTAAAGAGAGTAGAAGATCAAGAATTTGTCATCCCTGGCAATTGGTTTTCTAATCTGTATAAAAGCATCTCCGATTCATCTTTGACATGCATGAGTCTACGAATGAGACAGCTCAGCTTTTGCATTTTTTCTTTGGAGTGTATATTTGTGTATCTTGTAATGTTCTATAAATTTATTCCATGGCAATACAGCCCCTGGGGCAAATGAAATGTCTACTTCTTTGTTGAAGCCTGTGCCATATTCATGTTGGACCTCCAGCTCTCAGTAAATGTTTGTTGAATAAATGAATGAACAAATGAATATGTGTTAGTCACTGAGGGTACAAAAACAAATGAGACATAGTCCCTGCCCTTGAGGAGCTCACAGTCTATTGAACACAGGCAGCAAATTAAATACTGGCCATGCCTCCTGGGTAGCACATTCTTTTATTCAGAAACACCATTTCATCTG
Source organism: Ateles fusciceps (assembly GCA_036589455.1). Taxonomy (NCBI): domain Eukaryota; kingdom Metazoa; phylum Chordata; class Mammalia; order Primates; family Atelidae; genus Ateles; species Ateles fusciceps. The sequence continues at coordinate 5,364,891 of JAZHEH010000045.1, read as the reverse complement.
TGCTTGCCCTCTGTTGACACCCATACCCAGATGAGACTACAAGATGTGTGAAAATGTGCCTTGGAGGAGCCCCAACCGGGGCCAGGGGCTGCAAACCACCTGCTCTGAAGAGACAGCCTCTCAGTGTTGAAGTGAGTTCATGGGAAGGCGAAGAGAGGACCGCCCCATCGCAGCTGCAGGAACAGAGGCACAATTACTCAGAATCACCCTCAGGGACCCATCAGAAAAGCAAGAACAAAATCACTGCCGCATCATTCCATCAGGCTGTGCTTGCACAGACTGCAGAACGCCGTAAGGCCACTTGATCAGCACCGCTCCTCAAAGCTGTGGCTACAGCCAGAAGATTCAGGACAGACACCAGAGTTTTGCTTCATTTTTTAAAAGAGATGTGAGAAAGACCCTGATTTTAATCAGCCTGCTCCCCCTCCCAGCTACCCTCCCCATGCCTCCTCATGCATTTCGAGGAATTGTCTTTGTTCCTTCTCTAGCAGGTTTGGCAGAGTTTCAGCTTGTGCATTTTCCTTTCTCTCTCTTTCCTTTTCTTTCTTTTCTCTTTTTTTTTTTAAGACAGGGTCTCACTCTGTGACGCAGATTGGAGTGCAGTGGCACAATCATAGCTCACTACAGCCCTGACCTCCCCAGCCTCAAGTGATCCTACTGCCACAGCCTCCCAAGTAGCTAGGACTACAGGCATATATTACCAAGCCTGGCTAATTTTTTGTTTTCTATAGAGACAGCATCTCCCTATGTTGCCCAGGCTGGTCTCAAACTCCCGGCTGGTCTCAAATAATCCTCATGCCTCAGCCTCCCAAAATGCTGGGACTACAGGTGTGAGCCACTGTGCCTGGCCCTCTTTCTTTCTTTATGAGGTTGTTAATGAAATAGGACAGAGGGAAAGCAAAGATGTTTGTTTAATCTTAGAGATAAGTGGCAGCTTATTCTTTATTCTCCCAGTGAGCTAGAGTATTAATGTCAATATATTGATATGATTGACATTTTGCAGAGTGTTGATTAACATTAATTTGGATTTTGGAAGATTTCTATTTGTTTATGTTAAATAACAAGAACATGAGGTTGTCAGGAAATTGTTAGGGAGGGATGCCTTTGCTGTCCTGTTAATTTCCGAGCAACAGGACTGTGTTCTACAGCCCAGGGAGGCCAAGCTATCGGTAAATGACTTTCTGTGTACAAAGCAGAACTTGGTGAAATACTTTGCTGCCTTTACTCATAGACTCTGAACGCCTTCAAGTAGAAATCCCATAAGAAAAGATAGAAACAACAGCAATGGCAACCAAACTCCACTCTTCCTCATAGTCTAAAAGTTTATCAGCATCTTAATAGTTTGAGGAGAAAAAATTATCTTTATCGATGTTCATTTTCTTCTTTAATATATTGTTTTTTAGTCCATTTCAACATTGGAATACAAAATTAAACATAAACTCACTGTCCTGGTAATTAGGCAAAAGGATAAAAATTGCTATTAAATATTAAAATTAAATAGCTGCAGAAACTAATAACAAGTAGTTATTAACTTGTACACCTTATGTACTGACTGCGTGCTTCATTCAATTGTAGCTGAAGAGATCCACTTTCAAAAAGGGAAGAACTTACATCTTTGGGAAAACGTAACTTGTTTGCTAATCTTTGTTTCTGTCCTTTTAAGTTTCACAACCTTTCTTTGATCTTTAGAGTAGTTATACATTGTGCTTAGCTGTTGAATGTTTTCTGTGTGATATGCTATCCTGATGATTTCAGTATATTTAAATCTGGAATCTTGTGGCCCAAGACTTCTGTCTTTAGATAGGTGCTACATTGTTAAGTGAGTAAAAGCTGTACAGTAGTCTCCCCTTATCTGTAGGGGGATGCCTTCCAAGTCCCCTGGCATCCTATGTATAGTATGCATGAATTTCTTTTTGTTTCTTCTCAATTTAATGGATAGAAGGTCTCTCAATTGTTACCATAGATCTTAGCAACTTCAGCATACATTTTTGGTTGTTGTTGTTTCCTTATTAAATTGAGAACTTATGGCTTCTCTTTATGGCATATCCTGATTGCCAGCACCATTACTCTTGAGCTTTGGAACAATTACTAAGTAAAATAAAAAGTTACTTTAACAGAAACACTGCACTATCAGGACAGTCCACCTGAGAACCAAGATGGCTACTAAGTCAGGGAGTGTCTACAGTGTGGACACGCGCTGAGTTTATGTCCCTCTTTGGGACAGTGCATGAGAGGGCATGAGATGTTATCATGCCCTTTAGAATGGGATGCAACTTAAAACTTATGAATTGTTCATTTCTGGAATATTTCATGTGATTATTTTCAGACTGAGATTGACCCTAGGTAACTAAAACTGCCAAAAGCAAAAATGTGGCTAAGGGGCAGTACTGTATTGCCCACCCTGCAGGACATGACTAGAAGGTGAAATAAAGAAAGCATGTCAAGACAGCATGCTTGGTCTCCCTGCTTTGGAGGGGGTCTGAATCAATCAGTACCTTAAAACCCAGGGCGTGTGCATGGACAGTGATAGGCAAAAGCAGAGCTGGCGTGTGACATGGATGACTGGCTCCAAGCCAGCAATTGCTAGGACTTGTTTGGTTTGCATAATCTTGTCCCTTAATCTAGAGCACTGAAAATTTCAAATGGACACAGTATGGGTAGAATTCCTGAAGCATAAGGCCCTTTCTTCCTCAATTCATGAAGTTAATTCTATCATGATAAAAATCATAGACCCAAAAGAAACTTTGAAAAGTTGTATTGTCCATGCTCCTGATTTTAGGTAAAACCATGCATGACCTATCCATAGAAGAGAACAATTGTGCCTGTTGTTAAGCTTTCAAGAAAATGATCATATTTAGCTTTCTCTGATAACATATTCTGATGTTTAATTATCTTTTCTAGAAGGAAAATCCTGGTATTGTTTTAGAGTTAGTCAGAGCTGGGTTCAGATGCTGTGATCATGTGACTATTATCAGATTACTGATGCCAAATCTTGCCAAATCTTAATGAACTAATTTGCAGCATGGGAGTAACATCTTCTTACATTGTGAGGTGGTTTTAAGGAGTAAAGAAAAACATGTGGGCTGGGTGTGGTGGCTCACGCCTGTAATCCCAGTACTTTGAGAGGCTGAAGCAAGCAGATTGCTTGAGCCCAGGAATTAGAGCCAGTCTGAGCAACCCCGTCTCTACAAAAAGTACAAAAATTAGCTGGGCTGGTGGCATGTGCCTGTAGTCTCAGCTACTAGGGAGGCTGAGGTGATTGCTTGAGCCGAGGAGGTCCAGGCTGCACATAAGTGCAGTACTTGCCATAGAAAAGGCCCTCAATACATGTTACTTCCCTGTTCCTATTTTACCTAACCTGACACCTCATATTGCGTTCCTAGTGCCAGAGGAAGAATATTCAATGGCTAACCATTCCCTAGGGGTGGTAGATAGCAGAGCACAACTGAAAGATTCAGCACACACTTTAATGGGAACCTGGCTTTCCACCCTCGGAAAAGCAAGATAAAAGGAGAAAGCATTTAGTATGTCACACTAGGCTGTGGGAGAATCAGTAGTTCCTAAATATCCTTTGCCAGGTACAATTTGACATTGTATTTGGGACTCCAGACAAAGTAGCTTTATGTCCAGTCCCCTAAATAGTGAGGGAAGACAATTTCTTGGAAAACCAACCTCAATTACTTTTCAGTATTTGACGGGGTAGGGGTGCGGGCAGTGGGGAAACATGATCCTAGTGGAAAGCTTCGAGCAATATACACAAATGGAAGAGAAGGAAAGTCTGGATTTATGGGTGAATTGACGATAGCAGTCCTGGATGAGCCACACTGGGAGCATTGCACAGTAGGTAGAGGACCTTTGAGGTCTTGGATGTGTATCCAAACAGATGCAGGAAGTTCTTCCTTTAGTGGTAGCTCTACCTTCACCAGGGCTGCAGTGTGATGCAAAAACCTTCAGCATGACACAGGAGAACATATTTTAAAGAGATCTAGACTTGAAAACCAATCTCAATGAGCACAGTAAAGTTAACTGGGATTCTCACACCATATTTTTGGGAATGGGACTGGCTGACAAAATATTAGAATAATTTTCAAATGTTATAAAGAGCAATGTTTGCAACTTCAAAAAAAGGGAGAGCTGGGCATGGTGGCTCATGCCTGTAATCCAGCTCTTTGAGAGGCAGAGACAGGAGGATGACTTGAGACCAGTTCAAGGCCAGCCTGGGCAACATGATGAATCCTGGTCTCTGCCAGAAATACAAAAATTAACTGGGCATGGTGGTGCATGCCAGTAGCCCCAGCTATTCTGGAGGCTGAGGTGGGAGGATTGGTTGAGCCTGGGAGATTGGGGCTGCAGTGAGCCATGATCACTCCACTGCACTCCAGCCTGAGTAACAGAATGAGGCCCTGTCTCAAAAACAGACTAGAAAGGAAGGTTCCAGATGATATTCAAATTATGGGAGGTATGATTCCAATTTGAGAATAACTTCCTGACAATAGGAGTAATTTATTAAAAAGGTGGAGGGGGAGGGAGTAGATGGGAAGAAACAAGGAGGGGAAGGGGAAGAGGAAATTGTGGTGAATTTCCTACATATCTTGGATACAAAGGCAGGCATCTGTTTACTACAAAATGAGCATAGTCATTCCTGAATATCAAAGAGCTGGGTTTTGTCTTTCCATCATTGTTTCATGCACCAAAGAGATATTGTGTACATAACTTATGCCAGGTACAGTGTTGAGGTCTAGCATGATAGGAATGACAGACACAGGCCAGGTACTCAAAGAGCTTACTGACTGGTGCCTCATGCTGAGTTACTGGTTGTTGAATAAATACGTAAATAGAGATGTGTAAACAGATAAATTAGAATACAATGATGTAAGTATTAATAGCTTCTTCCATTTCTTTTTTTTTTTTTTCCCCCACTCCCCCCCCCCCCCCCCCCCCCCCCCCCCCCCCCCCCCCCCCCCCCCCCCCCCCCCCCCCCCGGCCCCGGGGGCCCCCCCCCCCCCCCCCCCCCGGCCCCCCACCCCCACCCTTTTTTTTTCCGGGCCCCCCCCCCCCGGCGGCCCCCCCCCCCCCCCCCGCGGCCCGCCCGCGCCGGGCCCCCCACCCGATCCACCCGAGCCCCCCCCGGCCCCTCTCTTTTAACTATGGGAGTGCTTTGCAGATGTGCTGTTTGGGCTACATCTTAAAAGACGATTATTGGTTTGCAGGATGGGCACTGAAGGGGTAGGACACACACACACAGAGACATACCCCCCCCCACACACACACACATACACCAGATGGGCTATTTGGCCACTGAATACAGTGTGATTGGATTACAGCTTATACCATAAAGGTTGAGAAGGTCAGTGATCACAGAGGAGGTTAGAGGAGAATGGAGTACATAAACCCTGGTTCTTTAAAGTGTCTCTTTAGCTCCTAGTGACTAACACTTTACTGTAAGTCAAATCCTTCTGTATTTAATACTCCTTTGACCTGTCCTGAAAATGGGACACTCCTTCTTGACCTTAACTTGTAAGTTTAAAAAACGAAAGAATCATTACTTATTCTAAAAGATAGGTGTTGGTGAAGAAATTCTTCAACTTGGGAATATTCAATATCAACATCAGCTATTTGTGAACATGCCTTCTTTTTCAGAAGTGACACACTTGGGATCATAATGCAGAAAGCTGAGCAAGCCTGGTGTTGGCTTCTACCCAAAGAGTGATGGGAGTTGGTGTAGGAGGTAGATGAGAAGGATTTTCAATGCAGTTGAAGCCCCATAACACAGCAAACTTGTCACCGAGCCCCTGTCAACTTATTTTGTTGCGTAACAATCTCAACTGTGCACAGGGAGGAGGTGACTGTTGGAGATCAGAAGTTCAGGGAACAAGCCTCTGGCAGACACTAGCTTCGAGAGCTTAGGTTCTCTTCCCACCAGGAAAAGAGATGTGAGGGAAGAAGGGAGGGGGTGGGAGCTGGAGTAAATCAACTCAGAGAAGCCCTCCCCTGCAATAACTATGTGTGATTACCTTCTGTTTTTCAGGCACTTTGCTAATGCTGGAAGGCAAATACCACACATTCCCTGCCCATAAGAGTCCCCGTGTTTCTGTCATGAGACAGACATTTCCTTGGGGGAGACAAATGACTAAGCATGAGATAAATATGAGGTCACCAAAAGGGGCCTCTAACTTCCCTTAAAAGGGGGAGGTTCAGCAGTCAAGAAACAGGAGACTCCAAAACTGAGACTAAACAGGGAAAGCATTCCAGAGATGCTGGTGAGATTCAAGAAACAACTTGTTCGGTATGGCTGGAGTTTGTAGTTTGTAATGGGGCAAGTACGAGGGCTGAGACTGAAGGAGAGAGAAAAGCAGAAAAGCATATGTTACTACGGTATTGGAATGTCAACAGTAAACCCCCATAGCCCTGCAAGGGACGATCCTGCGGCAGAGCACCCAGTGTCACACGGCTGTGAGCCCAGGTCCCAGGCCCTCTGCATGCACACACAGGCCATGATCCCAGGGCTCCTTCTTATCACTGCAATACTTATGCTGAAAAAAGCAGGGACAAGCACAATTGTAAAGAGTAATCAGTGTTGTGACTAAATAAACAAACGACACCTACGCATCCCATTCTGGGAAATGAGTCAAATTAGTGAAACAAGTTGAATAATCACTGCCAATGCCAATCTCAGCCGCGGTAGCCATGATGGTCATTTCTAGTTTTAGTGAGTGGCTTCGTGATCAGTGTTCATTCATACGAGTGAAGGAGAATTTTATGTTTATGTTTTATTTTCAGTCACACATGTAATACAACATCATTGTCAGGGAATTAAATAGTTTTGCAAAAATAAAAAACCTAAAGTTACTCTAAACGTAGAAATGGCTTAATATTTTGGTGTTATACACTTTCAGTCTTTCAGAAGTACATATATTTACACAAGCTATTTCTTCTCTCAGTTTACATTTGACTTTTTAATTTTTTTCCCTTTGTCCCCTTTTTTTCTTTGAAGGGGGAGCTAGTTTTGCTATATGGCCTGAGTTTTTTTTTTTTTTTTATTTCTTTTCCCCCCACCCCCACCTGAGGAATTTGGAAGGTGTGGTACCTGTCTTAAATTCCTCTGATAGTTACTATCAGATGTTTAATTAATACTAATGCATGTTTAAAATCTATGTTCTAAACCTTGGTTTCTCAAATTATGAATATTGAGGACAAACAATCTATTGATTCACCCTGTGTACAAGTGAGAAATTACCATACTGTCCTCCAGCTTCCCACACATACCACCCCAGCCTTCCAGTTTTTGTGATTCTAGTTTAAGATTGTTGTCCCAGTCTAGACCAACTGAATTACCGATTCTCATATGTGCGGACCTCTTGTTTCAATAATAATATTTACATTCTTCTTTGAAACTGTTATTTTAAAATGCTTATATTCCTCCATTTCCACACTCTTGGTTAATCTCAGTTATCATGAAGGACAGTAGCACTCTAGAGCCCTTTCCTGGCTAAAAATACTGTCTTGCTGCCTTCACTTATTATGGACAGCTTGGGCCGATAAAAAAATTCAGGAATCATAAAATCACCATTCTCCTTGAAAACCACTTAGACAAATGTCATTGACATCTTTGTCTTTCAGGGGGCTCTATTTCTTTGTCCAAGATTTTGAGAAGTGTCTTTTTCTTAGAGGTAATATTCAGTAGATCCAAGTGATTTTCTAATTTCAGTAAGTCTATAGTAAATCCTTTTAAACTAAAGATATTTTTTCATCTAAGGGAAATTTTCTTCCGTATAAATTTTTGAAATGATTTCTGTTGCCTTGGTTCTCATTACTGCCTCATCTACTTCCCTCATACATCTGCTGTGTATACTATGACCATGTTCTTAGTCCATCTTTTTTTTCTTTAATTATTTTCACTTGCCTTTTTCCTACATCTGAACTCTGGTGACTATCTCAAGTATGTGCTGACCTTGTGAGTTTCTAAACCAGATTAATCAGATGATTCAGCATCATCTCAGGATATTTTTGCAAATACGGATTTCTTAGCTTGACCCAAGACTCACTGAATCAAAATTTCCTACATTTGACCCTAGGAATGTATATTTTCATGCATTTTTCCCTAGCCTTCATATTTCTTCTTTTTTTCTATTTTCATACAAGTCGGCAGGTACATGTGCAGATTTCTTACACACATGTGTTGTGCAGTGGTGGAATCTGGGCTTTTAGTATACTCGTCCCCCAAATAGTGAACATTGTACCCAACAGGTAATTTTCCAACTCTCTCCTTCATATTTCTCATGATTACGTCACTTAGGGAACCACTGTCCCACTTTTCTAGTTTAATCTGTTTCATTAAGGGATGATTTTCCTCTTTACTGCTTTTCATTCAGCTTTAATTTATGCAATGGAATTATTTGCTTGCTTATATTCTTTTTATAAGATACCTTTTTATCTCAATCTGTTGCCTCATTGCCTGCCTTTCTGCAAGTTTATGTTTTGAACAATTACTTTGAGGATACATTAAACCTTTGTATTTCTCTTCTGATAAATCTCTTCCAAAGTATGATTATGTATATATAATCACACTTTAGGTTCTGGGATACATGTGAAGAATATGCAAGATTGTTACATAGGTACATACATGACAATGTGGTTTGCTGCCTCCATCCCCATCACCTATATCTGGCATTTCTCCCCATGTTATCCCTCCCCCAACTCCCTACCCCCTGCTGTCACCCTCCTAGTCCCCCCAACAGATCCCAGTGTGTGATTCTCCCCCTCCGTGTGTCCCTGTGTTCTCATTGTTCCTCCCCTCCATGTGTCCATGTGTTCTCATTGTTCAATACCCACCTATGAGTGAGAACATGCAGTGTTTGATTTTCTGTTCTTGTGTCAGTTTGCTGAGAATGATGAATTCCAGATTCATCCATGTCCCTACAAAGGACACTAACTCATCGTTTTTTATGGCTGCATAGTATTCCATGGTATATATGTGCCACATTTTCCCTGTTCAGTCTATCATCGATGGGCATTTGGGTTGGTTCCAGGTCTTTGCTATTGTTAACAGTGCTGCAGTGAACAGACATGTGCATGTGTCTTTATAATAGAGCGATTTATAATCCTTTCAATATATACCTAGTAATAAGATTGCTGGGTCAAATGGAATTTCTATTTCTAGGTTCTTGAGGAGTCACTATACTGTCTTCCACAATGGTTGAACTAATTTACACTCCCACCAACAGTGTAAAAATGTTCCTATTTCTCCACATCCTCTCCAGCATCTGTTGTCTCCAGATTTTTTAATGATCGCCATTCTAACTGGCGTGAGGTGATATCTCAATGTGGTTTTTATTTGCATTTCTCTAATGACCAGTGATGATGAGCATTTTTTCATATGTTTGTTGGGTCATATATGTCTTCTTTTGTAAAGTATCTGTTCATGTCCTTCTCCCACTTTTGAATGGGTTTGTTTGTTTGTTTCTTGTAAATCTGTTTTAGTTATTTGTAACTTCTGGATATTAGCCCTTCGTCAGATGGGTAGATTGCAAATATTTTTTTTCATTCTGTTGATTGCCGGTTCACTCTAATGATGGTTTCTTTTGCTGTGCAGAAGCTCTGAGAGTTTAATTAGATCCCATTTGTCTATTTTGGCTTTTGTTGCCAATGCTTTTGGTGTTTTAGTCATGATATCCTTGCCTATGCCTATGTCCTGAATGGTTTTACATAGGTTTTCTTCTAGAGTTTTTATGGTGTTCAGTCTTATGTTTAAGTCTTTAATCCATCTGGAGTTAATTTTAGTGTAAGGTGTCAGGAAGGGGTCCAGTTTCTGCTTTCTGCACATGGCTAGCCAGTTTTCCCAACACCATTTATTAAAGGGAATCCTTCCCCCATTGCTTGTTTTTGCCATGTTTGTCAAAGATCAGATGGTTGTAGATGTGTGGCGTTGCCTCTGAGGCCTCTGTTCTGTTTCATTGGTCTATATGTCTGTTTTGGTACGAGTACCATGCTTTTTTGATTACTCTAGCCTTGTATTATAATTTGAAGTCAGGTAGTGTGATACCTCCAGCTTTGTTCCTTTTACTTAGAATTGACTTGGCTATGCAGGCTCTCTTTGGTTTCATATGACATTTAAAGTGGTTTTTTCCAGTTCTGTGAAGAGGGTCATAGATAGCTTCATGGGTATTGCATTGAATCTATAAATTACTTTGGACAGTATGGCCATTTTCACAATATTGATTCTTCCTAACCATGAGCATGGAATGTTTTTCCGTCTGTTTGTGTCCTCTCTCATTTTCTTGAGCAGTGGTTTGTAGTTCTCCTTGGAAAGGTCCTTTACATCCTTTGTTAGTTGTATTCCTAGGTATTTTGTTCTCTTTCTAGCAGTTGTGAATGGCAGTTCATTCTTGATTTGGCTCTCTTTAAGTCTGTTATTGGTGTATAGGAATGCTTGTGATTTCTACATATTGATTTTGTATCCTGAGACTTTGCTGAAGTTGCTTATCAGTTTCAAGAGATTTTGGGCTGAGACGATGGGGTCTTCAAAATATACAATCATGTTGTCTGCAAATAGAGACAATTTGACTTCCTCCTTTCCTAATTGAATACTCTTTATTTCTTTTTCTTGCCTGATTGCTCTGGCTAGAACTTCCAATACTATATTGAATAGGAGTGCTGAGACAAGGCATCCTTGTCTAGTGCCAGATTTCAAAGGGAATGCTTCCAGTTTTTGCCCATTCAGTATGATACTGGCTGTGGATTTGTCGTAAATAGCTTTTATTATTTTGAGATACATTCCGTCGATACCTAGTTTATTGAGAGTTTTTAGCATAAAGGACTGTTGAATTTTGTCGAAGGCCATCTCTGCATCAATCGAGATAATCATGTGGTTTTTGTCTTTGGTTCTGTTTATGTGGTGAATTACGTTTATAGACTTGCATATGTTGAACCAGCCTTGCATCCCCGGGATGAAGCCTACTTGATTGTGATGGATAAGCTTTTTGATGTGTTGTTGCAATCAGTTTGCCAGTATTTTATTGAAGATTTTTGCATCTATGTTATCATGGATATTGGCCTGAAGTTTTCTTTTCTTGTTGATTCTCTGCCAGGTTTTGGTATCAGGATGATGTTGGTCTGATAAAATGATTTGGGAAGGATTCCCTCTTTTTGGATTGTTTGGAATAGTTTCAGAAGGAATGGTACCAGCTCCTCTTTGTATGTCTGGTAGAATTCGGCTGTGAACCCATCTGGACCTGGATTTTTTTGGTTGGTAGGCTGCCTCAACTTCAGCCCTTGTTATTGGTCTATTCAAGGTTACAACTTCTTCCTGGTTTAGGCTTGGGAGGGTGCAAGTGTCCAGGAATTTATCCATTTCTTCCAGGTTTACTGGTTTATAGGCATAGACTTGTTTGTAGTAATCTCTGATGGTAGTTTGTATTTCTGTGGAATCTGTGGTGATATCCCCTTTATCATTTTTTATTGCATCTCTTTGATTCTTCTCTATTTTCTTTTTTATTAATCTGGCTAGTGGTGTGTCTATTTTGTTGGTCTTTTCAGAAAACCAGCTCCTGGATTTATTAATTTTTTGAAGGGTTTTTTGTGTCTCTGTCTCCTTCAGTTCTGTTCTGATCTTAGTTATTTCGTGTCTTCTGCTAGTTTTTGAGTTTTTTTGATCTTGCTCCTCTAGCTCTTTCAATTTTGATGATAGGGTGTCAATTTTAGATATTTCCTTTCTTCTCATTTATTGCCATAAATTTTCCTCTAGACACTGCTTTAAATGTGTCCCAGAGATTCTAGTATGTTGTGTCTTCATTCTTGTTGGTTTTGAAGAACATCTTTATTTCTGCCTTCATTTCATTGTTTATCCAGTCAACATCCAAGAGCCAGTTGTTCAGTTTCCATGAAGTTGTGCAGTTCTGAGTTAGTTTCTTAATCCTGAGTTCTAATATGATTGCACTGTGGTCTGAGAGACTGTTATGGTTTCTATTCTTTTGCATTTGCTGAGGAGTGATTTATTTCCAATTATGTGGTCAATTTTAGAGTAGGTACAATGTGGTGCTGAGAAGAATATATATTCTGTGAATTTGGGGTGGAGAGTTCTATAAATGTCTATTAAATTTTCTTGGTCCAGATCTGAGTTCAAGTCCTGGATATCCTTGTTAATTTTCTCTCTTGTTGATCTGTCTAATATTAAGAGTGGAGTGTTAAAGTCTTCCACTATTATTGTGGGGGAGCCTAAGTCTCTTTGTAGCTCATTAAGAACTTGCTTTATGTATCTGGGTGCTCCTGTATTGGACGTGTATATATTTAGGATAGTTATCTCTTCTTGTTGCATTGATCCTTTTACCATTATGTAATGCCCTTCTTTGTCTCTTTTGATCTTTGTTGATTTAAAGTCTATTTTATCAGAGACTAGGATTGCAACTCCTGCTTTTCTTTGCTCTCCATTTGCTTGGTAAATCTTCCTCCATCCTTTTATATTCTGAGCCTATGTGTATCCTTGCAGGTGAGATGGGTTTCCTGGATACAGCACACCAGTGGGTTTTGACTTTTTATCCAATTTGTCAGTCTTTGTATTTTGACTGGGGCATTTAACCCGTTTACATTTAAGGGTAATATTCTTATGTGTGAATTTGATCCTGCCATTTTGATGCTAGCTGGTTGTTTTGCCCATTAATTGATGCAGTTTCTTCATTGTGTCGATGATCTTTACCATTTGGTATGTTTTTGGAGTGGCTGGTACTGCTTGTTCCTTTCTATGCTTAGTGCTTCTTTCAGGAGCTCTTGTAAGGCAGGCCTGGTAGTAATGAAATCTTGAGTAATTGCTTGTTCATAAAGGATTTTAATTCTCCTTCACTTTTGAAGCTTAGTTTGGCTGGATATGAAATTCTAGGTTGAAAGTTCTTTTCTTTAAGTATGTTGAATATTGGCCCCCATTTTCTTCTGGCTTGTAGGGTTTCTGCCAAGAGGTCCGCTGTGAGTCTGATGGGCTTCCTTGTGTGGGTAACCCCACCTTTTTCTCTGGCTGCCCTTAGCATTTTTTCCTTTATTTCAACCCTGGTGAGTCTGATGATTATGTGCCTTGGGGTTGCTCTTCTTGAGGAATGTCTTTGTGCTGTTCTCTGTATTTCCTGGACTTGAATATTGGCCTGCCTTGCTAGGTTGGGGGAAGTTCTCCTGGATAATATCCTGAAGAGTGTTTTCCAGCTTGGATTCATTCTCTTTGTCACATTCAGGTACACCTATCAAACGTAGATTAGGTCTTTTCACATAATCCCATATTTCTTGGAGGCTTTGTTCATTTCTTTTTACTCTTTTTTCTCTAATCTTGCCTTCTCCTTTTATTTCATTGAATTGATCTTCAATCTCTGGTAGCCTTTCTTCTGCTTGGTCGATTCTGCTATTGAAACTTGTGTATGGTTCACAAAGTTCTCGTGTTGTGTTTTCCAGCTCCATAAATTCATTTATATTCTTCTCTAAGCTGTTTATTCTCGTTAGCATTTCGTCAAACCTTTTTTCAAGGTTCTTAGTTTCTTTGCATTGGGTTAGAACATGTTCTTTAAGCTCAAATAAATTTGTTATTACCCACTTTCTGAAGCCTATTTCTGTCAATTCATCAGACTCATTCTCCATCCAGCCTTGATCCCTTGGAGAAGGAGAAGCATTCTGGTTTGAGGGGTTTTCATCCTGTTTGCACTGGTTTCTTCCCATCTTTGTGGATTTATCTACTTGTGGTCTTTGTAGTGGGTGACTTTCGGATGGCATCTCTGAGTGGACGTCCTTTTTGTTGATGATGAAGTTATTTCTTTCTGTTTTTTAGTTTTCCTTCTAACAGTCAGGCCCCTCTGCTCTAGGACTGCTGTAGGTCTGTTCCCGATCCTGCTCGCCTGAGAATCACCTGCAGTGGCCTCTACGTTCTCGCTAGGAACTGCACTCCAGAGCTGTTCCTATTTGGCCATCTTCTCTAGCAATCAGTATATGATTCTTTAATCTTTTTTATATTATGTTTATTTCTTCCTTTTGTGTTTAGGAACTTTTTTCATTCCATGTTGGGGACCTACTTTATAACTTACTCTTTAGTGGTGTCTTAGGTGACTTCTCTGTATCCCAGGCACTCTTAAGTTGTGATCTGCATGAAATGTATTTACATAGTAAGTTTTGTCATTCAGCAGCCCAAGGAGCGTGGAGAAGAGTCATGTCTGTGAGCAGCCCCAGTAGTAGAGCTTTGCTTTTGCATTTTTCTACATATCTAGGAACTCTTGCATCAGGACCCGTGTCTCCACATCTTATGTATGCTTAATCCAATGTAGCTACGTCTCGTGTCTTACATGAAATGTCTACCCATGCAAATTAGCTAGAACGTACGTGACTTGGGACAATATCCTGTCCAGTTCCAGAATGGTGATTCTATTCCTTTAGGAGTGGCCAACATTGGTCACAACTGAGTTAAAGAAAAATCCCCAGTTTTCATAGGAATTTTGTGTAGTTGAGTCATGTGCATTTTCTTTCCTACACTACACGTTACATGTTGTTGCATACAAGCGAGTTTCTTCCTTCTACAAATTGCCCTGGCCCCTGGATCTCAGCCCTCATTAATATTCCCATAGATGTTGGAGGAAGTTCACAAAAAAATTCAAGTAATAGCCAAAACTATACATAAACCCATCATTCTTTTGCAGTTATGATGACATAAATTGTGCTATATCTGTGCATTGGAAGATAAACCCTAATTAGCCACGTGCATCAATATAGATAAATGTTAAGAGGAAAGTTGAGCAGAAGAGTCAAATAATGGACAACATGCCGAAATTCCCATGAATTTCACAAACAGGCAAAGCTAAGCGGTACATTGTTTACACTAGAGATATATACTTAGGTGATAGAAGTGTTTGTTTTTTCAGTGGATAATGAACACAAGAACAGCATAGTGATTACTGTAGGTGGAGCGTGAAGGATGGGGATGAGGGAGATGCACTCCAGACCTTTGAAGATGCTACTAATGTTCTACCTCTTAAGGTCAGGAGCTAATGAATAGGTGTCTGTTTTACTGTGACTTTTCATAGTAATACTAATTTTTAAATGATTTTTAACTTAAGTTTTGATACAACTTAATTTCATTTATAATAATTTTAACCACAACAATTTTAATAACTCCTTTATATATATGATCATTTATAATATGAAAAAAAACTAAAAGAAAAATAAACCATGTAAGAGAAAAATTTGCCAAGACTGGCCACTCCCTGTCTCTTCTGTAGGCCACTCCACTGTGGCCTTAGATGACCTTACGTCCAAGATAGGAAAGGAGGTTCCGCAGAGAACCATGTTCCCTCCACCCACGTATGTTGCCCAACTTCCTCATTTAGCGATTTTTTTATACTTTTCCCAAATTTCTTCTACATAATCTTCAGTAAACCACAGTGCTGCACTCTTAGGAGATGACTTACATGTCTTTCCTCATTTTGAGACTGTTTACATGGCATCTGATACAGGTTTCTAGATGCTTATAAAATTCCTTCGTAAGCATTTTATATTAAAAATCTACTTTAGCACTAAGAGAAGCTTTTTCCTATTCCTCCTCCTCTTTAGATTACTGAAGGGAGGAAGATGGGATGCTTGCTTGCATGTGAAATCTTCCCTTAGAAACAAAAAATGTGGGTAGAGTTATAAACATGGTGATATGACCTGTGATATGGCTATGAACAAGGAAGAGCATCAACAGTGCTATGTGTGTGCTAACATACCAACAGCTGAGAACAGTGAGACTCAGTGAGTTCCATGACTTCTCACTCTTGATGTCAAGGGCAGAAGCTAAATTCAAACCCAGCCTGAGATCCACCCGCTGTGCACTACATCACACTGCCTGCTGCTTCAAGTATGTGGTCACTTCAAGTTGAAGACACATTCAGTCATTCAGCATGTATTTGTTGAGTACCTCCTATGTGCTGGGCCTGGTGCTAAGGACACAGCAATGAACAACACGTACCTTTTCACTCTTATTGTCACACTTAAAATATAGAATAGAACATAGGCATTAAAGAATTGCACAAATAGTTATTAAATAACAGTTGTAAAGAAATTGCTTTATAATTGTACACAAGGAGGGAACCTAGATTACCAGGTCATGGAAAGGATTTATTAATGAAGTGCTCAGTAATCTGAAACACAGTTGAAAAACTAGAAAAGCAGACAAGTAGGAGAGTAGCAACATAATAGAGGGCACAGCCCATAGGAAGAGCCCAGAGACTAGAAATAAGTTGGTCTGAAGAAATTAGCAGAAGTGCATAGTAAACAAGGCCCAAGATGGAAAGCAATACAATTGGTAACATCTCATAAAGCTACAATCAGGATTTTGGTTTCATTCTAAAAGTAAGGGCAAGCTTCTGTGGGGTTTAGAGAAGGGAGGAGGCATGGTCATGTCTATTGGTTGTCTACTCAAAAGAGGTGAAGAGAGCAGACCATGTTATTCCTGAGCTAAGATATGATCAGGAATTACTGATATATGTGAACTGTCTGTTACATTGTTATATATTTGCTTATAAATATGTAGTATCTATAAGAAGACTCTTTAAATGGGTGAAAATGTGTCACCCACAGTCTGCATTTTGAAGATAGAAAACAGATCTGGCAAACCTTAAAAGACATCCCTGGCATTCACAACTTTTCAAGCTGAAGATTTGTCTTCTGAATGGGAGATGTCAGGACCTTGGTGCAAGCCACATCAATCAGGCCATCTTTGCCAGTCAGATTTGCCCACCCTCCTGCCAAGGGGCCTTGAACCCTGGATACTACTTAAGATCTTCAAAGGGCCACAGATATGTGCCATATGTCAAAATAAGTAGGTCTTTATTCTAAATCAACATTTGATTATTATAGATCCTTATTCCATGATTTTAAAAGAATCCATTTAGAAGTCATTTTTAAGTATCAGAGAATTAATTTCAACAAAACTTCACTTGATTTCCTGCCATCTTTCCACCCTTCCTCTGACATTTATTTATTGTTCTTCTGTATAATGGGAGACTGCTGATTTTTCCCCAGAACAATCCACATGGAGTAATGGCTTAATTGACACCTGTTTATGGGGTGTCTATGGCATGGGGATAATATGTCTTATGCTTTGGATGTGAATGACAAAGACAGATGAGTCAGGTTTTCTGCTTTCAGGAGGCCTTAAGCCTTGGAAAAGGAAATCAGAGTATCCCAAAACACTGTGATGAAGGACTAGGGAAATGGAGAACACATTCTGGATTTTCAGTCGCAAGAAACAAACCAAGAGCACTTTCAATTACTTGGATCTCTGTCAGCAGGAATTATTTTTTTTAGGAGGTTGTTTTAAAAACAAAAACAAAAAGCTGCAAGCCCATGCTCCTGAAAAGTCAATCACATTAGAATTGTGGGCAGTCCATTCTTGCATTCCCTATTTAATTCCCTCACCAAGTCCATCTTTTTAAACAAAACTCTGAAGTAGCAGTGTATCTGTGGGGAATCATTTGTGTGTATGTCAGCAGGCCCCTGCATGGTCACTTTACAGAAGGGACCAAAATAGCTATTTTCTAGTTGCTTTCAGCATTGATTTGCTTCACTGTAAATGGGATGTAAAGCTGGCTATGTTAAGCCAATTATATCTAAGCATTTATATTTTGCTGCTAAATGGAATTATGTAGAAGGCATCCACCTGCCCCAAAAGAATGAAACATATAGCCATAATAAGCATTTCTTAATTAGACGATGCACCTTGCTGTCTTTATGGAGAGTGATTTATTAGGCAAGTTTTGCACCCCATTGCCATAAATTATCTGACTAACCAGGGAAACATATATGGGTCCAGCAGGATTAAGTTGTGTTTGATACTCAGGACAAACCCCCAGATACCTTAGAGTAACAACTCCTTAGTTGGGGAGCTAGAGGGAGGGTGGTGATCTCTACTAGGCATCAATTCATATACAGATTTATAAACTTTTAAATTCCTCACAGATACATAATCCTAAATAAGCTGAAATGTCTTTCTTTCCCTCTTCTTGGTACTTGTCATCCTCCTGGAAATCTAAAGTAACGTAAGTCACTCAGTCATCAGAGCAGACATGGAGTATAAGCAGGGGTATGCTTTAGGTGAAAAAATAGATAATCTTCCCCAAGCATCCCCCTAACTTGTGACCCTGAGTTTTTGGCTCCTTTTAGGAGGTGACATTTCACTGGTTTCCCCTAAGTCATGATAATTTTATGTCAGTCCTGGTCCTGGAACGGTTGCTTCTGAGTTCCTTATGAGAAAACTTAGTTGTCATTTGCATTTTAGATCCCTGCAGTGGATTGGCAGGCATTAGAGAGCTAATCCATCCTCTGGCGGTAATTCACAAATATATGCATATATCCATCCAATTCGACAGTGTAGCAGGGTGCTATTATTAAGAAATTGAAGCACCAGGTGTGATTAAATAAGATCACACATTTCATTCTCTCTTTAATTTCACATCATTCTTCAGCAGCTGAATCCATGGGCTCCTGGCGTGAAGTCAGCCAGCACCATGCATTTTTAGTATGCTCAGCAGAGCGCTGGCAAAATGTTTCCAAAGTAAGCCACCCTGCTGGGCTGTTGTGAGTCAAATCTGGTTTTGCCTCCAAATTATTCAGTATTGCTAGACCCAGTTTATTAATCCATTCATCTCCCTAGAGAGTAAGACTTCTGGTACTTTTACATCATTGATGTTCAATTTCAGCTAAAAATGCTTTCAAAAATAGAGAGGACTACAATCAAGGATAAAGAAACAATTAGGCTGCCAGGGTTCTGGAACTGAGAGCAATGAGGAGACTCTGGACAAAGGGCACCCGCTTTCAGTCATGATAAGATCTGGAGACCAAATGCACAGCATCATATCTATAGTAATAATACTGCATGGTGTAATACTTGAAATTTGCTAAGAGAGATCATAAATGTTCTTACCACACACACAAAAAAGATAACTGTGTGAGCTGATAGATATGCTAATTAATTGGATTGTGGCAAGCATTTTACAAGGTACGTATATGTCAAAACATCACATTTTATACCTTAAATATATTCCATTTTTACTTGTCAGCTATGCCTCAATAAACCTGGGGGAGCAAAGAAATAACTAAAAGAAGTCTTCACAGCTTCCTCCTCAGTCTTTCCCCTTGTTTCTTCTGCAGCTCCCCTTCCACCCCGACTCTGCTCTAGGATTAGGAGTTAGAAATGACATTAGTACTTTTCCTTTACAAGCATGTCCCAAGAAGCTACATTTGTGGCATTCCTGATGCTATTTTAAAAATGAAATTAGGGCAAGGAGGCAATTCTCAGATTAGGGTTCCGTTGTCTCATCTCTGTTGGTTAGCAGCAGACAGCGAGACTAAAGCAGCATCCCTGTGTTGAAAAGCAGGCAGTGGTCACGTGCATACCCAGCATACCAATAAGCACCAGCATAGATGCATGCTCTGGAGAGAAAAGAGTAGCCATCCCTTCCCAGCCATGTTTGCTCTTCTTTTGCAACAAGAGGCCAATCCCTGTGACCAGTTGTGAGTCAACTGCATAGCATGGTGTAGGTTAATTCATTCCACAAATATAGATTGAATACCCATGTGCCAGGTGCCGTTCTAGGCAGCAGTGAACATAGATGATCACTACTCTGATGAAGCTTACCAATGTCTATGGTACGACTTCTGCTTACCGCACCATTCTTATCTTCTCACCCCAGTGAAGTCTATTAACATCTAGGCATATAAAATAACTTGCAGTCCCATGAACACCATGCTCTTTTCTGCTTCTGTTTATTCTGGCCCATGTGACTGGGCAGCCTCCCTTCTACCCCTTTGTCTGTCTAACTTCAAGCCAAATGTCAGGTCTCACTTCCTCCATGTGCCTTCCCTGGTCTTACCCCTACTTTAAGTTCACAGCAATATCTTCTTGGTTTTTTTTATCCCTATTATAACCTTTTCAAGGGTAGGGATGGTGTCTTATTCATTATAGTTCACCTTCTGTTTGAGATGTAGTGGATACTCAATAAATATTTGTTGAATTAATTATTAAATTCATTTATATCCTTGAATACAGTCCATATGCACTCGTTTGCCCTCCAGGTAATCCTTGTAAGACCCACAAGATAGCTCTTAAATAGAAAGCAGAAAAATTGTGACATTTATAATCTTGATCACCTTAATTGCAGTCAGAATTAACAACTCCATGTACTTTCTTATGAAAATCACCTTCTCTCCCTGGTATGCTTTTTAATAAGAATGGAACCCCCTTGGCAAAATTAAATTGGAACTGTTAGAAATATTAGGTGGTTCTTTGTTGAAATTTCTTCTGGAGAATTATCAAGCCTGTGCCTTCCTTACTGAGTTTAAATTAAAATTTATTTAAAAATAAGGAGAAGAAGAAACAGACTTATAACTATTAAAAATCGACATGCACATAGATAAAAGTTAGAAGGCACTAGGCAAAAATGAATGAGCTGTCTTTGGGTAGTGGGATTAAGGTTTCATGTCCCTTCTGTCAAAGTGTGCTTTAGTATTTTATAATTTTATGGAAAAAGTATTAAAAAGAAAATAATAATCTTAAAAGAAGCCTCTATGTATAGGTTTTTATTTTATGCATATGAGTCCAAGTGAATTAATTAAAAGTTTTCCATGTGCAAACAAATATTGCTAGAGATGTTGTGTTGTGCTGATTTTTTTTGTTTTTTGAAATAGAGTCTTGCTATTATCCTCATTTTATAGAGAAGACAACTGAGGCATAAAGAAGACAAGGTCTCACTCTGTCACCCAGGCTGGAGTATAGTGGTGTGATCTTGGCTCACTGCAACCTCTGCCTTCCAGGTTCAAGTGATCCTCCCACCTCAGCCTCTTGAGCAGCTGGGACTACAGATGTGTGCCACCACACCCAGCTAATTTTTATATATTTTTTTTAGTAGAGATGGAGTTTTGCTGTGTTGCTCAGGCCCATTTCAAACTCCTGGCATCAAGCAATCCACCTACCTCAGTCTCGCAAAGTGTTGGGATTACAGGCATCGGCCACCACGTCAGGTGTAGGTTTTTTTAAATCTCAGAACTTTTTTCAACAAGATATTCATGCATTCATTCAACAGATATTAAACATCCTATGTCAGACATTCTACCAGATACTTGTTTTCTCTGTAGTAATAATGATGACAAATGCCTGCAGAACTTGTCACCTCCCAAAACTGTTCATTCCCATACATTAGATCTATCTGTCACAATTTATAGTATAGATAGGACATATGTATTAGTTAAACGAACTCTAGCTGCTGTATCAAATATATTCCAAAAAGTTAATGGCTTAGTTCTTTCTCATTTAACAGTCCTAACCAAAGGCTGCAGGTCAACGGGTGACTCTGCCCCCCCACAGTCATTTAGTACTCCAGTGTGACAGCAGCTCTACTGTCTTTAATGTGCCATTTTTGAGATTGCTCCAGTCCTTGCCATTCCAGCCTGACTAAAGGGTCTTGAGCAAGTAAACACAGGTTGCAAACATCACCTGTGTTTACATTCTGTTGACAAGACCTGAATCACACCCGCCTCAAGGGAAGTTTTGAATTACAATCTTGTCTTAAGAAAGAAAGAATGGATTTTGGTGAATAGCTAGCAGTCTCTGCCACAACAAATATTTTTAAATTGCTATCTGTAAGATGAAAAAACTAAGGCCCAGAGAGGTTGACTTGCATAAAATCACCCAGTTAAACATGAACAGTTAAACAAGAACTGGAAGTGTGGCTCCTGAATGCTAGATAAGTGTCTCTTCTAGCACTTGGATAGAAAACTACTGGCTTGGTGGAAACATTACCCATGGATATCAAATGTACTGCCTACATGAATGTGAACTGTTATACCACAGCCCAGAATTTTATATGCAGGTCTTGCTTTACTTGGTTCAGCCTCGGACAGACAGAAGGGTTATTCTAGTACATGAAAAGCTAAATGCTATCTTGTAAATATTTTAATGTAAGCAATGTGTTTGGCTTTCCACCAGCTCCAGAACATGACTGAGAACAGACTAATGAAACCCATACCCACATCAAAAGCTGATGCACTGCCCACAGGCACGTAGCCAGGGATCTCCCTTATAACTTCAGTTGCTCCCTATTCAATGGTTCATTTAGTGAATATTTATGAAGAGCTTATTATGTGGTGGACACATAGCAACAGAGGGGACCCAGACAGACACAGCTTCCTTTATTATGGTGCTCACTACAGACATAAGAACTAATAAAATGATCACAAATTGTGACGTAGAATGCTAAGAGAGAGAGTAATTGTGGGAGGCCTATTTCAGAGACACCTCTGAGAAGGATTTCTGAGGAGGGAGTTTTTAAGCTGAGTCCCAAAGGGTGGAGGAGTCAGTCAGGTGAAGAACAGGAGGGAGAAACTTCCAGATTGAAAGACAATGTGAGCAGCAGCTCTGGGGAAAGAAGAATGTGGTAAATGGAGGAACTGAAGGCATTCTGTGTGGCCAGGGGTATTGAGTGAGTGCAAAGTGGTCAAGATAATAATAGCTAAAGTATTCATTATTAATAGCTAAAGTATTCACAATCACCTATAAGATGACTTATTATTATCATCCTCATTTTACAGAGAAGGAAATTGAGGCCTAAGGAAGTTAAATAGTTAAATGGCTTGCCTAATGTCACATAGCTCGTAAATAGAAAGGCCAGGATTTAAACCCAAGGAGTGTAACTCCAAAGTTTACCCTACACACTATATTATGCTGTCATACTGCCATAGTAAGACTAAAAACCTTCCACTATTCACAAACAACTTTTCTCTTTCTTTTTATTTTTTCTTTTGAGACGGAGTTTTGCTCTGTTTTCCAGGCTGGAGTGCAATGGTGCAATCTTGGCTCAATGCAACTTCCACCTCCCAAGTTCAAGCAATTCTTCTCCCTCAGCGTCCCTAGTAGCTGGGATTACAGGTGTGCAACACCATGCCTGGCTAATGTTTGTATTTTTAGTAGAGATGGGGTTTCACCATATTGGCCAGACCGGTCTTGAACTCCTGACCTCAAGTGGTCCACCTGCCTCAGCCTCCCAAAGTACTGAGATTACAGGCATGAGCCACTGTGCCTGGACTACTTTTCTCTCTAACAAAAATAAAATAAAACCTCTCTTCTTTCTTAGCAAGGGATTCTTAGCCTGAGAACCCTGGATCCTTTCCTTTCTCAAGGAAACATGGATAGAATTCAGGAGGGCTGATGAATTTGGATAAGAAATATATGCATATATATATATATAATACATTATATAATATATCTAGAATATATAATGTATATTATATAATTTTTATATGGTATATATTATAATTAATATATATATATTCATCAACTTTTTGCTGAAATTCAACTTTTTTCTGTTATATATGTAGGGTACAAAACCTCAATGTTCTTACCAGTACATGTGACTTTGTCACCAGATCACAGCAATTTTTTTTATCATATAAAAGTTGCTGAAGATATCTAGAAATATTATTTGCACTCATCACTACTTTCAAATTATGGTATTATTCCTGCCAATAATAAGTGGATTGACAAAGACGCACATACATTGTTCTGTGATAGATTTTATAAAACTATTTTGATAAATGATTTTTCAATATAACAAATTGATTTTTATAATTTCCTATTATTCTTTTTGCATTTAAAAACATTCTTGAAAGAAACAAAGAAAATGAAAACATTCTTGAAAAGGGATCCAGAAGGTTCAACAGACTGCCACTGGAGTTCATGGCACAAGAAAACATTAGGGTCCCTTCCCTTAACCCTTTCCATATTTAAACTTCTGCCCTCCTTCCTCACTGTGCTAGATTTCTAGAGTTGTCCATATGAATTACCTGCATTCTGCCACATCCCATTTATTCAACTGTCTGCTGTTTTTAGACTTTCACTCCCAACTTTTTTTCACAAGATAGGCGTTCTGATATAACTGTAGTCCTCTGAAGTTAAATCAATACTGTGTGGTATTTCCTTTCCATGACATCTGCAGAATTTTGTCGCAATTGATCATTTTTTTCTTCAAGGCATTCTTTTGCTTCAGCTTCAGGAAATTCACTTTTCTCTTTTCCTTATCTACTCTGCAGTTTCTTTACAGGCTCCTCTACTAATCACTCCTTTAAAAATAATGATTCAGTGTTCTCCTTGGTGAACCACACCTACTCCTAAGACATCAAGTCCACCAATATGCTGATGATTCTAACCCTAGTGAGTTCTAAGCTTCCTTCCTGAATGCCAAGCTGTCCAATGAAGATTTTCACCTTTCTATCCCACAGGTGTCTCAAACTCATACACCAAAGTTGAACTCATGTATTATCTCAACCACCAAACCTGCTCTTTTCTCCTGCATCTGTGTTTTGATTATTGCCATTAGCCCCTTCACAATCACTCAGGATTACCCTCAGTTTGTTCCCTCTTTCTCACTCCTACTTCTGCTGGACGCATAGCTCCTGTTGATCTGCATCATGGAGGAAGGGGGAGCTGATCTGGCCTGAGAATGATGTGTAGCCCTGGAAGAGAAGCAAATATTCTAACTATAAGGGTTAGAAGCCAGGTGCAGTAGCTCACGTCTGTAATCCCAGTACTTTGGGAGGCCGAGGTGGGTGGATCACGAAGTCAGTAGTTAGAGATCAGCCTGGCCAATATGGTTAAACCCCATCTCTATTAAAAATACAAAAATTAGCTGGGCAGGGTGGTGGGCACCTGTAATCCCAGCTACTCAGGAGTCTGAGGCAGAAGAATCACTTGAACCCAGGAGGCAGAGCGAGGCAGAGGTTGCAGTGAGCCGAGATCATGCCACTGCATGCCAGTCTAGGTGACAGAGCAAGACTCCATCTAAAAAAATATATACAGATAAATTTAAAAAAGGGTTACAGCATAATATCAATTTATAAACCCTCGAATTTTCTCTGTAGTTTTAATTGTCTGGATTACAGCTTCTGCTAGGAGTTTGACAGCTCAGTTATGAATTCAAATTCAAATTGTGGTGGTTTGCCTCTCTTTCTCAGAGTGGAGCATGTTGAAAAACAAGACACCTGCCTCTGCCAGTATCACACAGAACTCCTTCCCTTGCTGGCTAGGAGTTTCTGAACTTTTCACGATTGGAACAGGGTGAAGGGAGGGAAATGGGTCAGGAAAGTTCTTACTTGATGAATACTCATAAGCGGACCCTTGCTTTTGAGGGCTGGCAAGTGTTTACTCTTTGATGGTTTCTTTAGACACTGCCACCATCCCACCACCCCCATTACTGGAGGTGGCTCACCTCTGGCAAATGCATCTGTGCCTTTCTACAAGTTTATGTTTCTGGAATATTCATGGTATATAAAGTATATGGTTTATATTCCTGGAATACTTGGAGTATTCACCTCCAGCTTTATGGCTGAGGTGTGTTTTTCTATTTAAGGGGACTCCCTCAATGGTCTTTCACTTCTCCATACTAACTTTTTCATGCAAGATGGTCCAACTCTTGCCCCAAGAAGCGCTGCTGTGGCCCTTTCCCTGTCAAACTTGGGGGCAAACTGTCTTCACATCGAAATCACTCATTTAGCCTGCCACCAGAGCAGTTAGCAAGCCACAGCTTCAGACTCTTTAGATTTCTCACTTTGTCCCTCAAGCTCCTAGAGACATATGTCACCTTGTTTGAGAGTCCCTTAAAGCCCCCTCCCAGGGTTGGGGTCAGAAAGGAGTGCCTCCTTCTTCTCTCCCTCAAGTAAATATAAGCAATTTAATATTTTTTCTATTTCAGTAGCTTTGGGAATACAAGCAGCTTTTGGTTACATGGATGACTTATATAGAGGTGAATTCTGACACTTTAGTGCACCCATCACACAAGTAGACTACATTGTATCCAATATGTAGTTTTGTATCCTTCACCCACTTCTCACTATCCTGAGTCTCCAAAGTTCTATATATCACTCTGTATGCCTCTGCGTATTCATAGCTTAGCTCCCACTTATAAGTGAGAACATATGGGTATTTGGTTTTCCATTCCTGAGTTACTTCACTTAGAATCATGGCCTCCAGCTCCATCTAAGTTGATGCAAAAGACACTATTTCATTCCTTTTTATGGCTAAGTAGTATCCCATGGTATATATACCATATTTTTTTATCCACTCATTGGCAATTGTGAATTGGGCTGCAATAAACATATGTGTGTATGTGTCTTTTTTATATAACTTCCTTTGGGTAGATACCCAGTAGTGGGATTGCTGGATCAAATGGTATAAACACTTTGAGTTCTTTAAGGAATCTTCATACTGTTTTCCATAGAGGTTGCACTAAATTACATTCCCAACAGCAGTGTGTAAGTATTCCCCTTTCACCACAACCACACCAACATCTATTGTTTTTTGACTTTTTAATAAAGACCATCCTTATAGGAGCAAGGTAATTTTAATTTCCATTTCCTTGATATTTAGTTATATTGAGAATTTTTTCATACATTTTTGGCCATTGATACATCTTCTTTTGAGAGTTATTTGATCATGTCATTTGCCTACTTTTGGATGGGATTATTTGTTTTCTTCTTACTGATTTAATGTGAGTAACTTAAGAGATGAAGGACTCTTGCCCACTCTTTTTTTATTGAAAATCTCCCTCTAAAATTTTTTCATTGATGTATACCACAGAAAAGTACACCTATATTAATTGTACAATTCGCCAAACTTTTGCAATTTGAATACCTATGCAACAAGCACACAGATCAAGAAATAGAACATTACTAGCACCCCGGAAGCTTCCTTGTTACTTCCTGGAAGCACACTTCCAGCTACTACCCCACCAAAGATAAATACAATGCCAGATTCTAATAGTAAAGAGTAGCTTCATCTGTTTTGTACTTTATATAAATGGAATCGTACATTATGTACTCTTTGTATCTGCCTTCTTCAACATTTTCATCATTAGATTCATTTATGTTGTCTGCAGTTCTCGATCATTTACTCGTTACTGGAAATTGTTCAACATGTGAGCATACCACAATTTATGCATTGCACAATTGTGGTACTTAACTAGTTTCCAGTTTGGGACTAGTCTGAATATAACTGGACACGTCTTTGGGTGAATGTCTTTGGGACATATTTGTGCATCTCTTGTGGTGCATACTCAGGGTAGATTTGCTGGACCACAGGACAGGTAGATTGTGTTAATACTAATTTGCTTGGGCTACCACAACAGAGTACTCTAAACTGGGTAACAACAGAAATTGATTTTCTTACAATTCTGGGAATTGGAAATCTGAGATCAAGGTGTCTGTAGAGTTGGTCTGTCCTAAGTCCTCTCTGCTTTGTAGATGACCGTCTTCTCCCTGTGTCCTCATGTGGTCTTCCCTCTCCTGTGTCCAAATTTCCTCTTCTTATAAGAAGTCAGTCATATTCGATTAGTGCCTATCCAAATCACCTCATTTTAATTACCTTTTTAAAGTTCTTGTCTCTGGCCAGGCATGGTGGCTCACACCTGTAATTCCAGCACTTTGGGAGGCCAAGGCAGAAGGATCACTTGAGGCCAGAAGTTCAAAACCGGCCTGGGCAACAGAGTGAGTCTTCTAAAGATTTTGGTCAGAAACAAAGGAAAAGAATCTTTTTGAGAGGCGAGATAATATAGTTATCTATTAAGTATGGGCAGGAAGACACTAGGTAAATGTGTGCATGAAATTAGTTTTATTCGACTTACTACATAAGGCAGAAATAAAAAGTTTTTAAGAAGTTTCTTTAAAAAAAACACACACACTATTGGACATTTGTCCCCCAAAAAATGAAAATCTATGTTCATACAAAAACTTGTATAGTAATGTTCATAGCCACTTTATTTGTCATAGCCAAAGACGAAACAATCCAGTATCCTGCAGTGGGTGTAAGGTTAAACGAAACAATCCAGTATCCTGCAGTGGGTATAAGGTTAAATAAACAGTGCTACATCCATACCATGGCACACCATTTTGCAATAGAAAGAAACAAACTATTGAAACATGGCAACAAACTGGATAAATCTCAAGGAAATTATGCTGAGTGGAGAAAAAGCCAATTTCAAAAGGTTATATACTCTATGATTCTCTATATATAACATTCTAGATGATGGCAAAAAAAAATGTTGGTTGCCAGGGTCAGGGATGGGCAGTGAGTGATGGATGTGGCTATGAAAGTATAGCACAAGGAAGTTCTGTAGGTGACAGAACATCTCTGTATCTTGATTAAACAAAGCCACGTGTGTGATAAAATTTTATAGATATGCACGCACACATACACACACACACAGGTGCTTGTAAAATTGATTGATTATACCAATGTCAGTTTCTTCATTTTGATACACACAGGACCTCCCTGTACATTTATCTGCAACTTCTTGTGAATCTATAATTATTTCAAAATAAAAAGTTAAAAAAAGAAGAAAGCTGGTGTATTTTATATCTTCAGGTTTCCACTGGCAACCACTGAGTCACATTACCCTGCTGAACAAATGGTATTTCGATTTTATTTTATGCTATAGAATTTATGAATTAAAATAGTTGAGCAGATACAGAAAAAATGCATAGAAAATGCCAAACCTATATTTGTTCCTTGATTTTAAGTTAATGGGGGATAGTGAGATCTGAAATTAGGAACATTTGAAGATGTTTAGAATTACACTCTATTTTACATTTGAGCAAGATTAAAGACACAAATCACTCCACCAAGAACCTTGACTTTAAATCTCTTCCAAGTAAATATTCAGAATTATTCATCAGCATGAGATCTCCCCTCTATCACCTCTCTCCCTCTACACACACACACACACACACACACACACACACACACAAACACACACACGCACACATATACGTACATGTCAAAAAATAGTCACATTTCAATACGAGATAATCGCTAAATTTCTATCAGAAATGAAAACCTTTATACATTTCAGCATCTGTTTTTTCCATCAAATCATAGAAACCAGGGTAAATATTTCAGACTTAGGAAAAAATGCATAATGGGATCACAGGAGATGTTCTCTTCAGAAGTATGTAAACTAACTGTCTCTGGTTCGCCTTTACTCCCAGCTACCACTATCTGTCTAGAAGAACCATATTTCTCTTTGGAGTCTCTTGTTATACATTCTGTCTGTTATACCAAAAGGTCCCAATATAGCACACTTTCTATGGATAGAGAGAATTCTTTGTTAATTTTGACATACTTCTTAATAAACCTTAGCCCTTTGGGGTTGTCAAAGGAGTCACTTCAGGGAAGTACCCACAGAAAAGGAAGAGGGAAGATTGGCAGGACTCATATTCACATCCTGGAGGAACTCTGAAACGACCACTGCAGCTGTTGCTTTGTACTTGGCCAAGTGGAGAAATATAAGTGAAGAAAACACAGATTAAGTTCTCTCAAATTGTAAATCAGCAAATTGCCATCAGATTATCCAGTTTTCCTCCCTGCTGCTCTCACAACTGCATATCATCAGAGTTTTGAGCTAATATGTCAGTACAGGGGCATGACGTGGTTTACATTCCACATGGATTTCTCATTTAGATATGTGAGTGTTTAGGAGAGAAAATACCTTCCTTAAATCCCACAGCAGATATGTGACAGAGAGGGCATCTCTTAAATACTTCCTATTAATGGTTTTGCACCAGTGTCTCTTGATGGAGGGAAAACTCCAATCTTGAGACCTATATAATATAATCTCCTCTTTGGATGTAAATTCTCAGTTTTTCTATGGTTGTCTCCCTTCCAATGTGACTTAGTCATCTTAAGAAAGGACAAGTTTCCTTAGTAGTAACTATGGGAATACTGTTATTTCATTTAATACCAAGTCAAGGTAATTAAGTTTCCCTTGCTCAGTCTCTATATCATCTGTGAGTTTAGTCTGGAAAGATCAGGAATTTTGAAGTTTACACAGCCTTTGAACCCAGCTTTGATTCTTACTAGATGATTCTTACTTGGACTCATTATTAATCTTTCTGAGACTCAATTTCCCCAGTTGTACACTTTAGATAAAATAATTATCAAAAATATTGTTGTATTAGATATATTAAAAATGCATAGAGCATGTCCTGCATGGATATTCACTCTACAAGTGGTTTAATAAAAGCTGTAGTTAGAGATGGCCATGGTGGGGATGGTAGAAGCAGATGCCGAGGGATGAATATACATATTTAAATGAGGAGGAGAAAAGATTACCCCCATATCAAATGATATTCTGAGGCACTACATAAGTAAATGTTGTAAAAGCCCTAAGAGTTTAGACAACAGAACAAAAGAGAAGAGAAAGTGGCTTCATGAGATGGGATGTGATCTGGACCTGGAAGGATGTGAGAATTAGAGACATGGAGGGGATGAGGGCAGCCTTTCAAATAAAAATCAGCAACAGAGGCTGCAACTGATAGATTTTGTCTATGAAATTCTGAAGTATTCAGAGACAGGAGTAGTGTAGAGCAGCAGTCAGAGGGTGTTTATATTTGATGCAAGAACAGATAAACAGCCAAAAGCTCTGCAAAGCTATATAATATGATAAAAGTAGGCATTGCTAAAGATTAAGAGAGCACTACAAGGTATGTGGGGAAAGGGGAGAGACCTCTACATGATGATTAAAATAATCCAGATATGAGATGGTGAAAACGTGTAAAGGTGTAGTGATCCCAGGAATGCAGAGGAAATAGCAAGATGCAGGCACATTTCTAAGGCCAAAAAAGGTTGAGGACGCCAACTGATGTCAAGCCCAAATACGAAAAGAATCATAGGATGGTAGTAAAGACAGAACACTCAAGAGAAGATAGATAATTAACTGTCTTTTGGACCTATTGAGTGTGAGGTCATAGTAAAACATAAAACTAGAAATAATTGACACACTGTTGGAGATATGATTGGAGGTGTTTAAGGGAATTAATTAGAGAAAAAGCCTTTGTTGTCAAAAAGGATGGTTATTATTGAAATCAAGTGAGAAAGTAGCTCTCTCAGGAAGAGAAAATACAGAGCTGAAGAGAACAGAGTTTCTCAGAAGGAGGGGTATGGTACAGAGATGGAAGTAGAAAAATAAACCAACTAAGAAAACCAAAAGAACGTTCTTTTCTGAGAGACAATGAGGGCCACGGCCACGATATAGACCCCAAGTACACATGAGCCTCAGAATTTATGTCTCATTTTCAATCACCTAGACCTGCTTCAAAATTAATCCGAAACTTTGGATAAGCCTAGCACAACTATATCTTACACAGATGCTCTAAACAGAGATCAGCAAACTTTCTATAAAAGGCTAGACAGTTAGTGTTTCATGCTTTGTGGGCCAGATAGTTTCTGTTGCCACCACTCAACTCTGCTGTTGTAGCACAAAAGCAGCCATAGACAAATGTAAATGAATATGTGTTTGGCTGTGTTCTCATAAAACTTTATTTATAAAAAAAAAAGTGGGTGAGCTAGATTTGGCTGCAGGCCATGGTTTGCTGACCCTTGCTCTAGAATGCATATGACCATAACCCAAGTTTCATTTTATTTTCTTCTGAAATTCTTTGATCATATAAGGAAGCAGTGATGTAATAAAAAAGAACAAGGATTTTGAAGACTGCAGATTTTCCCTGCAATCTGATAACAGCTATAAGTCCTGTATCAGATGCTTTGAGCAGTTCGCTCAATCTTTCTGAGCCTTGCCTTTGTACTTATAAAATGAGACTAATTATCCTGACTTCACAGGGCTGTTGTGAGAATTAAATGAGGTAACAGAGTACATTTAGTGCATTGTTGAGACTAGCCAAATGCTTATTCCTATAAACATGCATTAAAATCTTTCTACTATGTCATAGGTACCAATCAAGATACAGAGGATACAAAAATAAAGATACAGACCCTGCCCTCAGCAAACTTTCTATCTGGTAGGAATATTAGTCAGGGCTCAAGTGAAGGAAATAGAAACCACATGAGTTATTTTCAGCAGAAAGTATTTAATATAGGGAATTAGGTGCTTACAATATTGTTGGAAGGGCTCAAAGAAGTCCAGGTTCTTCTCTGGCATTCTAGAAATGACTTCTGAACAAGACCATTCATCTGGCATTGTGAGGACAGCAACTCTCTGCCTCAATAAGGGAAGGTAGGAATTCACGGGAATACTAGGGAAATCACTGAAGTCAAGAGCATACTCACCTTGGCAGTGATCCAGGGATCAGAAAACCACAGGTATTGCAACTGCCACTGTATACTCATGAAGTCCTCGCTGTTCCTCAGAGCTCTGCCACATAAAACTCAGTGTCTTCACAGCTGTGAGTGTGCAGCCTCTACCTTACTTTATCTATCCAAATCTCACAAAAGACTATATAATTTTCTGAACCTTCAATCTAGCTGCAAGGGAGTCTTGCAAATTTAGTATTTGGTTTTATAGCCTCTTCAGTACAATGAAGCACACTAGAGACAGACTAGAATAGATATCGAACACCACATACTCATGGAGATAGAAAAACAAGCAGATAAACTGACAATATTAGATCTGAGGCATGAGTGGTAAAAAAACGAGATCAAACAGAGGAAACAGGCAGTATAAAAAAAGAGTGATTTTTTTTTTCTAACTAGAGAGGCAATATCTGGGGTTGAAGGATGAATAGAGTCTAAAGAGGTGCATAGGAGAAAAACATTCTGAGCAGGAAAAACAGCATCAGCAAAAATGTTAGTGCTTCTTCCCATCCTCATTCTTGAAAGTGACAACAAACATCTTGGGTGTAAATTTCTTGTTGTATAAGGAAAGTAGGGGAAGCTTTAAAGCTTTATTTCCTTTAATAATTATTAAATACCTTCAATGGGCTCTGCAACCAGAGAGTATGTTTCAAGAATGCAGGTCTGTTGTGTGTCATGGATACAAGGATGTGCTGAGAGGAGGATAGTGGGGAGAGAGAAATTAATACCCTTAAACATGAGCATAAATTGTGATAACACAAGACAGGAAATATGGGACTAATGTCATCAGAGACCCAGGAACCAAGTGAGGAAGGTAAGGGGAGCCTTCACGGAATTTTTTTTTTTAAAAAAAGAGTAAAATTCTAAGCAAAGAGAACTCCCTAAGCAAAGGCCTACAGGTCAGATTTTTTTTTAGGCTTCTGAGTATATAAGGGAGTTGTCATATTCAAGTCTGAAAAAAAAAACTTAGGAATAATCCTTAAAGTACTAAAAGAAGATCTACCATTTGATCTAGCAATCCCACTACTGGGTATCTACCCAGAGGAAAAGAAGTCATTACATGAAAAAGATACTTGCACATCCATGTTTATAAGAGCACAGTTTACAATTGCAAAAATATAGAACCAACCCAAATGCCCTTCAACCAAAGAGTGGATAAATAAAATGTGATATATATATACATACACACACACACACACACACACATACATATATGCATGCTATGGAATACTACTCAGCTATAAAAAAGCATGAAATAATGGCATTTGCAGCAACCTGGATGAAATTGGAGACCATAATTTTAAATGAAGTAGCTCAGGAATGGGAAACCAAACATTATATGTTCTCACTCATCAGTGGGAACTAAGCTATGAGGATATAAAGGCAGAAATAGAATACAATAGACTTTGGGGATTTGGGAGAAAAGGTGGGAAGGGGGTGGGGAATATAAGACTACACATTGGGTACAGTGTACACTGCTCAGGTGATGAGTGCTCCAAAATCTTAGAAATCTCCACTAAAGAACTTATTCATGTAAACAAACACCACCTGTTCCCCAAAAACCTATTGAAATAATAATAAAAGATTTAGGAATCAAGAAAGATCTTATCCTTGAAGTCTTTGTATCACCAAAAATTTGAGCTTATTCTATCTGTAAGTAATCATTTGAATTGTATTGATTATTTCCAGAAGCATGACCATAATCAAAATAAATTTTAGGAACATTTATAGGATGGTGTGACAAGCAGGATGCAGAATAAAATGGGGGAGAGGCTGCAGGCGTGTTAAGCAGCTATTACAACTTGCCATCTGTGCAGTGGAGGGGGTCTGAACTGAGTTGTGATGGAGAAAGTAGAAAAAAAGTATCATGTGTACAACATATTCCTTTTTGAAAATGAAAGGCATTTTTTTAGATTCAAGTCTGAAAAATAAGTGACATCGACTTTTCAACATCTTTATTTTCAAGAATTTTACTCACACATTTAGCTGGGAAAATACTGTGTGATGATGGCCCTGATGCCTGGTAGAAGGAGTAAGTATTGCTCATATCTCGCCACCAACATTTACCCATTCTGCTGGGGTCAGTTACTTAATTTCTGAAGCTCATTTTCCTCCTCTGCAAAATGGGGGATGAAGCAGTGCCTAAAACATAGGGTAGTTGTGGAAATTAAGTAAGAGTATTCATGTAAAGTGCTCAGCACAATACCTTGCATATAATAAGTGCTCATACAGTAAGTTTCATGGTATCATTGCCATTGTCATCATCACCATCAATCATCATCATGTGGGGAAGGTGAAGTCAGGGGTTGTAGAAGAGTGGAAAGAGGAAAACTTCAGAGCCAAACAACCTGTAACAGGTTCCTGGCAAGAAACAAATGCAATGTTCAAATGATTGAGTGATTTGGAGAATTTAATGAAGAAATGGCTATGTTTTCAAAATTTACAAGGACAAGCTGTAGAGAAACAAAAAGTTAGCATACTACCTCATCCTAGTTAGAGAGAAAAACAGGAATTACCAATTATCAGCATGAGGTTTGATGTTCTGTCTAGCAGAATGGGAAGAGTTACAGGAACTTGGAAGAAGATAGTCGTTGGAAAGAGCTAGCAACAAGGGCTGTGACCTTTGGTCAAGGGCAGCAGCGATGGCCATCTGCAGTGAAGAAGGCCAGGGGAAGAAACACCCTCACCTCACCCTCCTCCTTCTCTCCAGTCTTTTCCCAGCACTTCACATTGGGAGAACCCAACCCAAACAAAAACCAGAGGCAGAGCATCCCGTGAGACATTCTATACAGGTCAGCATCTGGGAGCACAAAGCACGACGAAGAAGGGTATAGCACAAAACTGTACAGAGGGATAAACCAAATGTATTTAGCACACACACCCAGCTTTAAAGCTACATTGTAACTTTAGGCAAATTGCTTAATTTCTCTGAGCCTCAGGTTGCTCACTGTAAAACAAGGGTAACAATAATAATTATGCAGGTTTATTGCAAACATAAACTAAAATGATGTCTGAATTATGCCTAGCAGAGCCACAGGCATGTGTAGACATCAATTAATGTTCTCTAATCCCACCTCCAGCTGATGACAGCTCTCTTCACTTGTGGCTGCTTTACAGCCTTTATGAGCTCCCCAGAAGCAATGTTTCTCATCGTGTGGTCCATAGACCACGTGCTCTAGAGGCACGTGGGGTCCTTTTGAAGAGACAGCTCATGGCCCCCACCCCATCCAACTAAATCATGAGTGGAAGGATATGAATCTTCATTTCAGACAAATTTCCCCAAATGATTTTCACACACACTGACATTTGGGAACCACCATTCCAGAAGTCCACATTTCTAATTGACACCCACTTGAGTAATGTATAGGTGACTTTTATTTATGCTTGACAGTCATTAGGTGCAGTTACAGCCCATCAGCTCCATGAAGAGGGACTGGCAGACTAGGACACTAATGGCCTGTCTTGTGATGTTAGGTCACGCTAGTTCTCCATTTTACTGACTTTATTGATACCCAAGGAACAATGTTCCCAGGCTTTTAATTAAAAATTCCCTAACATTCAGGCTTTAATCATTTTCTAGGTTGGATATCAGCTTGGTCAGTGGCCAGACCTTACCTGGCTTTCAGAGAAAACTTAGTAGGCAAAGCAGAAGCTGTTAAAAGGCATAAAGCTTTTTGAAAGCTTCCAGATGAGCATATGTCAATTCCAAGTACAAACAGGAGGAGGTAAAAACTTAAGATCGGAAGATCAAGGACCTTGCTTTAATTAAGTAAAGAAAGGTACAAGAAAGTTCATCAGCAGTCTAGGACAGACATAGAGCTCACAATTTGGATCCTGAATTGGTTAGGATTCAGCTGCAATAAGCACAGACTCAAAATAGCAGCCGCTTAGACAAAAGAGAATTTTATTTGCTGCTCATGTAACATTGCAGAGGTAAGAGGAGGAGGGCTGCGGTGGAGGCTTTACTCCAGAGTTCTCAAGGACTCA
Source organism: Ateles fusciceps (assembly GCA_036589455.1). Taxonomy (NCBI): domain Eukaryota; kingdom Metazoa; phylum Chordata; class Mammalia; order Primates; family Atelidae; genus Ateles; species Ateles fusciceps. The sequence goes on along the minus strand of JAZHEH010000045.1, from coordinate 5,328,779 downwards.
GGTTCCCTCTAGCTTTCAGTCTTGCCCTCCCTAGAATGAGGTCCTTGTCCTTGTGTTCCAGGATGGAACTCCGGTGGTCACATTTATGCTCCAAACCGCAGGAAGAAGAAGAGAAAAAAGTGCAGAGGATATGGAACAGCTGAGTTTTAAAGAAGGTTTAGAGTCATCCATGCAACACATCTGGTTCCATCACTTTGGGCAGAACTTGTGCACATGGCCATGCTAAACTACAAAAGAGGCTGAGAGGCAGAATCGTAGCTAAATATTCTTATTAGGTGGATTATATATTGAGGACAACCAGGAGTCACTACCTCACGTTCTGTGTCCTAAGAAACTTTGAACCTTCTTTCTCCAGTAGAAGATTCATCAGTGAGGTTCCAGTCAGGAACACTGATGCCATGCCAGGTGTTTTGAAGAGAAGGAACATAATGCAGGGAATTGACAGCACAATTGATAAAAGAGTTGCATCTTGAAACTTCAAAAATGAGGCAGCCCAGAGATTAGCAACAGTAGGAAGTGTCTACCTTCCCTGGAGCTGGAAGGACAAAGGACAAGGCAGAACCTCGAAGTAACAGGCTGCCTGGTGGGACTGGGAACCCAGTGAGCTATTGCAGTAGGAGCTAGAAGCAGGAGGAGATGCAGCCACTGGCAAAGACGCCACCAGATGCAAAGTGATAGAGAGAGGGATATTCCCTCTTCTGTCCCGTGGTCTCCTTCCAGTGCTTCACGTTGGCTAAAACTACCTGGAAGGTGTAGAGCAAGGGAGTGTAGGCTATGTCGTGTCACACCAACAGCGTAGGCAAAGAAGGAAAAAGCATGGATCTAAAAGCAAACAGGTGAGTGACTGGAGCAACACCCAAACCCAAGTTGTGGACCTGGATAGATTAGTAATCACTGGGACCTTTCTAGACATTATTTCTGGATGAACTTGACAAATTTGTAAAGCAAAAGAGGATCCTTCTGTGGAAAACAGGAACTCACACAGATACTTGTACACAATGTTCACAGCAGCATTAGTCATAATAGACAAAAGGTGGAAACAGCCCAAATGTCCGTGAACAGACAAACGCATAAATGGTATGTGGTATATATATATATACAATGAAATATTATTCAGTGTTGGAATTCACTCAGGGTGGCTGGCAAAATATTAGGGAACTATTAGAGAAAGTTAGATTATAGTCTCTTTTGGAAGGCCAAAAGGTTTTAGTGGAACTGGCTGAAGGCAGCCAGTTCATTATGTTAGAATTTTAAGTCATAGGGTAAAAGACTAGGGATAACGAAAGCTTCCCCAGTTAAGTCTGTTTACCCCACATCCCTTTGTCTCTACTCTACTGTTTACTCATGTAAACTTTGTGCTGGATGGTCCTATCAGGAGGAGGTCGAAGGGGATTCACCTGTTAATAGTGTCTACTTTGGACCCCGGAACCAAAAGCTTTTATCATTCATAAACTCACTCTTTTAACCATGTTAATTATCCACAAGCATGTTGACTTAGAACCTCTGTCATTAAATCTATACTGAATAAATGTGAGGAGGACAGGGAGTCAGGGTCGGTTGGCTCCAATCGCCATCTGAAAGCAGTTGACAACCATCCCTAGCCCACTGGAAATCATTGTACTGGGTGTGAGAGTGCATTCACTCATCCGTCACTGAGTAGGGTCTGCAGGACAGACCTCCACAGGTGTTGATCAAAGTCTCAGGTGGTGACTCCAACTGACTGAGGTCTCAGGTGGTGACCCTGACATGACTGAGGTCTCAGGTGATGACCCCAGCATGATCGAGGTCTCAATTCAGCCATAAAAAGAAAGAAAAGTCTAATTCATGCCATAACACAGATAAATTTTGAAAACATGCTAAGTGAAATAAGCCAGACACAAAAGGACAAATATTATATGATTTGATTTATATGAGGTACCTAGGTTAGGCAAATTGATAGAAATAGAAAGTAAAATAGAGCTTGTCTGGAGCTGGAGGGTAGAGAGTAATGGAGAAGAATTATTTAATGGGTTCAGAGTTTCTACTTGGGATGAAAGAGTCCTGAAAAGGGATAGCAGTGATGCTTGTACAACACTGTGAACATACTTAAAGCCACTGAACTATACTATCTTTTTTTTTTTTTTTTTGAGATGTAGTCAGTCTTGCCCAGGCTGGGGTGCAGTGGCACAGTCTTAGCTCACTGCAACCTCTGCCTCCCAGGTTCAAGGAATTTTTGTGCCTCAACCTCCCGAGTAGCTGGAATTATAGGCACCCACCAATATGCCTGCTTAATTTTTGTATTTTTAGGAGAGGTGGGATTTCATGATGCTGGCCAGGCTGGTCTCAAACTCCTGACCTCAGGTGATGCACCCACCTTGGCCTCCCAAAGTGCTGGGATTACAGGTGTGAGCCACTACAACCCAGCCTGAACTGTACATTTTTAAAAGGTTGAAATGGTATTTTTTTTAAGTTTTAAAAGATAAGTCATTTTTAAAAAGAGGTTCTTATGCTTTTCAAATGTATTTACTGATTGAAAATCCCTCCTGGAGCAGATGAATGTTGGTAATGAAATAACAGAAGCTGCTGAAAGGACAAAGCAGTGGGATCAAAAGACTAGGAAGACTTAGGAAGACTTAAAAACCAAAGCAACACCCATCTCCGTTTCTAAAAATTGTTGTGATGTTTCAAAACACTTTCTCACAGAAGAAATATTATCTCCCCATTTCCCAAAGTGAGCTTGATATGACCATGAAGCGTAAGTATAACTTAGTGTGAAAAAGCAGAGGCCAAATAAAAAATTCAGGAAAAATTGAGTGTCCTCTCTTTATAGGGAGCCCCTGAAGACTTGGAATAGGTAGCTTCACAAAAGAATAGGAGAAGAGCAGAGAACCCTGGCCCACAAAAGCTCCTTTGAAGGATGGAGATAACTAGAAAGGCTCAATTTCTGGGTACCGTGTGAACAGAGAGTAGAGGGGAGTCAGGAAATACTCAGCTGTGTCAAAAGCAGCCCATAAATGTCATCAGGGATAAGCCCTTGAAGATGGTTGTTGGCTTTTATAGCCAACAGTGCAGAAGGTCATTGCCTGCTTAGCTAAGGCCGTTTCTGTGAAAGGAAGAGGAATTCAAACTGGAATGGGATGAGTAGAAGAGTCTTTCCTGCATTTCTTCCTCTGCTGGGCTCAAGAGAAGCAGTAAACAAACCCTATTCCCAGAACTATCCTGACAACATTGATGATGGCGGTACACAAATTAGAAGGTAAACAAAAAGCCATGTTAATTTCAGGCTCCATTAGAAACACAGGCAGGGGAAAAAAAAGGCAACATCTGCCAAACAGAAAAGGTCAAAATTAGAAGGGAAAGAATCTTTCTTTTTGAGATCCTAAGAATGTCCTGCCAACAATGAAGGCAGAGAAAGATTTTGTTTCCTCTTTCTCTTTTGTCAATCATAGAACTCTAAAACAAATGCTCTTGGTAATGCCTTCGCTAATCAGATTTGTGGAGTAGAATATGGCCTCCATGTTCTCTCTTCCAGTGAAGGAAACCATACAGCATTTGCAATATCACCACGGGATTCCATTCCAGAGCTGTCTTCTATTTGTCTCTAGCGTACAGTTGTTGTTTTTGTTTATAAGAACCTCCAGTAATGTTTATGACTTTAGCAGCATGCATAAGTATTATTCATTTGAAGACTCCACAACTTAAGTTGTCTCTGACATGAAATTGGCACAATATGTCAAAGAGACCTCGGACCCTTCAATCCATTTGTATAATGTGTTGCATGCTCCAGATAAAGTCCAGGAAATGCACACATATCCTTCTCTTGCTTTCCTGTGTTGAAGGGGATGATACTCAAATGAAACCAGATATCTTTTGTAAGTTCCTTTTAATGTGATGGCAGTGAGAATTTTGGGTCTTTGATGATGGATGAATCTTCATTTATAAATGTAAAGCCGTATGTATTAACTTAGTTTCCTTCCAGGCATTTTGTATTAGTGAATATCACATATGGCTTTATAATGCTCCAATACCAGATGCCTAGTTGCACTTTGATTTAATATACGCTAGGAGAAAAGACATATGAGAATTTCACTTTAACTTTTTGCCTAGATAATAGATGAGAGGTTCTATCCCACCTGGAGGTAAAGGATTGGTCTTACTCATTTCTCGGGCTTCTCTCTGGATTATATGAGTCTATGCTATCTTTTTCCCAGAAGTATTAAGTTTGAAGACTTGATCACCAAGTGCAATTAAAGCTTTCCTCCCCCCCAAAATTAAATAGACATTTTTAAACACACATACACATTTCAAGATCAACAGTTCCCTTTTGAGCGTGGAAATATAGCCATTGCTGAATTACATTACTGGACTGAACTCCAGGTGTTAGTTACAGTGGAAAGTAAGAGATTGTAGGAGACTCTTTTCTTAGAACCAGGACATGGATTATGGCCTGGATTTGATTAAGTGTTGCTTATGGCACTGTGCAGGCTGATACTTAATTATATTCAGTTTAGCCCTTTATTATATATCATCTCTTGTTATTCTCCAAATGTTTTAAATATGCTGGTCTTGTTTTCTCTAGCTCTGTTGTAAGCTCTTTGAGATCAGAGCTAATATCACACAGTACATACTCAATAAATACATTATAAATAAATTTATGAGCAAAGGACTAAATGAATGTGACTACAGATTCGAGGTGCTACTGTTCACAATACAAGATGTGACCTTAAAAATTGAAGAAAAGTGAGCAACTGGAGGGGAGGAGGTTTTCCTGTTGTTCCCTGAAAGGCATCCAAATTCTCCTGAAGCTTCCATGAATAAGATGGAGGTTTAATTTTTCTCTCTCTGGTCCTCTGCTCTTTTAATCTGTTCCAGCAAAAAAATTTCAAAGATCTGATGCTAGAATATGTTGTGAAGAGTTTTACCTGAATGTAGTATCTGTGTATTTATACACTGGGCTTATTCTAGGCCCTAGCCGGAGTTTTTTTAATTTTCTCAGTTTTTACTGTCATCTTCTCAGTGTATTATCTTTGCCTTCTTTGTGACAACCTATTAGGATACCTGTTTGAAATGAGATGTTTCTGAAATACTGGTCATGGACTCTACCCACAGGGAATTTTTGTAAGAATAACATACAGAATTAGCAGCAGTGATTCCATCTGAGAAGTATAGAAATACTGAAGAGGAGAATGTTTACTTTTATTCTGTATGCATTTATACAATTCACTTTTATTCAGGAGCCTGTAAGACTTTCATAATTTAAAAACTAATTAAAAAATAAAATATATCCAACACGACAGATACCATTTTAGCAGGTCTGAATAATAATTCATGAACTCTTAAGGCAGTTTGCCTATGCATACATTTACCATAAACAGAAGAACAACTTGATTGTTTTAAAAGACACATTTAATGAATCTAGTCCTCCAGCTTTCAAAGCAACTTATAGGTGTCCATGATTAAGTACTGGTTAGTGACTCATCCTGGTATCCATTTATGGGGATATGATGGCTGAGCTGCTTTTGTATCTGTGTCTTTTGGCTTTGAATGACCCACCCTCAATGAGCATGTTAATAAGAAAGAAACTGTTTCAGCCAGTGGGTCAAGAGAACCATTTCCATCATGGCAGCTTTTTGTATTTTTCCTTCATGTTTTTACTCTAAATAGTCTTCACGGTTGTATAATAATAACACATGCTGCATGTGATAGGTCCCCATGTTGACTACAGCTTGCTAATTATTCACATCCAGTGACCCCCACCACCTTTTGCTCTTTGCATTTTCAAAGTTTTTCTTTCTCTCTAAGATTTTCATGTAGCTTCTGTCCCATGGTTTTATTCCCATCTTGTCTATATAATCCTGCTTCTAATTTGTTGTTGGCATTTCTACTCTGGCTTGTTTTGAGTTTCTGCAAATGGTTCAACTATTGTCAGTGATATTTAAACCTTTTAACCTTCAAGAAATACTTACAAGTGCATAAAATTATTTGACTCCATAAATGAATGCTCAAAAAATGCATGCACTATTTATAACCATCTTTATGCATCATGTTAAAATGGGTAAGATGTGTTTACATTTGCACATTGTAGAAATTGAAGGTTTAATTCCCAGTAAACTAAATGCATACGTACTCAGAAGAATATACAGTTTTACAAACATGAACTACCTATCAGTAATCTGTAACATTTAAGAATTAACAAAAAGCAGGTGAAAGAGACTGGTTAGGTAATCACTTATCTTGGTGGTTCTCCAACTCTAATGTACATTAGAATTGCCAGAAGGGCTTGTTGGAACACTGATTACTGAACCACTGATCTGGTAGGTCTTCATTGGAGCCTATGAATTTTATTTCTAACAAGATCCCAGTATATTCCAATGCTATTGATCTGGGAGTGCACACTGAAAACCACTGCCATCCTATTTCTCATCCTGAGCACTCAGAAAGACTGCATTTCCCAGCCTCACCAAGTCACTGGGTTCTAGCCAGTGGTACGCATTCACCACTTCTAAACCTGACCATAAAATTCCCTGCATGGTCCTTCACTCTCTTGCCCCTTTTCTGGGCAACTATGTAAGCCACGTACTAAAGATGGCAACTTGTCAAGATGGAAGGTGTCTAAAGAAGTCTTAAGTTGGCTTCATAGACACAAAAAGTAGAACAGAGAATACGAGAAGGTAAAAATTGTGGAAGAAGGGAGGGATAGGGAGAGATCTGTTAAAGGATACAAAATTACAGCTAAATAGGAGGAATAAGTTCCAGTGTTCTATGGCACTGTGGGATGACTATAGTTAACAATAACATATGGTTTCGAATAGCTACAAGGAGGGTATTGAATGTTCCTAAAACAAAGAAATTATGAATGATGGAGATGATGGATATGCTAATTACCCAGATCTGATCACTATACATTATATATATTGCAGCATCACTGTGTACTCCATAAATATGTACAGTTATTATACTTCAATTAAAAAAATAAGGAATGAAGGAATAAGGCTTTGTATAACAAGGAACTGAGGTTTAGGGGCAGCATTGCCAGACTTCTCCCGGTACACATGATTTTCATGTCATGATGACATGAACCATGTCCAGCTTTGAGGAAACTTTTATTATGGTAATTAGAGAGGAGAATGAATCAATACACCATTCACTACCCCATATCAATGACAACAAAAAACTAAGTTGGTTTCGATAGACTCAGCTTGCAGCCATATGCCTGTAGGCCATGAAGAGATTTTTGCCAGTTTTTCCTAAGATCTCCAAAATCCATCTTAGTGTATTTTTGGGTCATCTTTCATCTGAACTTTTCCAACTGCCTCATCCTTAGATTCCTATATTCTTATTTTCTCAGACTAGTTCTGCTCATGTCTTTGTTCCATGTTGGATGAGACCAAGGCACTTTTCCTCTCATTCAAAACCCATTCATTACTGGACAGCTCTGCCTTGCTTCCCTCTATTCCTCGCTTACCTTGTTCTGCTAATAATGTCATCCCAGAATTTCTGACCCTATCTTGATTGGGACAGAATTCCGCCTTAGGCATCTTCACAATAAAGCCAGTGGACCTGTAGAGACCCACATCTTTCATCACGGTCATATGTTGTGGAGAGCAGCCTGCCAGATAATCCCTGTTCCTTAACCCTATATCTAGTACTACTTTTGCTGAATCTCTTACCTCCCTGCTTTCTCTGAACTCTGCCTAAATGTGCATGCTCCTCTTCCCTGCCTTCACCAGCCTCACTAAATCTGACCACTAGCCTACCTGGGTACTCTGAGCTCCCAGGCTGTGGTACCCTATTTATCAGTTCTCTCCAGACCTTCCCATGCATCCTACCCTATGATTAAAGGAGTCACTAGTCAAACTTCCTTCTGTTATGCAAATGCATTATCATTGCCCCTTTTGATGTCTCCCATACACAGAAGAGGAAAAAAGGCAATGATTTTTCACAAATATAGGAGCATGTATTTCCTGTAGCCCCTTTGCTGCTTCACACTACCTTATTTGAAACCAAAACCCAAAGATTTATATAAAAATAGACAAAACAGTGCTTATTATTCTGTTTATAAGCAAACATATAAAAAAGAATTTCAGGCTGGGGACAGTGGATCACACCTGTAACCTCAGCACTTTAGAATGCCAAGGAGGACGGATCACTAGGTCAGGAGATCGAGACCATCCTGGCTAACTCAGTGAAACCCTGTCTCTACTAAAAATAAAAAAATTGGCCCAGCGTTAGCGAGCCAAGATCGTGCCACTGCACTCCAGCCTAGGCAACAGAGCGAGACTCTGTCTCAAAAAAAAAAAAAGAATGTCAATGTTAAAAAGAATACACCAACAAAATGTTTCAAAATACCAACTACTGTTCTAAGACCATCTCAATAATCTATTATGTATCCATTTATACAGTTATTTATTGCTGCCATGTCATTTAAATATATTAATATTTTTCTGCTTACTCTATTGTAAATTTTGCTTCATTTATTGAAACAATTCAAGCAAGTGTTGCTTGCAATTTTCTTGTTATTATAAATAACAATGGGATGAACATCTCCATGCCTAAATCTTTGTGCACACACCTTATATTTCTAGGTAGATTCTTAGCAGGTGAATCCCTTGGTAAAAGTATATAAACAATTCATGTAAATGCTGCAAGAAGTAGCTAAAATAATTAGATATGGTTATGTCTGGGTGGCAGCTCACTCAGATAGTCAGAAATGGGGCATCAGAATCAAGTGAGATTATCTAGCCAGTCTCTTTCACATCTTTTTCAAAAAAATTCTTAAATATTACAGATTACTGATAGGTAGTGCATGTTCATAGCATTGTATATGCTTCTGAGCATGTATGCACTTATTCTACTGGATATTCAACCTACAATTTCTATAATTTCCAAATGTAAACACATCTTACCTATTTTAAAATAAACACAATGCATCAAGTTATTTATAAGTAGTGTGTACATTTTTGAGCATTCATTTATGGAATCATAATTTTATGCACTTATATTTCTTAAAGTTTAAAACGTTTAAAGATGTCTAATAACAAATGAACTATTTGCCCATTTCCTATGAGCCACACATCCAACATGGAAATACACATGTATGTGTGACATTCACAGTAAACCTACCAGGTGGGTGTGACAATACCCGGCCTCTCAGGCAAGAAGGCTGAGGGCCAGTGGGACCATCACAAAGCAGGGAGCTGAAAGAACCCTCTCTCCAACTTCATCTCACTGCTTTCCACTGCCTTTGGGCTTTCCCACATTTCTTTTTCTGCTTCTACAACGCATAATGCTGTTTTCTGTTATTAGCACTGCATTTGACTTATTCTGTTTCTGAATTATGATGATTAAAAATAAACATATTATTTACAATTTTGATTTGTTTTCAAAAATTATTTGTCAGAATTATGTGATTGTTTTCCCAAGGCACAATTACACGTTAAAAAAAAAAAGTACATGAACATTTTAGAGAATCCATATTCTATACCCATGTGAACAAACTACCCTTCTGAAAATGTACAATAATTTACAAATCTCCCTCAGGAGTGTGTAACACTGCCATTTCCGTAACTGCCTCTACAAAAAAATTTTTTGAATCTTTTCTAATTGAGAACACAATTTTAATTGGCATTCATTTTACTAATATTGAATTGTTTTCACATCTTATTTACTGGAATATATATATGCTTTTTATTTACTGGAATGTGTGTGTGTGTGTGTGTGTGTGTGTTTATGCTCTTTAAAGGAATATACCAAAGTGTGTTTATCATCCAATGTATCTGCTCCTGTGAAATTAGTCCCTTTGGAAAGTGGTGTCTCTTTTCTAGTGATCATGACCTTCCCTTAAACATTTGGATAACTCATCTTTTTAAGTGACCATCAGGGCTTTAGTGACATTCTTTTGGATAGTCTTAGGATCAGTTATATCAACAAGCTGGGGATATCACAAACATGCAGAGCATCTGCATAGTGATAAACTCAGTTTCTTCTGTGGCACATAAACCAGCCATGAATGCAACTGTCAAAAAGGTATTCTAGTTACATGGTGAGCCGCAGTGAATGTGAGTGGAATAAATGCCTGGCTCCTGAAAAGCACAAGTCATTTGAATACATCCATCATGGAAGTCTTATCTCTATACTCACCTCATCATTTCTTAGACAGGCCTCATATTTAATATATCTAGACTAATTAATAGTTGTCTATCAGTCTGCACGTCAATATGCCATGCAACCTTAACTATGCAGCCATGTACATCAGACAGTTAGAAATTGTATCAGAATTGTCAGCTAGCATGTTTTAGACCAGAATGTCATTCATTCATTCTTAGGATTTGTATCTATTTTGTATACTGTTGTATCCCAGGTATTTAGAACAGTGCCTAGCACAGAGTAAGTGGTCAACAGATATTTGTTGAATACATGATGAACAAATGAATGAATGAGTGAGTGAATGACCCAACATTTAATAATTAGACATCAAGATCAGAGCGTACTTTGCCTTATTTTGTTGGATAATACAAGATGGCAAATGCTTTTGGATAATATAGGTGAGAAATACACAATAAAGGTAAATTGGCACAGTGGAAAGGCCTGTTTCTGTTCCAGTTTTGGCTGTGTCAGCAAATAGCTGCTACATTATTCTTTTCCACCAATATTGACTGGGTACCTACTATGTGCTCTGTACTTTACCAAGTGCTGGAGATGCGTGAAAAGTGTAACACATGCAGCCTGTGCCTTTTGGGGAATTTACAATCCAGTGGAAGAAAAAGACATTAATCAAATATTCTTGGAAATAAATAGGAAATTACAGATTTTGTTATGTGCTAAGCATTTAAAAGAGGCCAACCTGGCATGAATGATCAAGAAAGCCTTCCTTTTCTGAGGAGGGGGATATTTGAGCTGCATCTGGAAGCAGAGGAAACATTTTGAACAAAAGTTCAAGCAAAAACTGAAAGCATTGTGCATTGAAGAAATCAAAAACAAACAAGTGAAGGGCATCACAGAGAGGGGATGGAGAACAGTGAGATAAAGCTGGAGAGAAGGTTCTTGTAGCTTTTTGCTTTGTGATGGTCCCACTGGCCCTCAGCCTTCTTACCAGTGATGTGTGCATTGTTACACTTACCTGGTAGGTTCATTCTGAATGTCAAACCAACATGTGTACTTCCTTGCTAAATGCATGTCTACAGGAAATGCTGTTAGGGTCATTTTACTGTTTCTTCTATTACCTGTATTTTGACTTCATAAAAGCAACATCTAGGTCCTGTATTTTAATGAATTGCCTTAGTGCCCACCCCAGTGTGAATTGCTTGGAAAATGCTCAATTGACCAGGCACAGTGGGTCATGCCTGTAATCCCAGTGCTTTGGGAGGCCAAGATGAGATGCACACTTGAGGCCAGGAGTTCAAAATCAGCCTGGTCTACATAGTGAAACTTCATCTTGACAAAAGAAAAAATTAACATGATGTGGTAGCACATCTGTAGTTCCAGCTACTGGGGAGGCTAAGGTGGGAAGATTGCTTGAGCCCAGGAGGTTGAGGCTGCAGTGAGCCATGATTGCACCACTGCACTCCAGCCTCTTCAGTGACAAAGCAAAACTCCGTTTCAAAAAAAAAAAAAAAAAAAACCTCAATCAGTGACAGGTAGGGTTATCATTGCACTTATTAAGCAGTCTTCTGTGTGCTAAGATATAACATATTTTTCTCACCCAGGTTTTTATTTGATAAAAGTTGCTGTGAATTTACAATACTAAATTGAGTTTCCAGCATCTGATACTTTTATATATAGAATTACACGTCTTTTTATCCATTGATGTTTCAGATTTGAATGTGCAGTTTGGACATAATTTTATTTTTGTATTGGCAGAATATTGGTTAGTTCAGAGTTTGAAAGCATCTCTAAGCTTTAGAATGATAAAATATGTAATCTATACATATTGGATTGCAATAAATATTTGCATCACAGCATTTTTGATAGCAATGAGAAAAGTATATGTGGAGATTAAATAAATGCATGAAATAGCCTTTCACCAATAATTTGCAGCTCAAACAACAAAGCAATAATTTAGAGTTCTGACCTTGTAATTCAGCTGATTAGAAGAAACCAATTCTTTTTATTTCATATTGTGTTGTCGTTAATTGATGGAGAATTCTAAGTGAATTGTGTGCCAAAAATTGATGAGCTCCATTCCCTTTATGTCTAGATGACTTGTATGTCCTATTTTCCCAACTTTCACATAAAAAAAGAAGTATGTTTTCTTCTAACAGCCAACACTGTGAACTAGAGAGGCATCCTCCCCATTTCCTTCTCACGTAATTATATAATACAATTTCTGCTTTCTAAACTTTGTTGACAATTCTGTCGATGGTATACACAACATAGTGAACTGCATCCCAAGTCTTCCTAACCAGATGAGCCTAATCAGTTGTAAAAATTCCTGTTAATCAGACAAATAAAAAAACAAAATAAAAATAAAAATAAATTTTAAAAGATAAATAAAATAAATAAATAAAATTCCCGTTAATCAGATTAATGTACCCGGAACCAAGCAGATACTCTAAAAGCAGATAACAGGACAAAGGATGTACAAAGTATCACTTTCTCATTGCATGACCCTACATGATTCTTTTTTATTTTCTGATTATTGACAGTGGATGTGAGATAATATTTATACTCTGCATATTACAAGAATTTTAAAAAATATTTTACTTTTTGTGTTTTTCATCCTTCTGCTTTTACTAAGAAGTTAAGTACCTGTTTAACCCACCACTCAGTCCCTCTTACAAATACTGTGTTGTGTACTGGCCTATTCATAAAGTATTAATATCACACTGAAAAAGACCGTTTAGAAACAGACCCCCTGACATGTAACTATTGGTGATTGAGGAGCTTCAAGGCACATGAGGCTTGCCCAACCCTACTGTTGAAGAAAGCTGCTGAAGCTCTTCTTCCACTGGTGAAGCAATTAACTTTATATTCCATTTGCTGATGATGCTCCTTGCCTAAATGGATCTTGTTTGTTAAACTCATGCCAGTCTTTTCAGCCTGCTCAGCTCAGGAGAAAGTCAGGCTGTATAGTCAGGCTCCAGTGCTTTTGGGTAGAAGTGAAAAGATTTGCACTCATCAAACAAGAAAATGGCATTCCTGGCTGTCAGTGTGGAAGGAAGGGCTTTTCTCTCCAGTGTTGCGTGGCAGACTCTCTGCTGGTATCCCTGAATGTCAGCTCATGCCTCATTGTTAAGTAAGTATTTTCCCACCTAACCTTACAGTAGATATGTCTGACATAAAAGCAGGCTGCCCTCACACTGGGGAGCAAGGATACCCCAAACTTGGGGCCAGTTCTGCTAAGCTGAGTCAGTTTTGCTAAGTGTTACTTCAGTTTGGGTGTATTATTAGCTTTGAGATATGCCTTGAGTACCTTAGCAATCCAGTGTGAGAATGGTTCACTAGAGCTGGCTTCTGTCTGACGACTGGCAAGGGGTACCACATTTTTTCCCACTGGCAAGCCTTCATCTCTTCCTGCCACATCTTAGCCATCAATGGGAATCTGGATTTGCCAACAGATTGGTTATGAAAGGAGTTGGGATTCCCTGAAGAAGTGGGCTTTGAGCCCCAAGAGTAGGGAATGTCACTTTGAGACCTATGACCTGGCTGTACATTGAGGGTATTTGGCATTTTGCATCTTTAACTGGCTTCCAGCAACATACATCTGGGTCCAATTTTCACCATAGTGTTAAAATTTAAATAAATAAAGGCAAACTGGCTGTGGTGATCCTAAAGAAGATACCATTTCCTAAGAACACAAATTGCTGAGGAAAACCATGTACTTTTAAACCAAATATAAATTGACTTCTCTATTTTTCTGTTTTCAATTTTATATATTGTCTTTTCATTCACAGATATTGATTAAATGCCTAGCCTGTATCACCACTAATGTGAACAAAAGAGAGACATTTTTCCTGGCCCTTAAGAAGGTAACCATCAAAGAAACTTTCCCCTTCAGTCATCATGAATCATCAGAGTTGGTCGTATTAAAAATCCACAGCTTAACACTTCACACTCACTATTTTATCTTGTCTAAATCTCCGTGCTCTAAATTTCAGCATCTCTTGTATAAAGTTAGGGGAATAGGTCTGAATAATCCTTAATGTATCTGGAAAACATTCATCTAGTTTCTGCCATTAGCACCTATGTGGTCTTAGAGATGCTGCTTAATGTTTCTGAGCTTCAAACACAGCATAAGAAAAATGAAATAATGCCCAATTTGCAAGGTTTGTTGTTGATTTTTTTTTTAATGGATTGAAGATGAAATAAAGTCTAGACTAGCCAAGTAGTAGTGCTGAATAGAGGTAGCTATTACTATATTGTTGTTTTTTCTATGAATCTGTGAATACTGCCTGTGATACAAGGACTCCAGAGTGTGTGTGTGTGTGTGTGTGTGTGTTTTGCAGTTTTGGACATTATTATTATACTGTTTATTTTTCCATAGGTTATTGGGGTGCAGATGGTACATGTATTTAGTTATATGAGTAAGTTCTTTAGGGGTGACTTGTGAGATTGTGATGCACCCATCACTGGAGCAGTATATACAACACTGCATTTGTAGTCTTTTATCTCTTGCCCGCCTCCCACCCTTTCCTCCAAGTCCCTAAAGTCCATTGTATCACAGAACGCGTTTTAGTAGGCTTACCAAGATTCCCCTGATTCTAGCATGCAGCCATTTATACTGGGCAATAGAATTCAATTTCTAAAGCATCTCCCTGTAGCACTTTTCCTCTTTTATAAATTCATAAGCAGAAGCACAGATAAGAAAAAAAAAAACATATATTTGCTTTCACCAGGTAAAACAGGAGCATGCTTAGGATTTATTGCTGAGTGCCTAACAGGTTGTCAGCAACGAGTCAACTGCTTCTTGTTGCCCTGATACCTCCTTCCAAAGTCACTCCATGGAAGTCGCTCTATGAAAGTAACTTTGGAACGAAGTATCAGGGCAACAGGAAGCAGCCTGTGGTTTCAACCGAGAAAACACATGATGGTTTACACTGGTCTTCCATGTTCTCCTAGCTTTTTTCTTCTGTGTTAGAAAAGTGACAAAGATTTTTCTGTGAACTAAATAATAATAGATGAAATAGGGAACCTTCAGGAAGTTAGTAAATATTTCCCTTCAGAGCTGAGGACATGCAGAAACCAGACCCCTGAAACATCAGCCAGACCCTGGAAACTCGCCTGATTTGGGTTCAGTGAAGATAGCAAAGAGTAATTAGACCATAAGGGGAATTCTGTGTTCCATTCCCCCAAGGACGATGATTAGTGACTTTCCATGTCATTCTTTTTCCACTTCTTGTTTTTTTCCCTCTTTGAGAAAATTGTTTACTAAATGATGGAAAAGCATGGGATGGAAGCAACCAAGGCAGCCGGGCTATAGGACTGACCTGAGGAATGCCTCTGGTTTTTCATTTACATCCACCAGATCTCTCTCTCCTGCAGGCCTAGACATGGACTATGTCTTTTCTCTTTATCTCAACAGCCAAATGAAAGAAGTTGAGAGTTTTTTCTGTGTATTGTTACTCTGAAGAAAAAAGAAAAGGTGTATGTATAAAGATAAAGTGAAGTTTGTTAGTGTCCTTAAAAATAAACACAGTGAAACACTGTCAAACTAGAAAAAGATTTTTCATGTTTTGATTGCTAAGAACTGTGCACAATTAAATTGAAATATAAATTTGTAAGCCAACATTTCAGTTAAGCTGCTTATGAAAATAATTAGGCCAGTGAAGTGAGGAGCAAGCCAGCCAAGGAAATGGTGAGTTTGGTTAGAAAGCTCTCTCTGCAAGTATATACAGAAATGAATGGGAAAAGAGTTGTAAAGGCATAGCTTTAGTAAATAAAAATATTTATACACCAAAATTTAAAAGACACTGGAAAAAGGCTAATTTTTTTTCATATATATATATATATATATTTTGCAGTCATAGAAATCCTGAAATGGAAGGGATTTTAGCAAAACCCTTTCCCAACTGGTCACCACCAAATTCCCACTCAGAACTTAGCTTCCCTATAAGTTTCACTTTTTGAAAGATTCTCTTTACAATTTGAACTTAAGTAGTAATTAACTCGATTTCTCACTAAGTAGAAATATGATCCCCAAATGGGAGCACTAGATTAGCATGAAATGACTAGTGATACCTCTTCAGTTAGTTTGATTTAAGCAAAAAGCAAATGCATGTGATGTTTTGACTAATTTATGTAATCATATTATGGGCAAATATGATTTCTTGGCTTTTTCTAAGAAGCAAAAATAGTGCAAGGAGACCCACTGCTAACTTTGAGGGCGACCAATGGGTAACCATTGTTTATTCCAGCCCATTTACTATATAGTCAGTTTTATGGTTCAAGACTAAGGCTCTGTAGTTTAGGACACAGTCAGGGCTAGAGTATAGATCTCTCAGTGTCTAGTCTAGCACCCTTTTTGTTAAACTACACTGCTACTTAACAAACTTGTGAGGCTGGGGAGTTTTTAATGCCATTAATTCCAAGATTTTGGAAGTGTGACTGCATTTGAAAGACCATAGAAATAACACTGTGGTAACCCATTTTTCCTCTCTGGATTTCTCATTACATTTTCTTAATATCAAATGGGCATTTTTTATTTTTGGTCTTCTGTGCAGTGCTGTTATATAAGGGTTATAGTTTTTACTTAGCTGATCCTTTGCAAACTTACAAGTCATTGAATCTTCCTTATTCGAGTCCTTTAGTGTGAAAAGTGCACACCCAAACCCGTCTGTTTGATCATAGAAACAGACAAGACCTAAAAAGGCTCAGAAGATCTCCCTTAAATGAATAATTTTATAAATTTGCTTCTTTCTGATTTGGAAATGTAGCTAGATCTTTCTGATCTTTCTGATCTTTTCTGATCTAGCTACATTTGGAACCCAAGTCTTTACTCTCTGTATCTCAAAAGAAGCTGGCAGGTAACTCAAATGTACAGTTGGGGAAATAATGAAGTGTATTTTTAGATTAATTAACAGCACACTAAGTTTAGAACTATGTCCTTTCAGAACTTTAAGGAGAATGCAGTTGGCATCAGAAAAGTGATAACGAAAAATACAGTTACCAAGAATTAAAACAGGTGACAACAACATAAGTAGAGTATTAGCAGTCCTGATTCTGGTTGGCACTACTCTTAGCTAGAAGCCAGCATGAATGATTGGTTCATCACACATGGCAACAACATATTTTTAAACCACCTGAGCATGCAGTGAATGTGCAGAATGTGTTACCGTTGTTTGTAACAGCCCTTTGGAAAATGTGGGCCACCTAGACTCTTCATATCATTCACATCGCATTTGGAAAATAGACCATTTAACTGCCTGCCATTCTGAGCTGCTGCTGCCAGGGAACCTATATGCTGAGGCTGCTTCAGGGGGGACATTTGTGTGATCTAGCGGGTGTCTCTCTTTCAACCTGTTAATTAGGAAAAGAGCAGAGGAAGATGTGATATATTAGTTGGCCCTAAGATGGATTGCTCTGAAAAATCTCATATTAGCAAGGGTGATTCAAGTTGCCAGGAATCCAAAGTTTGCTGTGTGACATCCCCAGAAGTCTGATGGAGTTTGACTGGTTTACTCCACTAAATGAAACTGCTGAGATGACTGTCTTGAGGTGGCTAATAAAGTGCGTAAATCTTAACTATGGGAAGAAAAGAAGATGAATTGATGCATGCACATATCGGAAATGTAATGAAACCAAATTGAAGCTACCAGGATTTGCTAATACATTACAGAAAAAAACAATACTGTGTTTATTGTTCTTCACTAGTCTTATTTTGTTGGTCTCAATTCAAAAATGACCAGGAAAACATGTTGGGTTTTATTTTTCATTTTTCTAGCATGGGAGACCTGAACTGGCAACAAAGTAGGAAAGTAATAATGACATCATGTATATATGCCCCCTGGTATTTATTATTTATTTCTCCCATGTTAATGGGGCTAAAAAAAATTTCAACTTCCATCGAAGCTGCTATTGAATGCTGTTAGTAATAATATATGAAGTTTCAGTAGTTTATGAAGTAATCAGAACCTCGGAGCAAATAAACACTAACTGGACTCTCATCTTCAAAGTTATTTTTTTCTAACTAAATAGCTCTGTTCTTCTGTAATTATATACTAGTCGTTATGAAATGAAAAATCATTTTAAGTGACTAGATGCTTTTTTTTTTTTACAAGTGTTTGTTCCTTCCTAGTTATTTTGGACTAATTGTAGTTTATGAGGGTCTTCAAAACATCTGAAATTGCTTCCTTAGATTTCTAGTCTCCAAAGATTGCAAACTTTGAATTCAATAGAAAAAGAAAATGATGAGGAAGAGTGTGTAAGGCAATAAAAATTGGAATTTTTGTGATTTTGAAAAAAATCTGACTTTTTAAAGATCCTAACAGACAGCTATGCAGGGTGGTGGCATTAAAAAAAAGTTTTGTTACCATGTGGACCTGAATTTGACTCCAGCTCCACTAGACGCTATGACCTTTGGCATGTTATTTAATTTCTCTGAGCCTCAGTTTTGGCACCCATAAAATGGGGATAATAAATGTGTATGTTGCAGTATTGTTTTAAGAATTAGAGATAATATCTACAAAATCTTCAGCACGGAGCCCATCATCATAGTTCATAGGTAGTATCACCACTTCTTTTCTCCATCGTCATTTTTATTACATAAAAATGTACTGCTTATATATTTACGCTTGGTGTTCAGGACAGTCAGTCCGTGACATCTTGTATCACGGTGCTTTTTCCAATGGCAAGTTTGTGTCTCTCAAGAACACGGGATTTAGATTAAACAATCCAGAAAAGCAGAAGCTTTCCATGTCATTTTCCTATCCTTAGGGGCAGTCATTAGGTTAAGCATGGGTAGAAAGTATGACTGGTTAGGCCACATACTTATTAGGAGCTTTCCCGTGAACCAGCAAGTTCTCAAGAGCCCATGCACTCATACATTCATGAAGGTCCACACTTTGCCAGTATCTCCCTGGGACAACAAGGAAAACAAAGGAGGTAAACAATAATCACAGAAAACCAAACCATCAAACAACAAGGAAAACCCCTTGAGATGAACCTGGTAAATGTCCCTTTTCCTCTAGTCCTCTCTTCCTTTTCTCTTTATTACAAAGTGGTATCATGAGTTATACAGTTAGGTAAAAACTGGGCAGTATGCGCTTCTGTCAGGAGGCAGAGATGATGAATATCATGTTCAGAACTTCTCTCTAAGTCCCAGCACTATACCAACTGTTTTTATCAATAAACAATTTTCTTTTACTCTCCCTAGCTCTTTGCTCAGACTTCTCATTTTTCATTTTGCTGTTGGTTTAAAGAATATTCTTCCCTATTCAGTTTCTCGGTTCTAGGTACTAAGTTTGTTGTTTCTTACATTCCAGGCATAAAATACTTTATATATATTAACTTAAAACAACTTAATTTTACAGCTGAGAAAAAAACTGTGGGGTCATAGGGATAGTATGTGCTAGAACAAGGCAGGAATGAGTGAGGTGCTTCATGCATATAAGAGCAGGCTACCTTCCCAGATGTAGTCAACATGATGGGTACAGACTGGTGATTTCAGATGAAATTCCCATTACAGAAACCAAATTTTGATTCTGAATGAAGATGCTGTGGTGAGCATTTAAACTGTGTTTCCTTAACCTGACTTCTCCAAACCTCCTTTACCATTCTCAATGAAATCTACTAGTGCATAGGTGCTGATCAAGAGACACAAATCCAGCTACCTCTCATGCTGGTTTTCTTCCTCCTCTGATCAATCCCCTTCCTACTCAAAGCTTCTTGGTCCTACCACGCTGGCTCCCCAGCTAAAGGGAGCATGCAGAACCCTGCCAGTTTATGACACATAGCCACAGGGGTAACGGAAGAAAATGTTCTCATCTCAATAGGCTAAGGGAGTGGTAGTGTCAGCTTTTATTAGTTTTTTTAAGATGCTAGAAAGAAAAAGAGGTTGGATGGATTTCAGAAGAAGGAAGGAAGAGAGATTGCTGAAAAACAGGAAACAAACCATGCTCAGAGATTAACAAGACCCAACCAAGAAACAAGCATTACCATCCCTAACTGCATCTCAGAGAGAAGGGCCAAATGCAGCTTTCTAACATATGTTCACCCCTTCTCCCTGACCAGGCTCAGCAAGACATTTAGATATCCAGCCAACTCTTCGTTCTTTCTCTAAGTATCAAAGGTTCTTACAGGGTCAGACTTTTATAATACTAATAGCTGTCAATTACTGTACACCCATCATGCACCAGATACTGGACTGAGTCCAGTACATATAGTGTCCAGTTCAGTCATTTCAATAGCTCCATAAGATTGGTAAATTATGATTCCCAACTTGCAAGAAAACCAAGTCACACAGTTAGAAAGAGGCAGATCTAGTATCGAACCTGAGCCCTGTTATTTTCAAAGGCCATGTCCATTTCTGCTATGCCACATTATCTGAAGTAAGACAGTTTTTCAAACGTGCTGTTGCATTGTAGTGAGTGTTCATTGAAGGGATGGCAGTGGGGTAGGAAAGAGGTCATTTTAGGGAAGACTGTTGATGCCACAGTGACCTGAGAAAATAGCATTGGTTCCTTATTTTTTAATGACAACATTCATATTTTATTAAATGTAACAAACCTTCAAGCTGCTGTATGCATTATTTAGCTTTTTCTGTTTACCTGTTTCTTATTTTAAAAGTTCCTATATAGTCTCCAAAGTTTTATATGATCACTATAACATGGGAACTGTTGGATCTCTCACAGGAAGTTGATTTCAGACTCTTGAGTACCCACTGTGCAGTGTGGCTAGAATGGATTTACAAACCATTCAGAGTTAGGAAATCCAACCCAGAATTCCACCCACGCAACTCATAATCTAGGCTTTTTCTTCTGGCTATTGAAAAACAAAACAAAACAAAACAACAAACAAACAAAAAAAACCATGTCCAAGCACAGAAAAGTTGAGTAGGGACTCAGGAGGAGCCTGCCTGGATATAACAAGGTATAGAAATGAGAAGGAACTTCAGCCAGGTCATTTGTCTGCCTGGGACCATATAGTTTCCAACAACAGATGAATTTTGATTCACTGCTTCTTTAAGATTCTCCTGTAGCCCATTTTCCAGAAAACGATGATGCTGCATGTATATATGTCATCGCTGGCAATTGCAACAGCATTTAGCGAATTTCACATCATAATTTCTAGGCAGTCTTGATGTTCCATTTTTGTCTATGGAAAGAGTAAGATGGACTATTTCAGATTCTTTGTGTATGAAGATTAAAAGGGATAGGGATATATCAGGCAGTCAGAATCATTCACTTGTCAATCTGTGCAGATGTTCAAAACAAGATATGCTGATTGTTGTCCATTTCAATGTAAAAATTTACACACTGAAGCATATTGTTATATTATTGGAAGGGAAGGGAAGAAACCATCCTGGCCACTTCTGCTGCAAGCCAGGTGCACACCCAAATGGTAAAAGACAAAGAAATTGGCTAATTGTTTCTTCTACATTTAAAAAGTGCAAGAAACCTGGAGCTTTCTTCATTTTATCATTAAGGGAGCAAAAACTGGCCATTGGGGTTACTCAATGAATCCAAAGGATATTCGTGGAAGGGCACTATTTAGTGAGCTTGGTGGAAGGAAGATTTGGCAGTCCTTGGAAATTACCTTTATTTTATACATTTAATTGTCATGAAAGCTATGACTCAGAGTCATCTTTGTTCTTTGAAATGAATCCACAAACCTAAAATGTGATACAGTTTACTTTAGGGTACCAGAGGACTTCTATAAGCCAGAAACCATTGTTTCTCCACCCTTAGTATTTTTGAATGGGAACATACTGTAATAAGTGAAGGTTCTGAATGAAACTCCCAAAGAAAGAGAATAGAACCCTACTTGTCAAGCCCAAGGTCTCCTGTTTAATCCTGTATTCATCTGCTCAATCTCCTCTATGCATACATTTGCTCTTTGAAATCTTTGCTCATTCTGTTTCCCTCCACCTGCCTAAGTTCTAGCCATGGTACGAGACACAGTAGAAGCCCCTCCTCTTTACAAAAGGCACATCACCAGAGCCCAGGATGGATCTCCCTTCCCTGGAGTTCAGCACTTGCTTGTTCTCTTATCTTTAGCTTTATCTTGCAAACTGGTTCAGGTATGATCAGTGGGCTTCATCTTATGTGCCAGTTCAGATTGGGAATGGCCAATTAGAGGAGGATTACAAGGCCACTTACAGAGTTTGTGGGAAAAATGCTGTGCTGGATTAGTTGTGTCTCTCTTGGGCATGGCAGCAAGGAATGGAATATTCAAACTATGTACTCCCTTCTAAAACTAGTTCATAAGTGCTCAGAAAATAAGAATCTCTTACTTTGGGTTTTATATCCCAAGCATGCCTAATTGTTCTGACATCGTAGTAGAGGTATAGATCATATTCATTGATTGATGAATATGACCAAAAGGTGCCATTAATACATGAGGAATAAGATCTAAATGTGTCTGGAAAGCAGTATCTTGGCTTTGTCAAGAAACAATATTTCCTTTAAAAGTAAAGTACCAGAGGAGTACTGTGTATTTTTCTCTGTGAGTACTGGTCAGATATTGAGATCATGTGAAATTCCACATGCAGCTATACTTAGAACTAGATTTTATTTATGACATGTCTAGGCGCATTGGAATTTTTCTTATTTCTGTATTTAATCCATGAAAGCAATTGTAAAGCTCATTCTACCAATGTCTAATTTGGGCTTAAATGATAAAAGAATAAAATAAATACATATGTATACATATATATACATACACATAGATACATTTGTGTATGTGTATACACACACACACACACACACATGTAATATGGCTGATGTAAAAATAAAATGAAAATATTGCAGGATACCAATAAAAACAGTCTCTGTGATAAAAACAGCCAGAGTTGCTTTAAAACCTGTATGTCTTACCTGCATTTCCAGTCTGAATAACTGGATGGTGTCAACCTAAGCATCTTGATCCTTATTCCTGTCCAGTTTAAGTGAATTCTGATCACATTTGAGGTTCATTCTCATTTCATAAAGAATAACCACCCCCCCTCAGCCCCCCTACAGTAACAGCACTCACTGCTGAGGTTAATTGCAATTTAAACTTCAACAGTTTCTTGAAGCTTAAAGTAAAATATTGTGTGTTTAAAAAGCAAGAGAAATGAATTACAGGAGACCAAAAGGTGAGGTTTACACAGAAACTACTCTTTCTCTGGACTGTAGAAGGGATAGGCAGGTGCTGGAGCTCAGCTTTCAACCTGCTCAGCAAACAACCAACACCAGCCTATACAGCAGTGACGAGAAGAAGAAAGCCTTTACCTATCTTGAGCCCCAGGTCCTTGGCAAAATGGCAAAAACAAGGGACTTGCAGTTAGAAGACCTGAGTTCAAAGTTCCTCTTAGATGTTTAACCTTAGATATATGGCATAGCTGCTCCAAACCCGGATATCCCCCTCTGAAGAAAGTTAAAAAAGTGAAATAATCATTTTTTACTTATACCATAAGGTCATGATGGTCAGATGAGAAAATGAAAGTGAAAGGACCTGATGAACTGTCATTGAGGCAAATGAAGCTATTACCATCCAGTGTCTTTAAGCTCCACTTGCTTACCCTCTTCTCCAAATAATTTGCCTTAAAACAGAGGTTATTAATGTCTGTCTTCAGTGGTTTTTTAGCTCATTTCTGCAGAAAACACCTGAAGGATGCAGCCCCTGTCTGTAATCTTGGTTTTCTATCCCTAGCTGGTGGAAGCAGAGGTAGAGTTTGAAATGACCCACTAGTAAGAACAAGAGATCTTAATGCAAAGAAAATAAGTGAGCAAATTTTGGAAAGGGTAAAGGACATGTTAGTTTAGAAACTGGGGAAGGGCTTTTAGCCATTGCTGGAATCATACTTGGTAGAGGACCTGCGTTTAATGTGACCATGACTGAGGCTACTCAGCACTCTACCAGCTTGTCTCAGAGCCTGGTTTAGAACTGTTCTCCACGCCCACACCAAAGCAGATTTTGAGCAACTTCTGGATTTATCATGCAACTTTAAGAGAAGATTGGCATGTGGATGACACATTCTCACTTCTTCTGGTCTAGAAATTGTCACTTTATGCCAAATGTCAGCAGATCTATTCGTAAAAATGCCTAGTATCTATTAAAAGTCATTCATTCATTCACCAAATATTGATTGTATACCTGTTCTGGAGTCAGCACTGTGTTAGATGACAAGTCAGGGGTGAGCCAGATGAAAACAGTCGCTGTCTCACAGCATCTGCATTCCAGGCCCTCAGAGCCACTGTACATGGAAAAGCCGTCCAAGGAAGGGGACCTCCTCCCCTCTAGACACATGCAGTGATACAATTTCAAAGAGCACTGGGTTCTAGTCTTCATGGCATCTCAGTTCTTTCCTTCTTACTACTCATCATGGGATCTTTCTCATTTTCTGTTTCCTGATCTGTGAAATTGAAGGCCAAAATGAGTTATCTGAGGATGCTTTCAGTTCCAGAATAACATAATTTTTTGACATTAGGAAAATGTCTGCCTCGGTTTCTATATTTCTCAAAGAGAAATGATGATATTTTCCTTGCTAGTACAACTAGCTCTTTCTGAAATTGAATTCAGATAATATGTGAATGAGTTTTAACAATATAAAGCATCCACATAAACTTAAGATTCTACTAAGACTATGAATAGGATGTCATCATTAATATGGGACAAACAAGGGCATCCTTTCTATTTCTACTTGAGGATGCAGAATACACTCTGGCTATTTAAACTGAAAGCATGGAGATACTGTGCAGGTGGCTGACATAGCCTGCAATTATTAAGAACTCTTACTTCTAGAGAACCTCCTCGACCAAAGTGCTCGAGGCCCAGTGTACATATAGTAATACAGTTGAGATAAGTCTCAGTTGCCTAATGAGAAAATCATTTCCATCTATGTGTGTTCCCTGGAAGCTAGGCTCAAACCAGTTTCTCATTTCTGAAAAATGCTTTTCTCCTTCCCTTTTGCTGCTGCTTGGAGCTTGCTTTTGGAAGGTGACATGCTATTGTTTTATTTCTCCTAAGTTTGATCATCCAGAGTCATGGCTCTGGACTATCATGTATCATGTATGATAGTATTTAATGGCTCACTAAATACTATCAGCAACATTCAGTCCACCTTCATCATATTTCTGTTAATACAGAGTCACTCTGGAGGTATCAGTGATTATAATTTTGTCCTTGATTCCATCTGACACTCAAGCTTATTCCTGCCCACGTAACACAGAGTGGTCAAAGCGGCTGATTGCAGGTAACTTCAGTGCACTTTGAGTGACTGTGCTCCTCTCCAAATTGCTTGGCAACAAAATGGTACTAAGAGAATGTTTTGTATTTACTGTGACACAATAACAACTGGACTAAAAAGAATATTTTGACTAAGAACAAGGACATTGTGTTATCATTTACATTGGGGTTTGCTTTTGAAATTCCTTGTTCAGCTAAAGAAAATGCTGTGGCTGCTGTTGTTGTTTTATCTGAGTAATTGCAGTAGAACAAAGCCTAAAAGCGTTTATTGGGCTTTGTCTCCCAATTGCCCACCCATCACCACCATCAAAAGGACACAATGGCCAGGCCCATGTGTAAGTGGAAAGAACGTGCAATGGTCAACTCTGTATATCTAAGTAGTATTCTTTAGAAGGAAATCATTTACAGACCAAGGAACTTACCAACATGGGGCAAGTGTGTCCATGTGTTTTAGTGTGTTGTCTGGAATCAAGTAATCTGTTCCACCAGCTACCTCTTTGGTAAAGTGAATCCCACAGGGCCAGGCTGTCCATCTCCCATAATTTGCCCTGAAAAGAAACATTGAAATCTCAGATGCGTGAGAAACAAGATTGTGCTGTGTGTAAATCAGCAACAGTGCATCAAATATGCATGTCCAGATTATAACATGAAAATAGACTTCTCACTTATTTCCTCTTATGCATATAAAGCACTGACAACGTACACCACAATGTCGAAACAAGGAAGTGGTGGGCAAATTCACAATTTCAGTTCTATACGTGACAGCTGTATCCTGGCTACACTTCAAGGCATAATTCAAACGTGGGCCAGAAATGAGTGATTCAAATAATGTGTTAAGAGATGCCATGTTTGCATCACTTCTCACGTAACCATGTCTTCTTAATGTTGATCACAAACATTAATGAGAAGATGGTGATATCTGATCATTACCTCATATTAAAAGACACCCAGGCACACCCAAGTTTGATCTAGATTTCCATTCCAGTAAAAAGCATGGGAAGGTGTTAAGGTATTTTTTTTTTCATGCGTATTCAATTAATAGTAAAAGACTATTTTTCTGACCTGTAGAAAGTTTTCTAAAATAACATAACTAAGCACCAGCTGATTGTAATTTATATTTCAGAAAAACAATCGTTATGCTTTGTATTCTGGCAAAGGGAAAAATTGTCAGGGGTGAGCAACTGAGCTTTTTGACCACTTGGAATTCATCTTCATTTTTGCATCAGAGGCTGAAACAGCTCCAGACCCAGATGTGCAGTTGGTTTCCGTTCAACTTCAACTCCTTTGGGGGAAATTACACTGAATTGTGTAATTTTTTTTCCTGAATGCCCCGATTATGTAAACACACCCATTTCATTTTTAATAGCAGAGCTAGGAAATCCCACTGGGAAAGCATACTAATACTTTTTTCTCTAAAATGTATTTTGGGGCAAACCTTACACAAGGATTTAGAGCCTTTTATAATGTCAGGTATGACAATATCTTATATGAGCCACTTTGAGAATACACATGGCTGCATATAATGGAAACAATGCACCTTTAATTCCCTTTACCTTGTACTGCCATATTGGTCTCCTTGATCATGTATGAAGCCTCAAAATAGAAAACTTGCCCAACTTAGTTTGTTCACTGACCCTTTAATTTTAGTCATGCAAAATCTGACTCCTCCTTATATGTCTTGAGAGTGAGCTGGCTCTAGGTATGTTGCCTGGTTTTGAGCAGCAATGGTTATGTTGCACTGGTGAGCACTTAACAGCACCAGATAGTCAACAACCAATGAACACTGGCCCGTATCCATAGTTATGGTTTGTTCTCTAGGCTGCCCCGATGCTGAAGCTCTCTTGAATCCACTTTAAACATTTACTTTCAGCTGGAGAAAGGAGGATGTGTAGAAAGACAAGGAAAGAGAGCCTTTTTCTTAACCCTTTGTCAGTGATAAAGCACAGTGATAAAATAAGGCTAGCTTATCCATGGCACTCTTGGGTTATTCATGAGAATTGGCAAGGTGGTAGCCTTCAATAACAGTTTAGGCTTAGCCTGCATGGCTACATGGGCTCTTACATAAATAAGTGAACTTCATGAGATTTACTATGTGAACCAACATCAGGGGATTTTTGTGAAAGCCTTAATTGCGCAGGTTTAAAGAGTGTTAATTCTGAGATATTTGGCCAAAAGTAAAAATGACAATTAATAAAAAATTGCTTGCCACTAGAACACAAGCAAAGGCTTGCTTTGAAAGCATTTGTGTTATCACTACTTATGTTTTCCCACAATCTGGACCCTTTCTGGAGTCAATAAATACCATGTTTGCTAACAGAATGTGTGCTACCAATTAGCAGAATTCTAACCAGTGCTGGGTAAATAACTGAATTGTTTGCTATAGAAATTACCATGAAAGACTAACCAGGATTGTTTTTCCCAGCTCTGAAAATAATTACTCAGAGCTCTCTATCTGGTGAAAGACAGCCTAATTTAGGAAAGAGGGCATGGACTATGGAATTAGATGGGCAATGTAATAACCTCAGCATGTAGTCTCAGGTACCTCATCTATGAAATAGTGGTAGTAATAACTATTTCATGGAGTTATTATAAGGATTAAATAAAATCAATATATGAAAACTGTATACATAATAGACGAAGTATTTTTTAGAATTAATTCCTTTTGTTTCCCTGATTCCTAAATAATATCATTTAAGAATAGAATTCCCCTTTTTTTAAAAAAACTCAGTAGACATACAAATCAAATATATTAGTTTTTCATCTTTGTCCCAGGCTTGCATAAACCTGTTAAAACTACATAAGGAAATAATTGCATCAAAACCAAAGTATAGTCTTCTGTTTCTAGCAAGATGAATGACCAGATGTTTACAGAAAACCCTTCCAGTATGAACTCAAATATGCTAGACCATAGATAAAATGATTATGATAATAAAAGATAGATGAGATAGATAGATAGATAGAGACAGACAGAACAGTCAAGTAAAGAAGCATCCATAAATCTCTACTTCACAGAGATAACAAACACTGGAACTAGAATTCTGTGGTGGAGATTTCTGAACTTCAACTATGTACCATTTGGGAGAGAGATGGGCCAAGTTAACTCCTGGGTGGTGAGCAGAATAGCATGTTGAATCAGATATCCTTCACAAAAAGCCAGAAAGCTAGGAGTCCAAAGGGTGACATATAGTAGGTGAATTAGGAAAACAAAACAAAACACAGAATGCTTGTTTTTCATGGTTCCAGGTGAGGAGAGTTTGTGTAGTCTAATTTCTAAGCTTTGTGGAAAAAAACTGGAGAGAAAGGGAGAAACTTCAAAAACAATGCTCAGGAAGTCATGAAAGAATCCAGGTGTGGTGGCTCACACCTGTAATCTCAGCACTTTGGGAGGCCGAGGTGAGTGGATCACCTGAGGTCAGAAGTTCAAGACCAGCCTGGCCAACATGACAAAACTCTCTGTCTACTAAAAGTACAAAATTAGCCGGGCATGCTGTGACACACCTGTAATTCCAGTTAATCGGGAGTTTGAGGCAGATGACTCGCTTGAACCTGAGAGGCAGAAGATTCAGTAAGCCAAGATCACACCACTGCACTCCAGCATGGTTGACAAAGCAAAACTCTGCCTCAAAAGAAATCAAGAAAGAAAGGTGGCAATAGAATAAATATAGAAAAATGAAACAAATATTACAAAACAAAGTTGTAAAAACAAATCCAGATATTTTAGTCAATAAAATCAATCCAATTGTTATTATCCTCTCCCATTAAAAGATAAAAGTTTTCAAACCATAGTAACACACATATGCACAATCAGACAAAATCCAGTCAAATGTTTTTTATGAGACACACAAAATGGTTGAAAGTAAAAGATAGAAATTTTATATTCCAACAAATAAAGAACCTTCCTTAATATAGTAATATCAAAAGATAGGATTAAAGACAACAAATAGTATACTAAAGAAAAATAAATGTACTGCATTTTCTTCAAAGTTAACATTCTTCAGGAAGCTGTCATGTTGAATTTATGTGTACTGAATCACATAGCTCCAAATATTTAAGGCAAATTAACAAAATTACAATGTATACAGAAATGCACAATTCTACAATATAGTAGGAATTTTTTATTTTTAGTAGGATATAGAAATCCAGAACAATCCAATGAAGCTTATATGGCCTTATGTGGAACACAAATCCAACAACTGGAGAGTAGTTATTTCTTTGAGGGGGGAGATATAAATTTTATAAAAAGTAATCATGTTTTAGAGCATAAAGAAAGTTTCAACAAATTTTAAAGGATCCATTTTTTATACACATGTACTCATATGTTTATCACAGCACTATTTACAGTAGTGAAGACATGATATCAACCTAGGTGCCTATCAACAGTGGATTAGATAAAGAAAATGTGTTAAATATATATACCATGGAACACTATGCAACTGTTAAAAAGAATGAAATCATGTCCTTTGCAGCAACATGGATTTAGCTAGAGGCTGTTATCCTAAGCAAATTAATGCAAGAACAGAACCAAATATCACATGCTCTCACTTCCAAGTGGGAGCTAAACACTGGGTACTCATGAACATAGAAATGGCTACAATGGACACTGGGGATTACTAGAGGGGAGAGAGAGGGATGGGGTCAAAGGCAAAAAAATTACCTATTGGATACTATGCTCACTACCTGGGTGATGAGATCATTTGTATCTCAAACCTCAATATCACATAATACACCTGTGTAACAAACCTGCACATGTACCTCCTGAATCTAAAAAGTTGCAATTATTTAAAGTAGACTTTTGCATGTGAGTGAGTTTTATCAAATATTCCCTTCCAAAGCACATAAATTATTTTAGATAATAGAAAAGAGGGAATTTTCCCAAACTTATCTTACAAGGGCAGTATTAACCTTGGATCCAAAACTAAACACAAACAGTGTAAGAAAGAAAATAAAATTACATATTATTTAAATACTTAGAACATTAACAAGTAAACAGGACATTGGCAAACCATCCTAAAAAATATTTTTTAAATGATAGAGCATAATTTTGTGGTTATCCCTGAAAACCAAACTAGAAAATTCTTAATATAATTCATCATATTAACTTACTAAAGGAGAAAAACTATGTCATCTCAATAAAGATAAAAAAGTTATTCAATAAAGTTCTACAACCATTCATGATCCATTTTTAGCAAAACTATGAATAGATTGAAACTTTCTTAACCTGATAATATATGTCTATAATAAACATAGCAAACATACTCTCAGTGGTGAAATATTTTTAAAAGCCCCTTCAAAATTAGGAACAAAACAAGGATACTTGCTATCACAACATAGCATAATATCAATGTAATTTTGGAGGTTCTAACTAACCTGCAGAAACATGGGATAGGGGATAGCTTGTATATCAGGAGACATGCACAAGAATATTCATAGAAACTTTGATTTTCATAGCAGTAAACTGGAAATCACCCAATTATCCTTTGATTTAGAATAGATAAATCAATTTTTATGTATTTATATAGTGGCTTCGTATACAGCAGGAAAGCAAAGGGACCGTATCTATGTCTACGTCCACACAGATGAATACTATGGAGCAAAAAGCTAATCGCAGAATACACATGCAGTAACATTCCATTTATACACAGTTTATATAAAGTTTACAAATAGGAACATTTAATGTATATTTGGAAATATATGTAAATTATAAAGAAAAGTAAATTACACAAAATTCAAAATCTTGGTTACATCTGAAGAGAGCACAGGCAGGGGATAGAGTTAGGGAACGGCTTGTACGCAGTTTTCTGTATGCTAAGCTGATAATAGACACACAGGCATTTACTATTATTATTAGTTAGACTCTACACTCTACATTTTGTATTGTCTGACATTTCACAATGCATAAAACATCATTATGAATGTGGATGGAATACACATTCTTCCTTGATATGCTGTCCCATTTCTCTGTCAAAGGCATCATTTCTAGAAAATTGCCAAAGCCATATGCAGGAAACCTCACAGAGTAATGATTTAAGTATTGTCCTTTTGTGCTTATTTACCCTGAGGCCAAATTCTCCTATTTTATTTTTCTTTGCATTCTTCTGTGTCCACACTTTCACTTATAATGGAATCATAGGTCCATATCATGTAGCACTCTTAACTATATGCTCAACTTGGTCATTTACAAATTTCTTCCCTGAGCCACTTTCTCATCTGTAAAGCAGAAAATGTAATACGTGCCCCATACTAGGGCAGTGAAAATTAAACAAAATGATGTCGGCCTGGGATTTAGTGAGCAACAAATAAATATTAACTAATATTGATTGTTATGAAATGCAATAGCTTATGCAGAGTACCATACAATGATGGGCACAAAGTAGACGCTGGAATTATCACAGCTACTCTTAGTGTCAGGATCCAGGCTTTGTTTGTTTTATTTTTATCACGATCTTTTGGGAGATAACTGTTCCTACCTGAGGACTGTACTTGTTTCCATAGGACTCATTCCTTGAGGCAGGTCCTCTAGTTTCTCATCTGTATGCCTATACTGACTAATACAGCTCATTGTTGCTGGGGTTCAGAATGTTCACTGGATTGGATCAATCCCCCCTCTTCCTTTAAGGCCATGTATTGACAGTCTGTTCCACAACAATCCTTATCCACTGCCTCAGAGTTCATCATGGGGGCACCTGGGAGGGTCTCCTGAACCCTGAGTTGTACCCTCCTCTATCTCTTAAGCTGTTTAATTAGCTACTTTGTCCAGTCTGTCATGGTGGATCTTTCTCTTAAATAAAATTCGGTGGGGAAACTTATATAAAAGCTGCTGTTACACAGATGACATATGAGAGATCTTCAAAAATTACTTTTGTTTCACTCCCTGATATGGTTTGGCTACGTCCCCACCCAAATCTCATCTTGAATTGTTGCTCCCATAATCCCCATGTGCCATAGAAAGGATGCAGTGGGAGGTAATTTAGTCATGGGAGTGGTTACCCTCATGCTATTCTCATAGTAGTGACTGAGTTCTCACGAGAGTTGATGGTTTTATAAGGGACTTTTGTGCAGCACTTCTTCTTGCTGCCACTATGTGAAGAAGGACGTGTTTGCTTCCCCTTCTGCCATAATTGTAAGTTTCCAGAGGTCTTCCTAGCCATACCAAACTGTGAGTCAATTACACCTCTTTTCTTTATAAATAACCCAGGCTCAGGTATGTCTTTATTAGCAGCATGAGAACAGACTAATGAAGTAAATTGGTACTGGTAGAGTTGGGTGCTGCTATAAGGATACCCAAAAATGTGGATATGGGTAACAGGAAGAGGTTGGATCAATTTGGAGGACTCAGAAGACAAGAAAATATGCAAACATTTGGAACTTCCTGGAGACGGGCAGGGCTTAGGAGACAGGAAGATGTGAGAAAGTTTGGAACGTCCTAGAGACTTGTCGAAGGGCTTTAACCAAAATACTAAAAGTGATATGGACAATGAATTCCAGTCTGAGGTGGTCTCAGATGGAGATAAGGAACTTGTTGGGAACTGGAGTTAAAGTGATACTTGCTGTGTAAAGTGACTGGCAACATTTTGCATCTGCCCTAGAGATCTATGGAACTTTGAACTTGAGAGAGATTATTTAGAGTATCTGGAAGAAGAAATTTCTAAGCAGCAAATCGTTCAAAAGGAAGCAGAGCATAAATTTTTGGAAAATCTGCAGCCGGATTATGCAATAGAAAAGAAAACCCCATTTTTCTGGGGAGAAATTTAAGCCAGCTGCAGAATTTTGTATAAGTAACAAGACGCCAAATGTTAATCATCCAGACAATGGGGAAAATGTCTCCAGGGTAAGTCAAAGACCTTGACTGCAACAAGCCTCTCCCATCAAGGCCTCAAGCCCAGAGGCATAGGAGTGAAAAATGGTTTGCTAGGCTAGGCTCAGGGCCCCCCCTGCTGTGTGCAGCCTCAGGACTTGGTGCCCTGCTGTCCAGCTGCTCCAGCCATGGCTAAAAGGTACAGCTCAGGTTGTTGCTTCAGAGAGTTTAAGCCCTAAGCCTTGGCAGCTTCTACATGGTGTTGAGCCTTGTGGGTGCACAGAGATCAAGAATTGAGGTTTGGGAACTTCTACCTAGATTTCGGAAGATGTATGGATATGCCTGGATGTCCAGGCAGAAGTTTGCTACAGGCAGAGACCTCATATAGAACCTTTGCTAGGGCAATGGGATTGTAGCCCCCACACAGAGTCCCCACTGGGGCACTGCCTAGTGGAGCTATGAGAAGAGGGCCACTGTCCTACAGAACCCAGAATGGTAGATCAACTGACAGTTTGCACTGTGAGCCTGAAAAAGCCACAGGCACTCAATGCCAGCCCATGAAAGCAGCCAGGACAGGGGCTGTACTCTGCAAAACCACAGGGGCAGAGCTGCCCAAGGCTGTGGGAGCCCCCCTCTTGCATCAGTGTGACCTGTATATGAGACATGGAGTCAAAGGAGATTACTTTGAAACTTTAAGGTTTAATGACTGCCCTGTTGGATTTCAGACTTGCATGAGGCCTATAGCCCCTTTGTTTTGGCCAATTTCTCCCACTTGGACAGTGTATGTACCTAATGCCTGTACCCCCATTGTATCTAGGAAGTAGCTAACTTGCTTCTGAGTTTTCAGGCTCATAGGTGGAAGGCACTTGCCTTGTCTCAGATGAGAGTTTGGACTTGGACTTTTGAGTTCACACTGAAATGAGTTAAGACCTTGGATGACTGTTGAAAGGATATGTTTGTGTTTTCAAATGCGAGGACATGAGATTTTGGAGGGGTCAGGGATGGAATGATATGGTTTGGTTGTGTCCTCATCCAAATCTCATCTTGAACTGTAGTTCCCATAATCCCTACATGTCATTGGAGGGACCTTGTGGGAGGTAATTTAATCATGGGGCAGTTACCCTTATGCTATTCTCATGATAGTGAGTGAGTTCTCATGACAGCTGAGGGTTTTATACAGGGCTTTTGCTCACCACTTCTCTCTCCTGCCACCATGTGAAGAAGGACATGTTTGCTTCCCTGTCCACCATGATTATAAGTTTCCTGAGGCCTTCCCAGACATGCTGAACCATAAGTCAATTAAATCTCTTTCCTTTCTAAATTACTCAGTGTCAGGTATGTCTTTATTAGCAGCATGAGAATGGACTAATACACCCCCTCTTAGCCTCACATTCTTTCTATACATTCAAGCA
This sequence comes from Ateles fusciceps, assembly GCA_036589455.1. Classification (NCBI taxonomy): domain Eukaryota; kingdom Metazoa; phylum Chordata; class Mammalia; order Primates; family Atelidae; genus Ateles; species Ateles fusciceps. Next base: position 5,294,270 of record JAZHEH010000045.1, on the reverse strand, counting down.
GTTTGTAGAATTCCAACAATGAATTCTGTAAGAAGAGATGTAATAACTTCCCCATGCTCCATTTGGTTTAAACTTGGAACTCCTGTGACCCTCACTTACCCAATAATTATATTCAAATGATGCAATAACCCCTTGGCCTTCTCATGATATAAACATTTTATCTTATCTCTTCTTTATGCTTGTTTGTTCTCTGTTCATTTCCATTCTTTCTCACTGTGATTTAGGATTATAAGATCAAATGCATGATCTAGAATATGATCATTGATGTGCAGAGAGATCACTGGAAAGATTATCTTATAACCACGTCATTAATTTTTCTTTTAATATCCAAGCACTGGAAATACTAAAAGTCGGCACACAGTGTATTCTGTGACTCCCCAACTCCCGCCAAAAAGCCTAAATAAAAATGAGGAATGTTTTAATTCAATATCCTATGTGTAAAGCAAAAATGTAATCCAAATAAACATTTAGAAGAGAAGACTGAAAACTCAAGACCATCATACCCTATGGGAAATGTACATTCTAAATATAACAAACATACAGAGTGAGATAGGAGAAAAGAAACGGGATGGTAATGATATTGCTGGTACTAAAGTCTATTCGGGAAATGGAAATATATAGAAAGAGGAGTCAGCTACTTCTTGGGCATTGATCAAAGGAAAATACACAAACATATATAAGGTAAGAAAGATCATTCTATTTTATAACATTTTCCTTCTGATTCTAGGTGATTATATAGCTAGTCTACTCCTCCACCCCCAAGATTCTGGGGTATTTTGGCTAATGTTATTTGCAATGTCCATAAACTCAAAAATGTTAGTACTAAATGGGATACGAAAGCACCGCTAGTTATTGTGCAAGAAACCTCAAATACATTTAGGGAGCAGACAGCTCATAGGAATTGTGAAGCAGCCTGGCCATGGTTCTATAATAGGAAGTAATGATTACTGCTGAAACCTCTAGCTTATTTTCTCTTCTTCCACCATCATTAAAAGAAATCACATTCAAAAAATAAAATGTATTGTAGCAGCCACTAAATATATCTGCTGACCCCAGTTTGCAAGCCTAACAACTCCCATTGCACAGATGAGATATGCCTATAGTAGAGGTGATTTACCCAGCCAGGGTTGCACACATGGGGTGGAGATGAGTTTTGGATCCAGATCTGTACACAAAGATGGATTCCATCTGCAACTAGGAAGGAAGGGGTGTGCAGGTGTTTTATGCAAACAATTCTTGCTAACTGGAATAAAACAAATGAGATGAGAGGAATATAGAAGTTTTGTAAATACTACCAAAGTATTGGGGTCAATAAAAGAGACCAAAAACTTGATTGAATAAAACTTGCTTCCATCTCATTGCATCCTTGTCCATATTGATCAGCTGTAATAGAGCATGACAGAAGGTATTGATTGACTGAGACAATTCTCAAGTATTTGGAACCTGAAAGCAGCCATAGACTATTAAGAAGGCAATGCTCTATGGAAGCCTAAAATTAGAAAGGTTAAGTGAAAAGGGGTCTGGGCATAAGGTGTTTAATATCTACATCAATCTGGCAGACGACTTACTTGAGGCAGAACGGGCCTCATTTTCTTCACATATAAGTTACAAATAAGCATATGTTGGTTATTGTCTTATAAATAGCTGTTGATAAAATGTCTGTTTAAAATATTTGCCTAGGATTCTGTGATATTGATTTCTAAAACACTCTCAAAAACAGTGAAAACAGGTCGAATGCACACTTCTACATTTGTTCCCTGCTTTAACACACACACACACACACACACACACACACACACATGCAGAGAGAGAGAGAGAGAAGAACAACAGCAAAGAAAAATGTTAAAGGCATAAATTCACCAAGTTATGGAAAATAATAGGAAGGATGACATTACAAAAATTTGGATAGCTGGAAGGTAATAGATCCATGGTTCATGCATTAGCAAGAGAATGATATCTGAGCTAAAATAAAGAAGATTATTGGAAAGTTTGAGAAACAATCAGATCCCCAGATCCTTTCTTTTACTCCCTATATTTAGGAGACTACCACGCTTACACCCTTGTCGGTGGCTGAAGATTTATCCTAAAGAAGGTAGAATAGAGTCCCTGAGAATGGGATTCACCAGTCATATCTGAGAGCAAGGCTCCAGGAGAGACTTTTCCAGGAAGATAAAATTGATAGAATACCCATATTACGGGTAAAAAAAATTTTTTTGAGACAGAGTCTGGCTCTGTTGCTTAGGCTGGAGTGCAGTGGCATGATTTCGGCTCACTGCAATCTCCGCCTCCCAGGTTCAAACAACTCCCATGCCTCAGCATCCCAAGTAACTAGGATTATAGGAATGCTCCACCACACCCAGCTAGTATTTGTATTTTTCATAGAGATGGGGTTTTGCCATATTGGCCAGGCTGGTCTTGAACTCCCAACCTCGGGTGATCTGCCTGCCTTAATCTCCCAAAGTGCTTGGATTACAGGTATGAGCCACCACATCAGGCCCTGAATTACGGAATATACTGAGAGAGAATTTAGACAGCTGGTATAGAATATGGAGCTAAGTTGGTGATAAGTATTTAAAAACCAAACAAATTAAAGAACAAGATTGTCATTGCTTCCCAGAAAAACAATAGTCATGCAGGAAAGGAATTATGATGATAGTTTACTTCATTCTCAGCCTTAGATAGCATTTAAATAGTCAACACTGAAGAGTAAACACTAAATATTGATTTAATGAAAATTGCTGTATGGAGATGAAAGTGTGGGATGGGAAGGAGAACATGTGAGGTAGAAGTGGAGGGAGGAAAGTTAAATCCTCTGCCTTCATAGTGGGAAGTAGCAATCATTTAGAGATATGTAGGGATATGCCAGAATAATCAGTTAATTAGGTTAGGGGTTGCAAGGAGGGATATTGTAAGATATATATATATATATATATATATATATATTTTTTTTTTTTTTTTTTTTTGAGATGAAGCCTTGCTCTGTTGCCCAGGCTGGAGTACAGTGGGGTGATCTCAGCTTACTGCAACCTCTGCCTCCTAAGTTCAAGCTATTCTCCTGCCTCAGCCTCCCAAATAGCTCAGATTACAGATGCCCACCACCACATCCAGCTAATTTCTATATTTTTAGTAGAGATAGGGTTTTGCAATCTTGGCCAGGTTGATCTCAAACTCCTGACCTCAGGTGATCCACCAGCCTCATCCTCCCAAAGTGGTGGGATTACAGGCGTGAGCCACCATGCCCGGCCTGTAGAATTTCTTTATAGCAAACCTTATAGAGAAATTTGATTCTTTTAAACTATAAGCCTTTATGTCTTTAAATACACACACACACACACACACACAAACACACACACACACACACAATAGATGGGAAATGCTGGCAAATTGTATAACATAATAAAGATTTTCAAACTCATTAATAAAAATAAGGTGAAAATATATACTAAAAAGCCAAATCAGTGAGAATATTTGACTCAAGCCAGATGTGAGGAGGAACCAAGAATTTTCTTCTCCCCATCTCATCTTTCCTAGCAAACCCACTCTGTCCACATGCTACTGAGGTGATGTCTTTGTGCTGAGCTGATGAAATGATGTGCCCCAGCTTGGGAATGGTAGGAGCCATATATATTTGGGCTTCTCAGATAATCTTTTTTTAATAGTTTTTATTTATCCTCTACTCTTGGTTTTATTTCTTTAGGATAATTTTTGATCTTGCAGATAGTAAAATTATTTTCTGAAAATCATGGCATCATAAAGACTTGAGAAATTCTTGAGTGTTTATGAAGTCTAATAACCTACCTTCTTCAAACTGAATAGGATATATATATATATATATATGTATGCCTTTTACTTAAAAAGGCTGAGGTAGAGGAGGGAAGAGTCAATTACTCATGTACCCTAGTATCTTACATGATATGATGTTTTATGGTCTTCAATATGGAGCTCTATGGGTTTGGCTTTTTAATCGACAAATACAAAATGTATCTGTTATGTACAGCATGATATTTTGATATATGTGTGCATAGTAGAATGGCTAAGTCAAGCTGACTAGCATGTATTATCTCACAGTTAACATTTTTGTGGCAAGAATGCTTAAAATATACTTTCTTACAAGTTCCTAAGGATATAATGTATTGTTATTAACTTAGTTATCGTGCTGTAAAATTGATCTCTTAGATTTATTTCTCCTGTTAAATTTTGCATCATTTGATCAATATCTCCTCAGCCCCTTCACCCCCTAGCCTCTGGTAACTATTACCTTTTTACTCTCTACTTCTATGAGTTTCAATTTTTTTGATTCCACAAATGAGAGAGCTCATGCAGTATTTGTCTGTCTGTGGCTGGCTTATTTTACTTAATGCAGTGTCCTCCAGGTTCATCCACATTATTGCAAATGACAAGATTTTCTCCTTTTTTTTAAAGTCAAATAATATTGCATTGTGTATATATACCACATTTTCTTTGTTTCTCCACTGACCAACACTCAGTTTGATTCCATATCTTCGCTTTTGTGAATAATGCTGCAGTGAACATGGGAATGCAAATATCTCTTCAACATACTGATTTAATATCATTTGAATATATGCCCAGAAGTGGGATTGCTAGATTATATGATAATTCTATTTTAGTTTTTAAGGAAGTTCCATACCATTTTCCATACTGGTTGTACTAATGCCAACAATATGCAAGGGTTTTCCTTTCTCCACATTCTTACCAATATTTATCTTTTGTCTTTTTGATAATAGCCATTCTGACAGGCATGAGGTGTGATACGGTTTGGCTTTGTGTCCCCATCCAAATTTCATCTTGAATATTAATCCTCATTGTCAAGGGAGAGACCTGGTGGGAGGTGATTTGATCATGGGGGCAATATACCTTACACTGTTCTCATGATAGTGAGTGAGTTCTCACGAGATCTGATGGCTTTATAAAGGGCTCTCTTCCCTTCACTCACCACTCTCTCTTGCCTGCACCATGTAAGACATGCCTCTTTCCCTTCTGCTATGATTGTAAGTTTCCTGAGGCTTCCTCAGCTTTTTGGAACGGTGAGTCAATTAAAACTCTTTTCTTTATAAATTACCCAGTCTCAGGTATGTCTTTATAGCAGTGTGAAAATGAACTAATAAAAAGTGATATCCATGTATCTTATTGTCTTATACTGTATAATGTCATACAGTCTTGAATATGGAGCCCTAGGATTCTTAACCTTTTTTGCTTAACCTTTTTATCAGTTGTGAGACTTTTAATCTCATTAAACCTGTAAACCCTCCCTTCAGAAAAATTCCTATATACAGATTTTACATATACTTTAAGAGAATCACAGGTTCTTTTGATGCCCATTCATGGACCACTTAAGTATCCATGAGCCTACTATAAGTCTGATACATATAATTTATCATACTAGATTCTAAATTACAATTGAAATAAGGGACTGAATGATTCAAAAGAGAGAGAATCTAGTTCCAACTGATTTATTTGGTGAAAACAGGAAGGACACACAACCAATAAACTATTTTATCTTACCTCTTTGATATTCCTCTTGGAATAAGGGTAATTGGTTCTGGATCACTTTCCTTTCTGCATTTTAGATTGTATCTGTCTTTGTAGTCACCTCCGTTCATCCTGAATCAATACATAAAGAATGTCTCCTCTATTGTCCAAACTCCTGAATTTCCAGCCTTAACTTGTAAAAAAATGCCCTCAACAATATGTCTTGCCATCCTAAAATAAATAAATAAATAATGCTCCATTATGCCTCATTTGTTCTACATATTCAAGATTGCCTATGGCTTCAATGGATGTCTAGTGAAAATATATTTACTATCTCATAAAACCTACATAAAGATGTCAAATGCCCATAATTGAAGATGAATCCTCTTTTAGATATTGCTCTACCAATTAGCCACCTGGAGCTGTCTGGCCAAATCCTAATCAATTTAATCAATTAGCCAGTTGTGGGTGTTTTGAAGATGTACAAGTCCTAAGGAGAGTTGGGAATACTTAGCAAGCTTAGTAGTGATGATAGTGCTGAGATAACTGAATTCAGGATGTTCTCATTATGAAAATGCCGCATTGCAGTGCTGTTCCACTCCCTCAGGAAATCACCATTTGAAGTACCTGAACAACATTACCTGAGCCCTGTCCTTCGCAGGATAAGAGAACTCGCAGTGACAACAGAGTAGCAGCAGAGTAGATAGAGGTCTTGAGAAGGTGCTTGCTGAATTCACCTTGCTCTCTGAGTGATCTCTTCCTTTCTATAAAGGACAATAATGTCTCAGTTTAGGTTCTCAGCTTGCTATGCTGTCAGGTCCACAAAATGTCATTGTCACTTTCTTGTCCATCAGTTCTCCAGCCAGGTAGGAGCCACTGAGGGATATGTAAACTTTGGTGTGCCTTACCTCTGGGAGCATGTGTAAGACAATGCAGATGCCAAGTCCCATTCCCAGAGACTTCCGTCCTCACTCTAGCACATTTACTTCTGTCCTTTCTTCCCCTGGCATTCCACTTTCACCCATTTCACTCTTGTGCATATGGCAGCAATATTATTTTCCCTCTAGTGGTTTTCCCAGCCAGCTTTAGAGAACAGTCAACTCTGAGTATCCCAAAGACTTTGTAACAGGTTACCAGAGCTTGCAGAATGTTTTCTATAAAAACAATTTTGTCTTTCCCTTTTTGGCTTTAAAATAGAAAAGACTAGTACATGATTATTCATGTCATTAAAGTGGAATATGAGAACATTCTTTAGTGCAAAAATATCTGTGAAAGATGGCTAGCAGTCCAGGATTTGAGAATATCCTTTAGTGGGACTTGGGAAGGATGAAGAGAGGTGGAGGGGGATGTATGAGTATTTGTACTGCATAGACACATGAGAGGGTGGTAAAGATGCCAATAGAACAAAAGCTACAGGGATTGTTACCCAGGAACCATTTATCTTATCTTTAGAGAGTTAACTAGAAGATTATGTTGATGTTTGCAAGTGTTGTTAAGAAATAGAGTAAGAAAGTTGGACATGAGACCTAAAATAAACCTAAAACTTACGTTTAGAAACAACAGAATGTTGTACTATTTTAATTGCAATGGAATACGACTATGCTTTCGTGAAGTAAAGGAAGTCTCAAATTACATGATGAAAACCATCACCTCATGGCTAAGGAGAGGAGCATTGGGTGCATTTGCAGTTTGTGGAAGCTTTTTAAGGACTGTTTATGCGTTTACTGTCAGCACTTTACTGAGAGCACCATTTCCATCTCCCCCTGCCTGACAGGCAGGGCCAATTGCTGTCCACATCTCTGGTGCTGCCTATATGTGAGCAAGAGTGATTATTCAGCATCTTCTGAGCACTTACATATGCAATTCTTCCATTGTATTTTCACACAGGTTCCTTTCATGTTTGCTGGAGTCTTTCTTCTGTAATTGCTCTGCCTTCACCATGGAAGTCTTAACGTTCTAAAAGCTAGTGGCAATGTCTTTTTTAGTTTTTTTCTTCCCTATCTTCCAGTGACATTTAGGGCAGTAGTGTGAGTAAAAAGCCAGCCTATAAACATAGATATTGACTCACTAATAGATTTTTTTCTGAGGTACATGTGTCTGTGCCTCTAAACCGAAATCTTTTATTTAACTTCAGTAAAATGTGTCTGAAGAGTTTCACATTTCCCAATATCCAGTACTTAAAACCATGCCAGATCCCTAAAAGCACCTGATTTTCTTGTTCTAATTGTGTTCTACTACATTTGACAGTGAAAAATCTCATCTTTCTGTACCCTCTGTTATTGTTTTTATGTGTCCACAGATAAAGATTAAAATGAACACTTATTTGAATACTTCACTTCTGTGAGGTTCTATTCTTAACACTTGACAACTTTTCTTCCAACCATCGCATAAAGGAAGTAAAGACATTTTGCAAACAGGAAAACTAAGAAAGGGTATTTCACCAAAACTGCTTTAAAATATCAAAAGATATATAGCTGGAGAGGGAATAAGAGATAAAACAAGGGTGGCAGACACTGATGGCTGCTGAAGCTGGGTGATGGGCAATGTGAGTTCATAGCACTATTTTAATTTTGTATATGTTTGGGAGTGTCTATAAAGCACAAGTTTTAAAATTACAAAAATAAAACTAATGAGTTAAAGAAAACTTTTTCAGAAGAATCAATCTCTTCTATGTCTAATCTTGGGTTAAAGTTATTTGAGTGCCTCCTCCTAGTATAGAAAATACTCAGAACAACTGAGCCTTATTCTAGAAGCCTATTAAAACATTGACTAGACAAAGAAAATGTGGCACATATATACCATGGAATACTATGCAGCCATAAAAAAGGATGAGTTTATGTCTTTTGTAGGGACATGGATGAATCTGGAAACCATCATTCTCAGCAAACTGACACAAGAACAGAAAACCAAGCACCGCATGTTCCACTCATAGGTGGGTGAACAATGAGAATACATGGACACAGGGAGGGGAGCATCACACACTGGGGTCTGTTGTCAGGGATTAGGGGAGGGACAGCACAGGTGGGGAGGTTTAGGAGGGATAACTTGGGGGAGAAATGTCAGATATAGGTGATGAGGGCATGGAGGCAGGAAACCACATTGCCATGTATGTACCTATGCAACAATCCTGCATGATCTGCACATGTACCCCACAACGTAAAGTACAATTTAAAAAAAAAAATACCTTGAGAGGTATGTTTCCAACTATTATTACCTATCATGGCCCTAAAGTCTTCAGATCTCCTTTAGTTTTCCTCCTGAGTATTCCACAGAAGACTATTTTGTACTCCAGGAAGACATAAGGGGATGTCATTTCAAATGCCATAAACTAATCTTTGTGCTGTGTTCAGTTGTGATTATGTGTGCATTTTTCCAGTAACTCTTCTCCATTGTAAACTGCTTCTTTTCCATGTTGTCTGTGCTGCCACCTCATTTTCTTGTTGTTAACTGAAGAATTGCTCGCCTTTATTTAGACTTCAGATGGGCATCTGCTTTATACTGCTCCATCTGTTCTGCATTGTAGTTTCTTTGTAATGCATTAGATGCAGGGTAATATTTAAAGAGAAAGTCAAGTTAGTGTGAGCCTTGAGTTGTCTATGTCTTATAGGGAAGTTTCCCTAGACTGTTAACAGAAATGTAAATGGTGTTTTGTTTCCATGCTGAAATCACTTTGTGTTTGAAAATTTGTAAAATTGCTTCTCTTTTATTCTTTGTTTCATTATTCTTGGTGTCATCTCAAAACTAAGTGATTTGGTTTCCCTGGACAGACTGTGAAAAGTCAAACACCTCCACACCAAAATAACTGGTAGACAGTGGGTTGAAAATGAAAAAGTTCCTGTGGATTCACCTGCCTCTCTTTGAGACTAGGGTTGAGTGGCTGTTGACCTGATGAAGGACAGTTCCAGCCTGTGACTTCTGAGTCAGCACATTCAGATTCAAATCCTCCCTCTGTCTGTATTCACTTAACTTTGTATCCTCCAGATTTGTTCATGTTGTTGCAAATGACAGGATTGCACTATTGTTTAAGGCTGAATAGTATTCTGTTGTATATATATACCACAGTCTCTTCATCCATTTATCCGTGTTGGACACTTATGTTGATTCCATATCTAAACCATTGGAGAAAAAATATGTCAATTTAAAAAACAAAAGAAATCGAAAATCCTACCTCTGCAATGAGACTCCACCAGGTTCAGCCTCTGTACTCGGTAAAATGACAGGACTCATACCTACCTTGTGGTATTGTGGTAAAGACATACTTTGAAATGTTTCCAGTGTAGGACTTGTCACCTATTTCAAAAATTTTATAAATGGTCAGTAGCAATCATTACTATTAACTTTGCCAGTCACTGAAAGCATGGGAAAGTACAAAAAAAAAAATCATGTGTTTTCCTGGTTGCCAAATTAAGTTGAAACCAATTTTCACATTAACAGCAGGCATTTGCTAACTTAGAAAACACAGCTACCAATGATGTTCCAAAAGATGGTCTTTGAGGATGACGATCGTTTAATATGTCATTTTCACTTTGGGTGGAAACTTTTGCTGAAATGTGAGAGTCTTGCTGAATTTAATTTTTCCTTTCTTGTCTCCCCAGCTGTCATTACGTGTAGCCTCAGAGGTGGAAGTTTTCTGACTGGGGCTTGGTTAGGACGGAAGTTTCATGCTTTGATTTTGTTTTGTGTTTGAGGTTGCTAATGAAGAATTCAGGAGAATTGCTGGATGTTCTAGGGAAAAGTATAGACGTCACCTTATTTCTGTTGTCTGTAAAGTTGAAAATGACAAAATACAGCAGTGCTAATAAGTGGTACTGTGTCTAGTTGAACTCAAAAGAAAAGAAATCACTGCTTCTGAGGAAATTGGAGCCTTTGATGAAAACAGCTTTTTTGACAAATGAAATATTTTAAGACTAAGATTTTATTGTAACATCTGTATTCATTCATTTACGCTTTTAACAAACGTTTGCTGAGCATCTTCCCTGGGCCAGGCACTTTGTTAAAGACTGGAATACTAAAATGAGTAAGACTATTGTGAAAGGAAAGAGTAGCCTCAATGTAATTATATAATTTGATAAGAGTTTCAGAAAGTGGCTGATTGCAAATGTATACATTGTATTTAGGTGAAGTTACAAAAACTGATGCAGTACCTGGGGTCATAAGAGCAGGGAGCCGTTACCACTCCTTGGTCTAGCTGAACAAAGGGAAGGGGGATGTCCTTCAACCTGGAGAGAGACCAGTAGAAAGAAAGTCACCTCTGGGAGATGCAGGCAACACAGGATAGCCTGCCAAGGAGGTGGCCAAGAGGATAGACTCCAATGTCACTCTTCTCCTGCCTTCTAAAACTCCTGATGATACTGCCCATTAGCAAATCCCCACTGGGAGGTAGAAGGAAAAGGGTACTCATTAGTATAGTTCACAGAGGTCAGGCCTCCAGGGCATGGAGCAAGGTGGGAAAGTTGGAGAAGGGAACTGAAAAGAGCAAAGGGAAGAATCCAGCACAACTAGGAACTCCCTCAGGATACTCCATACTCGATGCAGTGGTAGAAGACTGACACACAAACAGATACCTTTAATAATCCATAGTAATTAACATCATACTGATATTTACAAAATAACACAAGAGCCCAGATAATAAAGCTGCTAGCTTCAATATTGGGGTGGGGGTGAGGAGCTTTTATTCTGCATCTCAAAATATGAGTATGAGTTTTTCTGCTGATGGGAGAAGAAGGAAGAATATCATAAGGGACAGAAAAAAAAAGGCAAGTACATAAATCACACAAATATATAAAGCTTAATCAGAAATCATCAGCATGACCAGAGCATAAGGTATATGAGACACAGGTAATGGGTTTGGGATTTTGTGAGATTTTGTTTTGATTGTTGGAGAATATTATCCAGAACCACCACAACATGTTTAATAAGCAAGTATAAGATATTTCTGACCTGCCAGCTTCCTGAGAGGAGACGTCTGTTTTGTTCACCATTGTGCGTGCAACACCTAAAATAGCATTTGGCATATGTTAGGAGCTCAATAGCTCTTTGGAAAATAAATGAACTGGCAAACAACCCCTCTATCTGAACCTAAGTCTCATGTATTTATTTTAATGTATTAACATTAAACTTAAAACATACTAGCAACCATAGTATTTTGATTCTTCCTTTTTGTTCCAGAAATAAGCATATCTAAAGAATGGTGGTTTTGTGAAACAGGTGAACAGTGGGGAGTAAGGACATCTCTTCTTCACTGAAAATATCCTTTAGCCTTCTGTTTCTCAGCTCTCCTCGTAAAATTGTGCTGTCTCCCTCAGCTATCTCCTGAGGTAATCATGAAGATCAAATGAGATCACAGAGGCCTTGACAGATAAAAAGTGCTGGACAGATAGGAGGCAGAGATGCTGCCTCCTCCTGCAACAATAGAAACTGAGAGGGCCCGCATAGGTGAATTTTTCAAATGATAAATGTGTTCCACTAAACCAGCATTTCTCAATCTCGTCACTATGCACACTTAGGATCAGAGACTTCTTTGTTATGAGGACCTGTCCTGTGCACTCTATGATGTCCTGCAGCATCCCTAGGTCCTACCCACCAGATGCCACTGGCACTACCACCACTACCATTCCCAGTCGTGACAACCAAAAAAATGTCTCCAGGCCTTACCAGATGTCCCTCGGAGGGCAAAATTGTCAAACCACTACATTAAGCGTTATTTTTCGAATCGTAACCGTTCTATGGAAATCTTTCTAGAATATGTTGGTCACATTTCTGGCCTGTTTGACATGGGCTCCTGGATTGTTAAGGTATAATACTGGCTGTAACAATTATAGCATCTTTAAGACATGTTAGAATTATTTGCCTACATCTCTAGTCCGCTATGATTTTGTAGGCCTTGTGTCTGTGTTTCATGGTTTTTGTTTTCACTCTCACTCACCCTGTGTGGCTGATAGCTGTCATTTCCCTAAAAGTATCAAAGTGTACTGATTTGCTATTTCTGATCTGCTGTGGATTTTTAAAGTGGTCAGCCAGTTTTCATAGACTACGTCTAAAGTGAGAATCCACAATCCCTGAGTTTGGGTCTGGGTGTGCAGGAGCCTGGCAGATGAACTTGATTTATTTGAGTCAAGAAGAGGCCTCGTTCCTCAGTTCTCAACTCTTCTCCTCTTAGAGGCTTCTGCCAGACAAGGGTAGTATCACTGTGATTGTTATTAATGTCACTTTACGATGTTACCTATATCAACTTTCCCACATTCTCAATTTAGAATAAGGGAGAAATGGAATGTCTGATAATAGTTTAAACATTCCCTCATTTGTATACAGACATTTCAGGGAGTAATTTTTCTTTTATTTTGTCATCACCCTTCTTACACCTGCTTCCATTTAGAAATTATATGGGGGTATAATAGATCATGTACATCTATGAGGCTACACAGTCTGGTATGATCTAGGCCAGTAAGGTGTTCTTTGATATTTTAAGTAAATTTCAGTGTATTAGCTCCTAACATAGTGACATGGTGCCAGGCACATAAATAATAATCATAATAATTGTGTGGGCACTCAATTAATAATTGTGGAAGGAAACATGAATGAATGATAGAAATATAGTCTAACTCCCCAGTTGCCAATATGAATAAACGCATTCAAGGTGTGGCAAGCCACAGATAAGGACTTCAAAAATCCAGATAAGGAAAGTGGTTTATAATGAAAGCACAGGCTAATCTTTCATGTTACAGATAGAGAGAGAACTGTAATCGCCTCAGAGGGAGGGAAACTGAAATGACTAAACTTCAGCCCATTTCCTGGTCTGCTGCAGTTTTCTTTTAAGTTCACAGATTGGGAATGGCCCAGTACATTCCAGCTCTTAGCACATATTCACCTCCTTTTATTTTCTCCTTTGCAAATGCTTGTGCCTTTCAATGGACAGAGAGAAAGGTCAAGACTCTCAGTATCTGCCTGCCACCAGTAGATAGAATCTCCGGTGTCTCTAATGGTCTGCTTAACCAGGTTGTTAGGCTATTTCTGTCTGCTGTAGCAAGGAATATTCCCTCGCGCCAGAATAAAGCAACCTGTAGTGGAACACTTACCTGAATGGTGAGCAAGGTCAGGAGAAAGCATTTTATTTAAAAATGGCTCTGTGCATAATAAAAAAGGGATCAGTGTCTAATATGACTCCGAACACCGGGAGAAGAACAGCATTTGATTTGCTGCATTTTTTCAATGTCATGACTGGTCTTAACAGTCTTAACAGTCCCTATTGGTGATAGACTTCTAGATATGATTCTGGACCATCCAGACCCTCCCCTCAAGGAAGGAAGCTAAGACTGATCAGTTTCCACCACCCAGCAGTATGAAACCTGGGACCATCCTGGTAGCAGATGATCCTCAGAGATGGGCCCAGGATGCAGGCTAACCTGTGAGTGTCCCCTGAATTGAATGACCCAGGGATGCTGTGACTTGTACTTGAGGATTCTGTATTGTCATTCTGGGGAGGAATTCTGTTGAAGAGAAATCAAGACAATCTGACCTGACCAGAGTCAAGAAAATAGCCAGTCCCTAAAGGTAAAGAAATTCTTAGAACACAGTAACCCTCTATTGGTATTTTCAAAAAGGCAACATTAGTCACAAAAGATTTCTGTGTATCTCTTGGATTCTGCCATCTCAACATTTCAGATAGGTCACTGGTTAATTGGGCTGGGTTAATGGTTCTTTTTTATTATGATGACTTTTAACCACCTTTCTGGCAGAAGGTGTCTGATTAAATCCTGGACAGCTGTGGGTGAAAGGTATCACTTCTCTGGCATTTAGGTCCCCCCCAAACAGAGCAAGAATGACAAAGAGTGAATTTGGAACATGGTGGGTATTTAGCTGTGTTTTGTCTACATTCATAACAGAGAGCAGCCGTCAGTGGTTCTGAATGTCTTTTCTAATTGGATGCCCACACGGTCTGGGACAATGTCTTGAGGCCAGTGTGTCTGCAGCATGAACCAGCAATAGTGTTATAAGATGACTCGGGCTCAAGTAGAGCTCAGGATTAGTAACCTAGTAGGAAATGAGGGGTGCGGAAGTTTAGCAAAAGTGGGAGTGTTACAGTTGCTAAATTCTGGACTGAATTCTTACAATCTGCTTGAATCCAAAGTATCCTAAAAGATTCCTTGAACTGAGAATTCCATAGCTACAAAGAATATGTATGTCTTATGCAGATATATTACATTAAGGAGGTCCTGATGCTTATTTTGTAATCATTTATCAAATACTGCCAGGAGCCGGCCATTTACATATATGTGATTTAAGAGGGTTTTTCACTGTTCTTTAAGAGTTGAATCATTATCTTTATTTTAAAGATGGTAAAATGGGAACTTCTTCCCCATGAGTACTTAATGCACTTTGAACTGAAACTTGACCTATACTGAGGCTTTATCTGGGAATGGCAGAACTGAAATTGGAGAATGGGTCTTCTGATTCTCTTATGTTCATTTTATCCTAAAGTTCTTCTTATATTTATAGGTTAAATTCATTTTTGAGGGGTAGCCTGGGAAACTGAATACCAGGAATAACACCGCTTCAATGAGGAAATATGTTCTCACAGCAGTGTGAAAAGGAGTTACTAAAACATAACCCATTTGTAACTTGTAGGCTAACCACATGTATTTACAATAGTTATAAAGAATGAGCTCTGTATGCAGTAAGTAAATATATGTGCACATATCCATGTATATAGTTTATTTATGTACTGTGTATCCATCATACCCAGAAAAATTTTGTGAGTGATTAAATATGGAAATGTTAATAGCAGCTATCTCCAGAATAATTCAGGGTAACTTTATTTTGTTGTTGTTGTTGTTGTTCATCTAAATTTGGGGGGGAATGGAGCACAAGATATGTTTTTTTAGAAAGACAAGAAATAAAGGATAAGGCCCACACCTGGCTCTTTTTAGATTCAGAGAGGTATTTGATTTTTCTCTCCTTCTATAGTCTTCCCCCACTGCCCCCTATCTGTATTGGCTTCATCACAGTGATGCAGCTTAAGCTATGGATTTGAAGGTGATTCTGTGAGCTTATTAATTTAAAGTCTGTGCAGGTGTCAGGATTCCAAGGCATCAACTCAACAGAATTGAGCCACATCATGATAATAAAGATTGAGAGAACATTCGGGAAAGGCATTGGGGAAGAAATAAGGGAAACCAAATGTAAGGAATAGAAATTCCTGATCTGTAGGATCCTCAAGCAGGAGGCTTTGGTTTTCAGGAGTGGGTGGTAAGGACAGAGGTGAAACTAACAAAAGAAATCACTGTGGGAGAGGAACAAAGAGCAAATTTCAGAGCTTGAGAGGGCCCAGAGAAAGATGGAAAAACACAGGATAAGGAGACCAAGGAGGGACAAGTCCTGAGCTGAATGGTGGAAAGCTGGAGGAACAGCACGGCTGTGCAGTGGGCCCTGGAGTGTTTCAAAGGCCGGTTATGTGGTGTGGGCATGCAGGAAGCAGAGGGACTCTCATGACTCATTTGTCATGGGAAGAAATGGGGTGGGGAAGGGGGAAGTTTGTGTGGGAGGGAGGAGTGAGGCCCCAGGACAGAGGGAATGGAAACAATTTAGATACGTGTTATTAATTATTGCCTCCAAAAAGCCTGGTGTGGTGAGATGGATGATGACACGGGAGAAATGACTTAAGATCACTTCCAGCATAGCTCGCTGTGTCTTTCCATGTGGCATGAATCAAAATCTCTGGAACTTCCTCGTTTCCAGCAAGGAGGCTGCAGCACTGATAAAGGCTATTGGGAAGATTAAGTGTTACATCACTGCCATTTTTGCAACCGTTCTCACCCTCCTGTCAAATCCCGGCTGAAAGACCCAGGGTGGAAATGTTCACTGCAGCCTAATACTTGACAGATAGGGAACTGACTCTAGAATGATTTTTCAAAACTTAAGTTATATTCTGAAATAAGTGGTTAATGGTCCCATTCCCATCACCCTCCTGTATGTCTTTCATCTTTTGTGCACAACAGATGTGGCCAATTTTCACACAGATGAAACCTGCTTTACTTGCAGGAGCCTATGGTTTAAGTATTATTATTATTATGGTGGTGGTTACCGGTGTCATTTACAGTTCACCCATGTCTAAAAGTGTTTGAGACAATTGTCTTGGATACAATAGAACCTTTCAGTAAGAATGAAACGTAAGAACTTTTTAACAGAAGAGATAGTTATAAACTGCAAGCCCAAGTGTTAATTTGTCATTCCGGGCATTTTCTTTCTGGTGCTTGGCAGGCACTCAGTAAATATGGAATTAAGAATAAGTGAGTTTTTATTTTTAAGAAGTCACCTCTGTGTTGCTTTTCAATGTTATAGCCATTGATCAGATTGTCTTTCTTTTCTGGGACCTGACCTTAGTTAAAGGATGGTTTAGTTGGTTAACTCACATTTATGCAACTAACTGAACACATGGTAAACTTGAGAGATCATGCCAGGCACGGAAAATGGACCACTCCTCCATGTCCTCATCTTAGCAGCAGCAACATCAGGAACACAGTTTCCTAAAATGCCTGCCATTATCAGCATCGAAACTAAAGACACACTGATGGCCTGCTGTTTACAAGGCAACTCACTAGGCCCTGAGATACAAAGAGTTTATAATAGAGCCTCATAAATACCAAAAAGTAGGACATTCTATTTTAAAATAATGGTAATATATAGCACACAACATTATAGTTTAGGATAGTTTACTGTAGATTATTTAATCATGGCACAGAAATTGTACAGAATATGCATTGCCACCATTCCCGTTTTGGCAATGAGAAAACCGAATTCTACAACTCGGAGCCTAGGAACATGACTTACTCTAGATTTCATCTTCATGCAGAGGGACAGCTAATAGTACACTGCCTTTCTGCTGGTTTCTCACTGAAATACCAAACATACCCACTCTGCTTAGTTTTGCTAGACACAAAGATTGGGTACATTGGATGTGTGTGATCTCTAATTGGCTCACAAAGAAATATACAGACAGCCTTACATCTCTCACCAAAGCAGCCACATTGACCGGGACATTCTCCTACCTCCCTAAGAGACTTCAGGTCTTCCCGACCAATGCTGTCTGTGATGGACCCTGGCTCAGCTCAGATTCTCTCTACATGGGATCCCTCTCCACTTCTCAGCGATGCTACCACAGTCCACTCATCTCATGCCATACTCAGCAGAAATGCTCACAGGCCTGGGACTGCTGCCGGGACTGGCAGAGAAGCCAGGTTCTTACAAAGGATAAAAGGTGGGACTTGCCTTGTCCCCCAGGGTTGACTTATATTTCAGCTTTTTGGAGGCAGAACAAATTGCTTGGGCCACCAGTGAGCTCCCAGAGCCTTCTACACTCACTCCTCATAATAGGCAGTACATCTGTGTTTGGTAAATGAAAGGTAGGGAAAACAGGAAACAGTGGGAGAAAGAGATAAAGTCAGAGAGAGAAGAGAGAAGGAAAGAGAGAATGAGGGAGAGAAAGGAGGGAGGGAGGAAGAAAGATAAATGGGAAAAGCAAGAAGAGAAAAAAGAAAGGAGCAAGAAAATGAAACAAGCAAGAGAGCTAGCAGGACGTGCTAAGCTGGATATGGAGCAGAGATGACTGCTAATCAAAACAAGACAGCACTACCCAGACAAGATAAAGATGATAAGGTGCTCCTCCTGGCTCTACCATTGACAAGCTGTGAAACCTCAGACAAGTCACCCATCCTTTCTGGACCACAGAGAAAGGCCTTATTTGTAACAGAAGGGATGATACCAGATCTTCGGACAGACTTCTCTCTGCATGAGCATCCCTGTCTCCATCCTGGTCCTCCAAGCATCAGCAAAATCTTCCTTGCATTCAGCACTCTGGCCCAGACCTTTTGCTTTTTCCCGTCTTCATTTCTTATGAAGATGGGAAAATGAACATAGGGAAGAAAACACAACTACACTTTTCATAGAAGCTAAACCGCAGAACACGAAAAGGATTCTAGAAGGACAAATCTTATTTCATTTAGCCTCTTCTTAAAGCCAAGATATCTGCAAATGCAATCCTTAGATTCTGCCCTCTACGGCACCCAGGCAGAGCCTGACTCGGAAACTTCTGAGAGGAGAATGTAAAAGGAAATGTAGGTATTTATAATTGAAGTATCTTTCCCCTTGGGTATTTCTTATTTTTTTTTTTTTTTAATGAAAATTCAGTCAACTGAATATTTGGTTCCCCCAAGGAAAACTCCTCAGCTGTCGATTACGCTGAGCACGCGAGAGATGCTCTGACAGAAGATGATGCCCGCTCTTGGCTAATGATCACCTTGCTTGGGATCAGTGAGAGACAAGGTCTTTGAGGCTGGCCTCCTTTCCGCTGTGAATTCGGTATTAGGTACAGAGTATAGCTAAAAGCATTTCGTGCGAGCCTGCAAACCAAATGGTTCCTGGATCCAATTTTGTACAGCTATATCAAATACATTTAATTTCCCCATTGAAGGTGCTTGCTTTTAATTCTGGGGCCAGCAATGCAGAACAGTTTTGCAGATTGAATTTCCATTCCAAGAAAGAAGTGGTCAGGGGGAGAACTTGTAAAGCACATGTAACCAAAAAGCAAAAGATTTTCGGTGCCCACAGCGAAGGTGAGGCTGTAAAAAGATCTAGTGAGCACTAGACGGACAAGAAAACTTCAGGTGCAAGATTTCCTTTGTCACCTCATTTCAAACCAGCTAATCGCCTTGTTTATCACCAAAGCAGGGTGGGCTTTGATGCCCTGATTGCAGCAGCAGGATTCTGCTATCCTTTGAGATGGCTGGTGCTTCTCTGTGTTATGTGTGGACTGACGCTTGGCTGCCCAGTCCTACAACCACTACTACAAAATGCACCTGAATAAGGTTTAATTCTAAGACCAAACTCAAGAGTTCTTAGTAACAATCATAGATTGCTTCCCTCTAAAAAACCTCTCCTGATTTCTGCTCCTCACCCACAACCACTTGACCAGTCCTCCTGTTTCTCACTCATCAGGCCCTATGCACATATCTATGACCCCAACTATAGGAAGGACTAGTGTTGCCTCAGCATTAAGCAATGTAACCTTGAGCAAGTTACCTCTGTGCATCTTGGTTTCTGTGCATTTTAAATGGCAGTAATAATAACAGGGTGGTGAGGACTGAGTGTGAAGGACTTAGAACACTATAAGACAAGGTAACTATTTTGTAAATATGGCAAGCCTGTGTAGGACAGACTCTCTTTGACTCCTTAGGATTTACTCCAGTGCCCAGCATGTTTCACAACTTAGAGGAAAACAGTGTTTATTGACTGACTTTTGATGTCCGTTTTTTGGCCGGGCACAGTAGCTCACACCTGTAATCCCAGCACTTTGGGAGGCCGAAGCGGGTGGATTACTTCAGGCCGGGAGTTCGAGATCAGCCTGGACAACATGGCGAAAAATACTAAAAATAAATTAAAAAAAAAAAAATTAGCCAGACATGGTGGCAGTCACCTGTTGGCCCAGCTAGCTACTCAGGAGGCTGAATCGCTTAAACCTGGAAGGTGGAGGTTGCAGTAATCCGAGATTGCACCACTGTACTCCAGCCTGGGTGACAGAGCGAGTAACTGCCAAAAAAAAAAAATGCATTTTTTGCCTTCCCAATATTTTATACTTTAATCCTTGGGGTATTTGGGAGTATTCACCACAGTTAACAAGTTTAGATTGGTCGTGTTTGAGCGTCCATGCTGCATGCAAATACTCTTTCAGGTGCTTTGTATAAAATATTCTATTCCATTCTTACATCGCTGTCTTACTTTTCCCATTCTTAATATTAGGAAAGTGAGGCTCTGAGAATTTAAATAACTTGCCTAAGTCTGGTAAGCTGGTATTTGATGAGCCAGGATTCAAATACAGGGTGTCTTATCTCTATTCCATGGGGCTCCTGAACATACCAGGGATCTGGTAATTCAATGACATGTTGGCATGCCCTGCCTGCCTCTGCCTACCCACACAGACCACTCTCCTCACATGATCAGGGAAATTCCTAATTAGCCTGACTGGCTGAGCCTCCCATCCCCCAAGGCCAGAAACTCGACCTAAGTTAAGACCCAGGTAAGATCTGCTCAACCTGATCTCCAGCCTCCCATGCATACCCCCCACACCACACCCGGGGTGTGAATTCACCTGTGTTCACTCAGAGACTGCTGCCTGCTCATGGTCACCCAAATAGTGATGAGGACAACAGCACTCTGGATCTTACTTAATGCTTTTCTCAGGAATGTCCACCTATGACTCCATCAGAAGTTCATGATGTTGTTGAAAAATAATCCCATTTATAGTTTACATTGTATCTAAAATTATTCTAAGGGCCTGTGGCTGCTGCTTAGAGCAAAAGCAAAGGAGACCTGTTTCTTATAGACGATACCCCAGGAATCCTGAAATGATTGATTGCATGTCTTTTGTTAGTGAGAAGCTACCTGTCATTAGAATTACCTTTCTTACTTCCTATAGCATGAAATCTTTTAGAAGACACTATTGTATAGGGTACATAAAATAACTTCAGAGACCAGAAACCACAGCCGAAGAAAATTGTGTGTGAGACTGGGCATGGTGGCTCATTCCTGTAATCCCAGCACTTTGGGAGACTGAGACGGGCAGATCATGAGGTCAGGAGATCGAGACTATCCTGACAAACACAGTGAAACCCCATCTCTACTAAAAATACAAAAAAAAAAATTAGCCAGGTGTGGTGGCATGCACCTATAGTCCCAGCTACTCGGGAGGCTGAGGCAGGAGAATCGCATGAATCAGGAAGACAGAGGTTGCAGTGACCCAAGATCACACCACTGCACTCCAGCCAGGGTGACAGAGGGAGACTCTGTCTCAAAAAAAAATAAAAAGAAAAGAAAATGGTATGTGATACATACATACATAAAGTCAGCTCTTCAAATCCGTGGGTTCTGCATCTATGGATTCAACCAACCATGGATCAAAACATATTTGGGAAAAAAAACTTCCACAAATTTCCAAAGAGCAAAACTTGAATTTGCTGTGTGCCAAATGTTAGATTGAATCCAGGTGATGAGGCCACATGTAGGTGTTGCATTAGGTATTTGTTATAATCTAGAGATGATTTAAAGTATATGGAAGGGCATGCATATACTGGAGCATGTGCATAATAGAAGGATCACAATGAACAGAAATGGAAGAGTAGTTTTTAGTGTAAGAAAATGATTGATCATTTGGAATTAGGCTATATTTGGGGTAAGCACTCACAGTTCCTATAGTATATAAATGTAATGTCTCTCATTTCCAAATACTACCTCGAATCCACATAAATGGAGTGATATGTAAGCATTGTGTTAGATATTATAAATAATCTAGAGATGATTTAAAGTATACAAGGGGATGTGAATAGGTAATGTGTAAATACTGCATTGTTTTATTTCAGGGACTTGAGCATTCACAGATTTTGGGATCTGTGGGGGGATCAAGGAATGACTCTACACACACACATATACACATACAGACACATACACACACATACACACAAACATAACACATATATACACACACATACACACACACATGCCTTTTATTTTATAAAATGAAATAACTGTTAGTTGATGTAGTATTTTGGCAATGGCAGCAGTTCTGTTCAACTGATGGTCCTTAAGCATGAACAGATTCTCATAAATAAAGAGGGCTCATAGCTGTATTGATCGTCCACTGCATTTGTTTTAGAGAGTTGAGTATTTTAAGGTGGCATATGTTAACAAGTTGAAAGAGTGCTTTTATACGAATGCTTTCTGGGGCTTTTTGCAGTGAGTGCTGATCATATTTTAATTGGCTTCCATTTGTTCCATTTGTTTTCAGAAGAGGGTGTACATCTTCTGATGTATAAAAAAATAAACTCACCTACTCAGTAATCATTTTATTAAATAGCGGCCAAAACAGACAGTAAGCTAATGCCTGATGAACGAATGTATACTCATGATTGCCATCAGATCCTTCCTGTGCCCATGGCAGACATCAGACATCAATCTGACCAACATTCTTCTCAACACCACCCTCCATCCAGCCTCCACCAATCCATCAGTGTTGGCCACCAGCTTGACTGCTGGACTAACAATCTTTTTGTCTCTCCACAGTCAGAGCCAATGTTCATATGAGAGTAGCCAAGAATAAGAACAGGACTCCATGTGTAATGTGGAATAATGAAGATAGAAATATTTGCTCTGGAAATCATACCACATGATCCCTATATTGGGAACAGAAGTAGAAGAGTAGTGTTTGGTGAAAGAAAATGATTAATTATTTGAAACCAGACTATATTTGGGATAAGCAAAGTACAATTCCTACAGTGGAAGAATTTCATGTCTTCCACTGGTGAAATGTCCCTACCAGTCCAATTCCAGCGACCTTGTCCATTTCTTCAGTGTCTTTCTTACCTGAACTTTTATAACAATCCCAATTAACAGTGAACTCTTTGAGGGCAGGATCTCTGTCTCTTTTCTTTATTCTTGTTGTATGTGAGTACCTGGCACCATTTGGCATAGTGACTGAGCATGAATGAATTAATCCTCCCAATAAGCTCTCCTGCTTCCAGTGCCTTTTTCCTATTTTAATCTGTCTTAATTTATAATATTAATAAATCTTTTCTTAATTTTTAATTCCAGCACTTTGAGAGGGCAAGGCAGGCAGAACACCTGAGTTCAGGAATTCAAGACCATCCTAGGAAATATGGTGAAACCCCATCTCTACTAAAATACAAAAAATTAGCCAAGAGTGGTGGTGTGTGCCTGTAGTCCCAGCTACTCAGGAGGCTGAGGCCCCCATTCTTTTAGCTACTCTGAAACACATGTTATTATCAACTATAGTCACGATGCTGTGTAATAGATCACCAGAACCTAATCCTCCTAACTGAAACTCTGTATCTTTTGATTAATGTCTTTCCTTTCCCCATCCATTCCCCTCCTTGTCCCCAGCCTCTAGTAGCCATCATTCTACTCTCTGCTTATATGAGTTAGTTCAACATTTTTAGATTTCACATGTGAGATCATGCAATATTTATCTCCCTATTCCTGGCTCATTTCACCTAGCATCTGTCCTCTAGGTCCATCCATTTTGTTGCAAGTGACAACATCCTACTTTTTAAAGCTTGCCTCCAGTCTTGCTTCCTGTAATCTTATCCTCCATATTCAGCCATATGCAAATCTAGACACATCACTCTCCTGCCTAAAGCTTTGTCTCCTTTTCACCTACTGAGGAAAACTCAGGCTCCTCTTCAGCCACGTTGCCAGTCACCAGAGCATTGCACTTTACTATCTAGTAACACTAAATTATTTTAAATTCCTCACAAACATGTAGTTCCTGCCTCTGAGCCTCTACACACGCTGTTCCCTCTACCTGGAAATCCTTCCTCACCTAACTCTACTTCATCTTTCAAAATTCAGATAAATCATCATTTACTCATAAATCCTTCCCTGTATCCCAGAGTTGAGGGTCAATGCCTCTTCTCTAAAATCTCATATCACTCTATTTATATTTATATCATAGCACTTACCAAATAATAATAATGATCTATTTTTATGTCTCCTTGAAACGATGATGGTGTTTTTCTGCATGTTACGGAAAATCCAACTCAAACTGGAATATATGAGTACACGTAAATGAAAAGAGATAATGCAAGCTTAAAGTGCAGTTTGATTTAAAGTTTCCTAGATTATTGGGGTTACATTTTTCTGTTTCTTTGATCCAGTCTTCCTGGCTAACTTAGATTAACGCCTTCATGATATCAAAATGATTCCCACATTTCCTAGCACAAGTTTCTTCACTGATACTTTGATGAAAAGAAAGAATTTCTCTTCCTCTTACCAGCAGACAAAAGCTCCACACTTCCCCTCATTGTATCAATGAAGACTGGTGCCTACTCCTAAACCAATCACTGATGCCGAAGAGATCGGAGTGTGATGATTGGCTCAGGCTTTTTGGCTGGAAAGTTCAAGTCCTTGCATGATGGGGTAATTCCCATAAAAGATACTTTGGAGGCCACTGACAACTCTCCTATTAGACCAGGCTCCTAATGGTCATGCGTTTCCTGCCACATTCATCTTTGGGTTCTCAGCATATAGCACAGTGTTTGATACCTGCATAGTAGATAATCAACAAACATCTGCTTAGCTGGTGAGAACTGAGCCTGCCTGGAACTGAGAAACACATTCTATATCCATGCTCACCTCTCCACTTTAGCTCTGAGGTGCTACCACCATGCTGCCTACCTCCTGCAGCTGCTTCTCAACCTTCTTCTAACTGAATCCTTCTGCCTAAAATGGGTTCCTGTGCCTCTTAGACTAGATTATATTTTCTCAATCAAAATTCATCTTAACCCCTCCCCTTCTGATCCCAGAAAGATCTGCCTGTTCAGAGGCACTCTGGGGCTTCCCTTACAACTGGAAAATTCTGTGATAAATTCAAGAAGCTATCACCAGAAATGATGGAAACATCAAAAGAGAATGGTTTGCCAGTTAGTCCCTTTTTATTAAATATTCCCTGAAGGCAGCTGCTGTATATCTTTTGATTGTTCCTATAAAAGAAAGAGTATAACCAAATAGAAAGAGACTAGACTTTGAAAACAGGTCTGGGTCAAATTCTGGTACCACAATTTCTTCCGTCTATGAAATGTTGGTCAAATGATTTAATCTCTCTGAGCTCAGATTCCTCCTGTATAAACAGGAATAATAATGCCCACCTCCCAGGATTATGAGACTTACATAAAATGGACCGTGTAATGTGGCCAGGACAGTTTATGGCCAAATTGATATACTCCCTTCCTCCCCTTGCAGCATCCAGAGTATATTACTGGTAGGCCTAATGGTTTTGGTTCTATAATTCCCATTTCAGGTGATCTAGGCCATGGAAGAAGCTCACTGTTACTGGAGAAACTGTTTTGAAAGCTACTCTGGCCTCAGTGTCTAATCAAAGAAATTTGAGGCTTCTTAATAAACTTTGATATCTTGTCTCCAAAGAAACATAGTTATCTGCCTACCTTGGCATAACCCTGGTTTTGTTTACCTGTTGAAGTAGAAAATAAATGGCTTGCCAGCTGTGGTCATGATGTAGACCTAGATATGAAATAAGATGGGTGCAAACGTCAGGATTGCTGTGGATTCACAGAAGCCTTAAGTATTCTCAGGGTTCCCTTAACTCTGGGCTTCCACACATGCTGCCTCTGTGATATAAAGCTCAGCCTCCTCTCCTATTTCCAAAAATAAACCCTGCTGAGAATGTGTGCCAGAAAGAGAAGTTGTCTGTAGACCTCAAACAACTTCAGATTTATCATTGAACATCCCTGTTTATAAAACCCTACACAGGGCTAGTATCTGGTTATTCCTTCTGATATTTATGCCTTCTTTTGGTTTCTCTCTATAAATTCTCCTCCTCCTCCTTTCCTAGTTTTCATTCTACTTTCCTTCTGGGCACAAAACAAAATTCCTCTCACTCTCTCACTCAGGGTATTTTATCATCAACTTTTATGATTTTGACTACCAGTCTTCACTCTACCCTGTAGAGTTCATCACAAAGTTTTATCAAACAAAGATGGTTCCCTCCCTCAAAGGAATTTCATTTTAGCTATGATAATCATTATAAACAACATATGTATTTCATCTATCAATGTGATTGGATTTTATTCCTTGTAAAAAATTTATAGAAAGGGCCACACTATGGAAAGGACTGCAAATGTTTCAAAACCCCAGTGATTAAAAAACAGAAGCCAATGGCATTATTTGACACCTGAATGGAAGAAGATGGATATTTAAGTGTTACTTGCGAATGGATTTCTAGTTGGGGGGAAAAAGCTCTGGCAGGTTCTAGAGACAATGGTCTTTAGCTCCCCCACTAAGACTAGGTTCTGAAGCCAGACTGGGTTAAATCTTCAGTCTGCTCCTTACTAGCTCTGTGAACTTGGGCAAATTTTTAACCCTCTATGCTTTAATTTTCTAACCTGCAAATATCAATAACCAGAATACCCATCTCAAAGGGTTTTTTGGAGAGTTAAATGAATTAGCACCTTTCTATATGGGCAGTATGTACTCCAGTAATGGCTGCTGGGTGAAGTAAATCAGGGATCAAAAAGTCATGATGTGGTCATGCTGAAGACCTGGATAGATTGATGTGAAAGTCGGTATTGCTGTGGATTCTAAGAACCCTTAAGTATTCTCAGGGTTCCCTTAACTCTGAGATATAAAACTCAGTTTCATCTCTTATTTCCAAAAATAAACCTTGCTGAAAGTGTGTACCAGGGAAGAAAAGTTGTGCTTCGGGGGAGCCAATGAAAGAAAATCATTGTCCCAGTGTGCCATTTTCTCTCTCTTCATGCAGACTTCATTCTTTTGGTAAATACAACTGCCAGAAGCTCAACTCTTTAAAGTTTTACACCTCTCCATTTCCATGAGAAGAACAACCAGAAGGTTTGTGTCATCTTTCAGGGACATAATCCTTCAAAGTTTCACACTCCGGGTGTGTGTGTGCAGATTACTTAGGCAGGAAACCATGACATATCTCCAGGATTTTTAAGTAATTTTATATGAAGTTATTTCCTTCATATAAATGGGATGCAGGTCCACTGTAGAAAGCCTAGAATACACAGAAAATAGGCAAAAGAAGAAAATAAGAGTCATACCCTGTGCCAGCACCCCAAAATAACAACTGTTAATATTTCATTGCAAATGCCTTTGATCTTTCAAGTGTATATGTGCACCTGAGTATATAGTTTTTTTAAAAAAAATGGAATCATATGGTGCATGCAGGTTATCTTTTTGTACCTTAGGTGCACAGAGTTGAGTTAGCAGTGCTACTTGATTCGTGGCATTCGTGGCATACCACTTTTTCAGCTCTTTTAAGGACTCTTGTGGATTTTTTCCCCCTCCTTGTTTTCAAATTTCACATCTGTTCCCCACCCACTTATGCAAAAATGCCAATGCACTTGATGTATTTTTAATATATACTATTCTTTTGAGTGTGGATATATTCATGATCCATACAAGTGATATTGTGCTATAAGACCTCATCATTTTTCATTTTTATTCAACTCTCTGAAATCTAACCATGTTGCTATGTGTACATCTAGCTCAAGGTTCTGCTTGATGCCTAGCATCTCGTCACCTTTTACTTAGCTACTACCGTAGTCACATACATGTGAGTTGGCTCATACAAATAACTGGGAAGAATTTATCTGCTCTAGACCAAGGATGGAGATTCCTGGATCATAGAGCACCTGAGGGCCTCATTTTACTCCATGCTGCCAGATTGTAGCCCAGATGGGTAAACCATTGTCTACTCTCTGCAGAGTGCATGACATTATCCAGATTTCTAATTTTGGCCAATCTGATGGATGTAAAGTTGTATCTGCCTGTTTTAATATGCATTTTCTGATAATCAGAGACTTTGAGCATAGCATCATACTCCTTAGCCAGTTAGATTTCCCATTTTGAGGGTAACCTGTTTAAATTCTTAGATTTGGTGGCAGGAGTGGGGATGTGGATCATGTCTTTTTTTTTTTTTCTGGTTATAGCAGTACTATATTATCTGTAGGAAATATGTTCTAAGACCTCCCCACCCCCCAACCAGTGGATGCCTGAAACCACAGAGACTATCAAACCCTATGTTTGTTCCCAGGCATACCTACCTATAATAAAGATAATTTATAAGTTAAGCATAGTACAAGATTAACAACAACAACTAATAATAAAATATGACAATTATAGCAATATAGTATAATAAAAGGAATGTGAATCTCTATCTCTTTCTCCCTCTCTCTGAAAATATCTTATTGTACT
The DNA here is from genome assembly GCA_036589455.1 of Ateles fusciceps. Taxonomy (NCBI): domain Eukaryota; kingdom Metazoa; phylum Chordata; class Mammalia; order Primates; family Atelidae; genus Ateles; species Ateles fusciceps. Next base: position 5,265,986 of record JAZHEH010000045.1, on the reverse strand, counting down.
GTACCAAGGATAACTGAAACCTTAGGAAACAAAGCCTCAGATAATGAGAGGCTACTGGTATGTGTCTGACTTTCTTGCAGTTTCAAGATACCTACTTTAAGGTTTTCTGGCCTATACTCTGACAATCTGTCATCTTTGTGTTAACTTTCTTTAGTGTCTTTTGCCAAATGTAAATTCTTCATTATTCTTTTATTCATACACGTTTATTATTTACACTTATGGGGCCAAATGTGGTGGCTCATGCTTGTAATTCCAGCATTTTGAGAGACCAAAGAAGTTAGGTGCTTGAGCCCAGGAGTTCAAGACTGAACAACATGATGAAACCCTGTCTCCACAAAAAAAATATGAAAGTTAGCCAGGTATGGTGGCATGTGCCTGTGGTCTCAGCTTCTTTGGAGGTTGAGGTGGGAGGGTACCCTGAACCCAGGGAGGTCCAGGCTTCAGTGAGGCATGATTGTGCCGCTATACTCCAGCCTAGGCAACAGAGCAAGACCCAGTCTCTAAATAAATAAATAAATAAACAAACAAACAAACAAGCAAACTTACGGCATGTATCACTCAAATGTCATTGTTTTGTATGTTGGAGGAATGCTAGTAAAACCTGGTTTATTAATTGTAGAATTTCTTATAACTGGAATGTTTATATAAATTAAAGGTATTTAAATTATTTTTAGAGTGCTTTGTTGATACCATATCATTTGATTTTTATGAAAACTCTTTTCATGGATGAAGAAACTGATTTGACTTCAATGTAGTGACGTGCCCAGGTTCACATAGCTCATCAGTTGCCAAGCCAGGACAAACAGGCAAATCTCTTGTCCCCAGGACAGCAGTATACCTATGGGGCTTATCAAGAGTCAGGATTATTTCCAAAAAGGTATAATCATCTGAAACTTCTCCATGAGAGTCACTTACCACCTAAGAAGATAGTCACATCAAAATGTTTGTTTTGATAAGTATGGATTGACTTACTACTTTGGTCTAAGAAGTAAGCTCAATGGTCTTAAAAGAGGCAGAGGTGTTAGTGTGCTAAAAGGTTACTTACCTCTTTTGGACACTGTTGTGGGAAATAAGTTTTTTTAATGAGTCCTGTTCTGAAAGTGATGATCACAGATAATTTATGGTTTTCAAGGTAAGCCATTTTCTACACTTGCCCTCAGATTTCAGAGAGAGAATGAACCATTGGGCCACGAAGAACAGAAACTTGAGTATGAAGAATAGGAAATAAGAAGCTTCCAATCACTCTCCCATCAGGAAATGTCCTTCCAGAAAATGAGTATGTAGTTAACTTTGACCTTGGTGCAGACCATAAAGACAGATGGGAGAGAAATATTGGACTCTGGCCCCTAAAATCAATGAATGCAATCCCAGGGATGGGACTAATGAGCTGGAGGTCAGGCGGTTATTTGTAGGGGAAGGTAAAGCCACGCTCTTGGCTCCTGCTGGTAAAGGAAAAGGTGATTGAATGACGGGGTGATAGAGGGCTCATTCTTCAGTGTAATCTTAATTACATTACAAAATGCTGTTCATCAGCATTTTGCAGACAAGGAGAAAAAAGCTCAGTCAACTGCTGGTTGACTCTTTAATCTTGGCATGTCCTTCAGCACCACAGGCAATAGCAGGCCAGACCTGTGTTCTCTGACTAAACCTGTGTCCCTCGTAAAAAGATTCCTTTTGCATAATCCAATTAAGCAAGGCTTGCAGTGGGCACTTTAAGAAGAATCAGTATTTTAAATATTTGCCAAATGAGCTCAAAAGATAATAACAACAATTATAAGCTTCCATTTACTGACTGCATGCAAGGTGCCAAGCATTGTGTTTAACAAGCACCATTTCATTTACTCTGGGAGAAAAAAACCCTAGGGCACAAATATCATTATTACCTCCATTTTGCAGATGAGTAAATTGAGGCTTAGAGATGTGGAATGAGTTGCTCGAGGTTACAACGCTAATAGCTGGCAAAACAGGAATGCAAATCTAGAATTGTCTGATTCCAAAGATAAATTTCTACATTCTCAAATTGTGTATGAGTTATCCACTGCTGCTTAACAAATTACCTGAAAATTTAGCCACTTAAAACAACAAACGTTATTATCTCTCGTGGTTTCTGAGAGTCACAAATGTAGGAGTGGCTTGACTGGGTGTTTCTGATGCAGCCTTTCTTGAAGTTTCAGTCAATGTGTCAATCAGGGCTGTAGTCATCTGAAGAACCCACCAGAGCCAGAACATTTGCTTCCAACATCACTCACATGGCTGTTGGCAAGAAGCCTTAGCTCCTCATCATGTGGGCTTCTCTGCAGGGCTGCCTGAGTATTTCATCTATAAATAAAGGTATCCTACAGGGATTTTAATGAGTATCACCTGAGATAACCTATGAGCTAGTGTGAGGTAAGCTGAAGCAAGCTGTATAAATTTTGGATAATATTAATAAATGAATTTACTGCAGTCTTGCATAGGATATTCAGGAATGTAGAGATATACCTGACTCCTCCAAAAGAGTGGCCAAGATGATGCCTAATTACCTCCATGTCCTGGGAAAGCCCCACTCTAATGGAGATGGCATCTTCTCCAGGGCTGTCTATAGGGTGCAGAAGATGAGGAAATCTGCACACTGCCCCCATGAAGATTCCAGTGTTGTGGCTGGGAATCTCTGTCTCCCTTTACATTAGCTACATGAAAAAAGGGTGTTTTTGCTTACAGAGACCTAGTGGCTGTTAGAAGGTGAGCGCCCAAACCCTTTGGTGTCCTAGCCCACATATCGAGATCCCAAATCTGGATGAGAAGAACAAGTGGTCTGGGTAGACAATGAAGCTAGGGCTAGCCTAGAGCAGGGTATGATGGAAGATCTTAGGTGTAAGACAAACCCATCTGTGCTCATATTTGCTCGCAAAGAACTGGTACCCATTAAGGTTCTGTAATCTGTAGAACAAAATATTTTGTATGTAATGCACCTAGAAGAGTGTCTGGCACACAATAGGCGTTCAGACAATAGAAGAGTCTTGGTAGTTTTGTTATTATTGTCGCTATTCCAACTTCATATGACTGCTTTGAGGATTAATACATGCAATTATTTGTTTAAAATCTTATTGTTCATTAGATTGTAAATTCCATTAGAATAGGAACCTTGTGTATCTGTCCTATTTACTACTGTATTCCTAGTGCCTAACAAAGAGATGATATCAAATATTACATGTGTGAATATATCTAAATGTAGAGCCTTGTATGTACTAGATGATCCATGGTTGATAATTATCAGTATTATAATCATCACCATATCATCCCCGTTGCTATCATCATCATCATCACCACCACCAGCACCACCAGCATCCCCATCCTTCTGGCATAAGAATATCCTGATGTGCTAATTCAACAATGTTTTCAATCTATGACAGTGAGACGTAATTTCCTTTTCTACTTCGGGTACCTTTAGTTCACAGAAGAATCTGGGTGTTTTCTTTTTTCCTGTGGTAACAAAACACCTGCTCCACCATATTGGTAAAATTGTTATGGCTTGAAAAAAATGTATTCCTAAAAAAATCTTAACCAGTCCTGTAATCAAAATTCACCCCAAATCTCTTGGAGCCATAGTCCTCTGGTGTTGAATCCCATCTTTGCTATTTTCTGTGTGACCATGGATAAGTTACCAAAACTCTCTGGATCATCACGGCCTCACTTCTAAAAGGACAAAAGTAACCAAAATCCTAATAAGACTGTCGTAAGGAGTAACAGATGCTTTCTGTCAAATCTCTTGCATGTGTCCTTTCCATGGTAGATGCTCAATAAATATTTATAGAACGAATATGTTGACTAAATGAATGTTATAATTTATGTCTGTAGCTTCACTACTCATTCCAACAGCTCAGTCAGCCCAAGAGGTTAGCCTTTGAAATTCTAGGGACCTCTGAAGGGGTGTAAGATGTAAGTTCCAGGACTCACTGTGACTTTGGGCAAGTCCTAAGATATGATTCAGAGTCTCAAGGGTCTTATCCACAAAATAGGAGGAAATTTTGTTTGCACAAGAATGAGTATGCACTTACTGCCACTAAACTGTACACCTAAAAATTGTTACAATAATAAATTTTAATTGATTTTATCACAATAAGGAAAACAAAGAGGACAACTCTGGCTAGCTAGAATACTAGCTTTCTGGACACTAAGGCTTGAGACCAAAGATATTGGCTAGCATGTATAATACCTTACCTATGTCAAGCACTGCTAAAATGTTGGATGCATGATCTCAAGTAACCCTCTCAGTGGTCCTATGAGTGAGATATTGTTATTACTACCCCCATTTTATAGATGAGGAAACAGAAGTTTAATGAAGTATTTCTAGAGCTGGAGTTGGAAGCCACGTGTGTCTTTTTAGAGCGCTCTTGTGCTTTACTACTTAATTTTCTAAAGTTTGTTGTTGTTGTTGTTGTTGTTTTGACAAATCAAATCACAAGTGTAGGCAGTTCAAATCTTGGTCACATGAGCTTGGGTAGAGAAGGTGGTATTAGATCTGTTACAGTTTAGGAAAGGCCTCATCTACTTCCATTCTTTGAAGCTCCCATGTATTGGAACAGAGGAAGAAGAGGAAGGAGGAGATGGAAGAGAAGCAACAGAAGAAAACAATGCCAAGAAGTGGTTACCAATATGTTTCTGAATTTTTTAATGTTTACATTTGATTCTTATATTTTCATGATTTTAATAACAAAAAAAATACTTTATTGGGCAAAGACATCAAAAGTCCCAATGAAGGTCCTACAAGATTAGAAAACCTGAGCTTATGGTCCAGCCTTCTGCCTCCAGCTTCCCACCCTCCAATTCCTCTCATAGTAAGAGGCCTTGGGTGGTGTGATATCACCTCAGCTGGCTCTTGGAATTCCCCTAGACTCGCAAGCTTCTCTTCTTACAGCTGGAGAGAGGAACAGCAAATCCAAGCCTCCCATCATATTACTGGTTTGACAAGACATAGCTATTAGGATCATAACCCAGGAAGGGTTGCTCCCCAGAATCCCCTCCAACAGACTTTACCGATTATTAAAATAGTTGCAATAGTCCTAGTTATAGCAATAACAGCAGTTAATACATAGAAGGCTCATAAATGTGCTCTACATAGCTCATTCGTTTATCCCAGCAATTTGGTAAGGTAGGTACAATCATTAGTCATCTTTTTTCCATCTTTTTTCTCTAAGAGACAGGGACACCTAGAGTAATTTGTCCAAGGTTACAAAATTTTAAGACACAGAGATGGAATGTAGTCATGGACAATGTGAACCATTTATGGAGCATTTATAATGAGATTGTTGCAAGGACTGAATGGAATAATTTACATAACCATCTAACCCAGACCCTGACGCCGATCCTGTGGACATGGTATTATAACCACCATCCTCAGCTTACAGATGGGAAAGGCAAGACTTAAGGAAGTCAAGGAGCTGACTGCTATTACACAGCTCAGAGGTGGCAGAGCCATGGGGTCAGTCTTGTGCCAAAGCACAATGTCCATTCTGCCCTTTGGTCTTCTCAGGGGCTGATTAGAAGAGGCAGAGGTAGATTTCCAGCTTTTTACGGCATCACCTTGCCTGGTCTCCTTAATGGTTCTGTGCTGCGAGTTTCTTCGTTGTTTCTGTTTTCAACCAAATAAAGCATAAGAGAAAGTTCCAGCCTTCCTAAAGCATAATGTGCATTTTAAGGGCCAAATTTCATAATAAAATGTATTATTCTATTCAGTCTCCATATCAAATTTCTTAAAGAAGATGGATATCATTTGCGCTGCCTTTTGTAGGCACGAGTTGCGATTGCTTTTCAGCATTCGTTCCTTATAACAACACAGAACAATTCCAGCCAGCCCAGGCAAGGTTTTCTTCATAATTGTGTCCGTAATAATCCATTATTTTACATTTATTTCATCAGTTTCAACAGTTCACAAGAACACCTATAATCTTAAATCTAGTAATCAACTGTTTCTGAATTGCCCCATCCTAAATTTAGGTCTCACACTTGGTAATTTAGCTAGAGAGTTTCATTGGTGAGTGCCACTTTTTCATGGTTGAGGGAAAGTGGTACTATTTGGGCTGTATTTAATTCTTGTTATTTAGCAAGTTGAACTATATACCACGGAGTTTAATAATGCAGGGTGTAATTGCTTTAATGCTATGAAGGCCCGTGGCTGCTGACTTCCCCAGTCTTCACTAGGGCTCGCTGGCAAATGAGATGTTGCTGTTCAGTGGGGCTTTTCTGCTTCCATATTTTAAGAAAACAAATATCGTTGCAGTGTGGCATTTGTAGAAGAATCTGTTGAAGGGATGAAGTAGTCACAAGCCGGAGCTACTCATAACTGCTAATATCCATTGATTGAGGACTTCCTGAGTGCTTGGCATTGTATATTAGCTTATGTAATCTCACAATAACCACAGAAGGTAGGTACTATTACTACGTCATTTATAGAGGATTAAAGAGATTAATTTATAGCATGTCACCTGGTACGTGGCAGAGAATGCCTGCTCCAGGATCAAACATTTGCAAATACTATCGTGTTATCTTTCTGGGACTACTTTCAGTTCTTTTTGCAGAGCATTAAGGAAAGAATGAGAGAGACAGAAAGCTCCACATGTTCTTACGAAGAATAAAGAGTCCCAAGGGAGTTGTGAATTCTGGATGTTTATTTGCCCATTTCCCAGGTGGATTATCATGACACTGATCACCAGTCAGGGTTGTCCTTGTTTCTTGTGTCCCATCCACTCTTCAAATAGGATCCCAACAACTGAGAACAAAATGAATTGCACTCTGAAGTGTAAGGTGTCTTATGAAGCTTTATCTAGTCCCACTGCTAAGATCTCTTTCGCTTTGTAGTAAGAGTAACATTTGATTGCATGATATAAATAATTCTCACTTTATCAAAATGTTTAAGCTCTGCTGGTACCAGTATACATGTTTTTAAAAATAAACTTATCAAACCTGTAATCCCAGCACTTTGGGAGGCTGAGCAGGTGAATCACAAGGTTAAGAGACTGAGACCATATGGGCCAACATGGTGAAACACTGTCTCTATTTAAAATACAAAAATTAGCCAGGCATGGTGGCACATGCCTGTAGTCCCAGATACTCAGGAGGTTGAGGCAGGAGAATCACTTGAACCCAGGAAGTGGAGGTTGCAGTGAGCCCAGATCACACCACTGCACTCCATCCTCGTGACAGAGTGAGACTCCGCCTCAAAAAAAAAGAGTAGACTTATAGTAATCACATGCATTTAGAGACTATATAAATTATTTGTTAATGGACTGAGAGTGGCATCTTACTCACCCTAAATTTGAGGTTTGTACATCTGAGACAACAGAGCAGATTTGAAGAAAAATGACAGTAGAATTGACAGTTTATTTGGATTATACCTTCTGATTACCAAGAAATGGGATAAAATTCTAAATGTAAGCATACTTATCCTTATCTAAACATAACTTGGAATTCATCAGCCAAACAATGAACTTTTTGAGAGTATTTATGTAAGAAGTGGATAAAAATCAATTCTGCTTTTAAAAATATTTACAAATCCAAAAAACTTGGCCATAGCTGCTGAGAAGTTATTTATTTTTAGTGTTTCATTTTATTGAAATAATTAAATTTTATTATGGCTTACTTATCCTTATCACCAAGAAAACAAAAATAATCACTATATATAATATGTATTATTTGTTGCTTCCATCAATAATTTTTTTTGAGATGGGGTCTCACTCTGTCACCCAGGTGGGAGTGCAGTGGTGTGATCTCAGCTCACTGCAAAGTGTCTGTCTCCGGGTTCAAGTGATTTTCCTGCCTCAGCCTCCCAACTAGCTAGGACTATAGCCACCTGCCACCATGCCTAGCTAATTTTTGTATTTTTCAGTAGAGACGGGGTTTCACCATGTTGTCCAGGCTAGTCTTGAACTCCTGACTTCAAGTGATCTGCCCACCTTGGCCTCCCAAAGTGAATAAGTATTTCTCGAATGCCACATCAGGGAGACGGCAGCAAGTGAGATGCAGTACCTGGGCACAATCCTACAGGGGAAAGACAAGTACTGAACACAAAACGAAATCAATATGTGTAATTTCAGATGATGATAAATGTTATGACAAACATAAAGCAAAGTTAGGAAATAGACAATGCCTTCTTCAAGGAGAAAAACAGTCAAGGAAGGGCTTTGAGGGAGGTAGAATCCCAGCAGAGACTAACAAATGAGAAAGAGTGTTTTAATCTTTTCCATGTATAAAGTCTTCACCAAAAAAAAAACACTGGGGGAACCACTAGTCTTATCTGAAGGAAACTAATTCTTCCCTACTTTCTACCTTGCCTTAGATTTTTCTAGTTGTTTTTCTTTGGGAAACAATTCTCTCTCTAAGATAAAAAGATCTCAGTTCATCTTTCCTTTACGTTACTCCCAAAGTGAGGCCAAAGAATTTCATTTGTCCCAAAGGTGAGCCAAATTTGAGTGGCTCTGCTGTGGGAACCAGTTCTACTCACAACTATCTGGCAGCCTCTGTTTTCAAAGGCTCCTATCTGAGCGGGGCTGCCCCATCCTTTGGTCTCTTCGGAAACCCCTGTCCTCACAGAAACAACTTACTATTTCACAAATCTACATGATTCCCTAACCTGGCTGTTCTGCCAGAATGATACAGTATTATGTGGGCCTTTCCAATTCCCCAAACTGGGAGTGAGGAGTTCATATGCTAACCTGGAAATAATACCTTGTGCTTCTATCTGGGGCTTTACAATCTCTTTTCCCAGCCTTTAGGGAGAGGAGGAGAAGGCAGGGAAATGTCATTGGATGGGATTCTCCTAAAAGCCAGATACTGTCCCAGGCACTTGATATCTTTTATTTTATCTAATCTACCTGGGAGCTCAGGAATGTCCTCATTTTGCAGGTGAGAGAAAACAGAGGCCCATAGTGCTTAAACCACTTCTTTTACATTACACAGTTCATAAGAGGTAGACCTGAAATTTGATCCCATTTCAGGTTCCAAAACCATCTCTCTCTGTTTTTTTTTTGTTTGTTTGTTTTGTTTTTTCCTGAGACAGAGTCTAGCTCTCTTGCCAGGCTGGAGTGTAGTGGCACAATCTCAGCTCACTGCAACCTTCACCTCCTGGGTTCAAGCAATTTCCCTGCCTCAGCCTCCCGAGTAGCTGGGACTACAGGCACATGCCACCATGCCCAACTCAGTTTTTGTATTTTAGTAGAGATAGGGTTTCATCATGTTGGCCAGGCTGGTCTCGATCACCTGACCTTGTGATCCACCCTCCTTGACCTCCCAAAGTGCTGGGATTACAAGCGTGAGACACCGCGCCTGGCCCCCATCTCTCTTCTTTCTACTACAGAGATCCAGGAAGATGTCAATTACTCCTGAATTCCAAATAATATATGGAACTCTCCATTGCTCAGCATATCCAAAAACCTACCTAATTCTCACAGTCAGTGCCTTGCATGTGAGCCATCAAAGCTACAAATTAAAGTCTCGATCAAAGAAAGTTACAGTTTCTAGAAATATAATTTCCAATGGGAGAAGATATTTCAGGCAGTAAACTGACTGCCTTAACGATGGGTGCCAAAACCCTATGGGGGGATTTATCAAGAAGTTGAAATAAGAAACAAGACAAATACATTTAGACTTTACTGAATTCCTCGCAGCTTGGGAGGAAGAAAAATATTATTCTCTGGGAATGGAAAAAAATAGATTCATTCCTCTCTGCTATTACATGGGTCCAGCTGAGCAATAATGTACTGTGAAGCCAAATGCTCTGATCGGTTTCTCTGAGCTGTTATTAAAGTTTGCAAAATATCACTCAGATTCTTCCTGGCAGAGTTTCAGTATTGTCTATTTAAACTGGAATTGGGCTGGTACTCTTCATTTCTGTTAAACCTGCCAAAGCTGGTGATCCCACTGCACAAATCTCCCGGCGCCACAGCCTTCATCCAGCAAGGCTGGTGACACCCTGAGAGCCTACACCCTCTGTTGGCTTTCTGACATGACTGAGGTCAAGAATGACTGAATCAACCTTCCTCCCCCTTTCTCTTTGCCTCCCTTTCTCACCCTCAACATACCACACACACACACACACACATACGTGTATACACAAGCACAAGCACACTCTGGCCCTTCGCTTGGAGCAGGAAAGAAAGGAGCTATGCAGAACAGTGCATCTGTCTGGAAAGGTGTTACTCTGCTGAAGCTGGAGCCTTAGTGTTCTAATAGGGACATGAGAACTCTTTTCCTCTGCTGATATGGCAGGTGCTATTAACCCTCCAACAACCTCCCTTACTATTCCTCAACTTTGCCTTCTACCCTCACTTCAGCCCAACTGAACCTATTCCATGTCCTCAAATACCCCATGTTCTTTCTTGCCCTGGGCTTTACTTCTGCTGATCCTCTGATAGGAATACATTTCCTCTCTCCCCTTCTGATAAACTCCAGTTTACCCTCTAGGTGGCAACTTGGACAACATTTGTCTGATCCCCCCCCAGGATGGTTTAGATGCCCCCTGTTATGTGCTTCTATGGGGGAGCTTAAGCTTATCTCATCTAATCACAACCTTGATTGTGAGTAAATGGTCTCCTGAACACAACTACCAGCTCTGAGACTCAGGAGGAGGCCTGTCTTCTCCTCCTCATGGGCTAAATGCTGTAACAGGTAGACCAAAAAAATATATGAAAGCTCCAATACACTACTTTTATTCTTGCACAGATAACATCAGTAGACAAGTGAACTGGTAGGCTGGATGGTCTAAACTTGTGCCATCATCAATAAGTGGCTTTCAAAGTCTTCCTAGAGGCTTTCTCCATTCAATCTGGCCAGAAGGTAAAAGAGTATGAAGGAGTGCCTTGTGGAAGGCGACTTTTTTTTTAGACCAGGACTAGAAGTGTGTACATCACTGTTGTTCACATTCTCATGGCAAGAACTCAATCACATGGCCACACCTAATTGCAAGTGATGGCTGGGGCATGTAGCATCTGGCAACTACTCCCAGCAAAAGGTATGTGGAAGGTGGAGCATACATTTTGGTGGACAGGTAGCCTCTTTGCTACATCCTTCTATCCCCAGTGCCTAATAAACAGTAGCCAAATAATAAATAATTGCTAAATAAATCAATAAACTAATGAGTTTAAAAAAAAACTTAGGGAAAAAAACATTACCTTAATATACTCCAAGCTGTGATACAGGACCACATTCTCACAACTGCTTTGAATAAAACACTTCAAACTACCAAAGGTCAGACAGGCAGTAAAAATCTCAATTTCCTTAGCCACATTTATTGTTCAGTAGTTGAATGACAGTGCCTGGCACAGTACCCAGGATACAGGTTCTGCTCAATGAATACAGGTTGAATGAATGAATGAATTATTGGAAATCATAGGCTTTTGAGATTAGAAGTGACCTCAACCTAACCATGGTTTTATTATGCTTGTCAAGTGATCTTTCAGTTCCCCCTTCCTAGGAAGTGTACTCACTCCCCGGAGTAGCACCTGCCATCTTAGGTCATCCCTGACTCTAGGAAACTCCTTTCTTCCTTTGATCTAAAACCTGGCTCCCCTGCTGCAGCACAGAGTTGAAAGAAAGAAATTCAAATATTTTATCATCCACTGTGTGCCAGGAATTGTCCTGAGTGCATTTATGTTATTTCATTTATTCTCCATAATAACTCAGAGAAGGAAGTTAATGCTGAGGCTCAGTCCACCCTCTTCCCAGCCTGGGTTGCTAGATTATTATTAATAACGTTCTAACTGTGCTCCTGTGCTTTCACTGTTGCCCTCTTATGATAAGTCTGAAGCTAAGATTATCTTTTTAAATTGTGAATCAAAAGTCTTCACTTCTCTGCTTAAAGATCCCACACTGGCTTTCCATTGCACTTGGAATAAAATCCAAATTGTTTGTCATCACCCACAAGCCCACTCGATTGGGCTCCTTCCTGCCCCTCTGACTTGGTCTCTGCCACTCTTCTGCTCACTCACTATGCTGCAGGCACTCTGACCTTCTTTCCTTTCTTGAATACCTCAAGGTTATTCTCACTCCAGAACATTTGCACTTGCTGTTTTCTCTGCCTGGAGCCCTCTGCCCCCAATGCTTTCTTGGACTGACTTCTTATTGCCATTCAGTTTTCAGTATAAAAGCATTTTTCTCAGTGAAACCTCTGGTCATAGAATAGTTCTGCATTCTAATCATACAGTTGATCATAGAGTCGTTCTCCATTCTGAACTTGTCCTTCTGTCCCTATAGGTCACACAAATTGTGTGGTCCTCCAAAGGAGCTCAAGCCTGACTGTGTACTTCAGACCCACTAGGGAAGCTTCCAAGAAACTGCATTGTCCCAGGAAGCTTCCCTAGAAATTCTGATTTCATATGTCCTCTGGATTATTTAGGAATCAGTAGTTTGAATAGCTCTCCTGAATGATCCTGATTCGTAGCCGGTCTGGAAAACCATGTGTCTGATATTTCTATCTGGGATAGAATACTGCTTTCATATCTGATTAGCTCTGCACCTTGGGCAAGTCACCTAGCCTGTTTAATCCTCATCTCTAAAATTGTGACAAGAATAGTATCTATGTCATAGGGTTATTGTAAGCACTGGAGGAGCATTCTAAGAGAAGCGCTTAGCATGGTGCCTGGCCCACAGCAAGCCCTCATTAAACGTCGGCTGCTATTATCATCATTACCCTCCTACTCCTTTTACTCCCCCCTCCTTCTCCTTGGCAGCTCTCCAGGGATGTCAAGGCAACCATCACAAAATACCTCTCTTCCGGGCCAGTTATCCTCAGTTTTCTTTTTTTTTTTTTAATCCTTTTCCACATGGCAGATTCATATTTCTTCTCTCATAGACAGATCACATCCCAGGAGGAGGTGTAGTATTTCTGCACCCCAGAACTCATAGGGGTTGAAGGCTCTGATGCAATAAATGTAGATAATTGGGTTCCAGCTCTGAACTTCGATGGCACTCATTACTGGCCATGGTAGGGCAGCTGTGTGTGGCCTCTCATTCCGGGGAAGTCTTCTTATAGGAGAACTCTGTGTGAGAGTGTCTGTAATGAAGGGGGAGACTGGAGAGAGGATATGGGAGTTTCATTTCCTGAATACTTTTCATCCTGACATGGTTAGTTGAGAGTCAGAGCCCAGCCCACGTTAACTCATTAAGTTCCTGGAGTTTGTTGTAGATTTTCAGCCTTTATCATTATAGTCAACACCCTGGGAGCAAAAATAATGAAAATAGTGTTTGATGAAGTTGGAAAAGCAGGTCTCAGTGTCCATAGTGAAGTTAGAAAGGAGGAGAGAAGGCTAAATGTTAAAAGCAAAGTGTGTGCTAGTTAATAATAAGGCATAGTGTGCACTTGGAGGGGGGGAACACGTAAATAAGTCAGGAAGAAAGAATTCCAGACATTGTACAGGAGATACCATTTTTTCTAAGTCTTCTTTCTCTTTTTATTACTGTTTATCTTGCAAAGGCAAGATAAATAAGTTTGATATTTTTATTTATATTTTTAATTTTTAAGATTTTATTTTTCCATAAGTTATTGGGATACAGGTAGTATTTGGTTACATTAGTAGGTTCTTTAATGGTGATTCTGTGAGATTTTGGTGCACCCATCACCCAAGCAGAGTACATTGCAGCATGTGTGCAGTCTTTTATCGCTCGCCCCCTCACTTTCTTCCACACAAGTCCCCAAAGTCCATTGCATCATTTTTATGTTTTTGCATCCTCATAGCTTAGCTCCCACATATTAGTGAGAATGTACAATGTTTGGTTTTCCATTCCTGAGTTACTTCACTTAGAATAATAGTCTCCAATCTCATCCAGGTCACTGCAAATGCTGCTAATTCATTCCTATTTATGGATGAGTAGTATTCCATTCCATCTTGTGTATGTATGTATGTATATATGTGTGTATATATATATATATGTATATATATATATATGTGTGTGTATATATATATATACACACACCACAGTTTCTTTCCACTTGTTGACTGGGATGGGCATTGGGATTCTTTCCATTTTGCAACTGTAAATTGTGCAGCTCTAAACATATATGTACAAGTAGTCTTTTTCAACTAATGACTTCTTTTCCTCTGGGTAGATATGCAGTAGTGGGATTGGTGGATCAAATGATAGTACTACTTTTAGTTCTTTAAGGAATCTCCACACTGTTTTCCATAGTGGCTGTGCTAGTTTACATTCCCACCAGCAGTGTAGAAGTGTTCTCTGATCACCACATCCATGCCAACATCTACTGTTATTTGATTTTTTGATTATGGTCATTCTTGCAGGAATAAGATGGTATTGCAGTGTGGTTTTCATTTGCACTTCCCTGATCTTTAGTGATGTTGAGCATTTTTTTCATATGTTTGTTGACCATTTGTATATCTTCTTTTGAGAATTGTCTATTCATGTCTCTAACCCACTTTTTAATGGGATTGTTTGTTGTTTTCATACTGATTTGAGTTAGTTGTAGATTCTGTATATTCGTCCTTTGTCAGATGTATAGATTGTGAAGACTTTTCTCCACTCTGTGGGTTGTCTGTGTACTCTGCTGACTGTTCTTTTTGCCATGCAAAAGCTCTTTAGTTTAATTAGGTCCCAGCTATTTATCTTTGTTTTTATTGCATTTGCTTTTGGGTTCTTGGTCATGAAACCCTGCCTAAGCCACTGTCTACAAGGGTTTTTCCAATGTTATCTTCTAGAATTTTTAAAGTTTCAGGTCTTAGGTTTAAGTCCTTAATCCATCTTGAGTTGATTTTTGTATAAGGTGAGAGATTAAGATCCAGTTTCATTCTCCTACATGTGGCTAACCACTTATCTGAGTACCATTTATTGAAAAGGATATCCTTTCCCCCACTTTGTGTTTTTGTTTGCTTTGTTGAAGATCAGTTGGCTATAAGTATTTGGGTTTATTTCTGGGTTCTCTATTCTGTTCCATTGGTCTATGTACCTGTTTTTATACCAGTACCATGCTGTTTTGGTGACTATGGCCTTACAGTATAGTTTGAAATCAGGTAATGCGATGCCTCCAGATTCATTTTTTTTTGCTTAGTCTTGCTTTGGCTATGTCCAAGTCTTATTTTTTTAGTCATGGGTCACTTTGCTTTCTCTTAAGGTTGAGATCTGCTTTCGTGTGGTGAGGTTCATTTGGGGAATAGGGAAAATAGGGTCATAGATAATCATAATATTTTGTATTAATTAAATAGTCTTCATGCTCCAAAACATGTTCAGTCACATCCCTATAAGTAAAAGGTAAACCATATGTCAATATTCTTGTCTAAGCAGTGAGAAAAATGACTTACCCAGTATCATATTCCATGTTATACCAGGCCAAGCAGGAAAACCCATGTCACCCTTTTTTTTTAACTTTTATTTTAGGTTTGTGGGTACATGTACAGGTTTGTTACACAGGTACAGTCATGTCATGAGGGTTTATTATGTAGATTATTTCATCACCTAGGTACTAAGCCTAATACTCAGTAGTTATTTCTTCAGCTCTTATCCCTCCTCCCACCCTCCACCCTCAAGTAAGCCCCAGTGTCTGTTGTGCCCTTCTTTCTGTCTATGAGTTTTCATCTTTTGGCTCACACTTATAAGTGGGAACATGTGCTATTTGGTTTTCTGTTCCTGCACTAGTTTGCTAAGGATAATGGCCTCCAGCTCCATCTATGTTCTCACAAAAGACATGATCTCATTCTTTTTTATGGCTGCATACTATTTCATGGTGTATATGTACCACATTTTCTTTATCCAGCTTACCCTTGATGGGCATTTAGGTTGATTCCATGTCTTTGTTATTGTGAATCATGCTGCAGTGAACATTCACATGCATGTATCTCTATAGCAGAATTACTTACATTCCTCTGGGTAGATACCCAGTAATTGGACTGCTGAGCCAAATAGTAGCTTTGAAAGCCCATGTCCTCTAATTCCTGGTCCAGTGTCCACCACATCTGATGCTATCAAAGATTTATGGAATGTTCTACTCATGCACCCTCTCACTGTTCCTCAGTTTTCCCCTCCACACACATCCAAAGCTACCATATTCCTCTAAATAGCTCTCATCCTAGGTTCACAGATGGCTCCTCTGGAAGTTCTTGACTCCCTCAAGCTGCCTTAGTACCTTCTCTGTGCCCCCATGGAACTTTGCTCCTATCTCAGTTACTACACAGAGCTTACTGGATTCTAATTACTTTTCTTTACAATACTATCTCCTCGTGATGGCTTTCTCCAGGGCAGGACTATGTATACACTTATCTTTGTATCTCCAGCTTCTTACAAAGTGCACAGCATATAGGGGATCCTCCATAAATGTTTGCTAAATACTTGGATGGATGGATGGATGGATGAGTGGTCAGATAGATGGACAGAAGTTCTTTCAGGGTGAAATTTAAAGAAATATATGAGAAGCCAGCTTGCTATCAAAGGAGGGTTTTCTTGACTTTCTGTTAAAGATAGGATCCATCTGATGCATAATTACTTATCCATGTTCTGCTAGAAATTTCACTGCTGAGATATGTGTTTGATATGAAGCTTCAATATGCCCCAGAAAGAAATAGCTTGTCCCAGGCAACAGTGTAATATGAGTAGCATAGTGTCCAGATGGTGAGAATTTTAATCCTGAGTTATTGAGTGTATGATTTCTTACTCGCAACTTAGCCTCCTCATTCCTCAATGTCCTCATGTGTTAAATGGGGACAACATTGGTACCTCGTGTACAAATGCTTTGTGAGGATTAAATGATACAATAAATATAAAACCCTTAGTATGCACCAGCACTTTGGACATTGCCTGGCACAGAGTAAGTGCTCAATGTGCTTGAGTCCTTTCGTCTTCCTACTGTGTACATATGTATCTCTGTGATCCAGGAAGTCTAGCTGAGTCAGCTCTGTATCTGGGGACTCAGTTCCTACAGAGCCTGAGGAGGTAATTGAAGCTGCTCTGGAGACTGAACCAGGTGTAACTCACTGCATCCTTAGACAAGTTACTTCCCATCTCTGAGCCTCAATCTTATTATCTGTCCTTGGAGAGCTGCTTTGATGAATTTGTAAGCTCAAGGTCATACGCTGAGTATCCTCGCTGCGCTTGGCCTGTCCCTTCATATGAATTGGACTGTATGCTCTTTGAATAGGGAGACTGTTTTATCCTCACCTTTTCACATCTGATACCAGCTTGCTCTTTAGAAGGCCCTTGATAAAGTTTTGCTGAGTTGAAATCAACTTCCCTAAATCACTTAACATGCTCTTTTGGGGACTTAGTTGAATTCCTGAATGCTAAGCTCCAGAAAGGTTCTGGCCCATTAACCCTATTCCCCTGCAAGCAGTTAGGAACTTAATGATCCTGCTGCCCCCCAGCATGGTACAGAGCTCACCCCTTGCAGATCACTCCCAGATCCTTTCTGGGAGCCAGCCTCCAAAAGCCCTGGCAGCACAACTTTGCTGGCAGCATTTGGGACGTGAGGCCAGGTCCTCTGCAAACTTAATGGAGTGCCCGTTTTAGATTCCGGACAACAGCATTGTGTTCAGAGGCAGAAGCCTCTCCCTGGAGTTGTAACCTTTTTTACACCTGTGCCTGCATAGCACAGTGCCTGGCACATAACAAACTTTCAACAGAAGGGGAATGAATGAATGAATGAGGCATAGGTTTTGGTAGTACCAACCTCAAGATATGCAGCATTTAATACAGGAAGAAGTCTAGGGAGAGCCACTTTTACTATTTTCTAATAAAAAATGTCTTATCCCATGAGTGATTTTATGACCTCTATAAGCATAGGGCAGGAAAGAATGCAACAAAAGCTTTTGGTCATTTCAATAAACACTCTCTCCAATTCTCTGCCCTTTTCATGAATTCTCAGTTGAGAAATATCTGTAATAGGTGAGCAACGATAATGTCACTGAATAAAGATTGATGGAAACAAATATAAACCCAAAATGTTTTTAGTGCCAGAAATACTGTTTGCTCAACAATAAGTTACATCAAAGGACTTAAACATTTCCCACAGAGGTCAGCAATTCTGCGAGTGATGCACTGAAATTCACACCTCTGCCAGAAGCGCTCTGTTCCTGGCATGAAAAGAAAAAGTCACATCTGTTAACGTCAATATCCCGAGGAGGCAATTTTGTCTTTTCTGATTATTGTTCAGGTGTTCATTCTCCAAAAAGTCAGTCTCTGGAAGCTTCTTAGATCTTACAAAATTTTAAAGCTTTGTTTTAAAGTTTATAAATCCCTTTTGGGTTTTTTTTTTTTTTTCATTTTTGTAAATCCTTGAACTAAAAATAACGCCTGTGGATGTCTGTCCTGTAGGAATCTTAGAGGTACTCCTGCTTCAGCAAACATCACTGTTGTGCACTTAATTGGCCTCATCTTTAAACAAGCCATGTAGTCAAAACTACATCGTTGGTTTTCTTTGTGATATTAAAATATTGTCCTTTGTTATTCCAGTATTTGTTATTTGAGATTTGTGATTTTGGAGTCAGGGTATTTGGAATTAGAAAATAAGGATAATAATAGTATCATTTGGTTACTAAATGGTTTTTCTTTCCTTTCTTCATTGAACTCTTACAATCCTGTGTGACCTGAGGGCATTATTATTTTGTTGTAATGAGGGGAAAGGAGTCACTAGTCAGGGTTAGAATCCAGACCTCTCCAAAGCCTGCAGCCAGTGCAGTCCTCAGCCACTCTCATAATCCAAATCCACCTTACCTGTTCTGTGTGCTTTAACACAGCACCTATCCACTTCCAGCATACAATTTCCTTATTTATTGTGTGTTTTGTTTATTGTCTCTCCCCTAACTAGAATTGAGCTCCATAAACATAAGAATTACTTTTTTCTGTTCTATTTGTGGATCTATCCCAAGCTCAAGAATAGAGCCTGACACATTAATTGCTCATATATTGCAACTGTTATCCTTACTTGTTTACCTACGGTTCCATGACACTCTGTTTCTCTGATAGAAAAACTGAGGCCAGGAGCCAACTGGTGATTTACTAAAGATGACACCATGAGCAAGGTGGCAAGAAAAACAAGATCTCCCAACAGCCAGCCCAATTCTTTGTCTAAATCTCAACTCTATCTTGTCCTACTTTTGTTATGCTATAAAATGAATAACTGTTTATGAGTTCATTCTCAGGCACATTATTGCTTTTATATTACATCAAAGATGGGCAAAGATATATCCCTGTTGATTGTTCTCAGAAACTCAACTTTTCCATCCCTCAAGGAATCATTGCTTAAGGCTCATTTTGAGGAGAGGAGCTAGTGTCTATCAGAAGACTGTCTCCAGCAAGTCTACTTCCATATCAGGGCAGGGTCACTGTAGTGATTGGTTTTAGAAATCTTGAAATCAGTCATCTGAATTTTTCTGTTTCTATCCACCAGACTCCTACAAAACCTTAGAACTGACCAAAAGTCAAAATGCTTAGACGTTTTCAGCTCATGGTTGCTCAGTGAGTCATTGTTTTCTAGGGAAAACCCAGATGCTACAGGAGATAGCATGGGAGTGACTTAGTGTGACTTTGAATGAGGCATTGAATCTGTGGGCCTGATGTATAGGAGGGAAGTCTTGGATGAAAGCTGAAGGAGAAAGTGACAACTCTACAAGTAAGAGTGTATTAAGATGAAAGGGTTCACGTTTGGCTTTCAGAAAAAAGAAAGACTCCAGAGGCTGTCAAGAGAAGATATTTATTTGAGGATAAGTTGTTTTTTTATCACCAGCAACAGAGCATACCTCCTAACCCTCATATTAATATCTCTCATTCTGCTTATGCCACAATATGTCACTGTTAGTAGAAGACAGCTAGAGAGATTTTTCTACTTCTGATGAGAAGTCTAGTCTACTCTGCTGTCATACCCATTCTCAAGGCTGTTGGCCCAAAGTGGGGACTTACGTATAGTTTTAACAAGTCAGATGGCCCCTGTGCATTAAATGTGTGATCTGGATGTGATCTGTCCCATGCTCTGTTGAGGGATGCACCATAGTCATTAAGCGCAGTGATGATGATCATGACTGGGAGTCCACCAAGAGTTCTGTACACTTTAAAAAGCACTTTCTCAGCCAGGCGTGGTGGCTCACACCTGTAATCCTAGCACTTTGGGAGGCTGAGGCAGGTGGATCATCTGAGGTCAAGAGTTTGAGAGCAGTGTGGCCAACGTGGTGAAACCCTGTCTCTACTAAAAATATAAAATTAGCTGGGTGTGGTGGCACACACCTGTAATCCCAGCTACTGGGCGGCTGA
This sequence comes from Ateles fusciceps, assembly GCA_036589455.1. Classification (NCBI taxonomy): domain Eukaryota; kingdom Metazoa; phylum Chordata; class Mammalia; order Primates; family Atelidae; genus Ateles; species Ateles fusciceps. Next base: position 5,245,772 of record JAZHEH010000045.1, on the reverse strand, counting down.
GGCAGGAGAATTGCTTGAACCCCGGAGGTAGAGGTTACAGTGAGCTGAGATTGTGCCATTGCACTACAGCCTGAGCAACACAAGCGAAACTCCATCTCAAAATAATAATAATAATAAATAAAAATAAAAAGCACTTTCTCACCCATTTTTAAATTTTAGATTATTATAAAATCATCCTGAGGTAATTATGGCAGAGATTCTTATCTCCGCTTTAGAAATTAGAAATCTGACTTAACAGAGGTTCATGACACATCGAGGTCACATAGCTGGTAAATGACAAAGCCCAAATCCAAAGTCCTCTGCCACTCTGTTCTTTCCGCTATGACATTCTGCCTCCTGCCCACATGGATGTCCTGCAGGCATCTCAAATACATGTCCGACACCAAGTTTTTATCTTCTGCTCTTGAAAAAATCCCCGTCCTCCTCCTCTTGTTTTCCCTGCTGATTTAATAACTGTCCTTCCTTTAATTACCCACTCTAGAACCTTGACGTCCTCCTATCTTTTCTCCTGCCACATGTCTTAGAGTCAATCCAGGATTTTATTTTTTAGATGTCAAACAAAAATGTCTTCCCTCTTAACTGTTGTCACTGGCACTGCCGTGATTCGGGCCTTCATCGTCACTTACATGGCCCACATGAATATTCAGTAGTTTAACTCTTTCATCAAATCATCACTGAAGCTCTTCTCTGTTCCACGAACTGTGCTTGGTGTGAGGGAGACTGTACTGAGCAAAAAGCAAAACATGGATCTTATTTTCGTAGTGCTCTGGTCTCAATAAGGTAGTAATCAAATCAAATAATCACTCCAACAAATGTAAAAACAGCAACTCTTGACAGTTGCCACAAGTCAAGCCATATAATCCTCTACCTGCAGAACCAGGATGGAGTAACATTTCTAAACCATAACTATGACCATGGCACACCCTCTGCTATAAAACTTTCCTAAATGCCCACTGCCTGCATGATAAAATCCAAACCCATTAGCCTGGTATACATGTCTCTTCATGATCCGTCTCCAAATACTAGATTAGGTTGCAAGCCACTACAACACCATTTCTCTCCCACCCCCTCACTCAATTAACTCATCCTATGACTAAGCCACATCTGATACTTTTTTTTTTTAATTCTTGCCATTCCAGAAACAGATCTGTTCTTTCATTCTTCCACATCTTGGCTCAACCAAACCTCTTCCAGAAATACAGTCCCTCTAGCAATACAAGCAAATGACCTACTCACCTTCAGGCTGAGCTGAAATGACCCCTCCCACTCACTCTCTGGATGTGATTCCCTGTGGTTTCCAACATGTTTTCCACACTGCTAAGATAGCACTTCTCCCATTGTAATCTAATTACTTACTTTTTCCTTTCATCCCACCCTCATCCCCCAGATTATGAACCACTTTTGGGTAGAGATTGTTTTAATTAATTAATAGAAGTTTAAATTTATATTTATTTTATGGCATAGAGCCAGACCATAAATACATAATACAGGAGAAAACAATTTTTGATCCCTTATTTCTTTTCACTGTGAATCTCTAAATTCTCATAGGTATTCCTTTCATCTTAATTTAGCTTCAAGAAGTTTTCCCTTTCTTTCTTTGTTTTTTTTAGAAATCATATGCAAATAATTCTAGAGGCCTTCATATCTTCGTATTCCACTACATGTCTTCTCGTCTCAATGCACAGGATGTCCCCTGCCCCTCCTGCTTTGTAAATCTCTCAGGCAGTTGGCACAAGGACAGGTTTTGCATATTTGCATAATCACAGGTTCAATGATTACAAAGTGACCATATCAAAATATGGAAAACGTGTTGTTTGGGAAGCCTTTGATGTGTTTGTTTTTTATTTTTGTTTTTGTTTTTAATGTTTGTAAAGCGTCAGGAATTAATGAAGCAACTGTCAAGTCTGTTTCCATTGCCTTTCCAAGTTGGCCGAGTCTACATCTTATTTCTCGGCTAAAGTGGCTTGAATCATGATTTTTAGCAACTGGCTCCTAGAGTTTGTAACAAGAAATTGAGAAACACATGAGAATAGTGAGAACAGCTTTTTGAGAAACTGATTTTATAACATGATAGGAATGATAGAAGAAAAATGTAGTAATTAACTAAATTCTTGGGAAGAAGGTAAGCTGTTATTTAAAATGTACAGTTCTTAAGGGCCTATAGATTCTTAGGATCTGGCAACTGAAATGATCATTTCTTAGAGACTATCACATTTCCTATTCTACAACCTAACAGTCACAGAAGTCATAAAATACAGAATCATAGCCAGATTATTTATGTGGATTTAAATAGTGGATAGATATATCTTCGTAAACTGTAAAATAAAATTTAAAAAAATAAGCCAGCAGAATTGCTGTAGAGAACATTATTCACCACTTTCGTTCCTGAACAGCATGACAGTGGAACTGTACATACCAAAAGGCTCACTCACACTGGTATTGCCGAGAGATATTGATTCTCTCAGCTCTAGAAACACAACTCCGAGGTTGGTCCCACCATTCAAGAACAGCCTAGACCATTTACCCGGAACTCCAGGCAAGTATTACCATTTTCAATGGAAGCCGTAGTTAGAGTAGTAAGTACTTGAATGTTGATGATAAGGATATCATTCAGGTAAACAGTGGAAACTCAGGGATAAATTCTGTCTCATCCATTACTGTGTAATGAACTACCCTAAAACCTTAGTGGCTTAACACAACTGTTTTATTATACCTCACGATGTTGAGAGTTGCAGGTTAGGGCAGAGCTCAGCTGAGCAACTCTCCAGCTTCACGTGGCATTGCCTGTGGCTCCTATATGATATTAAGCTGGTGTCAGAGCTGGTCCAAGACAACTTTACTCACATTCCTGTTGCCTTGGCAGGGATGGCTGGAAGACCTGGCTCAGCTGGGCTCTCCCCATCTCCGTATATTCTCAGGGTGTCTCATGTGGTCTCTCCAGAAGGGTAGTCAATCTGTTGCATTTAATCAACAGATCAAATGCAAGCTGACAATTCTCTGACAGCCCAGAACTGGCATAGCATCATTCCATCATTCTCCTGGTCAAAGCAGTCAGAGGCCAACCTCCACTCAAGGGAAGGGACAATAGACCCCCTTCTCTCACTGGGAGGAGATATGAAAGAATTTGTAGCTGCCTTTAATCCACCCAAGGGTATTCAAAACATTACCTCATATGTTTTATTTAGGATGTGTACTTTCGATTTCTAACTTAGATGGAATAGATCATTTCTTCATTCCGTTATTTAAAAGGTATTTATCAAGCATTTGATAATTGTTGATATAGCTCTGTGTTGTCTACTGAGATAAACCAGGAAAACACACGGGGAACAGTCTCTCCCCTCTAGGAATTTCCATCTAGATGTGAACACAAGGCAAATACACAGCAAGCAATTAGAGGTTATAATAATATAATTACAGTGGCAGAATGTACGTCATAGATATGTGTGAGTAACACAGATGCCTACAAGTTTCAGCCAAACATAAAACAAAGAGTGAGGTAAGGTGAGCTGACCTGTGAATAGCAGGAAGGGTGATGGGGGCAGTGGAGACCCAGACAGTTCATGCCACATCTAAAGGGGCAGCTTTGCTCAGCTCCAGCCTATTTTGCTTTAGAGAATGTGAGACAATGATACTACAACTGGCAATTTTTCAGAGAACTATAAATCTCCCAATTATTAAATGTTGGTAATTATTCAAGTTTGGTCTACTGACTACCAGTTTTCAACCCCTAAAATAGACAATAAATGCTTTAGGATTCATGAAAAGAGGAGATGAAGGTCAACTAGAATAACACTATTTGAAGTGTGGGCTGACAAGATATGGAATCAAGCTAAGTGTCTACCGATGGGAAAATGGATAAAGAAAATATATGTATGTGTATATGTGTATGTATATATACGTATATATACATACACACACACACACACACACACATACAATGGGATACTATTGAGCCATAAAAAAGGAGACACTGTCATTTGCAACAACATGGATGAACCTGGAGTACGTTATGCTAAGTGAAATGAGCCAGGCATCAAAAGGCAAATACCACATGTTCTCACTTATAAGTGGAATCTAAAAGTGTTGAACTCAAAACAGAGAGTAGAATGGCGGTTACCAGGGGCTAGCGATGTCAGGGGATGGTGGGGGATGTTGATCAAAGAATATAAAGTTAGGAGGAGTAAGTTTTTGAACTCTATTGCACGGCATGGTGATTATAGTTAATAATAGGTTGTTGCATATCCTAAGTATATAAAAGAATAGATTTTAAGTGTTCTCAGCACAGAAAAAAATAAATGTGTGAGGTGATGGATATGTTAATTAGCTTGATTTAACCATCCCACAATTATACATATATCAAAATATTACATTGTATTCCCATAAATACATACAATTATTTGTCAATTAAAAGTAAAAACTGAAAATAATAATAAAGTGTGGTCTGAGCACCAGTACCATGCTGTGAACTGTTTATTACTGATCCACAATAGGATAAATAAATAGCTTGATGATAAGAGTTTAAGTCCTTATAGCAATTTAATATCCAAGGCTATCGTCAATGTTCTTGTCTTCTTGCATACAGAAAAACCAATATAGCAGAACCTGGGCTGTGAGCTGTATTTGGTGTGAGCTGCATGCTAGTCATGTGCAGTAGGACCACATGTGACCACGCACTGGAGTAGAGAAGCCCACGGTGAGGCACCATGGAGACCGTGGACCTCAAATAACAGCTAGGATTGGGATTAGCACAGAGGACAGGAAGCAAGCTTTTCTAGGTATTAGAAACAGCACACCCAGAAATCAGAGTCAATAAGGCACTAAGAAGAATCAGGGGAGAGCTGATTTGTAAAGGGCATTATGGAGGATGCAGATGGTTGGATAAAGATTATAGAGGGCCTTGGACATAGCCTTGTACAATTGAATTTATCCTCTAAGAAATGTGGAGCCACAGGAGGTTTTTGAATACAGATGGGCCTCACTAACTTCCTAAAATACCCTTTCTCTTCTTATTTTCCTCCTTTTCAAGGCCCGATTCAAATTCCACCCTCTCTAGGACTAGTCCATACAATAGCAATCACTCCCTTTAAAATATCTAGTAGACCCTTTTTTTTTCTGAATCAACAGATACCTTATACTGTTGATTATTTCATGTAAAGATACTGTCTTTTCTTCCAAATATTTTAAGCACTCTCTGTACAAAAACTTCTTTACCCAGATCTCAATCTTCCTCAGAATCTAGCACAATCTCTCACCCATACTGATAGTCATTTGGTACGTGCTGATGAGCAAGACAGGTAGTATTTTTAGGGATACTGATGTGGTAAAAGTGTTTTGAATAGGTGGGAGCAGAAAGTAGAAAGTTACAGACCAGATGAAGACACTGCAAGGGCCCTAAAGACGAATGCAGAGACCAGGGTCTGGCAAGGAAAAACTGATATAGAGGGTGGATATAGGGAATGAATATTTACAGAAACGTGTTATGCACACAAAGTCACATTAGCAGTTTCCTGAAATCTCACATCGCATTTATACATGGCTAACATTTTCTTTATCAAGAAATGTTGAGAATAAGCTTCACTACTTAAGAGTTTTCCAGACTGCTGAAACTTACTGTTTTAAGCAGATTTTCAAAATCTATCATTATGCACATCAGTTATTTATTTTATTTTATTTCTGAGACGGATTTTCATTCTTGTTGCCCAAGCTGGAGTGCAATGGTGTGATTTTGGCTCACTGCAACCTCCGCCTCCTGGGTTCAAGTGATTCTCCTGCCTCAGTCTCCCAAGTAGCTAGGATTACAAGCATGCACCACCACACCCGCTAATTTTGTATTTTTAGTAGAGACGGGGTTTCACCATGTTGGTCAGACTGGTCTCAAACTCCCGACCTCAGGTGATCCACCCGCCTCGGCCTCCCAAAGTGCTGAGATTGCAGGCGTGAGCCACCGCACCTGGCCACATCAGTTATTTATTACGCTATGATACTCATGTCCCCCACCCTAAGTAGCCCGAGACTGCTATAGTGTTATATTTTTTCTATTTCTTCACTTCTCTGCCAACTACTAGTAATTGATATTATATGTAGGTCTTGGCTACTTCTGTGCTGCTACTTACTTCACAGAACTTGTTCTGAGTAAAGATAAAAAGATAGTTCTCTGGAGTAGAAAGCACTAGATGACAGCTATTTTTCTTGCAATGTATAAACTTCTCAAAGCTTTTTCACTAACATTTAGATTTATTTTTGATATTACATATATTTCATAGTGGTTGGCAAACTTTTTTGTAAATAACCAGATGGTAAATATTTTGGAGTTTGTGAGTTATATGATCTCTATAACTACTCAGCTCTTGCATTGTTTTGAAAGCAGCCATAAGACAATACATAAACACATGGGTGTGACTGTGATCCAATAAAACTTTATTTTCAGAAACAGGAGTGGGCTGGATTTGTCCTACAGAGGCTATAGTTTGCCTGTTTTAGATTATTAAAATTGCCAGAGCCTAATTTTTAAAATAGAAGGATTTGTCCTTAACTTGGTTTATAAAGAAAATAATAGAAAGATCTTTTTCATGTCTCTATTCCTCTAGCTTAAATATTCTTATTCAGATTTTGGCTGAGCGTGGTGGCTCACGCCTATATTCCCAGCACTTTAAGAGTCCAAGGCAGGTGGATTGCCTAAGCTCAGATGTTTGCAACCAGCCTGGGCAACACAATAAAACTCCATCTCTATTAAAATACAAAAAAAAAAAAAAAAAAAATTAGCTGGGCGTAGTGGCATGTGCCTGTAATCCCAGCTACTCAGGAGGCTGAGCAAGAACTGCTTGAACCCGGGAGGTGGAGGTTTCGGTGAGAGGAGATTGTGCCACTGCCCTCCAGCCTGGGTGACAGAGTGAGACTCCGTCTAAAAAAAAAAAAAAAAATCAAGATTTTTAAATCATGCTGCAAATAAATTCTCCTAATATGTATCAATTGCAGTAGCAGCTTGACCCCCTTCTTTAACCTTCGGTCTGAGGATCGGTCCTATCTACCCTCCGCCTTCACCTCCGGCCATTGTTCCATTGCACTTGATTCTCCTTTCTAATTTGTTATGTCTGTGCATTCTAAGGCATCCTCTCCTACGCTACTGATTTCTGTAGGAAACAAGAGCTTTGTCATCAGCCGGCAAGTCCTGTGAAAGAATCACAGTTTCATGAGGGTTACAGCTTCAAAGCAAAGATAAAAAGTTATTTGTATTGAATTCAACACTGTTAACTTACATGACTTTCCCCTACCTTCTGATTTCCAAATTAAATTAAACACTAAGTTTCTAACATCTATACACACAGTAGATAGCACCTTGCATACATGCCTATGAAAATGCTTCCTGCTTCAGTGATATTTGGAATTTTCTTGAGACAAAGAAGATATATTTCGGTAAGCCTCTTTGGCTGAACATTGTATTGCAAGATGAAAAACTTGACAATGTTGCCCTCTTTTGGTGTAGATGACACTACCAAGGGCACACACTATGACTGTCAGCTAACATGCTGCAGAAACCATAACCTAGGCATGCAGGCTGCTACCTGTTGAAACAAAATATCTTGACATCCTGACACCGAAAGTAAACAACAGCATGAAATACACTTGGTGTCTGTCTAAAGTGACATTGTAGTTAGCCAGATGTCTGCCTCCATATGGAGCCTTCCCATCAGAAGAAAGGAACTGATTCTAGTCCCTGTGTTTTATTCTATGGACAAGATATTCTGTTTCTTCTTCCGATTCCATTCTGAATAACGTATGACTGAGATCAATCAGTCCACAGTGATTCTTGCTTGTTTCCACTTTGATATTATTCCTTGGGACCACCAAGAGATATCTTTAAAAGCTTGACAGTATCACAAGTATATTTGTATCAGACTCGTGAACTCTGCTCTCAGTTTCCAAGCAGGGTACAAGACCTTGTGTGTTTATGGGGAGTGGGGGTGTGGTCAATATGTTGTTGTGCTATGCTGAAATTTTTTTTCTCTTGAATGTTTTTAAATTCTCTAGTTCTTTCCTGAACCACCAGAATTGACCTAGACTCATCTTATGATAGAGTCCGATAAGGGCTAAGGAATAAGACTTTAAGAGCTCCATAAGCCTTGCTTAGCCCTTAATAACTTCAGTGTGTAGCATAATTATGCAAGAGTTTCAGTTCGGGAGTCAGCAGATCTAGGCTGTCGTCCAGGTTCTGCTCTTTGGGATTCTAGAACAAATCTTTCTCAGAGCATCTGTGAAAATTAACAAGGTAGTGAATTTTGATAATCTGCTACATGGCAAGCCACCCCATAATGGAGAGGCTCAGAAAAACAATTATTATTTGCTCATGATTTTGCAATTTGGGCAAGGCTTAGCAGGGACCTCTTAATTTTTTCCATACATACTATCATCAGGGACTGAGGATCCACATCCAAGATGTTTCACTGAAATGGCTAGCATGTTAGCACAGGCAGTTGGCTGCTTGTTCAGCTGCGGTAGTAGCTAATATTTGGAATAACCTCAGTTCCCCTCCATGTAGGCCTCTCCATGTAGCTTCATGGCTTATTCACAGCATGGTGACTGGGTTCAAAGGAGGAAGAAACACAAGTTTCCATTCCTCCTAAAGATTAAGCCCAGAATAGGCACAATGCCATTTCTATCATGTGCTGTTGATCCAAGAAGTCTCAGGCCTGTCCCAGATTCAAGGAAGCAGGAGGGAGAAAAAGACCCCATCTCTCAATGAGAGGTAGGGAAAAAGGCTATGACAAAATATTTGCAGCCATCTCACATAGAATATGGAGCTCATTCATGGTTTTTTATTTCCTGTAATACAAATTTTATCCAACAAGATTCAGATTTAAATTCAGTATTTTATCTCTTTGCCAAAAGATGAAGTCAAGCCTCCCCTCCACCCTTTTGTGCTTCATTGCATTCTCATTCTTTATTAAAAGGGAAGGGATTCGAGGTTTGTTAGGCATCTACAGGACACAAGATCCATGATATATGCTCTTTCATTTACCATATTTCATTGCATCTGATATCCAACTTGTTTCATATTTTAACATTTCTGAATTGCACCTTTTACAGTCTAGGAAGTCTTGTAATCACTGTAGGTCACATGGCAGTCATGCGTGCCTGAAGTGGTCTGTGATTGTGCGTATTTTCATCACTTCACTCAAGTTCACCTGTTGAGTTTACACTGTTGAAAAACATCTTCAAAAATGTTATACTATAATTTGGCATTGAAGGAAAAATATGCCTTGTATCCCAAAAGTCAAAGAAACAGTGCCATTAGTGAGGCAGATTTTTGACATTGGAGGTATAATTACAACTTCATGTATTCTTGCAAAGAAGCAAACTGAGCTTTGGACTACCTAGGATAGAAAGATCCTACAAGTAGATGAAGCTGTGTTGCGTTTTATTTCAGAGATACATCCAAAATGATTACTTATCACACATGGATGTTATACTTGAAGGCATAGAAATTGTCAAGTTCTTCAGAACAGATTAGAGAAATCTCTAAGCAACAAAAGGCTAATGTTATGCCTGGTGCAAGACTATAGAAAGCATTGTATCATAGTTAAATCAGCATTTTTTTTTTCTTTCTCAGTGGCACATTTTTAAAAAACGTACTTTGGGTCAGACATGGTGGCACACACCTGTAGTGCCAGCCACTTGGGAGGCTGAGGTGGGAGGATCACTTAAGCCCAGGAATTTGGGGCTGCAGTGTGCTATGATCTTGCCTACAGAGGTCCACCATAATCCATCCTGGGCCATATAGTGAGACCCCCATCTCTAAAGTTTTTTGAAAAAAATGTATCTAGGATTTGATGAAATACAGTAGTTCTCACCAAAAATAAAATAATAATTTTTAAAACCGCAATATACACACCAATCTTCTCCTTTTACAGATGAGGAAGCTGTGGTTCAGATGGCTCACAGAAGGTAAATAACTTGACCAGTCTCAAAACTACCAAGTGGAAGAATTTGTTATCTTCATTATCCCACACTGGTTCCTTAAAATGGTAGAGCAACACAGGTTGGTAGTTCTGGAAAGATATGAATGTTGTGCAGTGACAGCCATTCCACCTCCGGTCTCCAACAAACTTCAAAAATATGAATGAAGTGCTGCTGTAGTCCCCCCCAAACCAACGCCAACCGTCTGGAAGGAAAGCTTCTCATGGGGCTGGGCCACTGCCCAGGACTCCTTCACAATCCTGTTCAGAAGAATAGCAAATTTAAAAAAAAAAACCATATCTGTAGAATGTTTTATAAGGGCCTCATAATTTCATAGAATCAGAATCACTGCTCTGAAAATGGCAATAATCTAAAATAAGAAATATTTTCCAAACCTTCAGAACAGGAATAGGTTGAAGGAAGATGCCCAACTTGTTCTTTTAAAGCAGTGCATTAAACATTCCTTGGCTCCTTAAAAAAGAGAGCTGTGGTTTAGGTCACTGCTACTAACTCACCCTAAGGAAATGCAGGAGCTTCCTCTCTCTCTGTCTGTCTGGGCCAGCTCCATTGTAGGGCCATCGTGGACAGGAGCAAGCCTGCTTTGCTCTTTATTTCTGCTGCAAAGATGAGAGGAGAGGCTTATAGACTCCCCCTACCATAAGGAGGGAGACTCCATCACTTGTAATACAGTCATTCATTATTTATCTTATGTTTGTTTAGTTTAGGAAACTATGCTGATTACTTGGGAGCTGTGCAAAAATGCATAAAACACAATCCCTTCCCATGTGAGGTTTCCGTAACTAGACGAAGGGATAAGGCTTGGGCAGAATTCCCAGCCATATCTGTAAACAGCAAGGAGAGCTCCTCCCCCCTCCCTTCTGCTCTCCTGGAATCTTGCCCTTCTATAATAGCATACAGGACATCGTGCAATAGTGGTTTTTCTGTGTGCAAATCTCTCATTAGACCGTGAGCTTTCTGAAGGCAAGGGCAGGGGTTATTTGTTATTCATTTTTATAACCCCAATGTTTAGCATAGAGCCTAGTACAGCAATCAGGAGATGATGTTTATTCCATTTGTTCATCCATTCATTCAACAAAATCACATGGAGGTTCAGAGCAGGGAGAGACAGGCTTTGAGAGAGTATGTGAGGCCTTCTTTAAGGAGTAGCCAGTGCCAGTAGCACTTGCTCTTACAGAAAAGGTAGAATTTGGGCAGGAGGATGAGGAAAGAAGTAGAGACCATGTAAACAAAGATAGGGCCATGTAGGACAGATTTAATCAATTATTGTGTCTGGAATGTATTGTGGATGAGGATGGAAGGAGAGGTTAAGGTTGCCATCATGAAAGGCCTGGAATATTAGGTCAAGTTTTGTTTTTTTTTTTTCTTTTCAAAGGAGATACCAGTAAATAAAATCCCTCTGCAGGCTGCACTGCTCTGGAGGAAAGCAGTGAAAAATGGTATAGGTAGCTTCTCATTAGAAAATGTACCTGGGGTTTGTCTTCCTCCTTGCAAATGATGTACAAAGAATACTACTTTAACAACAACAGACTCCAGGTCTTGGCTGTGATACTTCCTTAGGGAGGTGGCAGCCCATATTACTCAGAGCCAGAGCAGGTTCCATCCTGGCTCCATCAGTTTTAGTGATATGACCCAACCTCTTTGTGCTCTAGTTCTCCCATTTCAAAGTGGAGCTGACAATCATATCAATTTCAAAGCTGTTATGAGGCTTAAAAGTATTGATACACGTAAACCCCAGGGGGGAAGAGTATTTGGCAAAGAGGGTTTCACAAATGTTAGCTATTATTATCCCTTGTCTTCTGTGTATGTTGGTTTCCTCCTCCAAATAGAGATAATACCTGTCCCAGTCCATTTCTCCAGGACCCTGACAGAATAAAAAGGCAATTAAATGTGTGAAAGCAATCTGGAAGTGCTGCATAGCAGCAAGGTATTGGTAGGGCTGTTAATTACCATATCCTTGGCTAAGAGGTGATCCCAAGAGGCTGGGCTGAAAGGTAGGGGGTCTTGGCTCTCTGTGTTCTCCAGGCTATTGGCCACAGGTGTGTGTCTGTGAATAGTTTCTCTAGATACAGTATGTCATGGTGAAGGCCTTATTTAACTGGTCCAAGATTACATAAAGATGGGAATAAGGAAATCAACTAAGCAAGAAATAAATAAAGTTTGAGCCCGGAGCCTTGCAAGCAGTGTAATTTCAAACATCATAGTCTTGGACATCTGGGCTCTATTACCTAAAATCTCATTAAACCTTCAGCTTCATAATTCTGTGTAGAACCTGGCAAATTGCAAGATCCTGCTGATGGCCACCAGCCAGTTCCAGCAATTAATCACAAGGGTCCCCAAGCAGGTTTGTGACTCAGGCCAAGTGGATTCTTTGAGGGGAAAGTGTGTACACAAAAGAAATAGTCCAATCCACACAGTTTCATAGCAATGCACTTTATGGCTCTGCCCACACAGAGAAATTATCTGTTATCATTAAGACATCTCATAACTCTTTTCTCAATGGAAATTAGTACTCACCAGCCCAGGGAAGATCTCCAAACCTCGTTAACTGCAATATAGACTGTAACCTGCTGAGAGCTGACAGCTCTAGTTCAGACAAAACCAAACCCTACCCTTTCACCACCCTCAGCACGTTCTCATTTGGGGGGAACACAACTTGAACTGAGCTCTTTTTCCTTTTAAACTTTTCTGGAATTTCTGGACATTCCAGAAATCTTTGCATTCCCCCTCTTGTGTTCCAGGCCAAGGGCAAGAACCCACAAGTAAAATAACCTTGGAACTTGTCTTCAGAATCCTGCCCTGATGTGACCCAACGGGGAAAGGGCTCATAACAAAGGAACTGTTTCTCATAAGATTTCTTGCTTGATTTTGCCAACTCAAAGAGGTTTATGTAAACGAGATAATCGTGGGCACTTCAGAATGTTTATAAAGCCTTTCCTAATTACTATTTTGTATGTAGAGTGATTCTGGGAATATGATGGAGAAGGGGCGGGGGAAGCCTTTAACCCCTCCTACATACAGCAGGAAGGAGAGTGAGAACAAGAATACATTTACAACATGGGTGAGAGGATTTGAAGCTTCACCTTGCTGTTTAGGTTTCTTCTCTCTAAACTTTTTTTTTTTTTTTTTTTTTTTTACTAAATCACTGTCACTTTTCTCCTTTACGGCGTGGCACTGTCAAATATGGTAGCCACCAGGCATACCTGACCACTTAAAGATAAATGAATTGAAATTAAATAAAATTTAAAAGTCATTTCTTCCATTCACCAGCCACATCTCAAGTGCTCAGTAGCCACATGTGGCTGATGGCTGCCATGTTAGACCTGATATAGAACATTTCCATCATTGCACACAGTTCTGCTGCGCTGTGTTTCTATAGATTAAGGAACTCTGTTGCCTCCCTACTCAAAGTATGGTCCACACACCAGCAGCACTGGTATCGCCTGACAACTTGTAGAACAATGTGATCTGCATTTAACAAGATACCCAGGTGATTCACATGCACATCTTAAAATTTGAGAAGTACTGTTCAAAGATACCTTCTACTCTAAGATTCCATGTGGTAAAATGTCATCACTGTTAAGTATTATTCATTAATACCTTTTTATCTTGCATAGCTTTGTTTCCAAAAGAGATACTCTATCTCCCTGAGAGGTGACAAAAAAAAGAAAGAAAAGAAGAAGGTAGTGTTTACATAGACCTGGTATTCTCCTTTAAAAGTGTGCTTTACTTTTTCTCTTGAAAAAGCTGCAGGATCTGGAGATTTCTAAAAACTATTTTATCTGAAGTAGCGAATCTTAGAGAATTGTTCCAATGAAGAATCTGTTGGATCAGTCAACAGAGAAGCCCTTGAAATTAAAATAAGATTAAAGCGAAAGACAAAGAGGAGAAAAGATAATTTTAAAAAAAAGAAAGAAAGAAAGGGAACTTCACTTATTCATGCAGTTGACAAACACGCAGGGCTCTATGCTCTGTGACTAGAGAGATGGGGTGTAGAAGCAATGAGAGGAATTAGAAAACAATCCCTCCGAGTATAATTTGCCACCCAGTCTAACACTGTGGAGATGGAGGGAAATTTCAGTGGTATCTTAGATTATACTTCAAGGTACGTTTTTATGCTGTCTTGTGAGATTCATTGTTGTTTGTGCCAGTGGACAATTTTCTTCTGGAAGGTTCTATGGGCTTTTAGAGTGGCTGTCAGAATGTAATGGCTTGAGATACTTGCCTCTGTCCAGTGCAAAAAAAAAGTGGAATCGCTGAGGTTACCACTGACTAATTGGCTGTACAAATGCATCCCTGCTGAGAGCATCTGGCCTGATGATACTTCTTCCAGAAATGCATCATTTCATATTCATGTGGTACAAGATGATAGTCCACTGTTGTCAGCAGGCTTCTAGCTCAAGAGAGCTATAAAGCTGGGTGAGGCTTTGCCACTTCTCTGGGGAAATCTCTCCAGAGACTGGAGTTAATAGATATCCTAAATGATCACAGAGAATGTATAGAGTTTCAGATACTTGCATATACGGACATTTCTAAACCAATTATCATTAAAGAACAATACCCTGCCCCCCACAAGAAATTCTGTCTCTACTTGAAAACTGCTAATTTCACCATGTAGCTTTCTTCTTACATACATTCATTCATTCACTCATTTGACAAACATTTCAAGAGCACCTTTGATAGTCCAGACATTCTACCACACAACAGAAAGGGAAGAAGCAGACATACTCCTTGCTTGAAGGAACTGAAGGTTCACAGCAGTGGTGCTTAAAGAGAGGTCCCAGACTAGTAATATCAGTGTCCCTGCAACATTATTATGAATTCAAAGTCACAGGCCTACCCCAGATCTACTGAATCAGATTCTTTCCATTTGGTGCCCAGAAAACAGCATTTTACCAAGCTCTCCGGGGCATTTCTAAGCACATTAAAGTTTGAGAAATAGTAGTCTAGAGACAGGTAGAGCATCAGCAATCCTAATAGAATATGATACAAAGTCTGTTTAATAATATAGTAATGTTTAATGATACAGATTTGAGACTCTCCAACTCCTGAAGCCCCCAAGGCAATGCAGGATACTTTGGTGTTTAATGGAATACATGTGGTTTGATTGATTTATGAGAAACCTGTAAACAGTACTGGGATGATGGACCATGCCTGTATTCCCAGGACTTTGAAGGGGGTTGAATAGCTTCTCCTGTCTGCCTCACTCTAAATATTTGGATCATTGCACTGTATGATATCCAGGATTTGTGGTATTTTATTATATGAAAAGAACAAGGCTATAAACCAAATTTTCCTGCAGTATATACCACTTTTCTCTGTCCGAAGGACAAATAACTACTATTTAAGTACTGGGGAAAAATGTAGGTGTGTTTCATGGACTTTTGCCAAGCTGCTTTCACGTGAATTCTCAAGGCTATGGTTAAACAGAGTTTTCCAGTCCTCCCCGGGACATTCTGAATCACTGGAAATGGAGAAAGGCTGGACCAAATGAAAATGTTAAGAAGCTCCCTCAGATGAGTTTGAGGCAATCAAGTTTGAGAATCTCTGGTTGAAATGTCAGAGTTCTTAAACCTCAGAATCTAGAGATTCAGTTTAACCTCCAGGAATCAGAGTCCGTTTCTGAGAGGTTTTTCAGGCTCATAGTGGAGACTAGAAGCTTTAGTTCTAGAAGAACAGTAAGTGAGGATATACAATGTCCTTTTTTTTTCCCCCAAGGGCTGAAAAAAAGGAGAGAACCATTTTGCACACAAGGGCATTCTTTTTCTCTCACTTTCTCAATGTGTGTCAGGGGGACCTCACTCATCACGAGAACCCTTCAAAATTTCCCGGAGAGAAGTGACCATCCAAGCAATGAGGACTGCAAAGCCAGGCAGCAGAAATACTCCTCTAATACTTTCAGGAGCTAGTTACATTCTAATAGAAACAATAACTCCAAGGGGTGAGAGGGTGGGGGTGGAGGCCAAGGCATTCCTATCAGTACCAGGTATCCATCTAAAAATGTTCCCATGGGGCCTTGAGACCTCGTATTTCTCACTTAACATTTCTGGAATTAACAGGCCCTTGATATTTCATAGTCAGATCAAAGGTCATAGCCTAGCCTAAAGACCACAGCCTGCCTGGGATCACTCACCTCTCCAGGTCTGGCTTTCTCCATTTGTGGGGTAAAGGTCATGGTAACTAACTACTTTGGTTGCTGCAAATTGAACACAGGTTCTTAGCATGATGCTAGGCACCTAGGAAGTACTCGTCTCTAGGTTCTTTATAAAAACAGAACTAATAAGATACATAAATCTATACAGAGAGATGTATTAGAAGGAATTGGCTTACTCAATTATGAAAGCAGAGAATTCCCAAGAACTGCAAATGGGAGATCCAGGAGAGCCAGTTAGTATAGTTCCAGCCTGAATCTGAGTCCAAAGACAGGAGATGGCAGTCAGGCAGAAAGAGTAAATTATCCCTTACCCAGCCTCTTCTCTTCAGGCCTTCAATGGATGGAATGGGGTCCACTTGTATTAGGGAGGGCTATCTGCTTTACAAAGTCTACCAAGTCAAATGTTCATATCATCTACAAATAGCTTTATAGACAAACCCAGAATAATGTTTAACCAAATATCTGGATATCCAGTGGCCCAATCAAGTTCACACATAAAATTAACCATCACAGACTTACTGTGGTTTCCAGTTTACTAAGGATAATGGGAAGTTACAGGCTAGTATATATGTTTCTGTTTTACTTCACTTAACCCAAGTTCTCTGCCATCCTGATACCTATCTCACTGGAGATTCTGACCTTCATCTTCTTATAGTCAGAGGATTGAGTCCTTAATCATACTCTCAGTGGGCAGCTTTTCCTCCCCACCCCCCTGCCCTTTGTCAAGCTCTTGTGGGGCAGAGAGTGGCAGGCATGGGACCAGTGCTGCTGAGAATACTTATGACTTCTCCCACCGTGGGCTGGAAGCAAAGTTTAGCTTTATTGCCACGTAAATCCTCCTCTGGCCTTCTTTTATCTTTTACCTCTCCCATACATATTAATTAATTAATTAAGCTCACCCATCTAAATCATCCAATCTTGATTCTTATAATGGTAAGCCTGTGAGGTTCTAAAAGTTAGAAATGATTTAATATTAGAGGTTTTGATTACATTGAATATAAAATCAAATAAAATGAGCAAATGATAAGAAGAAGGGAGTGAGGTTTGAAATTAGCCTTATTTCCTGTACATGCAAGAGGCACACTCATGTTGGGTTTTATCTTGGCCTATTTTAGAGTGATATATTTGGCTCAGTAACCAGGAATAGAAAATAGAAACAAGGACCTCTATCTTCTAAACCAACCTCAGCACTACTGACATTTTGAGCCGGATAATTTTCTGTTTTGAGGGCTGTCCTATACATTCTAAAATGTTCAGCAGTCTAATGGGTCTCTACCCATTAGACGCCAATAGTACCTGCCCCCCCACCCCCCGCACACACACAAGTTGTTACCACCAGTATCTCTAGACATTGCCAGTTGTGCTGCAGGGAGCAAAATTACACCCAGTTGAGAACCACTGCTCTAAACACAGGAAAGATCTTAGACTGTTAGAATAAAAATGTACTGGTTTTCTCTAATCAAAACTCTCATTTATGGCACTCCATGTATAGGATTCATGTTTGATGAGAATTCTTTTATGCAAACACAGTTACTTGATTTCTCTCCTCCATTCTTGCTGGAGAATTTCTTTTCCTAACACACATTTCTTATTGCGTCAGGAAAGCGCTGTGGTGAGAACACATCTGGGTTCTAGTCTCAGCTCTATGCATTCTAGCAGTGTGGCTATGACAGCTAACGACCCTGCCCTTATTTTCTCTGTGTGCATTACAGAATAATGCAATCCAAACCTCAAAAATGGCAGTATAGATTCAAGAAGTAACTGCCTATAAAACCTTTGTAGGCATATTATAGCTGTTCAATAAAAGTGAGATTGGCTTATTGGCTATTATGCTGGGGCAACCGTGGGTCTCACTTTTTTGGAATGTGCTTTTCACGCCTGATACAAATTGTCCCACAGTGAAGTTGCAGTTCAGACCCAACCTCAAAGTCCCCGAACTCGGTACATGAGAGACACTTTCAAATAGAAGATATGGCCCCTTCTTTCTGAATGGAAGACATTAAACAGCCCTTTTAAAGGATGAAGTCTTATTTCCCCCTTGGGCTCATGAGATGCAGGGGCTACCTGGTTATAATATCTTTTCTTCTTCTCCACACACAGCAACCCTTCAGCCCTGTGCTGCTGGGGTGAGGAAAGGTGGGGCAGAGAAAACAAAAAGAAATAAATAAAAATAAATAAATAAAAATGAAAGGTGGGGCGGGCCGTAATCCATCCCAGATCTGTTATTGAAGCTTTTGCCAGGCTGGCCACTGCCTCCTGGCCAGTCACTTCCTGCCTTTGAAGTGTTTCAGACTCCCTTTCTCGTGGAACTATCTGTAATGACTGTGCTAATCTGGGATAGAGCAGAAGCCAGAGTATGCCCAATGTGGCCTTGGCAAGCAGGAAGACAGTTATCTGCCTCCTGGACATTGCAAAGGCTTGACCTCTGGGCATTTTGCTTATTTTCCTGGTCCCCAGCTATAGCATTAGAATATTGACATTTAGCATTAAAACATTGATATTTAGTATTAGAGTTTTGACTTTGATTTCGCAAAGGAATTTTGAGAATTCATGATAGTGATAATAATAAAACAGTAGCTATCAGTTATTTACTATTTACTAAACACTATGCAAAGTGCTTTTCCTATGAGCCCTTTTTAACATCACAGCAGCCCACTGAGGCAGGAATTATGGCTGCTATTTTAAGTTGAAGAAATTGAAATTGGGAGAAATTCATGTGTTCAACATCACATGGCTGGGAAGTGGTGAGTCTAGGATGTGAACCCATATCCGCCAGAGCCCATGCTCCTGACCACTGGACTCCAGTGCTTCCTCCTCAACCCAGACTCTGAAACCATAGGGCTAAATATGATGATTGATTCCAAGAATCGATTCCAAGAATTCTTTGTTCCAACAATTCCAAGAATGTCTAAACTATTAATAGTAATGGTGGCTTATCAAGCAAAAATTTGAAAAAGAATCCTTTACTATTTGTTAGCTACAAAATCCATACATGGACAGCCCCCAGGATATACATCTTCCTTGAGTAGTTGATAAAGTAGAGAAAGAAACCAGTGTAATCCCACTCTCCACATGCAGACCAGGACTGAATCTCATGCCAAATTAGTTGCTGAATTAAACAGACGAAGATTCTCCTCCAACATCATTCATTTATTTATTAACTTTACAACTATTTAATAGGCACTTTCTGTATACCTGACACTTCACATTGCGTTAGTATACACAACAATAAGACATGACATCACCCACCAAAAATATTAGGAGGAGCGATGGATACATTAACCTAAAGTGTTCATTGTGGGTTTGTTGGTAAAAATTTGAGATGCCACACTAGCTCACAGGAAAGTTGTTAGCTGTATCTAGGAGGAAAGAATACTTCGTAAAGGATGTGATGCTCCAGGTGGTTGTGAAAGAGAGAGGGGTTGGTGTTCACTAGTGCTAGAGGGTATATGAAGAAGACATCCTAGGCAAAAAGAAAGGATCAGCAAGACCAGGAACAACTCGCCCATATGCAGAGCCAGAAAGAGGCTGGGATGGCTGAAGCATAGGGATGGAGCCCAAAGAGTGTTCCATATCAAAGACCACATGTTTCCCCCTTTCAGAACCAGAACTGTCTAATGCAAACTACCATTTTGTATTTTGACCTCATGTAGATTTATATACCCAAAGACATGATTCCTGTTGCAGGTAAGTCTCTAGCAAAGTGATGATGGCAGAACCCATCACTATATATATGTGACAGAAAGATTAAGGTTCAAGGGTCCAGGTGTGTGTAGCCAGGTGTAGTGGTGTGCACCACGCCTATGGTCCCAACTACTTGGGAGTCTGAGAAGTGAGGGGATCACTTGCACCTGGGAGGTTGAGGCTATGGTGAGCCATGATGGTGCCACTGTACTCCAGCCTGGGCAACGAGAGATAGACCCTGTATCCAAAGCAGATAAGAAAAAGACTAAGGTTCAAGGTTTACACATACAGCCTGAGTAAATGGGGACCTCTTGTCCTCACATAAAGCCCATCTCAGCATGGTGACCCATTCAAAAGGAACACAATACTAACTGCAAAAACAGCAAAGAGCAATGAAGGATCACTGACTACCATGGAAAGATTGCAAAGACGACACTGCCATAGCACGCCCTTTCTTTGGCCATCCCTTTTCCCAATGCCCCAGGCATTAGGGCCAGCACTGTCCCAAATTTACTATGTCATCATCTAAACCTTCAACTTGTCTCTCTATGGCCTCTAGTTCTATTTGTATTCATATCTTACAGGAGTATCTTATTGCTCTAGTATAAATTCATTTTAGCCTCTGATTTTTTTTTTTTTTTTTTTGGTGCTGATTGGCCTTGTAGATAAACACGGAAGCCTACTCAGAAGATGGGATAGGAAAGGCCCAGAATTTTTCTATGTTCCTATCACTCCTACATGTCACTAAAAGGAGACACACCTAAGTGTGGTGTATTAGTTTGTTTTCATGCTGCTGATAAAGACATACCAGAGACTGGGCAATTTATAAAGAAAAAGAGGTTTAATGGACTCACAGCTCCACATGGCTGGGGAGGCCTCATAATCATGGCAGAAGCTGAAAGGCATGTCTTAGATGGGGGCAGGCAAGAGAGAATGAGAGCCAAGTGAAAGGGGAAACCCCTTATAAAACCATCAGATCGCGTAAGATTTATTCACTACCACAAGCACAATATGGGGGGAATAACCCCCATGATTTAATTATCTCCCACCGGCTCCTTCCTACAACATGTGGGAATTATGGGAGCTACAATTCAAGATGAGATTTGGGTGGGGACACAGCCAAACCATATCATACGGGTATAGCTTTGATCCTTACTAGCTGTGTGACCTTAGGTTAACAACACTTCTGGGCCTCAGTTTTCTTTTCTATAAAGTGACAATAATTCTACATATCCTAAGAAGAAGATTGGACAATGATAGAGGAAAGAGCTTTAAAGTATACTGTGCTCAGACTACATTCATGGTTATAAGTACTTTTTTAATAGGCTAAGATTAGACATATCTGCTTTCTCACAGCTACTAGAGACAATTGTAAGAAGCATGGTTATTTAAAGAAGCAGCAACTATGATAAACCTAGTTATCAACTCATGACTCAGGTTCCAAAGTATAATGATTAATTAGGGCTCACTATTATCATTATTCTTTTCTTAAGTTGTATTTTATAGGTTATAAATTCTTTTCCAAGGTCACATGTTTTCTGGATCTGATTTTAGCCAAGTCTCAAGGATGGCACACTGTGTGAAGTTCCTAGAACTCAGTGTTGCTCTTTCAGGCTGTACTGCTCCCCTTGCAGGTCACCCTGGACAGGACTTTACCCACATTGGTTTTTATCCCCCCTTTCAAAATACTGAAGTGCTTCTCTTAATGAAATTACAAAGTATTTATTTTCAAGGTAGTATCAGTGAGTGAAAACAATCACGATGCTTTAGTTAGTCATGGGGCAACCCTGCAACCCTGAGAGCCTAATTTTTGTTGTTGTTTTGCAAAATATTATGATGACAGTAATAAAAATTCTAGGGCCTTCCTTTTCACATACAGTTCTTTTCTATGCATATATGTAAGCTTTATGTTATAGTATATCATAACTGCTTCCATGTTGCTACATAATCATAATCATCATAATTCGCATTATTTTAATGACCATGTAATTATCCATGTTGTTAATGTACCATAATTTACTTAATCTAAATCTTCAACAATAAGAGAGTAGTCGCTTCCAATTTTTCCTGTATTATAAATAACGTCTAGGTTACATATTTGTGCACATAGCTGCTTTCATTTTTTTTTTTTTTAGATTATTTCCTTAGGATATACTCCTAGGAATGGGATTACTGTGTTAAGGAATATGCATTTTTAATAGTTTTTAAATAAACTGACATTTTTCCAATTGGCAATGCCATCAGCAATAATTAGTATTCTGCTTTCAATACAACCTATCACAAGTATTTATTATTATTTGATTTTAATACACTTACACAGTACCTTTTGTTTTTGCATTTTCTCAAAAATTGCAAATGTTCATCAAACACTTGCTTACAAATTGCGTGTTCCGTCATGTTTTGAAAAGGCAGTTAGTTAGATTTGAGAGCCAGTTAGGTTTGAAAGCTGAGGTAGATTATTTTTTCTTTTGCATCAAGAATGCCTGCTGTGCTGCTCTCCCATTGCCAGATAGTTATGTGTATTAAAAACTAATATTGATAGTTTTCTGAGCAAAACATTCCATTGCACTCTCATAATAATTAATTCTTGATGATCCATGTCTAAGGAACTGTAGGGAGTACCCAAATAAAATAACGGGAACATGCGACAATTTAAATTAGAAAACTCAGGAACATATATTAATATTTCTATAGCAGCACTCCCAAGGCCAAAAGTAGGGTTGCAATTCAAGTAGTTGAATCTTTAGTTTGGTTTTAACAACTTTCTTTATCTAGTCTCTAACCTGCTCAGCTAATCTGACTTTGCAACCAGCAAACTCAAGAGCTCCAGCCATTCCACTTCCAATATTTGTTTTTCTAGATTTCATTCCAAGAAATCTTTCTGATGAATGAAAACCCCCATCTCTCCCCAAAAATAAAATGCTTCACACCATCCCCAGTCTTACCTTGCACCAGATCAAGCAAATGCATGAACCTTCATAATATATGAAATCATTTTCCAAACCGCAGCCCCATCATTGGGTTGGATGCTAATTCCAGAGATCTGGTTTTACTCTCCCTTCCAGGCAGCTTCACCTATTTCTCAGTTGGGTGTCTTCCATGCCTTGCCAAATGGTAGGGAAAAAGAATTCATGAATATAAGCCACTGTAAATCCATCCTTTCACTGAGTAACCATCATTCTGACTAGAGCTTTTTCTTTGACCTAAGGGTGTCAGGGTTTGTTTGAATAAGACAATTGCTACATATCAGTGTCTGGAAACATAAAGGAAAGCACTTACCATATTTCCCCCTTTCTCTTCTTACAGCCTCAGCCGAGGGTTCTCCATAAACACGGTTAGCCTTCCAAGCTGCTGTCCTGCCAGTTGATATGAACATGACCTGTTCCTCACAGAAAGACTAACCCATGGCACTGCCAGAAGATATCCTTGGAACATGGACAATTTAACTGGATTAAGTGAAAAAACATCCATTCAGTAAAGATTATGGGCTTTGGGAAAATCTTACTTTGCTATGGATTTAAAATGAGGTGCATATTATACAGTGCCAAGTCGTTCCAAGTGGTCATTGGCAGACCATTAGCTGGAAAATTGCTTCCAGTTTTCATCACTGTGCATAACTCAAGTTCCCTTTGGGGAGCTGTCTGTGCCCTTCACTAGAAGTCCTGTTTTAGCATGGCAACTACTGGATTATTTTATTATGTGTGCAGATGGCATGATGTTTTAGAAAAAAAATTACAGCAGTTCTGCAATCTAGTGGAAGTGTTCACAATATTATGCCCTGGTAGGAATGTAAACACGTCTCGATTGTGTTAGTTGTGATGTCTAAAGGTTCTGTCCAACTCTTAAGCACTTTATATGAGAACACTACACCAAGATGAATTAGCACATTCAGCACATGTGAAAAATCAAGTATTTTCTTTTTACATTTATAAATCTTGGTGGTTTTTTTTTTTTCCTGGCTCAGACTGTCCAAGACAAACTCCACTACTAGCATATCCCCCAGTTGTTTGTGGTAGGTTGATGTAAATATGGCCATGATACTGTTAGACTTCACCTCCGGATTCTTTACCAAACAACTGGTGTACTTGTAGCACCAAAGGGAAGCAGAAGGGATCTAGTGATTGTGATATCTTAGCTTCTTTGTTCGCAGGCACAATTGACCACAGGCACACACAGGTACTCAAATACAGGAGGCTTCTATTTGGCTAATGTAGGTATTCTGCAGAAGAGTTCCTCCAAAGGAAAAAAAGCGATGATATTCTTTTAATCAAAGACCATGGTGAATGGATAGTAAGGGCAACAGAATGCAATTATTTTGTGTGGTCTGACTTTAACACTTCGGAAAAAAATTCTAAGTCAAGTTTAAATCGCCATTCTCTCAAGAGAGAAACATCAAGTGACCCCATTATGTGCCTAGAGAAGGAAGCATCAAGTCCTATACTAGGTTCCTTGCTTAGTGTAGAACCTACTAGTCCCTTTTAATCTTTTCTGGTATGATACCCATGACTACTTTTTTTTTTAACTAGGTCTTACGACAAAGCACAGTCCTGGGAAACCAGTGAACTTAATTATCGCTTTCTCTGAGCATTACAGACATGTGCATATTGACTTGCTGCGTAACACTGTAGCATGTTTTTTTCCTGAAAATATAAAGTTGGCTGATTAGAAAGCTCAGCATAGTATGTTCTCTGTGCCCACTGTCCCAGTCTGGGACTGACAGGCATCAGAAGCTTTTCTTTAAAATATGTGTAACCACTTCTGGAACACTTCCAATGCAAGCAAGCTTGATGTTTTAGGGTGTCTCCAGATACATAAACATTGTCTGCCTCCTCTCAGGGTCTCAGGAAATACACAGCCTATTGGAAACCACCCCCGCCTGAGATTTGGAAACCTGACAGGGAAAGGGAGGAAGGTCCAAATGAGTCAGCAGCAGGATGACTCACCACAAACCTGGTAGGCTGCAGAGCCAGAGAAGGGGGCTTCCAACAAGGAACTCAGAGAAGTTTCAGTCACCACCAAGATCTGGCCCTTCGACAGGTCAGCAGCAGGACTGCCAGGCCCTCTGCAGAATGTAGTTCTCTTCACATCCATAATTAGGAAGCCAAACTCCAGCTGCCAACATCCTTGGACACAATATTCCAATCTCCACTGCCCATCTCTTGTAATCAGTTCTAATAGCAGGTCTTCTTCCTCCTTTCATCCCTCCCTTTATTCAGCAAGCATTTGTTGAGCATCTACTATGTGCCAAGCATTGTGCTTAGGTAACAACAATACACAAAGCAGACTCCCCACCTGCCCTTATGAAACTGTATCTCCTCCTCCCAAACATTATCACCACCCCACTTTTTCCACAGTGAAAATTTAGACAGCATTCTTCATTTTGCAAGAGTAACCTAGGAAGAACATGGCAGCAGACAGCTCCCTCAGGGAGCAGGCAGCAGAGTGAGAGGTAGTAAACTGCATCAGGCTCTATATTTGCACCTTTCAGGTATAGCCAACTCTTCCAGGGCCCAGACTGAGTTGGTTCGAGCTCCCGAAAGCAGCATTCAGTTGCTTTCCTCGATATCCTCCTGGACACCTATGTTCCCTTTCTTTACATAGGCACAACCATTCACCACTACGCTGCATTATCTAAAGCTCCAATTCTCTAACTAGTCCAGGGGACACACAATTAAGTCTGATGAAGCCTAAGAACCGCCATGTGCTAGATATTGTAACTTGGAATTAAGGTTTAGCCAAGGACATTCTGAGACTACTGCTGACTCTCTTGGAAAACTGGACATGCTTTTTAGTGCAGATGTTCATTAAATGATGGTGGTTCATTGTTACTTGCTTTGGCCTTTGCAAAATATTCGAACAATTAAATATGTAGAGTTTCCTAGTTTGTCTTTGTTTAAGCCAAACGAGTGTTGTAAAATTATTGAAAGATGATGGGTGAAGAGGAACCTAGGAGAAGGCAAAATGAAGACTATTAAAGAGCCCAGTTGAATACTGTGTCTCTAAAAACGCCTTAATGCCTTGCACATAACTCTGTGTTTGCATATGAACTACTACTGTTTTCCAAACGGTCAACCTCTGTTTGAAACCATTTTGGGGGGATAATTTTGGAAACATGGTGGCATAAAATCCGAGCAGTCAAGAGTTAAACCAGCAAAAAGGAGGAACGGCTTTATTCACAGGCTTTGGCATCTTTATTACATGGTGGTCCTCTGTGATCTCCATGGTTACCTTCAGCTGTGCTATACTTTCTTCCCAAGATGCGTGTATGAAATGTTACCTCCTAGAAATCCAGAAATGACTGTAGTGAGTTTTGTTTAGTAGGAAGCAAGAGATGGGAAAGTAAAGGATACATATTTTTATGTCTAAGGACTGTAACCTGTTGATGCTTGACTTTTCCCTTTACTTAAACCTATGCTACACCTTTATTAAAAGACTGACACTCAGGCTTGTACAGGAAAGGCACTCTTGGGAATGAACAGAAATGAATAATTATCATACTTTCCATGGTGCCAAGGGGATTCGCTTATTTCCGCTCTAGAACTGAATATGCAGCATTGCCAGACCTGCTAGTGTGAAAAGCAAATCACTTCAGTAGTTTGAGACCTACCTAGGGAATAGAGATCCTATCAACTTTCTTTGTGGGTAATGGCGTACCTTCAAATCCCTGCTCAGGCTCTGTGAAGTGTGCACCTGCAGATTTCACTTCTACCTCCAGAATTCTGGCAGACATGCCAGTAATCTCTCCAGAGTCACTTCTCAGTTGCTCAGACAGAGGCTAACAGTCCTTAGTCCTGAGGAAATTCTGCCATTTTTAACATTCAAGAAGAAAAGGAAAATCAGCTGTACATGAGAATATCAACTAAGGATAAAAACCTCTAATGGATTCCCTCTCGTTACTTGCAAATGCTTTCTTTGTCTGCAAATGTCACGTAATTGATTTTGGATAGGAACAATAAAAGTCTCAAAGGAAGTGAAGTTTTTAAGACCCCTTTAGACCTTTACTTTCACCAAAACCTTCTCTTTCCAGTACATTAGCAGTTTTGTTCTTTGTGCTGTTTTCCTCTACATTCTTTAGAATAATTTTGTTACTTGACAACTAGGCTTGTCAATCACCTTAGACTGTTTTTAAAAATCTAATCTTTGGAAATGACATAAATTCCTTTATTGCTTTAGGGCTGTTTTATTCGCCCCTCCAACCCCCCTCCACTGCACTTCTTTGGTTTTTTATTTCACCTCTCTTCTTTTAACATGATGCTGTGGGTAGATCTCAAGAATTCCATAAAGTACTCAACAAAAAACGTATTTGCCACCTTTTCTCCCCAGTCCTAACAATTTCTTCTTAAACTTGATCGTGGTGAAAACTTGCTGCCCAAAAAGCAGTGGGGGGTAGGGATTAATAGCACTGACCAGTCATCTGGGAGATTAACTAATCCCAATGCAGTCCTGACATGAGGAAAGAGGACAGGCGAGGATATGTTTCTACTCAGGGCACCACTAAGGACTCTATTTCAAAGCCAGATCCTGCTCCTTAGTCTTTTTAGATCTGAATCTAATCCTGAATCCAGAGTATTATCCTATGAATTCTAGTTTATGAACCCAGATGATTCCTGGCACCACTGCACAGCTTCAAGGTAAAAGAGGAGAGCTGTGTTTCTATTATTTTGCTATGGTGGCTTTTGGGAAGACAGAGAGCATTCTTTTGAAAGTGGGAAACTTGAGGAAAAGCTGGCTAGGTGCATGGGAAGGTTCTGCCACACCTCAATATAAAGAATAAGGTAGATGCTTCTCATTTGGGGAAAGTAGCTAAAGGGACAGTAACAGTACTGGTGGCCTTCTGGCCATCACCTTAGCTCCACAGGGAAAATTCTGGGTAAGGGCAAGTGCTGTTTCTAAAATCTAAATTTTTTAGGGTGAAATTTACCAGCAACAAATGTAAAAGGGAGGAGCCATCCAGCGTAGGGCTAATTTTATACTTCTTGCCCAAGGGCAAAATGACTGAGATATGACTCCCATGAAACAGCAGAAAACAGATGCCAAAGATATCATAAAACTGAAGTTCGATTTGCCACGTAAGGCTATTTAAAAACCTGATGCACTTCAAGCATTCTTCCTTCAGAGCTCCCCCTCCTACAATTATATCAAGCACAAGAAAGCGCCAACAGCATATACTTAACATCATGTACAAGTAACCATATGACTTTTGTTGAATTATTATTGGCTGGTTGACATAATATTAATAAGTGTCATAGTTAGACATTATTTCTGATCATACAAAATTATTTTCATAACCTGGAGCCAATGGTTTGGGAGGATTTTTTGTTTGTTGTTTGTTGTGGTGTTGTTTTCCAAACCTCAGATATTTTGAGGCACCTTAGAAAGGCTCTTAAGCCAAGGCCTTTTTGCCTCATATGCAGAGTATTAAGAACAGCCCTACTGATGTGAACCTCAAGGAGGGAGGCTATTAAGTTAATCCAACACTGGAGACACTGATACCTCAAACAATTAAAACACTGAAGACTCCGCTGGTCGCCTTCCAAATTGTTTACAGCCTTTTAAAATTCAGTCATTTGGATCAAGGGCAATAAACAGTTGGTTTCACATGGCTTTTGCCACATTAGCACAGACACAGCTATCAAATGTGGAAATCAAGACTGAGTGGATGTGTGATGGCAAACAGATCTGTTTTATATGATGGCATTTAATCACCACCAAATTCTGTAAAAATACATTCAAATACTTAACGCTCAAAAAAAAAAAATTCAAAAACAGGAGACTCTTACTGGCTCATGCTTTCACTTAGGGTAGGCTAACTGATCTTGAAGATAACCTTGTAGAAAACTTTGCTCGGTTAAATGGCTCAAGCACCTGGGGCTTGGTCCTGTCCCATTCCACAAACTGATGATGGTCTTTTCCCATCTCCTCAGAAGAGTTAGCATGGCCTCTAAAAATAGCACAAATGCCACGAAAATACCTTTCTAAACTCTATAGAGACTTCCTATCCAAGTATAATTCCAAGAATATGATTTGAGTTTGAGCATGCTGGTGGTCCTTGATTCTATGATTCTATGATCCCTAAATCAATCAGTTCTAGTTCTTTGTGTGTATGTGTGTGTGTGTGTATTTCTAATATTTTTTTAACCACAATTAAGTGCATTTAGCATGTTTGCATTGGGAACTGTCCGCTGGCTCTGTGCCTGCTTTTGGCAATCCCCATGTCCAGATCCCATACAGTGCATTTGAGAGAGGACCAAGGTTATGGTTCCCCACATACCAGCTGTTCCAGAGGTTTTGAAGTGCCTGACCCAGTTCTTTTTCACATCAAAAAGGCCTTCAGTTTTACAGATGGAAACCTTAAAGATGAATGTAGAGTGGGGGGAGGAAATTCATGTTTGAATGCTGGAACCTTTGTCTTTTTTAAATTTTTATTCAATTCCCACCTCAGATCACCAGAAAGGGAATCCTCTTTGGTGGGTGTTAGCCCCCACTGGAGGTAAAAGGGGTTCTACTTGCTTAAACTCATGCTCATAGGCAATTTTAGGGCTCTCTGGGGCTTTGAATGGTTTCTCCACCACTACCTTTCCTCCACCAATAGAAAGATGCTGTCCTTACAAGGCCATGTCTGAGAAGACCACGGTTTAACTAGTAAAAGAAGCTCACATTGCAGAGAGCTGAATAATACCAGGCTCTTGACTTTGCACTGTGTGTCACGGTCATGTCTGGGACAGAAGGAACCAGTCTGCTGAAAAGCCAAGCCAGCACAAACATTTGGAGACTAATGCCACCGAAACTCTTGTATCCCTAAATCATACTACTGTAGTTTCAGTTAATGTAATTATTTAATGCCATTAGACACTTAATTAAATAGCTTTGCACAAAATTTTAGAAAAGATCAATCTTGTAACAAAATTCCATATTAACAGTAAAAAGCACCTGAGAAAAGAAATATTGATCTGTTGTGGTTTATATACTTGAGTTATTCTTAGAACTTTGTGGAGATTGACACTGCTCTGATAAAAAGGAAGAAAATGTTTTGAATTCAAGAATGCCAGACTAATAGAAATCGCCCAGTCTCTCTGGGCTACTGCTCTTCGGTGTGGGGTACTCTCTGTCTCTCCTTAGAAGATGGGGTTGTTTGGAGGCTGAAACGAACTAAGGGAAGAAGCTGTCCTGTGCCTCCAATATCCCTTATGTGTAATTAGAGTGCTAATCTGGGTTACAGGCTTTATTCAATGATTCCTTTCCCTTACTTGACGCTTTCTCTGTGGAGCTGTTATTTCTGAATCTCCATTCTGGGATTTACAAGGGAAACAGAATGATGAAGAAGTAACAATCAGCATTTTACACAAACACACATACACAAACACACATACACAAACACACACACTTTTTCTAATATATGAGACTAGTCTGCAGAGTCTACAGCCCCGATGTCCATTTATTTCCACTTCTTCACCTCCCAAAGATTTAGAGCTCCATGACCCACTAAGGTGAAGAGTGCCAATCCCAGGTTGGAGAAGACCCATCAGAATGTGAAGGTGCCAAACTGAGAGGCACAGGAAGCAGATAGCCACATCGAACTTCCTTGATGAACTACTGCATATTGGTGTTTGTTCTAGGAAAGAAGAGAAAGAAAAATGACACAATGTTAATTGAACATGAGTAGTTCTCTTGAGTATGAGAATGGAGAAGGGGGAGAATCTGATAATGATTCGTTCTTTCGCAAACACTAACAAACATAGCTAAAAAGCACAAGTCAGAACACAGAAGTCAACATGTTTATAGCTTCCTAAGTGAGTAGTTCAACCAGTAGTCTGAATGCTGTTGGTCTCCACGAGTGTTTAATTACATAAGTGTTACCTGTATTCATTTCCCACAACTATTGGGTTTTTCTTTCTCTTTTCTCTATGCATCCTAGAAAAACTCCCAGGACTATACTTAGGAGGAGGCAATCAAATTATTTGGTAAAACAAGAGTGCCTTTTCTGTTGGATGTCCACTTTAGTTTCCTGGGTTCCCAGGGCATACAATGTTTAGAAACTTTTTTCTCTAAACATAAGAATTATTGTGCACCACAATTCTGAACCACTGATTTCCATATCTTAAGCAGCTATCAACTCGCCAATTCCCTTTGGGTCTCCTTTGTATATTCTTATGTTTCCTTCTGTTTCTGGTTGTCCTCAAAAAGAGTTGAGGGGGGCATGACTCTTACAAAAGGGATAAAAATGAAACTGTGTACAGATTTTTGCCCCCCTTGTATCTGTGAGCATGATCTCTATCAGGCTTGAAAATCTGCTTTATCATTTTGTATATTTGACTATTTTGTATTCGGCATTACTTGACTCCTTATGTGCATGGCAATGTATTAAAATGTGGGATTTCTATTACCGTGTAAAAGCGTTTTGATTCTGATTTTCAACATATATCCTAGGAAAAAAAATTACATTAAACTTTTCTATTTTCTTCAGCTCATCAGCTTTGCGGAAGAAAAAGAAAAGTTAGCAGCATTTCACTTCTCCTGTGTTAGCTAATGATGCAATTCATGGTGGAAGATTGTCCTCAATTATGCTGTGTTTCCTAGAGAAATAATATATGTGAAATGAATTGATGGCCTCCCTGCAGCTCCCAGCACACAGAATTCCCCCAGCACCAAATCCCACCAGCGTAATTGCAATGACTGGTGAACGCTTTAGTGTTGAGCACAGCTGGACGAGAGACGCAATTCTCTTCATCCCTCAGACATAGTAACACACGAGGAAGAGATGGGACAACAGATCTTGGCCCACTGATTTCCTCTCACCCCAGAGAGTCAATAATACGTGCTGATAATAACATGATTGATGGCATTTTCCAGCACCTCCTGCTCCATCTCTCTGAGGTAGTGACCAAATATAAGCTCTCTGTATTTTATCAATAGAAAGACTGACCTTCAAATAACACCTGCCCAAGAGACTTGAGTTAGAAACCAGAGCTTCCAGACAGCTTTGGCACAGCCAGCCTCTAGTGTAGCAGACATCTGCAATACCCTCCATCCACCTCCACGTATTTTTAAAGGGCCAAACATTAAACTTAAAAAAATTCCCCTGAATAATATGATACACCAAATATAAACGACCATTTCCTGCTCTAAATTACCATTTTCACCCTGCCTTTTCTCAAGGAGACATCATAATGAGTACTTACAGACACTCTGACTTTACTGAATATGATGAATTGCCTCAACCAGTAGAGGAGAAACACTTCTTTCCCAGAAAGGAAAAAGCACTTATAAATTGCATAAAAAAGAAAGCAGACACCCATTGCCTTTTTTATTACATGCTAACTGTAAATCTAGTGTTTGTTTTGTTTTCTGAAAAAGGTTTCCAAAAGCAAAACCTGTGATAACCTTTTAGGTTAGCTTCCTGACTCCACGTACAAGCCTTCTAAATCTTTCGATATACCTTGCAACTCTAAAAGCACAATTTTCTCCTGCTTTTCTCTACATGAAGATTTTGAACATGGAAAATGGAGCCACCTTTTTGTCGGTTAAACTTTTTAGAAGATGTTAAAATCAGAGCCCCCAAACAAAACATTCTCTTTGTCTTGACCTTTTAGCATCACTTCTAAGTATTTCTTCTCTTTCTGTCTCTTTCTCTTATTATTTTCTTCTCTTTTCCTCTGTTAGTCCCCTGCTTTTAACTTATCTCTTTTGTAGGCTTGTCTTAAAACCTTTCTCCACATGCCTTCCTCTTCCTCTATCTCATCTCCTTCACCCTCCCTTTTTCTCTCCCATCTCTCTCTCTCTCTCTTTCTCCTTTCTCTCTCTCTCTCTCTTCCACCCCATTTACCCTTCTCCTTCCTTCTGGTAGAGCATGTATCTGTCTTTGTATCCCCATCTCTTGCCACATTATAGTTGCTCAACAAATGTTAGGTGAATTGAATTAAACTTGCTGCCATGTTTTTCCTGGCTTCTTTTCCTCCTGCCTACTGAGCCTAGCAACTTCTACAAATACTTCATTAAACAAATCAACTCATAGTAATAAAGACTACACCAGATGTGTTTTCTGAGGTAGATGAAAGCTTTAGTTGAGAGGTTCTTCCCCAGTGAGGTGTAGGCAGATTCTCCTATGTACCACTTTGCCAATACAAAGAAAAGCCATCTCAGCGTTGGGGAACTCATGATGCCCTGGGCAACCATGGTAGCTATATTTGGATCAAGGATAGTGATGTCTGTGAGCAGTTCAGTTGAGACAGCCAAAATAATTTTTCAATCTAAGATGATTCAGAATCTTATAAAATTTTTTTTTTTTTTTTTTTTTTTTTTGCGACCTAGCAAATGTGAAGTGCAGTGCTGGTTATCTTGCACTAGAGAAAACCTAAAATACACTTTAGTTTCCTATTGATCGTTTTTTCCAAGAGCTGTCTCTGATTAGGAGGTTTCTTCTGGTGATGACGAAATCATTAGAATTGTTAATATTTTCTCCAATATCTATTTATAAGGCATATAGATGTATGTACGTTGTAAAATAAGCTTTCCCTTATTTTTCACAAACATTGTGCAAATATTGAAAAATTAGCTAAAAGCAAGCTTTAATAAAGACATCTACAATCATGTTTTTGTGTAGCACTGGGGAAATACAAAGTGGGAATAGATCACGAGAATTGTATATAGTTGTTTCACAAGTGATGATGTTCCCTTTCTCAAGAGAAGTGGAAAGCTTGACAGGGTTCTGTTTTTCTGTCATATTTCCTTTTAGTAGTGTAACCCAAATATTATTAGGTTCCCATGGTCCAGTCTCTGCAGGAAAGTTCAAAAGGGGAATAAAAATGCATATGAAAGCACTGTGAGATTTTACTTTGTCCTTCATGAAACTTCCAAAACCGAGTGTGTGGGTGGAGGTGTGGGTATGAGTTACACAGAAAATATCTTTTAAATCCTTCCCATCTATGCCACCCTCATTATCCTCCACCCAAAGGCAGCTGCTTCCTTCAATTTTAACTCTTCTTTCTCTCTCAAGAAAAGCCCTTCTAAATCTCAACTTTTTCCACTTCTGCCTCCAGCTCTGCTTTGCCATCCTTGTTGTCATGATTCTTCCTTCCAAAAGCATTAAAACCAAACTAGCAAACACTGAATTATTCTACAGGAAAAAAGTAGAACAAGGGATATGATAATACAATATTTATTTTTTAAATGATTTTATCAATCTTTCTTGATTTTTCTTAGTAATTCTTGCTCCAGAGCTGTGAAATTGATGACTCAAAAAAAAAAAAAAAAAAAAAAAATGGAGGGCAACAGAAGGTTAATTTGGTTGCCATTGATGGTTTAAATTCTAGTTACAGTAAGTAAGCCTTGTGGGGCTTGAAATCTTTTCATGTTTTAACAAACATAGGTGGATCTCCTGCCATTTGTCCTATGTGACAAAAACTGGTCACGGTACTGGTCTAGGTGTTGTCGATTCAGAGATGAATGACACTTTTCCTGACCTTAAGGATCTTACACACTAAGAGAAATAAGCAGCTCAACAAACACTTCTTAAGTATCCTATATTAAAATGCAAATATCTCTGGAAGGATAACTTAAGCCCCATTTATTCTCAGAGGCTGGGGTTGGAGAGAGATGCATGAATGTTTCATAATCAAGCCAGCTCTGAAAACATGATATATGTACTTTACCACTGTCCTAGAGACTTGGGATGCCTATTAGCATATTAAAGGCTCTGAAAAGTCTTGCAAGAAATAATCATACACGTTTGTTCAGTGCAGTGCTTTCAAAATTCATCCAAGCATCAACTGTTTTCCCAGAGAATACCAGTTTACAGCCCATAGAACAAACATTTTTGGAAATGCCATTCTAAGCCAACCAGTGCTTCACGGCAATGTTCTTTCAAGCAGATAAGTGTACAGACCCTCAGGAAAGAAGTGGTGCCAGATGGACCCCCTGAGAGGGAGATAGAGACCTGGGGGGATAATAAATGGGCTAAAAACAAACCTGCCACTTCCTATTAATGAAAATAACTACAAAACAGCTACCACATGTTCAACCCGGTTAACCTATCCCATCCCAGCCCTGTCACCAGCCATGGATGGAGAAGGGGGGGAACAGTTGTATAGCTTTGGCCAAGACTCAGATCTGTCTAGATTTTAACATTCTCTTCTGGAATACCAGGGGGGTTGGAATAGTTGGACTCCTGTAATCCCTTTGCAGCACACTACTTCAGCTCCATTCTAATTTTGGACAAACTTATCCTCAACTTTGCTTTTAAAGTAAGCATATAATTGTTTTGCAGCAACTTGGATGGAGCTGGAGGCCATTATTCTGAATGAAATAACTCAGGAATGAAAACCGAATATCATATGTTTCACTTATAAGTGAGCTAACCTATGAGGATGCAAAACCATAAGAATATATAATGGACTTTGGGGGACTCGCAGTGGGGGAGGGGGTGAGGACTAAAAGACTACACATTGGGTACAGTGTACACTGCTCAGCTGATGGGTGCGCCAAAGTCCCAGAAATCACCACTAAAGAATTTATCCATGTAATCAAAAGCCACCTGTACTCCAAAAACTAGTGAAATAAAAAATTAAAGTAAGCACATATTTAGAAAATCTAGAAGCTTCTAATACACTATAGTTCACTTTCCTTCTTAATTCTAAAGAGTATGTTTTCATTTTACAAATATTTTTGTCTCCCAGGTGTTACAGAAGCAGTTTTTCAAAGAAAACAAAAATTGGAACTACAATTTGAGCAATGATACAAGCACACAGGTCCACAGTTGGTAACTTCGTCAACACAAACAGGTATTGATTTTTATTGGTTAAGCCAAAAATCTGTAAAAATTATTCTTGGATACAATGGAGTCAGGAAAAAGAAGTCTTTCAAGGATTTCGAAAAAAGAACAAATGGTATCAAACTTGACGCTGGATACACTCCTTTTGATTACATTCTATTTGAAAATTAAATTAAGGGAGTTAGAGAGAGGGTGAATTCAGAACCATATTTTAAAGAAGGAGCTGGGTGCAGTAGGCTCATGCCTGTAATTCCAGCACTTTGGAAGCCTGAGATGGGTAGATCACCTGAGGTCAGGAGTGCAAAACGAACCTGGGCAACATGGTGAAACCTCATCTCTACTAAAACTACAAAAAAAATTAGCTGGATGTGGTGGCGAGTGCTTGTAATCCCAGCTACTCGGGAGGCTGAGGCAGGAGAATCGCTTGAACCGGGGAGGCAGAGGTTGCAGTGAGCCAAGATGGCGCCACTGCACTTCAGCCTGGGTGATAGAGTGAGACTCTGTCTCAGAAAAAAAAAAAAAGGATTCAGAAAGATCTTCTGCCTAACTCTTAAATAATGACATTTCTGAGAGTGTGTTTTGTGTTTGTGTGCATACACACACAAGGTGATGGAAGTGGAGGCAGGAGGGAAGAGACTGGGAGAGTTTCAAAGATCTAATTCCCCTTTGGTCAGGTTTACTTCTTCTCTGGCCCTGGACAAGACAGATACGTCCCTGCCTTTGTTTTCCTCTTGTATTCATTTCTATTACATTGCAAAATCATTAAATGATGTTGCTTTGTGAAAACAAAATCTTTTTATAAAGTTTTTTTTTAATCTATTTATTTCATTTTGAAAAACAAAGGTTGTTATAATGAGAATCAGTCCTGGTGAGTATGTGATATTGGTCTCTGAAACATGATTTAATTTCCTCTAACAAAGAAATTAGCTCCATTAATTGAGTGCTTACTATGGGTCAAATATTCTTTACATCATCTCATTTAATTCTAACAATATTCTGTTGGATATTATCATTTTCCTGGAGGCCATTATTCTAAGTGATATAATTCAGAAGTTGAAAACCAAATATTACATATTCTCACTTACAAGTGAAAGCTAAGCTATGGGTATGCAAAGGCATACAGAGTGGTATGATGGACACTGGGGATTCAGAAGGCCGGAGGGTGAGAGAGGGCTGAGGGATGAAAAACTCCCTACTGGGTACAATGTACGCTACTTGGGTGATGAGTACACTAAAATTCCAGACTTCCCCATGATACAATTTATCCAAGTAACCAAAAACTACTTGTACCCCTAAAGCTATTGAAATAAAAAATAATAATAATAGCAAGATATTATAGTTCCCATTTCACACATAAAGAAATTAAGGCTTGGTTGGGTGCGGGGGCCCAGCACTTTGGGAGGCTGAGGCAGGTGGATCATGAGGTCAGGAGTTCGAGACCAGCTTGGCCAAGATGGTGAAACCTGTCTCTACTAAAAATACAAAAATTAGCCAGGCACGGTAGCAGGCGCCTGTAATCCCAGCTACTCCAGAGACAGAGGCAGGAGAATCACTTGAACTCGGGCGGCAGAGGTTGCAGTGAGCACACCACTGCACTCTAGCCTAGGCGACACAACAAGACTTCCTCTCAAAAAAAAAAAGAAAAAGAAATTAAGGCTTAAAAGGATTCAATTATTAGTCCAGGTCACGGAACTAACCCAGTTATTTCTGACTGGGAAACATAAAAGTGTATCATCCGTGTATCGAGCACCCATGAGGCATTATGCTAGAGAATCTCTTGCATAAGTGGTCCTTAAACTCTTCAAGATCACAAGGTACTTTGAAAACACTGCTGAAAGCTATGGATGCTTTTTTGAAAAAATGTAACCAAATGCACACACCTTGGCATACATTTTCAGTGGATTCAAGAACTTTCTGAAGCCATCTCATCTTAAGAACTCCTGCTTTAAGTAATTGCACAAAAGTCAATTGGTGAAGAACATATGATAGAATAAACATACCAGCAATGACTTGGCCTTCAAGATGCAGCGAAGTTCCTCTCACAGGAAAAGGGGAGGTAGTCATGATTCA
The DNA here is from genome assembly GCA_036589455.1 of Ateles fusciceps. Lineage (NCBI taxonomy): Eukaryota > Metazoa > Chordata > Mammalia > Primates > Atelidae > Ateles > Ateles fusciceps. The sequence continues at coordinate 5,208,126 of JAZHEH010000045.1, read as the reverse complement.
TTCTACAAGTACATACTGGGTGCCTCCCATTGGAGGCCCTGGACTACCACAGGAAATTGTACAGAGAAAATCTGGTCTTCATGGAGAATATTGCCCAGGAAACGACATAGAGGTAAGTGAACAGGCATTTGACTTGTAGACCTCATTCTCCATTTTTGTGTTCTTTGATGCTTCTAGGGGTATCCAAAAAACCAGTTAATTCAATATTTGGTGTTTATAGTAAAAATATTTCTATTGCATAATTTCTGTCCCAATGTGTGAAGTTGAAGATATAATGACATATTTAACAAAAATATTTTTCCTATTGCCTTTGGTGAAAAGGAAGCAAATAGACCTCGTCTTTCAAACACTGTTCCAACATCTGTCTTCCAAAATTGGTATGAATGTATTCTCTTAAAATTAGGACTTTTGATTTTTTGTGTATAATGAGAATACCAGCTATGTCTTTTTGTGCTGTTTCTCTCCAAATTTTAAACACCTTTTCTTATTCAATGTGTTATTCAATTTAACTTATATTGGGTGAGAAGGCTATTAGTAAGAAACCAAGTAAATCCCCAGTGCCCTCATATGGTATAATTTCAGGCTCGTCGTGTTTCTTTTATTATGCAAGAGCTTTTATTTATTCATAATTCATTTATTTCCAACAAGCAGTTGTGGCAATTCATAAGAAAATATGCTATAAAATATAAAGCTATAAATAAACAAAAATCCAAATCAGATAAAATGTAGCACCATTAGAACATCAAGACAAGGATGTAGGCATAGCCTATACACTTTTGTCATCGTTATTAAAAAAGAAGCCATAAATTTCATGCCAACCTTGCAGGCCATCATAGTGATTTGATACAGAATTTACAACATCCATAAAAATAAACATGGATGTATAGTAGAGAATAATGCAAAAGTCATGTGAATGTTTAAGAACTGTGCTGAGGGCTATTAGCCTTTAATACCTAAGAATATAATACGCTCAGTCTTCTCTGATGATGGGGGTGAAAAAGTAGAAGTATCACCTTAGGAGACATCACGTTTTCCTTCCCATGTAAGTCTGGGAAAAATTTCTTAATGTCTCTTTACAGGTGGAGCCCCAAGTGAAGCAGTAGACAATTTCCCTGCAGCATATGCAATAAAGGTTTTCAAATATCTGTTTCTTAGGATGCGCCCCCAAGGCAGCAAAGGACAAAGAGATTATTACAGCCAAGTGGAAAAAAATTCTGTGGGCTCCAAAATAACGTGGTCTCCGTTTATGAGCTCATCAAATCTTAAGGTTACCTAAAGGATTGAGAATAAGGAATAAACAAGATATCACACTCATGACTAAAGTCCTCTAGCAACCAACCTCAGCTAGAATAGCAATTACATTTAGAGCATTTGTAATTTGTCAGGTACTTTAATGCATTGTTTTATTTGATCCTTCTAATAACTCCAAGGTAGGGACATTGGTCAGGACTCTTTCAGTTGCAAGCGACTAAAGCCCAACTCAAACTACCTTAAACAGAGAGACAGAAAGAGAGAGATTTATTGGATGATGTAATCGAGAAAAACCAGGGCTGGACGGGCCTTTTAGCCCAGTCTCTTAGTATTTACAAGTGCTGCTTTCTTCCATGAATGGGAAAGGTGACATCTCACAGCACTAGGCTTATGCAGAAAGAGACCCTCTGTCCTGACATCCACCCCGTCCTAAAAATAGGCTCTGATTGGCCATTTTTGGGGTCACATGCTACACTTTGCAGGTGTCCAAGAAGAGATGGCTCTCTAATTGGATGCCCTGTTGTTGGGAAAGTGTATCCCCAGATTGATAGCAAAAGGGTCTCATGGAATTCTGAGGTGAGAGCAATGCTCAGAAGGAATGCAATGCAAGGCAGACAAAAACATGACAGTCCTGGCAGTAGGTATGATCTCCACTTTACAGATGAGAAAATAGAGGCCCAAAATAGAAAGTAGCAGAGCTGAGATGTTATTGTGAATCCGATATTAGTCATAATGGGTTAGATTGCGCTATGGTAACCAGAAATAAAACTTAAAATTTCTATAGTTTAGCTGGATGTGGTGATATACACCTGCAGTCCCAGCTACTCTGGAGGCTGAGGCAGGAGAACTTCTTGATCAAGGTTGTTCAAGTCCAGCCTGGGCAACATAGCAAGATCCCATCTCTAAAAAAATTGTTAATACAAAATTTAAAACGTTTTAATAGCTTAGCATACTAAACCATTCTTTCTGGCTTATCTTACATGCCTAACTCAGGTAGGGCTGTTGGGGACTCCGTTCCCCACAGTACTCAGGCTGACAGGGGGAGGCTCTCGCATCTGGAAAACCTGGATTCCAGGTCTATAAGCAAAGGAAGAGAAACACATGATGCTGCGTCCAGTGGCTCATGCCTATAATCCCAGTACTTTAAGAGGTCAAAGCAGGAGGATCACTTGCGCAAAGGAGTTTGAGACCAGCCTGAGCAACTTGATGAAACTCTATCTCTACCAAATAGCTGAGTGTGGTGACATGTGCCAGTAACCCCAGCTACTCGGGAGGCTGAGGTGGGAGATTGCTTGAGCCTGGGAGGCAGAGGTTACAGTGAGCCAACATCACACCACTGCACTCCAACCTGGCCAACAGAGTGAGACCCTGTCTCAAAAAACAAATAAATAAATAAATGAAGAGAGAGAGACACAGACAGAGACAAAGAGAGAAAGGCATGAAACACTCACAACCATAGCCCACTAGACAGAATAAGCCACATGGTTCTGCATAACTGCAGGATGGTTAGGAAATGACCCAGGGTCCGAGGTTGGGGGAAGGGAGGAGGTAGAAGGGGAAGGGTCGTGATGTGTACCTGGATATTTGTGAGTATTACATATTTTTGGCACTTAAATTTCTATAATCCCAAACCTTTGGCTCTCATCTATTTTTTGTCAGACCCATAGTCCTTAAGTGCCACAGAAGCAAATGTGAGTAACCAGAGTTTCTGGTCAGCCTCTCCTCCCACCTGGCCACAGTGAGTGAGACAGGGACAGATATTCTAGTTGTCCAGCTGATCCTAGGGGAAAGATAATGGATTCAGAACACAACAGGCTTACAAAACTGGCTAGTCCTGTGCAGGTGTCATTTCAGCCCCCTGACCTCCCCTCAGGAGCCACAGAGAAGGAAGCTGACATCGAGATCCTTGTCTATGGGGTATTGAGTTCGGCTGAGAGACCACCAGCTTTAGGCTGCCAGCAACCGGGCTAAACCTCCAAAGCAATTGTACTTGGACGCTGAGTGTTTTTTCTGAATTTAGTTATTTACATGATTTAAATTCTCATCTTCAGGGACCATGCTAAGCTGTGATTGTGATAATAGATGGGGATCTGGACTCCAAATGCTGCCCCATGGCCTTTTGCCGTTGCAGATATGAGGGGTAATTCAGATTAATCCAGGCTTTATCAGTACCCACAGTTTTGATCCAAAATTCCTGCCTAGTCCCGTATCTGCATGAGCCAGACAGTGAACTGCAAACACCCTTTTTTGCCTCTTCTGGCCTAAATCAGAATGTGACCTGAGTGCTTGGTTGGCATTGGGCCTCTTTCACCTGAACTAGACTCTAGTAATAACTTCATCTTCAAAAGGTAGGGGAGAAAACCTGAGGCCAAGAGTAAAGAGAAAAGTTTTCCAAAAGAGAACTCTAAAAGAAGATATGCTCTTAACCTCTCTGTGTCTTCTACTCCAAATACTGCCCCTCGTACCTACCTGCCAACCACATCAGACATCCCTGAAGATTTCCTTGTTTAGAATTCTTTTTTTTTGGAGACGGAGTTTTGCTCTTGATGCCCAGGCTGGAATACAATGATGAAAACTCAGCTCACTGCAACCTCCGCCTCGCGGGTTCAAGCGATTCTGTCATAGCTCAGCCTCCCAAGTAGCTGGGATTACAGGCATGCACAGCCACACCTGGCTAATTTTGTATTTTTAGTAGAGATGGGGTTTCTCCATGTTGGTCAGGCTGGTCTCGAACTCCCAACCTCAGGTGATCCGCCCGCATCGGCCTCCCAAAGTGCTGGGATTACAGACGTGAGCCACTGTACTTGGCCCCTTGTTTAGAGTTCTTTACTTTCATGTATGATAACTGTAGAGAAACTACTGACACTCTCCAAGAATTCCAAATGTTTGCATCCATTGCCAGCCATGGGAGGAGGGAGTCCTATGGACTATAAACAGAAGTGATATGCCCTCCCAACCCCCTGGGCAGAAGCATGAACAGGCAGACTGCCTCATTCTGTGCTTCTCTTTTGAGCATCCAAGGCTACTTTCAGAGCCACACTTGCCAGATGGTGAGGCTACAAGGAAGAGGTACCCCGCTACATTAGATTTTACATGCGCAAGAAATAGCTTTGTGTGTGTGTAAGCTGTCAAGATTTCAGGATTTGTCTGCTGTGGTAGTTAGCATTAATTATTCTGACTAATGCAATATAAGAAATGTGCGCCCGGGCGTGGTGACTCATGCCTGTAAAACCAGCACTTCGGGAGTTCAAGACCAGCCTGGCCAACATAGTGAAACTCTGTCTCTACTAAAAATACAAAAATTAGCTGGGCATGGTGGCACTCACCTATAATCCCAGCTATTTGGGAGGCTGAGGCAGGAGAATCACTTGAACCCAGGGGGCGGAGGTTGCAGTGAGCCAAGATTATGCCACTGTACTACAGCCTGGGCAACAAGAGGGAGACTGTCTAAAAAAAAAAAAAAAAAAAAAATCTAGCATTTGAAAAATCATACAATAGGTTTTTATGCTTTTCAGAAAGTACTTTGTCCAAGAGAGCTGAAACTTAGTATATAACTTCTCACTTTTTGTAGGTGTTTCTTGCACGTATTTCCACAAGAGTGTCTATGGTCTTTAAGCTTCTTCTTCTTTCCTTCACAAATGAACAAAAAGTTGCTTGGCTTAAAATAAGATTAACACTGTCAACTGATTAATAACTTCAATTTAGGTTTTAACACTAAACGTATGGGGCTTATGCTTCTTAACTCTAGTCTCAAACATGGAGTGTTTTATTTTCCACTGTTCATATAGTAAGATAAGAAAAACATAAGAAAATACTGTACTCATAGAGTTACTCAAACATACCTGGACACCCAAAACTGATGTTTGACAAGTTGGGCCACCATGTGATGGCTTCGGGTTTTCAGATTTATGGACGTTTCAGTTCAGCATAGGAACAGTGGTTAAGAGGTTTCAAGACAAGCGTATGGCAGTGTGGTTAGACCAAATAGGAGCAGATAAACCTGCATGTGTATCAGCCACCTGGGCTTCTGAAAGCACCTCTTCCTACCACACACTTGCCCAGCTCAGTTTGTTCTCCATATGTCACAGAGAATGATCTATTCAAAACACCAATCAGACCGTATTGCTTCTCAGTTTTTAATTTCTAATGGCATCTCCTTTATTTTTATTTTTTATTTTATGTTTTTAAAAACAGGCTCTCACTGTGTCGGCCAGGCTGAAGTGCAGTGGTGTAATCATAGTTTACTGCAGCTTCAAGTTCCTGGGATCGAGCAGTCCTCCTGCCTCGGCCTCCCAAAATGCTGCAATCATACACACCTATGAGCCACCATGCCCAGCTGCCTTCCCAGGTGGTAATCCTCAGTGGTGGCTGGGCACAGTGGCTCACAACTGTAATCTCAGCACTTTGGGAAGCTGAGGCACAAGAATTGCTTGAGCCCGGGAGTTTGAGACCAGCTTGAGCAACGTAGTGAGACCCAGTCCCTACAAAAGACTTTTTTTTAAAAAATTAGCTGGACATGGTGCATGCCCATAGTCCCAGCAACTCAGAAGGCTGAAATAGGAGGATGGCTTGAGCCCAGGAGGTAGAGACTATAGTGAGCTATGATTGCACCACTGCACTTAAGCCTGGTGACATAATGAGACCTTGTCTAAAAAAAAAATTTAGTGGCTTCCCCTTTAGACTTAATACAAATACTATGCAGCCATAAAAAAGAGTGAGTTCATGTCCTTTGCAGGGACATGGACGAAGCTGGAAACCATTATCCTCAGCAAACTGACACAAGAAAACCAAACACCACATGTTCTCACTCATAAGTGGGTGTTGAACAATGAGAACACATGGACACAGTAAGGGGAACATCAAACACCAGGCCTGTTGGGGGGGTGGGGGTGGGGGGATAAGGGAGGGATAGCAGAGGGTTGGGGGATAGGGGAGGTATAACATTAGGAGAAATACCTAATGTAGATGCCGGGGGGGTGGATGAAGCAAACCACCATGGCACGTGTATACCTATGTAACAAACCTTCATGTTCTGCACACGTACCCCAGAACTTAAAGTGTAACCAAAAGCCCATCAGTGATAGACTGGACAAAGAAAATGTGGTACATATACACCATGGAATACTACACAGCCATAAAAAACGATGAGTTTGTGTCCTTTGTAGGGACTCGGATGAATCTGGAAGCCACCATTCTCAGCAAACTGACACAAAGAACAAAAACCAAAAACCTCATGTTCTCACTCACAGGTGCATATTGAACAATGAGAACATGTAGACTCAGGGAGAGGAGCATCACACACTGGGGGCAGTTGGGGGGGTTAGGGGGAGGGACAGTGGGGGGGTGGGGGAGGGTGGGGCGGGGTGGGGTGGGGTAACGTGTGGAGAAATGCTGGATATAGTATATACCTAAAGTAAAATAAAATAAAATAAAAGTAAAAAGAAAAAAGAAACCCCCCCCCAAAAAAAAAAAACTCAACTTATGAGCAGCTCCATAAGCCCTGCATCATCTGCTACCAACTGCCTCTCCAACTTCTCCTCTGTCCAACACACTCCCTCTTGTTCATGCCCAATTTGGGGATATTTTAAACGCATCCATTCATTCCCACCTTGGGACCTTATATTCTCCATGCCTAGGCTTATGCACTACATCACCACCACACAACTGTTTCTTTCTCAACACCCTGATCTTTTCTCAAATGCCACATCTGTAGAGAAACTTTTTTCATTACCCAAATAACCCTTTCCCACACAAACAATCAATAACAAAACAGCTATGAAGGACATTTATGGGACAATTGAGGAAAATTAGAATTCACTCCATGTTAAATAATGTTGTTATATACTACTATGGTGGTATTTTTTTTTAATTTAGGTTCAAGGGGTACATGTGAAGGTTTGTTACATGTGTAAATTGTATGTCGCAGGGATTTGGTGTACCAGTAATTTTGTCACCCAGGTAATGAGCATAATAGGATAGGTAGTTTTTCAATTCTTACCCTCCTCCTATCCTCAAATAGACCCCATGTTCCCTTCTCTGTGTCCATGTTTCCTCGTTGTTGAGCTCTCACTTATAAGTGAGAACAGGCAGTATTTGGTTTTCTGTTCTTGCATTAATTCACTTACGATGATGGCCTCCAGCCCCATCCATGTTGCTGCAAAGGTCATGATGTCATTCTTTTTTATGGCTGTGTTATATTCTATGGTGTATATGTACCACATTTTCTTTATCCCATCCACCATTGATGAGCTTCTAGATTGATTCTATGTCTTTGCCATAGTGAATAGTGCTGTGATGAACATACACATGCATGCGTCTTTATGATAGAACAATCTATATTCTGTTGGGTATATACCAAGGGATGGGATTGCTAGGTCAATGATAATTCTATTAAGTTCTTTTAAAAATCTCCAAACTGCTTTCCACAGTGGCTGAACTAACTCACATTCCCATCAACAGTGTATATAATTCCCTTTCTTCACAATCTTGCCAGCATCTGTTACTTCCTGACTTTTTAATAATAGCTATTCTGACCAGTGTGATATGTCATTGTGGTTTTGATTTGCATTTCCTTAATGATTAGTGATATTGAGCATTTTTTCATAGGTTGTTGGCTATATGTATGTCTTATTTTGAGAAGCGTCTTTTCATGTCCTTTGCCCATTTTTTAATGGGGTCATTTGTTTTTTGCTTGTTGATTTGTTTAGGTTCCTTATAGATTCTGAATATTGCATATTTGCTAGATTCATAGTTTGCAAATATCTTCTCCCATACTGTAAGTTCTCTTATTTACTATATGGATAGTTTCTTTTGCTGTGCAAGAGCTCTTTAGGTTAATTAGCTCCCACTTGTCTATTTTTATTTTTGTTGCAATGGCTTTTGAAGTCTTTGTCATGAAGTCTTTGCCCAGGGCAATGTCCAGAATGGTATTTCCTAGGTTTTCTCCCAGGGTTTATAGTTTCAGGTTTTACATTTAATTATTTAATCCATCTTGAGTTGATTTTTATATATGGTGAAACTAGGGGTCCAGGGTCAATCTTCTGCATATGGCTATCCAGTTATACTTATCCCAGCACCATTTATTGAATAGGGAGTCATTTCCTTATTGCTTCTTATTGTTGGCTTTGTTGATGATCAGATGGTCGTAGATGGGGCAGCTTTATTTCTGAGTTCTCTAATCGGTTCCATGGGCCTATGTGTCTGTTTTTGTACCAGCAGCCAGCTCGTTAGCCTTGTAGTATAGGTTGAAGTCAGGTAGTATGATGCCTCCCGCTTTGTTCTTTTTGCTTTACTGCTAAATTTTTTGAGAGTCATATGGCATTGTGGTTACACAGTTAAAGATCCTGTTCTTTGGAAATAGTTGCTGAATTATTTAGAGATAAAATTCCATGATATTTATAACTTATTCTAAATGGTACAACAACAAAAACCAACACATGTGTATGCAAAGAAGTACATAAAGACATGCACACATATGGGGAGAAAGGAAGCTAATTTGGCATTATGATAATAATTGATGAATTTGGATGATGAGAAAATGCATATTCATTGCAAACTATTATTTCAACTTTTCTATAGATTTGAAATTTATCAACATAAAATGGGGGAAAAAACAAAGAAAGTCTTCACCCCCCACTTTTTACCCTTTTATCTTGCTTTATTTTGTGTAGTGTGCCTAAAATTCTCTGAAATTTTGTATTTGTTTATTTCATTGACTATTTGGATCATCTTGTTCTACTGGAATGTCAGCTCCTGGAAGTGGAGGATTTGCCAGTTATAGTATAATGAACCACTTTTCCCCAAGCATCCAGACCCAAGTAACACTCAAGTAACAGTTATTGAATAAGTGAATGAATGAATGACCCCCTCAGATACACTTGACTCATGCCATGTCCCAGTCTCCTTAGAAGTGATTCAGAAAAAAGGTGCCTTAACACTTCTTGTCTTCCAACAACCAAAAGGCCCTCAAAACACCCAAAAGAATCAGCAAATCTGAACTGAGTGTCCACACTCATCCTGAGGATCTGCAAAAACAGGGAGCCTTCAATCTCACTGGGGACATTAAACAAGTCCACATACAACAAGATGACTGTAAGAGCCCTTTTAACTTTACAAAAGCACTTTGGCAAACATTGCTCCATTGAATCATCACATCAGTCCCACAGGATAGGTAAAATTATTTGCCTATTGACAGAGGAGTGGGCCAAAACCCAAAAGGAACTCACATGATTTGCCCAAGGTCCAGCACTTTTAACTGGCAGAACCAAGATTTGAACTTTTCTGACTCAGAATAATTTTTTTCTTTTTACTATACATCAGCCCATCTAAAATATTATTTACAATTACTAACAGACAGTATTTTTAATTGCCAAATAAGTTATGGATATATATAGGCCAGATATGGTGGCTCATGCCTGTAATGTCAGCATTTTTGGAGGCTGAGACAGGCAGATCACCTGAGGTCAGGGGTTTAAGACAAGCCTGGCCAACATGGTGAAACCTCATCTCTACTAAAAATACAAAAATTGCTGGGCATGGTGGTGCCTGCCTGTAGTCCCAGCTACATGGGAGGCTGAGGCAAGAGAATCACTTGAATCCAGGAGGCAGAGCTTGCAGTGAGTTGAGATTGTGCCATTGTACTCCAGCCTGAGTGACAGAGCGAGACTCCATCTCAAAAAAAAAAAAAAGTTATGGATATGTATATTATATAATATAATAAATATAAATATATAATATATAATTAAATATATACATTATATATATATATATATAATATTAGATAATGGTCAAGAACACATCCAAAAAGAGCCCATCACATAAAAGAAAACAGAGACTGCTTGTCTAAGACAGAGCCTTGTAATGTACAATGACAGCTACTTGCTTTGTCAATAAGATGGAGGTTCCAGGGGCACTGATTTCGAGCTAAGCCTCTGGGCCCTTTAAAGCAAGTGCTTCTGTTCCTTAATCCACCAGCTTGCCCTTCTGCTCTCCACCTCCATAAAGACAGTCAGCCCATTACAGCGGCAGGCCTTGGAGCTCTAACGTGACAGTCTGACAACACCTAACACCTTGTAAGCTACACAGAACCCTGCCTCGATCAATACTTGGATGGAAGGCAAAGAAGTAGAAAGAAATTTCAGGCACGGCAAGAAATAGTCTTTTTCACTCAGGAGGTTGCCCTCTAAACCATGTATCAATTCTGTACCATTTGCCCAACAGGAAAGGGGAGCTGGTTGAAAAGTTTGATTCCTATCTTATGTGAGGTACAGAAAACCCTCTTCTTAGGACATTATAGTAAGTGAAATAAGCAGTCACAGAAGGATAAATATCACATGATTCCACCAGCATAAGGACAAATACCATCAAATTCCTAGAAGCAGAGAGTAGAATGGTGGTTCCCAGGGGCTGGAGAGAGGGGTAAGTGGGGAGTTGTTCACATGGTAGAAAGTTTCAATTGTGCAAGATGGATAATAGAGGTCTGTGGTACGGCAATGCCTATAGTTAACAAAACTATATTGTATACAGAAAAATTTAAAAGAGGAGCTCTCAAGTGCTCTTATCACAAAAAAAGGGAAGAGACGTAGAAGCAAACTTTGTAAGTGATGGATATATTTATTACTCTGATTGTGGTGATGGTTTCATGATCGTATGGGCATGTTCAAGCTCATCAAGTTGTATACATTAAATATGTGCAGACTTTTTATATCAATTATACCTCAGTAAAACTATTTTAAAAATCCAATAGTACCTTCCAGTTAGAATACAATACCTTTTGGCCAAGGTTCAACTCAACTAATTACATTCCTATCCAAATTTCTAATGGTCTCCAATCTGCTCAAACAGGCATGCAGACTTTGACTGCTATAAAATACAGTGTTAAGCAGAACCAAAGCAATAATTAAATATATATTCTATATTTAAAAAACCTATACTGAGGACATTCAAGACCTGTTTCAGATTTTTTTCTTTCTTTTTTAAAAAGCTATATTGAGATTAAACAATATATACAGAGTCACCCATTTTAAATGCACAATTCAATGTTTAAAGTATATTGAAGGGGCCAAGCAATCATCAGTCTAATTTTAGAACATTTTCACAACCTGACCAAAAAAAAAAAAAAATCCTGTACCCATAAGCAGCCACTCCCCATTCTCTGCAAGCCTCCTCTCCCCCGAGTCCCTGGAAACCACTGACCTGCTTTCTGTCTTTGTAGATATGCCTATCCTGGACATTTCATATGAATGCAACCACACAATATATGGTCTTTTGCTTCCAACTTCTTTCACTTAGCGTGTTTTCAGGGTTCATTCATGTTGTATCATGTATCAGTACTTCATTTCTTTTCATTGACAAATAATATTTCACTGTATGGATATACTGCATTTTGTTTATTCATTCATCAGTCAATGGACTTTTGGGTTGTTTCCACTTCTATATTATAGGTAACACTGACATAAATACTCATCTATGCATTTTTGTGTGTGCAAATGTTTTTATTTCTCTTGGATATATACTAAGGAGTATAATCACTGGGTCAGATAACTATATGTTAATCATTTTAAGAACCTGTCAGGTTGTTTTCAAAAGTGGCTGACCCATTTTACATCTCCATCAGCAATGTGTGAAAGTTGCAACTTTTCCACATCCTCACCAACATTTGTCATTTTGCAGTCTTTTCATGATAGCCATCCTAGTGTTTATGAGTTGGTATTTCAATGTGATTTTGGTTTACATTTGCAGAATGACTAACAATACTAATCATTTTTTATATGTATTTGTTGGTCATTTGTATATCTTCTTTGGAGAAGTGTCTATTCATATCTTTTGACCAATTTTAAATTTGGTTATTTGTCTTTTTATTGAGTACTCAAAGTTCTTTATATATTTTGAATATGAGTCCCTTATCAGATATAAGATTTGCAGATATTTTCTCTCATTCCATCTGCTGACCTTTGATTTTTTTATGTTATCACTTGCAGTGTGAAAGTTTTTAATTTGGATGTAGTCCAATCTATTTTTTTCTTTCATCACGAACTTTTGTTGTTCTAGTCAAGAAACTTGCCTAGCCAAGGTCAAAAAGGTTTACTCTTAGTTTATCTTCTAAGACTTTTACCATTTTAGCTTCTACATCTAGGTCTTTAATCCATTCTGTGTTAATTTTTGTGTATGATTTAAGCCAGGAATCTAATTTTATTGTTTTGCATATAGATGTTTAGCTGTCCCAGCACCATTTGTTGAAAAGACTCCTTTTTCCTATCAAATTGTCTTGGCACCCTGTGAAAATCAATTAATCATAAATGCAAGAGTTGGGTTTATTTTTACAGTAGTATGCCTTACATACTTCTCAAAAGTGACAGTAAATAAAATTGATCTGTGTTATTGATTGAGAAGTATGTGTTCCCAGAAATCTGCAAAGAAGAGAATTTGTAAAGTATGCATATAGAATAGAGCATGACATCTTAAAAATCACTTTAAGCCCCCTCCACATTTTATAAGAGATACCAGTTTTCAAGTCAAAATATTAAACTAATCTATCTAATAATAACTAATACATATTGGACCTGGAACTTTGCCAAACTCTTTAAGTATGGATGGCATTTAATCTTCACAAGCCCTCTGTGAGGTTAGTGTACAATCGTTTCCCCAAATGAGAAACTGAGGCCTCACACAGCTAGTAGTCACTTGTGCATTTCCAAGTCTATAATGAACTGATCACCCTATGTATGATGTGTATAATATATAGATATTGCCTAATAGTAGATATAAAAGTCTCAGTGTTCCTACAGGGTCTGAGACCATGACTCAATGCAGCCCACCACAAACCTGAAATTTCCTTGAAGGTACCATGTTTAATCTTTAAATTCATGCAAAATTTTCCACCTCCATAATGTGTGTTTATATAAAATAAGACTTTATATGGAAACACTTAACCACAAGTGGGGAGAGACACAGCCTTTCTCAGTCTTGTGAGAAAAATTACCCCCATAGAGGAGGCTCCAGGTAGCTTTGCTGACTCCTGGGGGTAGCAGTTTAGAAGCGGGAGTTTCCTTTGTTGTCCTTCACATTTTTTATTTTTCCATTGCAATTAAAATGTTTCAAAACTGTACACATTGCCTCTTGTAAACATTTCTAGAACTAGAGTGAATTTCTGCACATAACATTGCTGCAGCTGCCTGATAGACGACAAGTGGTCCTGAAGCATGGCTGAAAAACAATTTTCTTTGAGCAAATCTTACTTTCATACTGGCTTACATTATACAGGTAAAGATGTATTCCCACAGGAACAAAGAAATGTAGCCCCAACATGCAATTTTGAAACAATTGCATCTGTAGGGAAAGCTTTTCAAAATCACATATTTAAAAAGAAAGTGTATCATTCTAAATAAAACAATAATAGAACCAAACTAAGTCAGGAGGAGAACAAATAGTGCGTTAAAACTTAAAACAAGGCGAGGATCTGCATTTCCTTGCAGAGTGGCTTCCACGAATTTGTCTACTATGTTTCTTGGACTTTAATCGGTCTGTGGTTAGTTTTATTTTACTTTATGTTTTTATAATTTCAACTTTCATTTTAGATTCAGGGGGTGCATGTGCAGGTTTGTACATGAGTATGTTGCACAATGCTGTGGTTTGGGGTATGATTCAGCTGTCACCCAATTAGTGAGCATAGCACTCACTAGGTAGATTTTTCAACCATTTCCCTGCTCCTTCCCCTCCTCACTATAGTATTCCCCATTTGCTATGGTTGTGTGGTTGGTTTTAAAGGAAAAAATAAGTATTAAAATGCTAAACATATTTAAATGTGTTAAGGGTGATCTCTCAGGTAATTCATTGTTAGAGTTATTGATGTGTTTAATATTCTTTGTCCTTTCTTTGTAGTGAAAATGGGTTTGTTCTTGGATATATGCATCTTCACACCCCTAATTTTTTTCCTCCGGGACTTGATTTCCACAACTGGTATGCGATTGCAGTTTTCTTACATGGCAATCAGTAAGAAAAGTCCTACCAGTCAGTTGATCTTGAAATTTAATAATTTCTGAAGATTTTTTTCCTAAACTTATTACTTAAGTTAGGGCAGGAAAAAAAAAAAAAACTTGTCCAAGCATAATTCCGCCCTATCTGGGATGTGCCTGGCAAACCAGTGAAACAGACAAGCCAGAGGCCTGTTTTCAAGAGGACTGAAAAATATTTTGGGAAGAACACAACCTAAGAGAATGTAATGAGGAGAATCTAGTAAGAAAGCTTTGGTTGTTGCTATAAATGGAAAGCATTCTCACATTGGTTCACTAAACTTTTAATAAACAGATGCTATACATGTCAGAATGTAGGGAAACCAAGAATTATTGCAGAATGACTAACAATGCTGAGCATTTTTTAATATGTACTTGTTAGTCATTTGTATATCTTCTTTGGAGAAATATCTATTCATATCTTTTGACCAACAAGAGCTGATGAAGTGTCTCAGGGCTAATGACACAGTGGGCCCTCTGTGGTCACTGGAATGTGGAAAGGGAGGACACAGGTTGAACGAGGGAGGGAGACAGGGGGAATAAGTACACTGACCCCGTTCTCCTCTTACGCTCCAATGGTCCTTCCATTGGCCAAACCCAACAAACATCAGAAGGCAAAAGAGCCATTGTGTATTAGTCTGTTTTCATGCTGCTGATAAAGACGTACTTGAGAGTAGGAAGAAAAAGAGGTTTAATTGGACTTACAGTTCCACATGACGGGAGGTGACAGGCATTTCTTACATGGCAGTGGCAAGAGAAAATCATGGGTAAGCAAAACCAGAAATCCTGATAAATCCATCAGATTTCATGAGACTTATTCACTATGATGAGAATAGCATGGGAAAGACCAGTGCCCATGATTCAATTACCTCCCACTATGTTCCTACCCCAATATGTGAGAATTCTGGGAGATACAATTCAAGTTGAGATTTGGGTGGGGGCACAGCCAAATCATATCACATTGTTATGTCCACTTGGATGTTAATAATCCCCAGCCAACAACCCCCAAGAACACATCTGTAGTTGAACATGTTGGGTTTGTTGCTTATTACAGTGGGCCGGAATGCACAGCCTACAGAACCTTAGGGAGTCTCTGTGAGAGGATGTTAGGACTTACTATTTCTCAAATTGGATGGTGGTGGGTAATCTGGGGAAAGGCTGAAGGAAAGAAGAGGCTTCATCCTGGATTGGCTGCTGTCAGCAAAGGGAAGCAAAGCAGCTTCTTTAATCTCACTGCACTGCATCCTCATTCTACACAAAATTTACTAGGATACCTGATTATAGAATTGCCTCCACTCCCTGATAGCATTTTCCTCTTCTAGCTAACTGGTTGTCCATTTCTGTGGCTTGGACAAAGGTCACGTTTTTGTCAGTGTTCTGTACGATGCAGAGGGATGTTGTGGTTGTCTTGATCCATTCTGATGACGGAGTGGTCTTTTCTGACACTGAAGTTCTGTGAAAGTTCCATGTTCAACAGGAGAATTTCCTGATTGTAACAGGCCAGGTCCAGGAGCATACGGGCTGCTTTTCTCTTGCGTACAGGTCAGCCTCCTGGAGTGCACACCGGGTGCATGTGGTGGAGCAGGCCATGATGTCTAGCACCCAAAAGCTGCTAAGTGCTGAGTCTGACATAATGTTCAACATCAGACCATGTCTCTGAGCCCAGCTCCCCGTTGGGGGGGAAGTAAGAAGTGACAGAACTATTTTCCTTGACCGGAAATGCCACTTACAAAACAGAGAAGTTCAAGATGCTTCTCCTTGGACTGCCTCTTCATAGAAGACAACATGCAGGGAGGAGTACCCACTCTCCCACATCACTATTGGTCGCTAAGCATTTAAGGGGCACGATTAACTTTGTGAGAGTATCTGGCTGTGCAGTGGGGGAAAACTGCATTCCAGCACCTCATTGGAAACTCTGCTGCTCAGTGAAGCAGAGGAGGCCCAGCAGGAATGGATGGTTCTTGAGCAGGGGAGAGATGTCTCCTAGGGACTTAGATATACATAAGGGGCTTTGCAGGAAGCTGAGGTCTTAAGTCATGCAGAAGGAGTGAAAAGCCAGAGAAATCTGGATTTACCATTGTTGTGCCTTGTTAATATCCATAGTCTGTTGAGGCCTAGAGAAATCTAGTGTGCATACGTTTTAAACACCAAATCAACTAATTTTACATACATTAAATTAAAATGAACTTTTTCCTGAGTTTGGCAATAATGCACAATACACTTTTAACAGCTCTGTGCATCATTCCCAACCTGTAAAGGTGAATAATCATGCTTACTTATTTATAAAGTTCTTTGAGGTTTTTGGATGAAAGGCTCTTTTAAAGTACAAAGCATTAATTTTTTGTGACAGAGCAATATATGGGAAATGAACATGAAGCGATATAAAAATTTTTGTGTTCT
The DNA here is from genome assembly GCA_036589455.1 of Ateles fusciceps. Taxonomy (NCBI): domain Eukaryota; kingdom Metazoa; phylum Chordata; class Mammalia; order Primates; family Atelidae; genus Ateles; species Ateles fusciceps. The sequence goes on along the minus strand of JAZHEH010000045.1, from coordinate 5,191,465 downwards.
TTCTTGCTTTAAGATTTTAGTCGCTTTTTTTACAGAGCCACAAAAAGCCAGTCTCCAACAGGAGATCTGGGGTTTGAGATAACAGAACTAATAAAGGTACTGTAAGTATAAAATCCTAGATAGGCTTGAATCAGCTACTCCTTTTGAAGATATAAGAAATAAATTGATAGACAAAGTATTCTGTACAAATGAACTCATTTCAGTAAGTTGCACTGATAATCTGGAGAGTATGTAAATGGTCTCTATTTGTAGGCCCCTTATATCCATTTTTGACCAGGACGAGCTAGTGAAGCTATAGCAATAGTCGATCATTACAAGTAACTAGACTACAAGAAAAAAATGTGCCAGTTGCTAGGTGACGACTGTCAATCTATCATTTTACACAATAAATATAAGATGAAGTTATGAGGAAAGTTATTCATATCTAAAACTCCAGCTAAAATGGCTATTAGTTATTGCACAGAACTGAAATCAGATGAAGCTGAGAAACCTAATGTACCAACCTAGAAGCCAAGATGCTACACAAAAGCAGACCTTTTTCAAGGACAAATCCAAAGGCAAATAGAAACAAGGATTTGGGAGGCAGGTAAAGAGGATAAAAGGTTGGGGAAAACTGGACTCAACCATGTTACTTATTATCATGTGTCAGATCAGACATTGTAGATCTGGAGAGAATATTTTGAGAACCACTGGTCTAAAGGATGATAATAAGTAAATTTAAAAGCATGAGAAAGGACACTAATAACAGCTAGAATTTAGTTTTCACTGCTATGCCACTATGCTTCAGATCACCTGTTAGGTGAGATATATATGTATATATGTATGTATGTATAGTGATTTATAATAAGAAATATCTATTTGGAGGGCTGGGCATGGTGGTCCATGCCTGTAATCCCAGCATTTTGGGAGGCCAAGGTGGGTAGATAACTTGAGGCCAGGGGTTCAAGATCAGCCTGGCCAACATGGTGAAATCCCTTCTCTACTGAAAATACAAAACTTAGCCAGGCATGGTGGTGAGTGCCTGTAATCCCAGCTAATCAGGAATTTGAGGCATGAGAATCGCTTGAACCCAGCATGTGGAGGTTGCAGGGAGCCATGATCCTGCCATTACAGTCCAGCCTGGGCAACAGAATGAGACTCTATCTCCAAAAAAAAAAGAGAGAGAGAAATACATGTTTTGGTCTTTGACCCCTGTTCCTGGCACAGAGCTCCTAAAACCCTTGTAATTTACTGAGCAATAGGGATAATAGGAGAATTCTTGTTCTAATATTTGTTCTTTGACCCTGGTTCCAGACATAGATATTTTAATCCAAAGGAATTTCCTGGGTAATATGAATATCTTTTGTTGTAATGAGGTGACATTATGGGCTTCTGGATAGGGACTGGTCGTCAGAAAGACCACGCTATAATTAGAATCTTGGAACTTTCAGCCCCATCTGCCATTCTCTGAGAAGGGGAGAGGAGCTGGAGATGGAGTTAACAATTGATCATGCCTGTGTGATGAGGCCTCCATAAAAATCCCTGAGCTATGGGGTTCCAGGTGCTCCCAGTTTGCTGAACATGTAGAAGGTGGCATGCACCAAGAGGACATGCAAGTTCCACATCCCTTTCCCCCATACCTTTCCCAATGTGTCTCTTCTGCCTGGCTGTTCCTGAGTTGTATTCTTTTATAATAAATGGGCACACGTAAGTAAAGTGTTTCTCTGAGTTCTGTGAGACAGTCTAGAAAATGATCAGACCCAAGAAAAGGTTCATGGAAACCTTCGATTTATAGCCCATCAGTCAGAAGCGCAAGCCACAACCTGAGACTTGCAGTTAACATCTGAAGTCAGGGAAGTCTTGGTTTTGAGCCTTTAACCTGTGGGATCTAATGCTATCTACAGACCGAGTGTGAGAACTGAGTTAAACTGTAGGACACCCGTTGCTATCTGTAGAGAATCAATGTATAGAAAACACACATACGCACACACATCTAGTGTCAGAAGCAAAGTATAAACGGTGAGTGTGAATTTAGAGTAGGAGAAAACAGGTGGTTTTCTACTACCTTCCATATATGCATATGCAGAATGCGTATATGCATATGTATGTGTATGTCTATATATAGACACACACACACACAGAGAGAGAGAAAGGCTCTAATTTTCATGCATGCATGAACACAAATACAGACATTATTTATTTCTTTGTCATAGATTAAAAAATGAAAATTAGGCTAATGAAGTTAAAAAAAAAAAAAAAAAAACTTGCCTATAGCTATAAAGGTCAAAGCAGAGACATGAGCCCTGGTCAGTCTCCATCAAAGCCCATGACTTTCCCACTGTGTCATTCTCCATCTCTGTTAGAGAGTTAGTTACCTACTAATAGCAAAAATAAAAATTAAATTAAATTAACAGCTTATGTTGGAAGAGCTTGCAAATAAGCTAAAATCAGCAAGAACTCAAATGCACAGTAGCCTGAGGTCTTTTCAAGAGGACAATATAGCCTAACCCCTTCAGGCTGGAGACAGAGCACTAGTTTGGATGACACCATTTTATTGCTGGGGGCAACCCTTGACAGTGGCATGGGTGGCTAACTCAGTTACAGCTGAAGCAGAAACTGGCTGGCATGACCTTCAAAATCCAGAAAAGGCAAGAGGAGATGCTTCAAAATTACATTTTCTCTTTGAAGAGCTCACATTTCTCTCACTGACTTTGACTCCAAATAATAATTATATGTGGAAGCCAAGGGGTAAAAGTCATAGAAAGTGTCTCCTGACAGCAACAAACAACAAAACATCAAGGAAAGGGTTCTGCCTCCCCTTCGTCCTCCTGCTGCTCTCCCTCCTCTTCCTATTCCTCCCTCCTGCTCCTCCTGGTTGTCCTCCTCCTCATCTTCCTCTTACAAGGAAGAGCCATTTGTTTCCTATGCCAAGAGCAGATGTGTAACGTTGGAAGAGACACCTTGCTGCTACCGATGCTCTTGCTCCTAGCAATGCTCTTCCTCCCTAGTTTGAAAAGATTGAAGCTCCCCAGGTTTTGCTCCAACCTCAGGTTCTACTTTGACTCTCCAAGGCATTGGTAGTTCCTCAAAGCTCCCTCAGGTGGTTCTAATATGAATCCAGTATGAGCACCACTGTGAAATAAATTGCCTTGGCTTTTATCTACAATCTCTCCTGCTGCCTTTCTCCTCCCTACCTCAAATCATGTCCCTATTATCCAAACTCTAAGAGAAAATACATTTGGCCAGGTGTGGGTTCACACCTGTAATCCCAACACTTTGGGAGGCTGAAGCAGGAGGATTGCTTCAGCCCAGGAGTTTGAGACCAAACTGGGCAACAGAGGGAGTTCTCGTCTTTACAAAACATATAAAAGCCAGGTGTGGTGGTGCATGCCTGTCATCCCAGCTGCTTGGGTCAAGGCTACAGTGAGCTGTGATCACACCACTGCACTCCTGCCTGGGCAACAGAGTGGGTCCCTGTCTCAAAAAAAGAAAACACTGTTATTGACCCTGAATCTTTACAAACTACCCTTCCATCTGTATTCTTTAAAAAAAAAAAAAAAAATTGGGCCAGGCCTGGTGGCTCATGCATGTAATCCCAGCACTTTGGGAGGCCAAGGCAGGTGAATCACCTGAGGTCAGGAGTTTGAGAACAGCCTGGCCAACATGATGAAACCCCGTCTCTACTAAAAATAAAAAATTAGCAAGGTGTAGTAGCAGGCATCTGTAGTCCCAGCTACTCAGGAGGCTGAGGCAAGAGAATTGCTTGAACCGGGGAGGTGGAGGTTGAGTGAGCCGAAATCACGCCACTGTACTCCAGCCTGGGTGACAGAGTAAGACTCTGTCTCAAAAAAAAAAAAAATTTGGTAGGAGGTTATGTGCCTCTGTTTATTCAAATCCATGCAATTTTTAACCCCTCAAAATCAGGTTTTGGTCTCTAATATCCTACCAAAGTTGTTGTTTGTTTGTTTTATTTTTGTTTTTATCCAGATTACTAATATCCTGCCACTTTTTTGCTCAGTCTTCATTTTCCTCAACTTTAATGCTGTGTTTGATACTAGAGACTGTTTAATATTCGAAACACCATCATGGACTTCAATTTGTGACCATGCTTAATTTTGCGTTTCATAATTTACCAACCATTGCTTCCATTTTTACTCTTTTCTCATTCTCTATGCCTGCAGTTATAGATATTCCCCAAAGTTCCACACACTTCTATTTCCCTTTAGCAAGCTCATCTGGTTATAGCAATTCAATAATCACTTTTGTGAAGTGGTCTCCACCCTTTTTTAAATCTGCAGCTGATACAGCTTGAGAAGTCTAGACCTAGATTTTAATTGTCTGTTGGACATCTCCACCTGAATATCTCATCAGGATCTCAAATTCAATATGTCTTCAATTAACTCATCATTGTCTCTACCAGTCTGTTTCTTCTCTCTCTTCTCATTTATAGAACCAGCACATTCATCAGTCACTCAAAGTTGAAATCTTGACAGCCTTTTTTCATCTTTGATTTCTTCCTTTCTTTACTGCCAATAAGATTACATTCTCTATAATTATGTTAATGTCTTTATTAAGGTACAATTTACATTACAATAAACTGCACCTAAAGTATGTAATCTGATAAATTTTGATGTGGATACATCTATAAACCATAAGATAGTGAACATAGCCATAACCCTTAAAAGTTTCCTCAGGGTATCCCCTTGTCCTCCCCATCCCCAGGCAACTACTATTTGCTTTCTTCTTCTTTTTTTTTTTTTCTGAGACAGAGTCTTGCTCTGCTGCCCAGGATGCAGTGCAGTGGCAGGATCTTGGCTCACTGCAACCTTCGCCTTCCAGGTTCAAGTGAGTTCCCCTGCCTCAGCCTCCCAGATAGCTGAGACTACAGGCGTGCGCCACTACGCCCAGCCCATTTTTGTATTTTTAGTAGGGGTTTCACCATGTTGTCCAGGCTGGTCTCGAACTCCTGACCTCGAGTAATCCACCTGCCTCGGCCTCCCAAAGTGCTGGGATTACAGATGTGACCCACCATACCCAGCCCACTATTTGCTTTCTATCACCATAGGTTACTTTGCATTTTTCTGAATGACATTGATCCTTTCCTGTGCTTATATGCCATTTGTCCCTTGGAGACATGTCTGTTTAAATATTTTACTAAAATTTTAATTCATTAATTACACATATTGATAATAAATAATTTATTATTATTATTATTGTTGAATTTTGAGGCTTCTTTATATATCCTAGATACAAGCCCTTTGCCAGATATACAATCTGTAAATATTTTCTCCCAGTGTAAGATTTGTCTTTATATTTCTTCTCACAATATCTTTTTCCTTTTTCTTTTTTTTTAGACAGTCTTACTCTTTCACCCAGGCTGAACTGCAGTGGCATGATCACAGCAGCTCACTGCAGCCTTGAACTCCTTGGCTCAATCAATCCTCCCACCTTAGCCTCAGGCATTTGCCAACACACCCAGCTAATTTTTTTTTTTTTTTAATAGAAACAGGGTCTCACCATATTGCCCAGGCTGGTCTCAAAGTCCTGGGCTTAAGCAACTCTTCCACCTCAGCCTCCCAAAGTGCTGGGATTATAGGCATGAGCCAATGCACAGTGTCTTTTGAAGAAGAGTTTATAATATTGATGGAGTTCATTTTTTATACATATATATATCATGTTTTTGTGTCATAAATGAGAAATAATTGCCCAATCGAAGGTTATAAAGATATTTCTCTTATATTTCTTTTATAAGTTGTATATTTATGTGTTTCACATTTAGATCCATGATCCATTTTCAGTCAACTTTTGTATATGGCTCTAGGTAAACCAAAGTTTCTTCTTATTTGTATTTGCAAATTGTTTGGTACCATTTGTTGGAAACTTGAATGAAACTCTTTCTTCACTTAGTGGAAAATCAATTGACCATATGTGTGTTGGGCTCTCTACTTTGGTTTCTGGATTATCTATTTTATACCATTGATCTATTTACCTACATTAACATAAATATGACACTGGGTTGATTACTATAACCTCATGATAAGTCTTAAAATCAGATAGTATAAATTTTGTTTTTCATTTTGAAAATCGATTTGGCTAGTCTAGGTCCATTGTATTTCCCTACAAGTTTTATGGATTTTCACTGTGATTGCATTCAATCTATAGGTCAACTTGGAAAAAATTAAAAATATTTAGTCTTCAGATCCATGGACATAGTATATCTATCTCTCCATTTGTTCAAGTCTGCTTAAATTAACTTCAGCAATGTTTTATAGTTTTCAGTGTACAGGTATTGTGTATCTTTTGTCAAATTAATCTTTAAATATTATGAGTTTTACTTTGTCGAATGCTATATATTTTTACATTCCTATAAATAGTTTGAGATTTGTTCTGGAATATATTCAAATTACCTGGAAATTTAAAAGTTTGATTCTTTTGGGTCATGTTATACAGTTTTGTTATAGACTGGGCATGGTGGCTAACACCTGTAATCCCAGTACTTTGGGAGGCTGAGGCAAGTGGATCACCTGAAGTCAGGAGTTCGAGACCAGCCTTGCCAACATGGTGAAACCCTGTCTCTACTAAAAATACAAAAATTAGCCAGGCATGGTGGTGGGCACCTGTAATCCCAGCTACTCAGGAGGCTGAGGCAGGAGAATCACTTGAACCCAGGAGGCAGAGGTTGCAGTGAGCCGAGATCATGCCGTTGCACTCCCACCTGGGCAACAGAACAAGACTCCTTCTCAAAAAAAAAAAAAAAAGTTTTGTTATGTAGGATCAGAGAAGCACTTTATCTAGGATTAATTTTTTCCCACTAGTGAAATAAAGCCCTTCTGAGTACTTTGTCAATGCCTTATGAATTATACTGTCACAGGATCCTTGGGGTGTTGCTTTGCCAGCTGGAAACCTCTGTGGCAATTTGTGCCTTGCCCGAGTTTTGCTCAGGCCTGCTGGGCTTTTTCCACTCACTTGGCCTGTCAGGCTGCACTTGGCTCGTGCTACCAGCCTCAATCCCATGTTTGCCAAGGGCAAACCAGTTGCAGAGTGGTGAGAGGTATGTGAGAGAGCGAGCATGGGGTCCGGCCACTGTCCACAGCCAGGCACACTGGGTGTGGTGGGGCAGGCAGCTCCAGGCACTGGCACAAGTGCCGGCTCTCTGTGAGGCTGCAGCTGGACCAGGCATACCACAAACAGCTTTCACTTTGGGCACTGGGGAATGCAGTGGCACTCAGAAGCTTGGAGACACCAGGAACCACAGAGCCCCAAAAGGGGTGGCACAGCCCTGGTTCCAGAAGCTTCTAGGTCTGAGCTCCCCTAAATGATCGCAGTTCTTCTCTCTTTCTTCTCTCTTCTCTACTTCTTGTGCTTGAAACATGGTGAGTGGGGTGGGGCCAGGGAGAAGGGTGTGTTTCAGACCTATTTGTATTACAGCTCTTTCAGTCCCATCATTCAGCAGGTCCCAAGTTCTTGTCCCACATCCAGGAAGAATGAGGTACATGGACAACTGGAGGGTGCACAAGGCAAAGAGGTACTTTATAGAGCTATAGTACAGCTCTCTGGAGACCTGAAGTGGGTAGCTCCTTTCTGCAGGCAGGTTGTCTCAATGTCTCTTCAGCTCTCACCTGGGTCTGTCTGTTCAGCTCTCAGCTGGGAAGAGACCTACATTGGGAAGCTCCTCTCCACAGGTAGATCATTTCATCATCTGCCCTAGTCTGGCTGAGTCTGGGGTTTTTATGGGTTTCAGAGGGGAGGAAGTGCATGCTGATTGGTCCATGGGCAGGCCTGGAAAGTGCACCATAAGTTCTCACTGTGGTCCACAGAACTGGAGGCTCAGGCCCTAGGCTTCATGCCATCCCCGGCTTGAAGGTAGGGCTTCATCAGGGATCCACCACTTTCCATCCAGGAGCCTGTCCACATTCATGCTGCCCAGGCTGTTTGTGCCAAGGGGCACTTGCAGGCCAATGCCAAGCCACCCTCAGCTCCACCTGGCCTCCCTCCCATGCTCGTCTGTACCTTAAGACTGGAGGGGTTCGAGGCAGCAAGGGCCTGATGTGTCAGTACAGACCTGAGTGCAAGCACACCTGGCCAGGTCATACAGTGCCCAAGCTTGGCCGTAATCTGCTGCCATTGGAGTGGTTGCTGAGAGTGGGGAGAAGCCAGCCAGTGGGAGCAGGAACCTCCAAGCCTGCAAGGGCAGGAGGCCTTCCCCAAAAGTACAGGGATGCCCTGGTTCACAGCTGCAGCTTGGGTGGCTGCAGCTGTGCCTGGGAGGGCAGAGGGTCCTACCCCTCCAGCTGAGAAGGAGGGGGAACTTCCACCTGTTCCTAGCTCCCCTGCCAGCTCCATGGAACATGCAGCCCTGGCAGCACCTCCCCCACTGCAATTGGTGTCTTTGTAGCAACCACTCCAGACAGGCCACTGCTGCCATCAGTACTATTTTCTGTTCTTGCTGGTATAAACAGGCAATCTTCTTGGCTTTATGTGAAATCTTAAGGGCTGTGTCCTCTAATCCTTCTGAATGGTTGTTTTTCTGGCATTAGGTAATGTCCTTACATGCATATGCTGATTATTAGTCAGCTGAATATGCAAGATGTACCTTCTACAGATCTCCTAGAGTCCTCTGTCTATGCAGCTCTCTCTTCTCTTATATTCTGTCCTGCAAACTCTAGCTGCTTGAGAGCTTGGCCTCCCTGGATTCTCACCCTTGTCTCTTCAACTTACAGAGACCACTAGGATCCACCTGACTTCCCTCTCCTCCTCCAAGTCCTGGAAACTCTCTTCAATCAGTAAGCTGGAACAGTTATAAGGCTCACCTAATTTGTTTCCCATCTCTCTGGGAACACTGCTCTTCACTGTCTGATGTCCACAATCTTGAAAAACTTTGTTTCATATACTTTGTTCATGTTTTAGGTGATTTTTAAGTAGGAAGGAAAACTCAGTCTCTGTTATTCTATTTTGGCTATAAGTGGAAGTCCTCCATGCCCTACAATTTTATTCTGCCACTTCTCTTTCATCCTTTATTTTCCGTTTCACTGCCCTCACTGCAACATTGCAAAAACAATAATGAAATAGCTGCTATTTATGAGATACTGCCATGTTCCACAGCCTTATCACACTTGATAAATAGTATGTCCAGCAACTATGACTACAAGTTAGGCTTTTTAAAATATATATTTATGAAATATTTCAAACATTTAGAGAAGTTTAGCATAATATAAATGTTTTTTGCATGGAATATGAACAATGCTAACCTTGTGCCATTTTTGCTTCAGCAGTAGCTTAAGTCTCCTTTGTGCCCACTTCACCAATCCCATTCCCAGCCTTCTCTCCCTGGAGGTAACCAGTATCCTGGTATTGGTGTTCTTCATGTCCATTGATTTATACATTCATGGTGGGCTTATTATCTTCCTTTTACTGATGAAGAGTCTGAGGCTTGGAGAAATTAAGTTACTCGCAGAGAGCCATTCAGTTTATAATTGGGGGTACTAAGAATGGAGCCTAGGTCTCTCTGGTCCAAAGCCATGTACTTCATGGCAAGACTATATTCATCTTTCTGAAGCCCTATTTAAATCATATCATTTCTCAGTTTTGATTGCTACCCCCTGAATTAAATATAAGTTTTTCATTCTGACTTTATAGTCCTGAAAAAGCATGTACTGTAGTGACTCCAACTCTATGTAAATCTCTTCAAATCCAACAAAACCATTTGATGTTTTTTTTCCTCCCTAGTATCGCTGTGTATTTTCTGGCTGTTGTATTATTGCCTGTGTTTTTTCCTCTGTCTTGAATATCCAACCCTTCTAATTTCCATAGGGCAAACCTCATACTGACCCTGCATAATATATCTGACAAAATACATCATTCATTCATTCACTTACTCATATCAAATATTGGCAACTGCAAAGAGCATCTGACCAATGGCTGTTTGAGTCTTTCTCCTTCCCTCCATCTGGGAATGTCACTCTACTCAGAACCCTTTAGCAAAGCATTTTGTATCTATTCCTCCAACATTTTGCCACATTTTATAGTATTTTGTATGCTTTTTCTCCCCTCTTCTGTATAACTTTGTCCTTGTATTACCATGAATGTCTAGCACAGTATATAATAGGTGCCCATTGAACACTTACTAAATTGAATTATGCACCTAAAAATCTGGATATCCTGGGACATATAAGAATTGGTAAATACAGTAGTATTTGTTTTTAATTTATATTCAGCCAGTTAAAACATATTGAATACAAAGGTTTTCTTAGATGACTAATGAGTACATGCATAGAGCCCTTTCAAAACACGAGGCTGTGGCTCACATGGAGCCTTAATATCCAGTGTTTCTCCAACAAACCTCTGAAGCACAAAAGGAAATCTCAACTCCATCCTTCCACCCACAGAAAATGGCATTAACATCTTAAAGCAAGTTGGTTGAAAGACATTTGGATCCAAGCAAGCGGTATTAAGCCAAATTTTCACACTGATACAATCTGATGTTATCTTATACCACAGATGTTTTGTTCTGTGTTGGCTTGAGTTATCATGTATTATTATCATTGCCATGTAAAGTGCCACTGAAATGAAAGGGGTTGCTATCAATGGGTCTTTTTAAAGTTACTGAGCTGCAGAGCAACTCTGCTTGAGCTGGAATAATAGATACAGCAGATTCCCCAGCTAATTCCATGTGAGTTTGGTGCCATTTTATAGTTTCCCTTGCCTTCAACTAAAACAGGATAGTGATTTTGAAATTATTCATTGCAAAAGACTGAAAATAAGTCATGCAATAATGCTACATATTATGAAAAAAGCTATGCTTATGATACAGAAAGAATTTAATGCTGGATAGAAATGCCTGGATTTACTTCTATACCTGTGACACTTAATTTCACTGAGCTAGGTGGATTAACTAAAGAATGAGAAGGCAAAAAAAAAAAAAAAAAACAATAAAAATTCAGGCTGCTTCACCTTATTCAACTCTGTGTGCATGGATACTGCTGATTTGGACACGTACCATTTTCTTTTAATTATTCATCCTCCTAGAAGCTGGACAGACTAGACATGTGCTAAGGTGTGTTGTGAAAAAGCAATGAAATCTCTGCCATAGACACCCTCCCCACCTCGTGTTCCATTCACTTGATTTAGCAACACAGGAATACACTGAGGCTCTTGTCCAGGGAGCACTCTAGCATTCTCCTTCCTTGGGGCATGTCAATTTCCAGTCCACTCCAGGCTACATCAATGGGCATCCTTCTGGTGTCCATGCAATTTACATCAGTGAGCACTGATTGGGCACCTATGGTATGCCAGACAGAGTGCTGAGTTTTACACTAGATACAATATGATCTCCTGCTTTGAGCCTCTCATAACTGAATAAAACTATAAAGAACTTTAAGATACTGTATTGTAAACTATTATTAGATGTGGGCCATTCCCCTAAAAACACTGTTCATCGACCACATTCACCAATGATGTTTCTGGTCTGTGTGTTCTGAGCATTAGATTGTTATTTTAATTTAGGGTTGAGTCCATTCTAACTTTGGGAAAATGCAACAGCATTTCCTACCCAGAACTTAATAGAAATAAGAAAAAAGATTAAATGGCTTGATTGAACCCACACATTATAATACATTAGATATAATATACTAAATTAGATACAAATAAATACATATGTGGATATTCATTACACACATATATACACTGAATTGAAGTTTAATAATGAAGCCATAACCAATATGCAGATCTAACTAAAATTTAATTATAGCATAATCAGTCTTGCTAACAGTGTCACCCAAGGGAATGTCACCATCATAGTAGGATCTAATTCTTCTAGTTTATCTCCTGGTTTTATGCCTATTTGCTACATCCCCTTGCTGTCCAAAACTGGTCCCTTGCTAGGCTGTTTGCTTACTTTTTTACCAAGTCTGTATACTGTTACAGAAGATTGTCATTTTATTTTTCTGTCATTGCTCTCGAGGTTCAGGTTTTAAGTGTTTATTAGATATTTTACTGTAACCCATGCTGTTATTATTCCTAATTTTCTATTGCACAGATGTTTGTAGTGCTGAGCCATAGGCTATACAATGCCTATTCTGCATGCTGCCTCTTACAGCCATATAGTTTCTTGTGTATACTAAAATTAAGTGGTATGAGCTCTACAGAACACCCTGGACCTCATGAAGAGAAAGAACAACTTTCAGGCTAAGTGCTTCCTGAAAAGTTTTCTGCATTGTGCAAAAAGTTATTTGTGCTCTCTTCTTCCTGGGGCTTCTGTGAGTAATCAATACATGCACATTTATGTGAGCTCTGCATAACAATAACAGTATGAACAGCGTGTCATGGGAACACAAAGGAAAGAAGGATTAATTCTGAAAGGACAGTGATGTGTGATGATAATGATTAGAAATTTTGGTCTGACGAAGGCAGTTTGGAAGGGCATCCCATGCATAGGGAAGATCAGGTACAAATACAAGAATGTATTGAAGTGGGTGGCATGCTTAAAGAATAGGTACCCCAGTGTGATTAGAGTACAGGAGGGGGTGAAATGAGATTAAGCTGAAAAGGGAGCAAGATTCTGGAGGCCCTTGAGTGTCATCATAAAGATTTTGGCGTTATTCTTTATTTTGTGTGTATGTGCGCTTTAGTGTGTGTGTGCTTGTGTTTATGTATGTGTGTGTGCACGTGCGTGCTTGTGTGTGTGTATTCTTTGACTTTTGCTTAAGCAGGCATTAACGTGATCTAGTTTTCTTTTCCAAAGGTAATTGGCTGCAGTGTAGTGGATGGACTGGGGAGGTGAAGGATAGTGGCAGTAGACCAGTTAGGGTCACCGCAGTAATCCAAATAAAAGACAAAGAGAATCTAAATGGGGAAGGTAGCAGAGACACTGGGAGAGAAATTCGTTTGAAATGTAGATTAAAGAGATTTAAAACAAATTGGATGATGGGATGAAGAAAAAGTAGGAATTAAGGGTGAAAACTCAGGTTTCTAAACTGAATGACTGGATAGATTGTGAAACCATTAATTCAATTAAGAAATATAGAAGTTAGATGGGGTTTTGCTTTTGAAGGATATGGGGGAAGGGGAAAGGTAGAGATACCACGCTGACCTAGAGTAACCCTCAACCCATGTTGTAGCCTCTGGTCATCTCCCATCTCAAGCAGTATCAAAGGGCAAGTTCAGTTCTAAGGCCAACGAGGAAAATCAAGCTTAAGACAGCCAAGGCAAGGAAGAATATGCCTGGAGCATGGAAACCAGTCTCGTAACTGGCACTGTAATATCAAGCCATTTGAGTCTGGGCTACCTATGTAAGTTGGCTTTTTCTCTCTTGCAGAAGGAAGTAGATTGTATGTTTGGCCAAATTTTTGTTACCCCTTTCTGTATCCACCTGCTTTCAGTATATTTTGCAGTTCCTCCCGCAAAAGACAGTGTGTACTTTCCTTTCCCTTGACTTTGAGTTTGACCAATGAGATGCTAGTAGATTTGACATGAGCAAAAGCCTGAAATGCGCTTATGCAATGAGGCTTGCCCTTTGGCTCTTCACCCATCCCTATTAGGACTACTTTCTTTCAGGTAGCTGTTTCCCCTTTACCCAGGTTATACAACAAACACTCAAGACACAGAGCCAATTCAGCAGCTACCACTTGAACCCAACCCACCCAACCCTACATGAGGAAAAATAAATAATTATTTTATGGCACTGAGTTGTGAGATATTTTGTTATACAGTGCAAACTAACTGACAGTCACCAAGTGAAAAATATGCTTATGAGCAGTGATCCTCTGGCCTCCCTTGCCAGCTCTCATTAGCCAGCCAAGGGGTTAGGAATGTCTGGCATAGCCCACAGCTTATCAAATGTACATGCATTAAACAGATCTATTCATAGTAATTGTGTAACACTTCATGGACTTTCAGTCACCATTTCTAAAAATTCACTTCTGATTATGAGTTGCATTGTACTTGTGTTGCATAAAGCACTGGGAACACATTCCACTACCAGTGGTGGACCTTTCCAAACCTTAATTTCTCCTGAATCAAGAAATTTTTGGCTGGGCAAGGTGGCTCAGGCCTGTAATCCCAGCACTGTGGGAGGCTGAGGTGGGTGAATTGCTTGAGCCCAGGGGTTCAAGACAGCCTGGGAAACATGATGAAACCCTGTTTCTACAAAGAAATACAAAAATTATCCGGGTATGATGGTGCACGCCTTAGTCCCAGCTATTCAGGAGGCTGAGGCAGGAGGATTGTTTGAGACTAGCAGGCAAAGTTTGCAGTGAGCTGATCTTTGCCATTGCGCTGTAGCCTGGGCAAGAGAGCAACTCTGCCAAAAGAAAGAAGGAAAGAAAAAGAAAGAAAGAAGGAAAGAGAAAGAAAGAAGGAAAGAAAGAAACAGAAAGAAAGAGAAAGAAAGGAAGGAAGAAAGAAAAGAAAGAAACAAAGAAAGAAAGAAAGAAAAAGAAAGAGAGAGAGAAAGAGAGGGAGGGAGGGAGAGAGAGAAAGAAAAGAAAAAAGAAGAAAACAAAAAAAATCTTGTTGTTCTGAATCTCAGTTTCTTACTCCAGTCCTAAATCTTAAATGTTCTACTCTTTTAGTGGGGGGTGGTGGCAGCTAGTTCTGTGTTCTGGGGATGTAGAATCTAGTCAGATCCCAACTTTAAATTCTTGAAGATAAGTATTAAGTAGAACTTTGGCCTTTCTTTCTCTGGGTAAACAACCCAAACTCATTTAACCTTTCTTCAGAGGTTCTATTTGCCAATTATCTGACCATCTTTCTGCTCTTTTCTGAACCCCCTTCTGCTTTGTTATATGTCTTGTAAGTTGTAAAGACCAAAATTGGACATGCTTTTTATATCTGAGTCAGTGCTAAATCTAATCTCTTCACTCTTGGGTCTTTAGGAAGATGGCAGGTCAGATACCTGAAGGTTGGGGGTGGCATCCATTTCATTACTACAAAGAGTCTGTACTCCCCATGGATTTCCCAGCCCTGCCTAGGGCTCCGCATGTTATATCTTTTGCATTGATTTTTGGTATTTCAAAATCTTAGTCTGTCTTTGGTTCTTGCCATGATCACTCCAGGTTTTTGATGATTGCTGTTTATTTTTTAAATTTCTTCTTCTTTAAAAATGAATAGAGCATGACTGAGCCATGGGACAACATCACCAGTTAAATTTTAGTGTAATTATAGATCCACACAGGAGGGGTTAAGAAACATTTGAAGATATAATGGCTAAATATTTTCCAAACTTGATAAAAAGTATACACTTAAACACCAAAGAAGCTCAACAAAACTCAAGCACAAGAAACATAAAAAGGAGATATCAATAGTACATTTTAAACAATATTATTAAAACTAGTAATAAAGAGAATTTTTAAAGCAGCTAGAGAAAAAAGACTTACAAAAAGAGCAAAGATAAGGATAACAGATTTCTCACTAGAAATAATGTGAGTAGAAAACAGTGTAGAAACATTTTGAGATACTGTAAGAAAAAAATCCATCAAAATAGAATTTTTTAAAAAATTGTTTTTAGAGATGGGTCTCACTATGTTGCATAGGCTGGACTTGAACTCCTGGCTCAAGTGATCCCCTCACCTACTCCCAAGAGGCCAGGACTACAGGTGTGTGCCATTATGCTTGACTTTTCAAGAATTTTTTATCCCCCCTTCATTTTGAAAGGCAAAATAAATATTTTTTCAGATGTATATAGAGCCAAAAGAATTCATCAACAACAGACTTGCACTTAAAACACAATGAAAATAATACCATGTGGAAATTTGGACCTACACAAAGGAAAGAAGAAACTTAGAACTGGTAAATATAAACACTCTTCCTCCTATTTTAACTTTTTAAGAGATAATCAGTTATTTAAAGCAACAATAATAATGTCCAGGAGTGGTGGCTCATGCCTACAATTTCAGCATGGGAGGCCAAGGCAGGAGGATCACTTGAGGCAGGGAGCCTGAGACCAGCCTGGGCAACATAGCAGAGCCCATCTCTACACAACATTTAAAAATAAAAATAGCTGGAATAAAAAATAGTAATCGTATTTTTTTATTTAAAAATAAAAATAGCTGGAATAAAAATAGTGCTAGAGGCATGTGCCTGTAGTACTACTACTTGGGAGGCCAAGAGGAGAGGATCACTTAACCCCAGAAGTTCAAGGCTGCAGTGAGATATGACTGCACCACTGCACTCTAGCCTGGGGGACAAAGCAAGACTCTGTCTCTTAAAAAAGGGAAAAAACAAGAATAATGATGTGTTGTAATATTTATAACATGTAGAAGTAAAATTGCAACAATAGTATAAAGGAAGAAGAACAAGTATACTGAAGTAAAATTCTTATACTACAGGTGAAATAATATAATAGACTTGAAGGTATGTGATGGTTAAAGATGTATATCATAAATACAAAAGCAGAGTTTCTCAATAGAGGCACTATTGACATTTGGAACTAGATAACTCTTTGTTGTGAGGACTGTCCTGTATATAGAAGGATGCTCTATGTAGTAGCATCCTTGGTCTATGGTATATAGTATATAGTAGCATCCTTGGCCTCTACTCACCATATCGCAATAGCACCTCTTCTGTTATAACAATTAAAAATGTCTTCAGACTTCATTAAATTCCCCTGGTGATGGGAAGGGAGAGGGGGAACCACTTTCAGCTGAGAATCACTGGGATTAAATAATTCAAGACAATGTGGTATTGGTTGTAAGATGAAGAAATAGATCAGTGTTACAGAACAGAGTCCAAAAACAGACCCGAATGTATATGGTCAATTAATTTTCAACAAAGGAACAAAGGTGATCAGTTGATAATAGTGGTCTTTTGAACAAACAATGCTAGGACAATTTGCTATCCATAGCCAAAAAACTTTTTAGAACTTCATATCTCACATTATGATAAAGTAACTAAAAATGGATCATGGGCATAAATGCAAAACTTAAAACTATAAAACTTCTAGAATAAAACACAGGAGAAAATTTGGGGAACCATCGGTTAGGCAGAGATATCTTAGACAACGCACCAAATAACACAACCCATAGAAGAAAAAAGTTATATTTTTTGTCAAAATTAAAAATTTCTGTTCTTTGAAGGATTCTGTTAAGAGAAAAGAAACTGAAAGGCTTTGAACCCAGAAGATATAAAGAATACTCAAAATTCAATTGTAAGAAGCTAAACAACCCAATAAAAATGAGCAAAAGATTTGAAGATCTACAAATGGAAAATAAGCTTATGTAAAAATGTTGAACATCATTAGTTTTTAGGTAAATACACAAAACCACAATGAGCTGTCACTTCACATCTACCAGAATGACTAGAATAAAGACATATATAATTTCTAGCATTGGTGAGAATGTGGAAAACTGGAATCCTCATGAACTGCTGATGGGCTTATGCCTGTAATCCCAACATTTTGGGAGGCTTAGGTGGGAGAATTGATTGAGCCTGGGAGTTTAAGGTGGTAGTGAGCTGTGATCGTGCCACTGCACCACTCAGCCTGGGCTACAGAATGAGACTCTGTCTCAAAAAAAAAAAAAGTAAAGCATACATTTACCATATGACCTAGTAATTATAACTTAGGCATATACTCAAGAAAAATGAAAATGTATGTATGTCCACACAAAGATTGTCATGCAATGTTTATAGCAGCCTTATTCATAATTACCAAAAAGTAGAAACAAGCAAAATGTCCATCAACTGGTGAATGGACAAGCAAAATGCCATATAACCATACAATAGAACTACTATTCAGCAATTAAAAATAACAGACCATCGAACATGCTATAACATGGGTAAAGCTCAAAAACATTATGCTAAGTGAAAGAAGAAAGATGTAAATAACCACATATTACATGATTGTGCTATATGAAATGTCCAGAAAGGCAAATCTGTTAGAAAGAAAGTATATTAGGATTGTCTGTGACTGGAGATAGAAATGGGGATTAACTGTACAAAGGTGTGAGAGATTTTTTGAGGGGGAGAAGATGACGGAAATATTCTAAAACTGGATTGTAGTAATGGTTGTATTCTGTAAAGTTTCCAAAAATCATTAAATTATATACTTGAGGTGTATATATTATATCTCAAAGAAGCAGTTTTTTTAAAAGCAGATCAAAATGTATGTACAATTTTACATTCCACTTTTTTCACTAAAAATCATAACATATATATTTATGTCATTAACAACAACTTGAAAACACTTTTTCTAATAACTACTTAATATTCCTTTATGTACATATACCCAAAATTAATAGTTTCCCTCTAGATCATTCGTAATTTTAAAAAATAATGCTGATGCTGAGGCAGGAGGATCTCTTGAATCCATGAGTTTGAGACCAGCCTGAGCAGCACAGCAAGACTCCGTCTCAACCAGGCATGGTGGCTCATGCCTGTAATCCCAGCACTTTGGGAAGCCTAAGCACGCAGATCACTTGAAGTCAGGAGTTTGAAAGCAGCCTGGCCAACATGGTAAAATCCCCGTTTCAACCAAAAAAATACAAAAATTAGCTGGCATCGTGGTGCATGCCTGTAATCCCAGCTACTCCAGAGTCTGAGGCAGGAGAATCGCTTGAACCCAGGCAGCAGAGGTTGCAGTGAGCCAAGATCACACCATTGCACTCCAGCTTGGGCAGACTCCATCTCAAAAAAAAAAAAAAAAAAAGAAAGAAAGATTCCATCTCTACCAAAACACACACACACACACACACACACACACACACACACACACACACACACACACACATGAAAAAAAATCAGCCAGGAGTAATCCTAGCTACTTAGGAGGCTAAGCTAGGAGGATCTCTTGAGCCTAGGAGTTTGAGGTTACAGTGAGCTTATTTTACCACTGCACTCCAGCCTGGGCAACAGAGCAAGACACTGCCTCCACAATAAAATTAAAATTAAAACAATACTTAATCTTTTTGTTCATATTAACTGTGTGACCTTGGACATGTTCTTTAAACTCTCTTAGCTTTAAGTTTCTCATAGGGCCTGGGCACAGTGGCTCACACCTGTAATCCCAGCACTTTAAAAGGCTGAGGTAGGTGTATCATCTGAGGTCAGGAGTTCAAGACCAGCCTGACCAACATGGTGAAACCCCGTCTCTACTAAAAAGACAAAAAATTAACCAGGTGCGGTGTCACACATCTATAATCCCAGCTACTCGGGAGCCTGAGGCAGGAGAATCACTTGAACCCTGAAAGTGGAGGTTGCGGTGAGCCAAGATCACACCATTGTACTCTAGCCTGGGCAACAAGAGCAAAACTCCTTCTTAAAATATATATATATCATAAAAATAATGGGCATAATTAATAGTTCCTGCTGGCTGGGTGTAGTGGCTCACGCCTGTAATCTCAACACTTTGGGAGGCCGAGGTGGGTGGATCACATGACGTCAGGAGTTTGAGACCAGCCTGGACAACATGGTGAAACCCTGTCTCCACTAAAAATACAAAAATTAGCCCGGTATGGTGGTGTGTGCCTGTAATCACAGCTACTTGGGAGGCTGAGGCACAAGAATCGCTTGAACCCAGGAGGCAGAGGTTGCGATCAGCTGGGATTGAGCCACTGCACTCCAGCCTGGGTGACAGAGTAAGACTCCATATCAAAAAAAAAAAAAAAAAAAAAAGTTCCTGCCTCTCTTAAGTACAATATGGCTGTTCTAAGCATTATATAAAATCAAGTGTGAAGCATTTAGTATGGAAATGCCAAATACCAATTAGATGTTAGCCATCATTACTGTCCTCAGCAATCATTATAAAACTTCAAATTTATGATTATTTTCTCAGAATAGGATCATATAAGTGAAATCCCAGGGCTCATTTTAAAAAACCCTGCTCTCTAAGTTAGAAGTAGCAAAAAACATTTTGGCTCTTTTCCAGCCCCTATTCTGAAACTGGGAACCCAATATGGTTCATCAGCTTTTTGCTCTGATGTCTCTGAGAGCTCCCTGGCTCTATGCTTCCCATTCTCTCCAACTAACCCCATCAGTCTTGTGATTTCTCTCCTACTGGGAGATGGACTGTGTAGCCTTGGATAAAAATAGTGGACAAAAGAGCAATGAGTGATAATGAATGTTATTCTTCCTCATAGGTAACATAGCTGTCTTTTCCTATGGATCGCTAGTGTCTAAACACAGAGAATTGGAATATGGGGTCTTCAGGATTCTCTACAAAGTCTAATTGGGAAAAATTATTGGTATTTGTGTGTTCAAATCTACCGATCACTTTGCATGTGGTTATGCTGCCTGAATTTCTTAACAGGGTGGACAAGGCCCTCCGTTCTTTATCCCCATGTACTTCTCCAGCTTTTTCTCTTTCTACCACCTCCCTGCAATGTGATACTAAAATCACACAGCTGTTTTTGCTGTTTTCTCAAATGTGCCATGCCTTCTCTCCCACAAAGCTTTGCACATCATGTTCTCCTGCCTTGAACACTCTCTGCCTACCCCTGCCTCCTTCATTTGGCTAACTTGTACTTATGATCCAGGCATCCTCTTAAACACCATATCTTCTTGGAAGTTTTCCTGTCCCATGTCGGAGTTTGGTGCTCCATGGTTAAGTTCCCATGGCACCCTGTCATTACCCTTACTGGATCTAAATTGCCTGTTTATTCGCCTTCGTCCTGATCACACCATGTGGCAACCATGGGGTTGCATCGCTTTGATTTCCCCTTCAAGGAAGAACTGGCTATTTAGCTGCAAGGAGTGCAGTTAGCTGACAGCTTCCAGCTGTTAATTCCTTCAAGCTCTGCCTCAGCTTTCAAGCTGAAGCCATGATCTTTTTGGGCAGCCCCAGCCAATGACTGAGTATTACAGTGGCACCGGGGCCAACTTAGGACTGCTTTAGCAGGAAATCTTTGGATTGGCTGAGACTTCATCAGATCTGCATTGTGGTCTGAGGCTCTCTCTTCTTCATCCTGCCTCCTCCCTCTTTACTTTGACAGATGTCATATCTGCTTTTTGGCATAAGGGATTCCCCTGTCCAATCCTGCTTCCTCAGCCTTTCATGTTCACAGCTTACTCTTCAATAAGCCTCCTGAAATCCTTCCTTTGTCACCTGCATCTGCTTTCTGGAGAATCTGAGTAACACAGACAACAAGCTCTTTAAAAGTAGAAACTACATTCTTACTCAAATTGTACCTCCAGCTCCCAGAAGAACACACAGTAGGATCTCAATAAACATCTGTGAAAGGACTGAATGAATGAATGAACACTTAAGATAGTGTTCAACATTGAATGATGTTTTGATCTTACATAAATCACAGGTGCTGGTCAACATTCAAGAACATTCTGATTTGAAGACTCAGATTCATTTATAAAATCCACTGCAAAATGACATAATTACACATTTTTCAAGTGAGTATTTTCCAACAACAGTTGGATTTATGCCAAATATATAATTTACCCCTTAGGATAATCCCATGAGCTAATATAGTTAAGCATGAGTCATAATAGATATTTGTACTTGAAATTACACAACAGCTATAAAACTGTTATTTACTATCAAAATAGCAAATTTAAAATATTACTGCTTATGCCTGGAAATCCCATCTAAATGTTGTTTTATAGAATAAAATCCAAAAGCATTAAAATCCTTTCAAAATCTAGGCTCTATTTATTTGGCGCTTGCCACACTACTGTGTGTGTGAAATCTCTAGCTAGCTAACTCCTCCACTAGACTGTAAACTCCTTGAGGACAAGCAAACCATGCACTTCTCTGAATCTTATTGTCCCCTCTTTAACCTAACCCTGGCATCTAACAAAGGCTGTGTTGCATTGGAGAATATATGGATTTTTAGTACCTCAGTTGAAATACAAGCTTTATCACTTACTAAGTGTGGCCTTCAGCTTTCTAAAACTCATCCTCATTTTTCTCACCTTTAACCAAATCTCATAAGAATTTGTAGTGAGAGTTAGAGATAATATTTCCTTTCCTTCTTTCCTTTTTTCTCTTTCCCTCTCTACCTCTTCCGACCTTCCTTGCCTTCCTTCCTCCCTCTTTCTTTCCCTTCCCCATTTTCTCCCCTTCCTTGCCCCAATTTTAAAATTAATTTTATTAATTTAATAAAATTAAAACTCATTTTAATCAATAAATTAAGAATTAATAATATATAATAATAAATTGATAAAGTTTTATTAACCTACCAAATATCATTAAATGTCTACTATGTCCCAGGCACTATACTAGGTACTTTGGAAGCAGCAGTGAGTGAAACAGACAAGGCTTATGCCCCCTATGAACTTTCTCAGTGGGGATGAGGGTTGTCAAAAATAATTACTCAAATAATGAATATGTGCAATAACAGAAGTGGGAGGGTGGCTAAAAATAATGCCTCCAAAGAATATTCATGTCAAGCTCTGGCGCTTGTGAATGTGATTTTATTTGGGAAAAGGGTCTTCAAAGATGTGATTAAAGATCTTGAGATGAAGAGATAATCATGGCTTATGGGCAGGGGTGGGGCTAAATACCATCCAAGATCGTCACCTGAATCCTTATAAGACACACAGAGGAGAAAACACACAGAAGGGGAGGAGGCAACATGACCACGGAGGCAGAAATTGGAAAGATGCAACCACAAACCAAGGAATGCTGGAGCTACCAGAAGCTGGAAGAGGGGGAGGAAGGATTCTCTCCCTAGAGTTTTAGCAGGGAACACGGCCCCACCAACACCTTTATTTTGGATTTCTGGCCTCCAGAACTGCAATAAAATACATTTCTGTGATTTTGAGCTAGCAAGTCTGTGACAATATAGCAGCCGCAAGAAACTAACACAAGCGAGTAAATAAACAAGGATCTGGGGGTCTGGGAAATGACTGTGCGGAGACCTCAGTCTTCTCCATGTTTTCCTGCTTTCCATATTCTACGGCATGTTAGAATATCGTCTCATTTTCTAGCCTCTACATTTTTTTCTTCCCTGATTGATATACTCTCACCTTGCCCTTGCCTAGAAAGTTGGAGATGAATTCCCACAGGTTTAATTTTAACCCCTTTTGCTGTGGATTCTCTGCAGTCTATGCTTCACATTCTTGGAAGAACACCACAGAGCTCTATCAGGCTGGGTATTTATAATGACAGATACAGGACGGCTGCAAAGGCACACTTGCAGCTCCCTAACATGCTTTTACACTTTACTGTGATGTGGCGTAAAGTACACAGGCAGATGCCGTGAGTTCTGCATTTCAGTTCAGCTTTGACACCAATTGATTGAGTGCTCTTTGACAAGTCATTTAATGTACTTAGGCCTCAATTTCTTCATGTGAAATGAAGGTTTCTCTGTCTTTAAAAATAACCATAATTCCATAGTCAATTTTTTTTACATTTGTGTGAAAACATTTATGTAAATTGACTTAGGGTCTTATATAACTAATTCTGTAAGTAAGACGTTCTGCAGTACACATTATCTAAAAGGAGGAGAATCTATACTCAGGTACTGTGCCCGTCTTGATTTTGCACAAATGATTCTGCATAAGTCAGATGTAGAAGTAATCACAAGTCTTGACTGTGCCCCCAGAAATCACAACTCAAAAGTCAACCCTTAGGAATTCCTTTGGAAAAAAAAAAAAATGTAGTTTCATGGTGGAATTTCCCTTGGTAAGCTTGAACAAGTAGTATAAGCAAAGTTATTCAACCAGAAGAGATTCACCATCATACTTCCTTTATGAGTTTGGTAATAAACAGGCCCTGGCTGGTGCCTGTAGTTTATTCATTATTATTATTATTCATTATTCTAGCACATCTCTGGGTCTGTGCTCTAGGCGAACCAAGTCTAAACACATCTCTTCCCTCACTCTCTTCCTCGCCCCCATCAGCTCTATGACACAAGATAATGTTAGTCACTTATATAAACTAGTAGATATTCATCAATTAGCCCACTCCTTTGCTTGGCACTGCGGAGATAGAAATGTGTGACAAGCGAATGGCTCTTGACATCAAAGAGCTTATCTGTGCAAAGATGACCAAGGATTCATGTCAGCAGCATATTGTGAGGGCCAATGCAGCAGTATTTGAACTTGTTATAGAAGCAGACAGCAGGAAGCAAATACTCTGGTCTGCTAGACTGAAAGTTAGCCCATTGATCTGAGCTTTCCAATTCACCATTGTGTTCCCAATGCCTAAGACAGTTTCTGCAATAAAGCAAGTGTTCACTAGCTATGAATTGAATGGTTAAATGCATGGTCTGACCTTGGTAGGGATGGACAGAGGAAGGTTCCCAGAAGAGAAACCTGAGTTAGGGTTTGAAGGATTGAGAGACATTAGGTGATAGAAGGCAAGAGGGAACTTCTAGAGATACTATAAGCCAAGTTGCAGAAATAGACTTTTCATAGAGGCAAAAGGAGAATGTGGATGCTAAATTAATGCTGAGATTGATTCTTAAAAGGTTAATGTCCTTTCAGTTTATAGCTTATACATTGTTGGATAGTGAGAGTCTGCTTCTGACATTTGTTAATTTTGGCACTGGAAGCAAGAGGTTCAAGGACCTGGGAGAGGTGCACAGCCTCCCTCTGAGGCCGATCTGGAACAACTTTTCCAATCAGGTGCCAAAGTTTCTATGTGGCTGTAAAACCTCCAGCTATGTAGTGGGAATCTCTAGTTGGGACCACAAGATTTGTGTGATTAGTAGCTACTGAGCCTAGAAGGTATCATTTTATGTTACTATGAACTGGGTCTGTAACTCAAGAACACGTGCCTTTGAGAACTATCCCAGGGAGAGGCCATTTTCCAGAATTATCTAGAAACTATCGCAGGGAATGACCAGGACTACAGCAGGACCCCAGCCCTTCCTAGCCCTCTGTGATTCTTCTCCCTGCATTTGGTTCTGAAGATTTAAATGTCTAAATCTGGTCTTGCTTCTTTGCTTACTTCCTAACACTTGCCATGGAGTCAGGTGGCACAGCAAAAGGTAAATTAAATACAAAGATGCTCTGTTTCAGATCCATGTGGCTTCTATGACTCACTGAATCAGAACTAATATTTTTACTCTTTGGTGAATAGTTTTGGTGAAAACTATTCACCAAAGTTCTTTGAGCTACCGCATTTCTCCGTCCTTAACCTACATCTCAATTTCTATACTGGTATGTTTGCATCGCGGAAAGTCAAATATCAGACTATCTATTAGTAGGGCGCTTGGTGTATGGGGCATTGGCTTCAAAACAGCAGACCTTGGCTTCAGATTTGATTCTATTATTTATCAGCAATGTGGCTGTCCCCTGACCAAGCTTCATTTTCCACCAGAGTAAAATGAGAGCAATCATATCTCACGTATCATCCTCACAATTTTATTGAGAAAGTTTTAATGAGACCATGCATTGAAACAGGATTTGTAAATCTGAAGCACATAAACATGTAAGGAATAATTATTTTCATGTTTGCATCTTCTCTACACATATGGCAGTCTCAAATTACTTAGTACTTCTGTTCCATTAAACAAAGAGCTACTGAACTCCAAAGAGTTTCATAAAAACTGAGCCAGAAAAGTGCTGTCGATGTCCTTTAAATTTCATAATCTCTTAGAATTTGCTTCTATAGCTTCTTATCTTTTTGCCAGTTCCTAAATATTCTTGCTCTTGTGACTAACACTCTGGAGCACTCAATAAATGTCTGCTGAATTAATATATGAATAACTCAGTGTTTATTAGTCAAGATAGTCTTAGCTATGCTGCAACAACAGATATACCCTGAAATCTTAGTGACTCAGCCCCACAAAACTTTATTTCTCACTCCTGTAAAATCTGATGCAGGCCATGGAATAGGGCTAGGCTCCTAATGACTCAGAGGACCAGGGTTCTTCTGTATTATGAAGCAAAACAATAGTTTCCGAAGTTGCTTCAGGGAAGGAAGAAAAAGATGGAGAAAGCCCTAGGCTTTTAACTGCCATGGCCTACAAATGTCACTTCCACTCACTAATTGGCCAGAACTAATTGCATAGCCCAACCAAACTGCAAAGAGGCTAGAAAATGTAGAAGAGCAAATGAAATATTTGTTGAGTGCCAACTTCTCTGAAACACGATGCCCTCCACCTCAATAAGAGTCGTTTTCTGTTACATCCCCAGTACAGACTGCAGGGAAATATAACGATACATGAGACAGACAAAGGCCAGGTGCAGTGGCTCACACCTGTAATCCAAGCACTTTGGGAGACCAAGATGGGGGGATTGCCTGGTGTCCAGGAGTTTGAAGCCAGCCTGGAAATATAGAAAGATCCTAGCTCTACAAAAAAAAAAAAAATCAAAAATTAGCTGGGCATGGTGGCACATGCCTATAGTTCCAGCTGCTCAGGAGACTGAGGTGGGAGGATCACCTGAGCCCAGGAGGTGGAGGCTGCAGTGAGCTGTGATTGTGCCACTGTACTCCAGTCTGGGCAACAGAGTGAGATACTGTCTCAAAAAAAAAAAAAAAAAAAAAAAAAATCCCCTTATTTTCTGGAGGGTATATTGAGGTGAAAGAGTGAAAACATTTTGGCTGCATTTTAGTTTCAAAGTATCATGTCCTGTTTATCCTTCCATTTCAATTACTGTCTGTCCTTCTACTTCAATTGTGCCATTTTTGAGGGTGTCAAAGTTTTTTGAAAGAATAAGGCAGGGACCATTCTAACAGCTCTGTGCTTCTCCCTAGGGAAATGAGACTTGTGTCTCTTGCTTCAGCTCCTGTCTGCTGGTCATAAGGTTCAAAACTCCTTGTGATTTCAGCTGGGAAGATGGCAGAGGAAAGGAAATCCAGTGTCTTCCAGCTGGACTTGTTTAGATTGGCACAGTCTTTGTATACAGCTGTGACTTCAGAGCTGCTGGAAAATGTGCTTATCACCCTAGAGGACTGAGTGGGAAGGATAAGATCCTAGCTGACAGAGTCTGAATGAGAGCCAGTGGAAAATGGGCCTCAGTCTTTTGGTAGGTGGGTGGGAAGAAGATATGGGGTCCAGCCACAGGGTGTGGGCAAACTGTGATATTATCTTTATTATTGTAGCCAGATAGAACGGAATCCTAAGAGAATCTTAGCCAGATAGAATGGAATCCTAGAATGGAATTCTGGCGCAGTGGCTCACACATATAATCCCAACTACTTGGGAGGCTGAGCTCAGGAAGATCACTTGAGGTCAGGAGTTCAAGACCAGCCTGGGCAGAACAGCTAGACTCCCATATCTAAAAATATATAGATATAGTCAGGCACAGTGGCAAGTATCTATGGTCCCAGCTACTTAGAAGGCTGAAGCAGGAAGAGGGCTTCAAGCTAGGAGTTCAAGGCTGCAGTGAGTTATGATCGTGCCACTGCCCTCCAGGCAAGGTGACAGAGCAAGACTGTCAATAAAAACTAAAACTAAAACAAAAAAAAGAAATAGAAACTTAGTTTTCATTGAGTGAATGAGAAATATACGCAGTTATGTTTCCTTCTTTGCCATTTCCCTTTATCATTGGGTTTCTTTCCAGCCTAAAGGGAAAATTTCTTTTATTCTTTTTTTTTTAATGTCTGCCAAAACCCCGACACCAATCTCTGGGCTGACTTCACCCAACATTACTTGCTCCTCCAATGCAGACTAGCATTTCTTGATTCTCTGCACTTTACTTAATACTTATACTACATGTTGTTAACATCCATTTCCACCACTTCCATCTCCACTTGGTCTTATATCACATGGGCCAGAAAGCTAAAAATTATCTTCTCAGTCTCTTTGGCCAGTTTGATGCAATTTAGAGTCCATCAATGAGTTGTATGTTAATGAGATTGGAAAGTGGGAGGGAAGAGGGCCATTCTCCTTAGTGTCGGTATTGGCTGATGCACATGCTTATCAAATGGGAGCTTGTGCAGTCAACAGAAAGCTGGCGTGAAAACCAATTTGAGGGCGTGGGGGCAGCTATGATGGTGAATGTGGTTCTGCAGCCTTCTGAACTGGGTGGCAGCTGCAAGAGAAGCCTTGAAGCTTGTCAGTGGCCCTGTGTCTTCAGTTCCTGCTATCCCGGCCTATATTTTGTAACCACTTATTTTTCTGTTGTAAACCCTATTCTGTTTTGAAATACCGTCTTAGTCCATTCAGGCTGCTATAACAAAATACCATAGATTAGGTGGCTTATAAACAAGAGAAATTTACTTCTCACAGTTCTGGAGACTGGGAAGTCCAAGAACAAGGCTCTAACATATTCAGTGTCTGATGGGGGCCCATTTCCTTGTTCATAGGTAGCACCTCCCAGAAGTGTCCTCACATGGTAGGAGCAGTGAGGGGTCTCACTGGAGGCTCCTTTATAAGGGCACTAATCTCACATATTAGGGCTCTGTCCTCTTGAACAAATCACCTCCCAATGACCTCACCGACTAATTCTGTCACCTTGAAGGTAAAGATTTAAACATATGAATTTGGGGAGCATATAAACATTCAGACCATAGCTAGAGTGGTTTCTATTTCCCATGTATTTTCTGACTTATGCAGTGATTCTGTACATTATCTTACTGGGATATTCAGCCTGCTTAGAGTCACTCACCAGTAAGGGTTAGAGTCAGGATATACATTCTAAGACCCATGTTCTTATCACTGTTCCATGCTGCCTACTCCTTATCCTTTAAGACCCAAATCAGATTTCACCTCCAGTCTCACCCTCTGCCTTATTCCTCTATTCCCTGCACATGTCTGTCCCACACCTCTTCTTGTTGGCTCATTCTGCCTAACATTGATATTTAATTTTCCTCTCTAATTTTAGTCCCGTGAAAGGGGAAAAAAAAAAGCTTTCTCATGTGTATTTTAATATTTGTTGGATGGCACTGTGCAAGCAAGCTTGTCCAACCTACAGCCTGTGGGCCGTCTGTGATCCTGGATGGCTTTGGATGTGGCCCAACACAAATTTGTAAACTCTCTTAAAACATTATGAAATGTTTCTCCGATGATTTTTTTTTTTTTTAGCTCATCAGCTGTCATTAGTGTTAGTGTATTTTATGTGTGGCCCAAGACAATTCTTCTTCTTCCAATGTGGTCCAGGGATGCCAAAAGATTGGACACCCCTGTGAGGACATAAAAACAGCACAGAAGGAAAACCTCTGCTCTTTAATTTAAGCTGATACTCCTCCTCCAAGCCATGTAACTCAAGGACTGTAGGACAGTTACAAGAACTACTGAGGGTTGTACATTCTGGTGGAGGAATTGAAGCAGGAGGATAGGGTCTGGAGGCAGGGGAACCTAAGGCCAATTTCACACTGACTTCCTATAACTAAATTGGAAGGAAAACCCCACCTTTCCATGCCTAAGTAACAAAAGAACCAGAGGCTACTCCTTTTGCAAGCCTTTCCCCACCCCCTGCCCCCCCACCTCCCCACACACACTTTTTCTGCAAGGCAGATGGAGAATTGCCACAACCAATCAGACGTTTGTATAGGAGTGTAACTTTGTAACTTCACTTCAGTCTCTGACTGGGGGCCAGTCCTCCTTTGTATAGAAGTGTAACCTTTGCACTTTCACTTCAGCCTCTGATTGGTTGCTTTCCACAACCAGTCAGACTGATTGCGGGCCACTACTTCATCTGCATGGAGTGAACACCAAGTGGCCAACGGGAAACCTCTAGGGGGTATTTGGACCCCAGAAAATTCTGTAACTAGGGCCTTTGAGCCACTGCTCAGCCCACTCCCACTCTGTGAAGTGTACTTTCATTTTCAATAACTCTCTGCTTTTGTTGCTTTATTCTTCCTTGCTTTGATGTGCATTTTGTCCAATTCTTTGTTTAAAACACTGAGAACCTGGATAACCAGCAGTCAGACTCTCTACCAGTTACATAAGAACCTCTATTGTCAAAGAACTGGGGGAGGAAGAAGAGGCAGAAAGAAACTGTCTAGGAATTTACTCACAGAGGAAGCCCTGAGTTTTCTTCCTTGCAGATTGATCCCCATTTTGCTTTATTTCCTCACATCTAGAGTCTCCTTCTGCCATTTTCTTCAGCAGACACCCAAGTGACTCCCCTACCCTGGTTTCCACATCTACAGCTCAGCCGGGGGGATTCAGATCCAGGAGCAAAGACATCAGCTGTGTATACCACCAGCTTTCCTCAAATGGAAACTTCAAAAAATTTTTTCAAAGGTTAAAGAAAACTTGACAGTCTGGAAGCTGGTGGGAAAATCCAGCTCATACTTGATTTCTTTCCCATCTAAGGAGGCGAACTCAAAGGATGACAAAACTATAGCCTATTGGATGGTGAACACCAGGGGAAATCAGAATTCAGCGGTGGATTTACAACTGGATAAACTGTTTTAGGTGGTAAAGTTAGGCCTTCTTATGTTCTCCCTTATGACTTTCCCACTCAATCTCCAAAATTTTAGCACTGGCTTTTCAGTTCATGAGAATGGATATAAGCATCAACAAAGAAGCCAGATAGGCCAGGCACGGTGGCTCACACCTGTAATCCCAGCACTTTGGGAGGCCAAGGTGGGCAGGTCACTTGAGGTCAGGAGTTTGAGACCAGCCTGGCCAACATGGCAAAACCCCTACTCTACTAAAAATACAAAAATTAGCCAGGTATGATGGCTCACATCTATAATCCCAGCTACTCGGGAGGCTGAGGCAGGATAATCTCTTGAACCCAGGGGATGAAGGTTGCAGTAAGCTGAGATTGTGCCATTGCACTCCGGCCTGGGTGACAAGAGCAAGACTCCATCTAAACAAACAAACAAACAACAATAAAAACAAGAAGAAAGAAGCCAGGTAAAGCTCCAGATGGAAAGAACCAAGGAGTAGGGGAGTGGGAAGGAAAGGAAGGATGAGGATGTTGTGTGGAAGGAGATGGGGAAACGAGAGTGGGAGCACGAGGAACCCAAGGAGTAGAAAAGCGGAGCTCAAGAGTATTATTTCTGGGCTGGGCATAGTGGCTTACACCTGTAATCTCAGCACTTTAGGAGGCCAAGGCAGCAGGCCTCCCATTGCTTGAGCCCAGGAGTTGGAGACCAGCCTGGGCGAGCATGGCAAAAACTCTGTCTCTACAAATTGTAAAGTTAAAAAATTAGCTGGGCATGGTGGTGCATGACTATGGTCCCAGCTTCTCGAGAGGCTGAGGTGAGAGAATTACTTGAGCCTGGGAGGTTGAAGCTGCAGTGAGCTATGATCGCACCACTGCATTCCAGCCGGGATGACAGAGCAACAGCCTGTCTCAAAAAAAAAAGAAAAAGAAGAAAATTTCTGCAATGGAAAAATTCCTCATTCAAGTCTTCTTCTTTTAAGAATCTACCTGATAGGCCAGGCGTGGTGGCTCATGCCTGTAATCTCAGCACTTTGGGAGGCTAAGGCAGGCAGATCACAAGGTCAGGAGTTTGAGACCAGCCTGGCCAAAATGGTGAAACCCCTGTCTCTACCAAAAATATAAAAATTAGCCGGGCATGGTGACCCGTGCCTCTAATCCCACCTACTCGGGAGACTGAGGCAGGAGAATTGCTTGAACCAGGGAGGTGAAGGTTTCAGTGAGTTGAGATTGCACCACTGCACTCCAGCCTGGGCAATAGAGCAAGACTCCATCTCAAAAAAAAAAAAAAAAAAAATCTACCGGATAAACTGTTATAGTATTCATTATTTAGCTCTCCTAACTTTTACCAATTACCTGGTATGTGTCCTTTACAGTCGTTTATCATTTTCTCTAGCATATGCTTGGTGTCACATATATGAATATATGAGCTCCTCCAGTCACTTCTGTGTGGTTTCTGGACCAGCAGCAGCACCTGCAAGCTTGTCAGTCATGCACACTCTCAGGCCCTGCCCTGCCATCCTAAATGAGAATCTGCTTTTTTTTTTTTTTTTCCTCTACACACCCCTGGAAAAGAGAATCTGCCTTTTAACAAGTTTTTCACGTGATTCATGAGCACAGTAAAGACTGAGAGGCACGGCCCTACAACCTCAGGCAGGAATAAGCCAAGGAGAGTGACAACGAGGGAGGGAGTTTGCTCTGAGGAGGCTGGCAGCGAAATGCACACTTGCTTCCTTGGAAGACTAATGAAGATTAAGCAGCAGACAAGCTGGTAGTAGACTAATGAGTACTGCCTGACCACAAACCAAGAAAACCTGGTTGGTTACACGCAAAGCTAGTGGTTTTCAAAGTTTACTGTGCATTGGAATCACCTGGAGAGCTCCCTAAACCGTAGATTGCTGGACCCTACCCACTCCAGAGTTTCTGGTTCGATAGGTCTAGAGTGGGCCTGAAAATCTGCCTGTTTTATCAGTTGCTAGGTGATGCTGACAGTGCTGGTCCAGGAACAACACACTGAGAACAACTGTCTGAAGCAATAAAGACATTAAGATAAAAGAATCTTGCTCCTATAAATTATTTGGGATAATTAAGTTCTCAAATCCCCTATTGAATTTGTCATTGGAGACCAGACCACTTTACAGTGACTTCCAGAAAAAGCCCCTCATGGGAAAGCCCTGATGCATTTCAGCCAGCTGCATGGGGTTGAGAGCTAATTAGCAGGGAAGCTAGAATGGTCTTGCTTTCCCAGGCGTGTTATCCAGCAAACCCAGAGACAGTGGGTTGTTGAAGAAAATTATACAGATGAGACCCAGAAGCTGCCATTTCATTGGGGGAAGATTTTGCCTTTTCATTACAGAAGAAAGCTAACATTTCCCATCTTTCCTTCTACCAAAAGTAGGCAAGCATAAAACCAAAGCCAATTTCTTACAATTTAGTAACCTCAGTACCGACCAATTATATTCCCGGGACATGAGAAACAGCTGTTGTAACATTAGAGCTCGAACAGTTTCATCTCAGCTATTTAAGGGGATAGAAGAACCAATATTTTCATTCCCTTGTGATATTATCAAGACATGATAAACAACCAGGACTATAGTATTAATTACATTAATTTGGAGAGGAGAGGGACCACTTTAATTGCTCCAAGCTGGACAATAATTTTTTATGGGCAGACAATCATTCCATAAATTCACATTAGAGAGAGTACTTTGTCTTATTTTATCAGCAACAAAACTTCTGGAAGCAAAAAACAACCACCATCCCCTTTTAAGGTAGACTTCAATAGAAAAAAAACACTCACTGTTGGTGTATATCAGTTGCTCAAACCTGACATGTTGAGCTGTTTGGTAAAAAGAAACATAGGGAAGGTGTTTGTCCTTAAAGAATTCATAATCTAAAAAAAGAAGTAGTACCAACAGCTAGATTTGAATACTTTCTTATTTATAAAACGTATATGAAGAATGTGTTACCTCTGTCTCGGGGTTAAGATCAAATGAGGGTGTGGGGGAGAGCATCAGGAAGAATAGCTAATAGGTGCTGGGCTTAATACCTGGGTGATGGGTTGATCTGTGCAGAAACCACCATGGCACACATTTATCTATATAACAAACCTGCACATCCTTCACATGTATCCCTGAACTTAAAATAAAAGTTGAAGAATAAAAAGAAGATCAAATGAATGATGGACATCAAAATGCTCTGTAAGTCATACACCCTAAAAAGACAGAAAAGGGAAATATTTATTGAATGCCTTCTACATTTCTACATGAGGCACTGAGCTAGGTGCTTGACTTGCATGGTCATATTTTAAAACACATAAGGAACTTTAGAAAGAAATAAAAACATAAAAAGGAGAAATACAATAGTGAAAATGCCAATTTTGTCAACATGGAAGTTATTCAGATAACACTCAATTTTTCAATGTGGAAATTATTCAGACAAAATGTATGATTCATATTAAGTAATAAGATATATGTTAGATACCGTAAGAATCCTCTCTCACTCCCAGAACCTGGTAAGTGGCCACATTCTGAAACCACTCAAGCATATACTATAGTTTGGGTAATAAAAACATATGTAAGTAAATCTACTAAGATTCCTGGAATTGAAAACTGCACTCAGCTCCAATGTTTGGGATGGAGGAAGATGAATGGAAAGGCCCTAGAGAATTAGGAGTGACTCCAAGAAGTAGCTCCTAAGAGCTGTTGGATGCAGCAAGTGTTGCTGTGGCTTTGAATTCACGGTTTATAATTCAGGGCCCAGGGGATTCCATCCAGGTTTCTAGAAGCACTTGTTCTAGAAAATCCCTATAAACAGTGCTGATATTGTCACATTTGCCAGATTCTCCTTCAGGTTCTGCCCGAGCTACTATGAAGCAGTTGTGGGGAGTGGGTCTTCCAACGCTCGGAATGCTCTGGAAACTTCAATTGAGGATAAGAGCAGTTGAGCACGGGACTAGTACCAAGACACACTACAGAAGAAGGGGCTGGAAGAAATTGAGGGAACACTCTGGGGTTGTGCATTCCCCATTGCAGAACTGTGAACACTGCCATAAATGGGGAGCACTCACTGGAGAATGAAAAACTTTGAATGTTGCAAAGTTCTGAATCACAGGGTTCCTTTTTATGTAGCAATACCTTCATAATGTATGTAACCACAGGGGAATTGCTTGAGTAAAATGTAGAGCAACTGTGAACACACAGAACCACTCAGTAAAACTGTATATATCAATATGGTAATGTGTGAAATATATTGTAGAGAGAGAATTTCAATTGCAAATAGTATTGTTTTATATGGTCTCACTTTTATTTAAAAATACAAAAATATGAATATAAAAGTATTGTGAGTGTATATGTGGAAATATTGACATTGGTTATGACTTGATAATGGGCATAGGGGTATACTCATACCCATTATAATGAGATAATGGGTACCTTCTCTTCGCTTCTTTGTTTTCTGAATTTTCTACAGTACTATGTAACTTGCAAAAAACATAATTTTTCATAACTGGAATTATTTTTCTTATCATCAGAGTAGCAGTAAATAAAACTTGTTGGAAGCTTACCATGCCACATAGTATTGCACCTTTATAAGGTTATTTTCTCACAATGGGGAAATAAGGTTGTTCTTTAATGAGAGGAGGTGTTACTCCGAGAAAGCAAATGAATAAACATTAATTGTAGAATTTCATGTGCTCTTTCTACTATTCCTAAGTCATCTGGAAATTCAGCTCTTCCTGACCTCTACCTATAGCCTTCATTTCGGAAGCAGGCAATAAAATTAGGAAGAGGATGACCTGGGAGGAAAGAGACTGGTATTGATAGCGTCATGACTATGGATAGACATACAGGTATAAGTTCATGTCTGCTCCTGGTCTGAATTACTTGGCCAAAAAATCTTTTCCTAAGTGAAGGCAAATGAAAGCTATATGGGTAATACTAAAATTGCTTTAAAAAAATACCTTCGTTTTAATTTAAATATACAAAAAAGGGATGAAATACAATATACTCAAAAAGCTAGACACCCTGTAGGCCTAAAAAGCACCTAGACCTTAGAGTAATAGATCTTACAAGACAATCATGTCTACCCAAATGATCCCCCCACAAAATGCCATCTACTCCTGTTTTATGATGTGCTGGAGAGACAATGTTATGACTCTCATCCAGATTTGGATTTGGTTTCTAGTTAACCAATTTTTTAAAGCGGAATTGGTAGCAAAGACATTGTATCAATCTAGGTGCCCATCAACAGTGCATTGGATAAAGAAAATGTGGTACATACATACCATGGAATACCACACAGCCATAAAAAAGAACAAAATCAGGGTCTTTGCAGCAGCATGGATGCAGCTGGAGGCCATTATCTTAAGTGAACTAATGCAAAAACAGAAAACCAAATACTACATGTTCTCACTTATAAGTGGGAGCTACACATGGCATACACATGGACGTGAAGACAGGAACAGGAGACACTAGAGACTACTTGAGGGAAGAGAGAGGGAGTGGGACAAGGGCTGAAAAACTACCTAGTTGGTACTATGCTTAGTACCTGGGTGCCAGGTTCAATTGTTCCCCAAACCTCAGCATCATACAATATACCTTTGTAACAAACCTGCACAGAAGAAACTATCCGTGGCCTATTAGATATCCCACCCTTATTCCTTGCTAACACAGTCCTAATTGTGTTTGTGTATCAAGCAGCAACATACTGGGGGAAGCAGGCTTTGCGCTGGTGGGTTATTGACAGTCTAACTCATGGTCATTGCGTTTTCTTTTGCTGGTGGTAGTTAGGTGTGTGATCTGCTTCTGGGTGATACTGGAAGGGTGAGTATTCTGGAACAATTTTTGTCTTTGACAAGAAAGCATGTAGCACAAACAGAAACTGCTGCGACTCTGCTTTCTTCCTGCTTTTAGTTGAGGTAAGAAAGATGCCTGGTGATGGGAAGCATTAGTGCAGACATCACTGACACATTAAAGATACAACATGGGAAGTCTGAAAAACTCTAGACTCTTTATGATATTTTCAATCTGCTCCACAAACTAATGCCAATCCCTAGACCACCTGTTAAGTGAGAAGCACTGATCAGACCTTTCGTTTAAGCCAGTTTTAGTTTGGATATGCTGTTACTTGCATCAGAAACAAGCCAGAGAAAGAAAATATTACAACTTTCTTTAGTATCCTATTTTGATCTGTTCTTTTAAAGTTTGCTCTTCATAATCATTTCAGACATTAAATTAGAAATTTTGAAAATATCTAACTTACTATTTACCTGCAGGATGCTGAAAGTCATCCCTGCAGGAGGGCAAGAAATATAAAGAAATACAGGTCCTTTCCAGCAAGGAATTTTTATTCATGGCATGGTCAGCTAGACATGTACCTGCATTTGGAAAAGGAAGAGGCAGAGGCAGAAGACTACATCTTTTCTGTTGACCATGAGTGGTAGCAAGCCTGCTTCATCACTCATAGACTTCAGAGTTAACGGAGGCAAAAAATCATTCCATCTTCTGAAGGGTAAAGCTGATATTCTTTGACCATATAGTTTTACAGGAAATTTCACCTTTTCTCATCTCCAACAGCAACTTTTATTTTAAAAGGTTTAAAGTGGAAGCACTTTATTGATGATATTGGCCGTGAAGCCCGAGGACACACGTGCACACATCCAGCCT
Organism: Ateles fusciceps; assembly: GCA_036589455.1. Taxonomy (NCBI): domain Eukaryota; kingdom Metazoa; phylum Chordata; class Mammalia; order Primates; family Atelidae; genus Ateles; species Ateles fusciceps. Next base: position 5,154,647 of record JAZHEH010000045.1, on the reverse strand, counting down.
TGAGCCTTGGCAGCTTGCCTCTAAGCCCTGCCACTTCAGGAGGCCAGGGAAGGGCCAGGGAGATGGCTGGGAAGCAGGACTGGATTTTGGTTTCTTGGCCATGAGGCTACTTCATTACTGCAGGGACATGTATCCTGGGAAATCTAATGACCCCCTCTCTAGAGCCAAATAAATTGAATACCTGGGTGAAGGATTTAGCCTTGAAAATGAGTTCTAGCCAGTAGTAAACCTACTGAGAATAAGGCAAATGGGCTTACAAAAATAATATAGTAATTCTAAATGTGTGCCTCCCTTTCCTGATTACAAGCAGCACTGAAATATGAACAGAAATAAATCTATTGTAAAGAAAATTCCATTTTCCTATTGGCCTGTATATTTCAAAGATGATTTATCAAGAGGATTAATTTGCAGGTGGTATTTGTTTCAGATTCTTTAGTTTAATTTAAAATTTTTCTTTTCCTTTCCAAAACTTTCCCCCCCCAAAATTAAATTATGTTACAGTATATTACATTGCATTACTAGAGGAATTCACTCATTCTTCACTCATTCATTCCATACAAATTTAATGAGCACTTACAGTGTGTCAGGCTCTGTGCTAAGTATCCAGGAAACTGAGGTGAAAAATAGATCCTGCTGATCCTCACAAAGTTAATGCTCCTTATGAGACTTGCAGTATGTAAATCAGTAATTGGAATAAAATAGGATCTGGGTGCTGTGCCTCACTCACACCTGTAATCTCAACACTCTGGGAGGCTGAGGCAGGAGGATCGCTTGAGCCCAGGAGTTCAAGACCAGCCTGGGCAACATGGCAAAACCCTGTCTCTACAAAAAGCACAAAAATTAGCCAGGCATGGTGGTGCACCTGATCGCTTGAGCCTGGAAGGTTGAGACTGCAGTGAGCCATAGTTGTGTCACTGCACTCAAGCCTGAGGGACAGAGTGAGACCCTGTCTAAAAAATAAATAAGTAAATTAAAAAGTGTCCACACATAAGCACAGGTGGGAGCAGCATTACCACAGAAGATGAACAAGATCCCAGGATGAGCCATACCAGACAAAATAATCAAGTTCACCTGGAGAGGAAGGAACTTCACACAGAAATGAAGCTTTTCATTCAATACAGATTCCTTCATAACATTAATAACCATTGCCAAAATCGATCCATTTTGTCATATTTTAATAAGCCAGTTTGTCTTAAAGCAGGACTTGGCTTAGGCAATATATCTACCCTATTTTATTTTAATTAGCTTTTATTTTGAGAATATGGGTTTATTCTCTTAGCTGTTCACTCAAAAAAAAAAATGTATTGCCTACCATTATGAGCCAGGTCTATAGGGCAATTCTGGTTCCCATTGTAAGTTAAAAACAAAAAAGAAGAAACTAGGATGGGCTTGAAGGGAATGAAGGTAATCGTCATGGGGCCTTGTCAATTCCATATTGGTGGCTAACAGAATACTTAGGAGCCTGGTCCTCATAAATCTGACGATCAATTTTCTACCTTGGATTAAGAGACCAGTTGGTACAAGCCACTTTCTTTTCAATTAAGGGAAGAATCTCCACACTACATTCAAATTAGTAACTGAGTTCCTGATGGAAACATCCCAACAACATAATAACATAATAATAATAATGATCTGACTTAGGGCCATACATTTGCACACATACGCATATAATCATATCCATGCACTTTTTTTTTGAGACAGTCTTGCTTTCTCGCCCAGGTTGGAGTGCAGTGGCAGGATCTCGACTCACTGCATCCTCTGCCTTCCGGGTCCAAGTGATTCTCATGTCTCAGTCTCCCAAGTAGCTGGACTACAGGCATGTGCCACCATGCCCAGCTAAATTTTGTATTTTTGGTAGAGATGAGGTTTTACCATGTTGGCTAGACTGGTCTCGAACTCCTGACCTCAAGTAATCTGCCTGCCTCTGCCTCCCAAAGTGCTGGGATTACAGATGCGAGCTACTGTGCCCGGCCTTATCTATGCACTTTAAAGAGACTCGTGCACACATTTTTTTTTTAGATGGCGTTTTGTTCTTGTCACCCAGGCTGAAGTGCAATGGAGCAATCTCAGCTTACTGCAACATCCGCCTCCTGGGTTTAAGCGATTCTCCAGCCTTGCCTCTTGAGTAGCTGAAATTACAGGCACGCACCACCATGTCCAGCTAATTGTTTTGTTTTGTTTTAGTAGAGATGGAGGTCTCACCATGTTGGCCAGGCTGGTCTCGAACTCCTGACCTCAGATGATCTACCCGCCTCAGCCTCCCAAAGAGTTGGGATTACAGGTGTGAGCCACTGCACCTGGCTTCATGGACACATTTTAAAGAGACTCCCCTGGCCATCTCAAGCATGCTACCCTGAGTCCCACTCTAAGAAAGGCTGGTGTTGAAAGCAAGCCTGGGAGGGAAAGAGACACAGAGATCTAAGCCTTGTGTGTAATGGGAGTGGTAGAATGCACCAGAAGCTGTCAGAATGTGACAAGAGGAAGAGGGCATTTATTTTAAGGGTGTGGGGGAGAAAAATAAATTAGGCTGTAATCAGATTCTTCATGCAGGGGCCTTGAGTTAAGAGGTGCCCTGTGCTTGTGTATGGATTTTTTTTTTAAAGAACACCCAAGTGGAGAACAAGGAGATATAATTTTTCTTGACACACCAATGTACAATAAGAACATGTATTTAGTAACATTTGCCTCCCTGCACCCCAAGCAGCTGTTTAGCTCCAGCAAACACTCTTCCTTTCAGGCAGGGCAGGGGAAGTGTATGCTGCTTGTCTCTTGAGTCCTCAGTGAGAGCTGGGACCAGCATTCCAGAGCCCATCCGCTTCTCACCAGGCAACAGGAGGTCAAACACAGCCGGTGCTTAGGAAGCAAGGTCAGAGAAGTTGCTCCAAGGGAAGACCAACTGGGGAGTCTGTCTGATTTAGGCAGGAAGAACAAATCTGCTTTAATTCGGTCAGGCTCTTAAGGACCCCAGTAGAGTTAAAATTTGCTTCTCTTATTATACCTTTTTAAAAGCCGGAAGCAGGAAAGAGAATCTCTTGAAATTATTCCTCCCTGCTCCGTGAGTCTATAACTCACAAGGCAAGGTTTTTGGCTGTCAGAGAAAGGTTTTATAGCTCCTGGAGGTAAGACTTGTGGGAAGTGGAAGACAGGATATATCCACTTCAGGTGAGCCCACCATTTTTACGACATAGTGAACACCTGGTTTCCTAGGGTCATAGTCACCTTCTTGACAAATCCTGACAGGTGTCTTGGGAATGCAAGTGGCAGCGAAAACGGCCAAGGGGAAGAAAAACCCTGCGAAAACGTGATATAAGATCCAGTCAATAATTTGTTTTCATTTTTATTTTATTTATTTATTTAGAGACGGGATCTCCCTCTGTTGCCCGGGCTGGAGTGCAGTGTGGTGAGATCACGACTCACTACAGCCTGGACCTCCTGGGCTTGAGTGATCCTCTCACCTCTGTCTCCAGAGTAGCTGGGACCACAGGTGTGTGCCACCTCACCCAGCTAATTTTTAAATTATTTTCTAAAGATGATTTCTTACTGGGTAACCGGGCTGGTCTCAAACTCTTGGGCTCAAGCAATCCTCTGGTCTCAGTCTTCCAAAGTGTAGGGATTGCAGGTGTAAGCCACTGTGCCCGACCGAGGATAGGTGTTCGTTGGAGCCTTGATTCATTTGTTCCTTCACTCATGGACACGTTCAGTATAGTATGCTGGTGCTGCTCAAAGCAGTCCTTCACTGTCAGGATCATTATTACCTGAGGACTTGTCAGAAATACACATTTTAGCCGCTGCATAAAGTACTCTAGATAAAACCCACAAATGTGGAGGAGCCAACCCCCTCCCCCACCCTCAGACTATAGTTTTATAAATTTTTTATTTTATTTAATAAATTTAAAAAATACACATTCTTGGGTCCACCCCATATCTAGGGTGGTGGGAAGTCTCTAAGAATAGGCAAGTGTGATGAAATGTCTTTCTTCTTTTTTTTTTTTTGACACGGAGTCTTACTCTGTCACCCAGGCTAGAGTGCAGTGGTGCGATCTCAGCTAACTGTAACCTCTACCTCCCAGGTTCAAGTGATTCTCCCGCCTCAGTTTCTCAAATAGCTGGGGTTACAGGTACATGCTACCACACCCAGTTAATTTTTGTATTTTCAGTAGAGACGATTTTGAGATGTTGGCCAGGCTGGTCTCGAACTGCTGACCTCAAGTGATCTGCCCCGCCTAGGCCTACTAAAATGTTGGGATTACACATGTGAGCCACTGTGTCTGGCCAAGATGTCATTTTCGAGATGAGGTTACAGAAGGATTTGCCTGCAGTCTTGGCCGCACTCTCCCTGACTAGCTGTGAGGGAATTCAGCTGCTACATTGGGAACATCCTTTTGGGGAGGTCCATGTGGCAAAGAACTGACATCTCCGGCCAACAGCCAGTGAGGGCCTGAGGGCCACCAACAGCCATGGGCCTGAGTGTGGAATTGGTTCCTCCCAGAGTCAAGCCGTGAGGTGACTGCAGCCCCTAACATCTAGACTGGAGTCTTGTGAAAGACTCTGTGCCACAGTGCCCAGCTAAGCAGAGCCCAGATTCCTAACCCACAGAAACTGTGAGATGACAGCTAGGTAACTAATACAACTACTGAATCAGAAATTCTGCAAAGTGGCCAGGCACAGTGGCTCACGCCTGTAATCCCACCACTTTGAGAGTCCGAGGCAGGCAGGTCACCTGAAGTCAGGAGTTCAAGACCAGACTGGTCAACATGGTGAAACTCTGTCTCTACTAAAAATACAAAAAGTTAGCTAGGTGTGGTGGTGCACGCCTGTAGTTCTAGCTACTCGGTGAGGCGGCGAGAGGGGCGCTGAGGGAGGAGAATCACGTGAACCTGGGAGGCAGAGGTTGCAGTAAGCCAAGATCGCACCATTGTACTCCAACCTGAGTGAAAATAGCAAAACTCCATCTCAAAAAAAAAAAAAAAACAACCAGAGAGAGATTCTGCAAAGTGAGTCCCTGGAATGTGTATTTTGACATGTTCTGCAGGTGATTCTCATGGACAGTTTGAGAAGCACTGCTGTGACAAAGTTAAGAGCAAGAGCTTTTGAGCCAGACTGCCTAAGTTCAAATCCTAGCTCAAGTACTTCTCAGCTGTAGGAGCTCAAGTGAGTTACGTGCCTCTCTGGGCTTTAATTTCTTTTGTAAAATGTTGCTAATAATAGTATATACTTTCTGGGTTGTAAAGAGAATTCACTGGGTTAATATATTTAAAGCACTTAGCATATTGCCTGGCAACAGCAAGCACAATAAATTCAGTGATGATTCATTCATTCAACAAACATTTATAAGGCCCCAGTTAAGGGTAGGCAATGCGCTAGATGCCGGCCTTATAAGGGTTGAGTAGACATAATCCATTTCTGGCACTGTTGTCCTATACAGGAGGTGGCCATATAAAAGAATGGACACAGTAATGGGATAAAGATGCTACAATTGAGGTCTGCACAGAGTGAAGTGGAACCCAAAAGAGGTCAATTTTATTCTGGATGAAAGCATTAATGCAAAGCTTAGTAGTTCAGATATTTGGGGGTTGCAAAAGAATAGACGATTTGGGCTTGCATCCCCCAAGCCCCTCACCTCAGTCTTTCTGAATCTCTAGAGCTTCCTTTTCATGTGGACAACAGACAAATCTACTGTCACTAACAGCCTCTTCAGACAGGAGCTGCACAAATGCAGGGCCTGCATATCTCATTCACAAGGCTCTAGGTACTAGGTTCTGCTTTCTGCTTCTAGACCAGGCAGCTCAGCTCAGCTCAGCTCACCTTAGGGTGTTTGCATCTGCTTTTCCCTTTCTCAGAAGATTCTTTCCCCTACTCTTTTCAAGGTTGGCTCCTTCTTATCCTTCGTGTCCCTTTCTAAATGCCTCCTCAGAGAAGTTTTCCTGTTTACTGTGTTTAAATAGCATCTCCATTTCAGAGCCCGTTTCATTTCCTGAGCAGTACTAGCGTTTAGCACTTATTTGTTCATTTCTCCGTTCACCATTGTCTCCCTGTGTAGACTTAGTCTCTAAGGGCTAAGCCTTGGTCTTTCATGCACCATGATGCACACCAGGGGACACAGTGGGCATTCAATAAATACTTGTTACTGAGTGGATAAATGGATGAATGAACATGTCCTTTCAGCACTTCAGCATGATTTGCTGAAATGTCTATCTTAATTATGACGGACATTAATTCAAATTCTGGAAGATATAACTGCTGAAAAACCAGAATGTGAAAGCCAGTCACTTTAATGGTCTGCCAGAGATTTGGGGAGGGATGGGAGAGTGAGAGGACATCATAATAGTTAACATTTACTGGCCAGACACTGTGGCTCACGCCTGTTATGCCAGCACTTTGGGAGGCCTAGGTGGGTGGATTACTTGAGGTCAGGAGTTTGAGACCAGCCTGGCCACACAGTGAAACCTGTCTCTATAAAAAATATAAAAATTAGCCGGGCATGGTGGCAGGCACCTGTAATTTCAGCTACTCAGGAGGCTAAAGCAGGAGAATTGCTTGAACTCAGGAGGTGGAGGTTGTAGCGAACTGAGATAGTGCCACTGCACTTCAGCGTGGGTGACAAAGCAAGACTCCATCTAAAAAAAAAAACAAAAACAAAAAACAAAAAAGCCCACAATTACTGAGTACCTCTTCCAGGATGGGGGCAAGCTGTTAAGTGTTTTATATGCATCATCTCATATGCATCTGAAGTAGTCATGATCATTCTTTGTCTGGTAGGGGGAGGTGGAGAAACTGAGGCTTAGAGCTCTTAAGGCAAGTACTAAGTAACTTGCCTAAAGTCAGAGCCAGTGTGGTGTAGAGCCACAACTGAACGCAGGCAGACTCCAACGCTCTTGTGTTTAACCACTATTCTCTCCTGCCTCCAATGAAATGCAGCTCATTACGTAAATATTCTGCACAAATGGAAGTGTACACAGTTGAACAACTATCTGACACTATAACACCAGACCAGATCGAGAAATACCTGAAAGGTTTCTCAAGGCTGCAGGCAGGAGATCTTATCCATGAAATAGGAACTGGGCTGTGGCCAAGTAAGTGGTAGCTTATTCATTGTGGCTCCTTCCCCTGCCCAGTGGTCCCATGTTGTTTGGAAGAAAGGGAGTCCTAGTGAAGTAGAAAGTCACATTACCTTCAATTGACTAGGGAGCTTGTTCTCACCTATAAAAGAAGTTTGGTAGTCTCTTCCTAAACCCTTCAGGGATTAGCATTCTCCTTGTCAAGGTGGCATGTAATTTACAGCAATTGGCAGTTCCTGTTGCAAGGAATTCCAAGATCAGACCAGTCAAGGTGGGGAAAGGGGCGGTGATAGGTCAGATCAGAGCTTAGGTGGAGAAGCTGGTGGGGGGGTAGAGGTGGAGAGGGTCAAGAAGCAGGAAGGGGGAGGTGAAGCTTTACAAAGCAGTGGGACCTGTCTGTATTGAGCCTAGAGCAGTCTTTGATGGACGGTTCCCATTAGCAACAAGTCTCCACAGGCCAAAATGAACAAGAAAGGAACCAGGCTTATCCAGTCTTAAACAGGACTAAAGTCTGCATTTTTCCCGTGTCATGAGGAATTATTGGGCCAGCAGCCAGGGGTAGGCTATCCTAGGCTAAAATCCTCAGTAGGAGAGAACAATTAGAGAAACGATGAATTATGCTTCTGAGGCAATTCCCTTTTCAGGGCTTACTTAAAGCCAGAATGTATGTTTCTAGTCTGCTTTAGTGAGATTTAAATATTCAGATTTTCAAAGAGACAAGGTCTCTGCTGAAATTTACATATAAATATGTCAAAATATATTTAGTCTTCTTTATACCTCTCTCTTTACAGTTCCTGAGTTGCCTGCACTTCGACAATGTGATCAGTCTCTAGGAAATGAAGAATGCAATTCTCTGAAGAGACAGAAGTTGAGATAGAATAGCTGGGAGGTTAGTATACTGGAGCTGACCTAATGTCATGCAGAGTGTATAATTGAAGGAATACTTTAGTTTGTATAGATTGCAAGTTTTCAGAATAATGGCTTACCTAGGCCAGAGTTCCCAGCCATGCAGACTTTTGCAGATATATGTATATACTCTTACCTATTTAGAAAGACTATAAAAGCATTCTGAAAATGACCTGGAAACTTGCTTTAAAGATCTCAAGAAACCAGGATTCAGAGAAATAGAGAAAATTCAACCAAAGAAACAACCTTGGAGCATCCAGGGATCATTTGGATAACTAGCTCCAAGGTCCATCTTATCCGTGCAGTAATAACAAGTTAGCCCATATACTATACACAGATCACCAACTATAAATGATTTAGATGATCATAAAACGCACTTAACTCACTGACGTAGGACTGGACGTGATTTAACCTCACTTGAGTGAGATGACTGGTACTTTAAGACCTTCCAGGGTCTCATGATTATCATTGTGAGCACCAATAATTATTGTACCATAGTTGCATAGAAGTGCCAGATGATAAAATATGTTCAGTTGACAGAAGGTAAGGGAAGCTTCATTCTGTGGGGTATCAGAAGTTTAAAAAGAAGAAAAAGAAGTCAAGGCAGCTTTGGCAGACAATTGCATAATAAAAAGCGTTAAAATTCAACGGGGAAAATGTACATGAATTGTGGGTGACTTCCTGATTTCATCACCTTCAATAGTTGACATTTCCATTTCTCCTTTTTTCCAGTGACTCCATCTATAAATGGATCTCCAAATGTTAATAAGGACCCGCACAAATGCAGCCACTTCCTTCCTTGTAAATTACAGCACGGAGCCAGTTTTATGGTGATTGTTTCTTTCCATGTCTGTTTTTCCTGCTGGAGTGGGAGTCCCTAGAAGGCAGGGGCTGGGTGGCACATATAGGAAAATCTTTAGAGAAACAGAAGGTACCAAGATAAGCAAGCAGGGTGGAGCTTCTATATCTTCCACTAGGGGTCAGTAAAACTTTTATGAGAATCCTACGATGGCATCCGGACTTAGAGAAGGGCAATTTCGTTGTCACCCTTTGTCCCTCAGAAAACACCCACAAGAGGCTGTCCTATCACTGAAAAGGAGCTCGTTCCAAGTTGTTAAACACACATAAAAAGCACAGCCAAATATGACTTAGACTAGCATGTCAGTATATCAAACAACAGAATTAACATCAGAGACAAAAGTCTCAGCTTAAATACACAGTTTTGATAAATACTAAACATGCCATCTTGCCTAATGAGCAATCACTGGCTAACTGTCCAGTGAGTAGGGCTAATTATCTTGACTCTGGTTGTCGTAGTGTCTGTATCATAAAAATAAGATTTGAAGTGTCCCTTCTCCTTATGACTTGCTATGCTGGTTTGCAACAGGGCTTATTGTAACATTATACAGGAATGCAGATGGAATTTATTAGAAACAAAGACTTTTGAAAATATGTACTAGATAAATAAACTTGACTCCCTGCCCTACCAACAGCTAGGGTGAGCTGTTAAAAATTGAAATCAGATCATATCATTCCCCTACTTGAAATCCTCCAAGGCCTTCCCACTCCTAAAATCAAATCCAACACATCTTCCTGCCTGTGATGCTAGGGCATGCCAAGGTTCCTGCAACTTCTAGATCTCTTCTCCTGCCTCTTGTTCCTGCATTCATTATATTCCTGCCACAGTTACCTTATCTGCTGATGCTTTAACTCAGTGGTTATCAAACTGGGGGATCTGCAGCATCAGCCTTGCCTGGGAAGGTGTTAGAATGCAAATTCTTGGGTCACACGCCAGATCTATTGAATCAGAAATTCTAAGGGTGGGATTCAGCCCATCAGGTGATTCTGTGGCATGCTAAAATTTGAAAAACACTGTTCTAATTCTTAAAACTCTTTTCTGCCTTAAGATCTTTGCACTGGCCGGATCCTGGGCCTGGTACACTCTTCCCAAGGTTCCTTTCTCAGTCACATGGCAGCTGCTGAAATGTTAGCTTATCACAGAGGCCTTCATTGACCATCCTGTTTAAAGTGAGCCTCCTTACTATTTCCTTATCCCAATCTCTGCCATTATCCTTTCCATTTCTCCTTAGAACTATCTGAAATGATCTTGCTAATTTATTTACTTATTATTTTATTTTTTAATTTATTTTATTTTTGAGATGAAGTGTCGTACTGTCACCTAGGCCAGAGGGCAGTGGCACGATTTCAACTCGATGCAATCTCCACCTCCACGTTCAATAATTCTCCTCTCTCAGCCTCCCACGTAGCTGGGACTACAGCTGCATGCCAACACGCCCGGTTAATTTTCTTACTTTTAGTAGAGATGGGGTTTCACTAGGTTGGCCAGGCTGGTCTCAAACTCCTGATCTCAAGTGATCTGCCTGCCTGAATCTCCCAGAGTGATGGGGTTACAGGCGTAAACCACCCGGCCTGGGCTACTTATTATTTTATTATCTATCTCCCCCAATTAGAATGCGAGTAGACACCCTGTTTGTCTTTTATGCCGTGTACCCTGAGTTCCTAGAACACAGACACATAATAGGTTCTCAATAAAAGTTTCTCAGATTGATGTCTATGAGATTTTTCTGATCAGCCTGCCTTGAAGAAGGAAGATAAATTTAGATTCTCTAAAGGAAGCTGCAGTCTTGTGGCACAGCCCTGGCATGAAGCCAGAAAATGAGGGTCAAATTCTAAATTCTCAACATTAAAATCAGATGACTTTAAGGAAGTTATTTAACTAGATTAGTGGGTCTCAACTAGAGGTTATTTTGCTTCCAGACATTTGACAGTGTCTGGAGACATTTTTGACACCCCAACTTGGGATGCAGGTAGGAGTAGAGGGTGCTGTTGGGCACCCAGTGGGTAGAGGCAAGAAATGTGATTAAGCATCCCACAATGCACAGGGCAGCCTCTTCCAACAGAGAGTTATGTGGAGGAAAATATCGACAGTGCCCAGGTTAGAAACCCTGAACCAGGCTGGGTGCAGTGGCTCACGCCTGTAATAGCAGTTTGGGAGGCTGAGGCGGGTGGATCACAAGGTCAGGATGACACCAGCTGGCCAAAAGGTAAAACCCCATCTCTACTAAAAATATAAAAATTAGCTGGGCGTGGGTGGCGTGCATCTGTAGTCCCAGCTACTCAGGAGGCTGCGGCAGGAGAATCGCTTGAATCCAGGAGGTGGAGGTTGCAGTGAGCTGAGATCATGCAGCTGTACTCCAGCCTGGGCGACAGAGCCAGACTCCATCTCAGGAAGAAAAGAAAAAAGAAGAAAAAAAGAAACCCGGAACCAGAGTCTTACTGTTTTTAAAACAGGGATAATATTCTTTTTCTACTTCACAGGGTTCCAGTGATACTCAAGCAAAAATTCCTCTGTAAGTGTTTTGTAAATGACAAAAGACTGTAGATAAGATACCCCCCGGTATAGCATATCTGCTCAATGAATATTTGTTCAAGGGCTATGTGAATGAATTGCCAAGACCCCCCCTCCTAGGATTGAGTTTCAGTTTCCTCATTTGAGACAACTGATAAGGAGAATACCTGTATCTTAGGAACCTTGAAAGGATCAGAGATAATGCTGGTAAAGCACCTGGTGCAGGCTTTGACACATACATGGTTGAATTTCCCTTGTTTTGCTCTTGGTTAGCTTCCTGCTTGGCTATCTTGGGAGGCCTGCTGGGGCCTCCTACTTCTACTTGTTTTTCTTCCACTTGTTTGCTTCCTTCTCAGTGGAGTTCCATCTTCCTCTTTCCCAAGTTCTTCCCCCTCCTGGGCCCACTTGGTCTACACAGGGCCTCCTTGACTATTTCAGCTGGAAAGATATTACCACATCTTAGCCTGCATTTTTTTGGATTAAGCTCTCAAGTCCTAGCATTCAGAAACAATGCTGCAGGTTTCCTCAGATTCTTGGCAGAGAAGGAAGTAGAAACTAGGCTCCTGTTTTCTGGCTGGGAATCTCTAGATTCATCATTACGACTCCATGATGCCCCAGCTTTTGTTGACCTGATTGTCTTTTCCTACCTCCTATACCCAATCAGTATAAACCCAGCAGAGTTCCCTGTTCTTTCTAGAAACTGGAAATGCTTACTGCTAGAGGTTCCATCAGACATCACCAAAACCTCACAATGTGCCCACATCAAATACAAAATTTGTAGACGTTTATGAAGATTGGATTGCCTTGCCTGTTGACCTAGGGTTATGTGTTAGGGAATTTAAGCTTCTACTAATTCCAATACTTCAGTTTATTTTCATATTTTAGAGCCAATCAATTATTTTTTATAGCAGATAGAATTGTAAACCATTGATAAACATATGCTTCTGCAGTGCTTTCTACATTAAAAAGAAAAGTAGACTCCTTTCCTTTGCTGCCATCAGCTATTTTTCCGTTTTCCCTTTTTCTGTTGGTTTATAATAGTCAATGGCCATTCCAGAATCTGCAAAGAATCTGGAAACTAATGTGTGTTTGATGGGTGATATTCCATGTATTTAATGCTCTCAACTTTGCAAACATGGTCTCCTCATGTACTTGGGTCCACATTTGTCCAGGAGTATGATGATCAAATCTTGCACCTGCCATGTGCATTGAGGACTGCAAAATTTTTCTCATATTAGTTTGTTCTCATTTGATTCTTACAGTAACTCAGTGAGCTAAACATGCTATATATTACAGTTACTCTTGATTTTACCAATGAGAAACCAAAGCTTAGGGAAGTGAATTGACTTTCTCAAGGTTATAGAGCAAGTGATGGGGTCAAGGCAAAAGCCTACATTTTCTGGATTCTTTTGTGCCACACAGTTTTCAGGTCTTTAGACAGCCCTCAGGGAAAAAGTACACCTGGAAAAGGAAATCAAGCAAGGCTTGAATGCTTGGGCTACTTTAGCTTTGTGTGTGTGTGTGTGTGTGTGTGTGTGTGTGTGTGTGTGTGTGTGTATGGAACTCTTAGCCTTGAATATTCTCTTATTTGCCCTACAGACAACAGGATCAGATTAATTAATTAGTTCCACAGTGTTTATTTAGTGATGAACACTATTGTAACTGCTGAGGATGTAACACTGAACAAAACGACCAAGTCCTTGCCCCATGGAACTCACATTCTAGATGCAATAGATAAATAATAAATGAACAAGCCAATATATAGAATGTCAGGTGCTGATTAGTGCTAAGAAGAAAAATAAGGAGGGTGAGGGGATCAGAAAATGGAAGGGTTGCTGCTGTTTTATTTAGGGTGGCTAAAGAAGGCTTAAAGAAGGTGGCCTATGAGGAGAGACTTGAATTAAGTGAGGGAGTGTGCTAGGTGGATTGTGTTGCAGACGGGCAGAGACAAGTGTGTGCAAGGGCCCCGAGGCAGGGACGTGGTTGCCATGCATGAGAAATAACAAGGTCACCAGCCTGGCTGGAGCACAGTGAGTAGATCAGGAGGTAGGGAGAGAGATGTGGGCAGGAAATGGGGTGAGAGGATGTGGTGAGGGGAGGTGGGGGACAATTAAGACAAATCCTGCAGGACCTTGTAGGTAACTGAAAAGGCTTTGTCTCTTAGTAGAGAGACAGGGATCCCTTGAGGGCTTTGACCAGAGGAGTTACATGATTTGAAACACCATCAGTGTGGTTTTTTTTGTTTTTGTTTTTGTTTTTGAGATGGAGTCTCGCTCTGTCACCCAGGCTGGAGTGCAGTGGTGCAATCTCAGCTCACTGCAACCTCCACCTCCCAGGTTCAACGATTGTCCTGCCTCAGCCTCCCAAGTAGCTGGGACTACAGGCACATGCCACCACGCCCGGCTAAGTTTTGTATTTTTAGTAGAGATGGGGTTTCACTATGTCGGCCAGGCTGGTCTCGAACTCCTGACCTCAGGTGATCCATCTGCGTCAGCCTCCCAAAGTGCTGGTATTACAGGCATAAGCTACCATGCCTGGCTCAAACACATCATTGTTAAAAAATTTACAATGGACCAACTTGCCCTCTGTTAAGATAGTCCTGGTTAGTAATATTCCACCTCAAACCACAGACAGAGTCTTGCTTTGAGGACTACCAAGGGGCCTTTTAAAAAAAGAAAAATTTCCTCAGATTTATTGGGATGTGAATGACAAATAAAAATTGCATATACATTTACGATGTACAACATGGTTTGATGTATGTATACATTGCAAAATGATTACTATTATCAAGCTAATTAACCCATCTGTCATGGTACACAGTTATCCATGTGTGTGTGTGTGTGTGTGTGTGTGTGTGTGTGTGTGAGAGTACTTAAGATTTATTGTCTTAGCAAATTCCAACTTACAATATAGCATTATTAACCAGTCACTATGCTGTAGGTTAGATTCTCAGAACTTTCTCATCTTACAACCGAATGTTTTATATTCTTTGACTAACATATCCCGATTGCTCCAAGCTCTCAGACCATGGCAACCACGATTATGCTCTCTGCTTCTGTGAATTTGACTTTTTTAGGTTCCACATGTAGGTCAGATCCACACAGAAGTGCAGTATTTGTCTTTCTGTATCTGGCTATCTGGCTTCTTTCACTCAGCATAAGGTGGTTCATCCCTGTTGTCTGAAACGGTAGGATTTCCTGCTACTTATGGCTGAATAATATTCCATTGTATGTATATACCATATTTTCTTTATTCATTCATCAGTTAACAGACATTTAGGTTGTTGCCATGTATTGGTTATCGTGAATAACACTGTAGTCAACATGAGAGTGCAGGCATCTCTTTGACATGTTGATTTCATTTCCTTCTGATATATACCCAGAAGTAAGATTGCTGGATGATATGGTAATTATGCTTTTAAAATAGAAACTCTAAGAGACCATTACCATTTATTCACAGATGTATAGGGATGTATTCTAAAAACTGATAGAAAGAGAATGTCTGATAGTCAACACTGTTAACTTTTACTGTATAATTGCCAAATACACTTTTCCACTTTTGCCCTAACAGCCCCATAAGCCAGCTTTCTTGTATATTTATAACCACGATAAATGCATGAGAACATCTGTTATTGCATTGTATACTGCATTATTTATTATGATCCTAGTTGACGGCCTAAATAAATGCCTTTTTCTTCATCTGTAAAAAAAAAAAAAAAAAAAATATGCTTTTAAGTTTTTGAGAATTTCCCTATCATTTTCTACAATGGCCATATGAATTTACAGTCCCACCAACAGTGTGCAAGGGTTCTCTTTTCTTCATTGTGTCCCAAACACTTGTTATCTTTTGTCTTTCTGATAATAGCCTTTCTAATAGGTGTGAGGTGGTATCTCACTGTGGTTTTAATTTGCATTTCCCTGATGATTAACATTGTTGAATACCTTTTCATATACCCATTGGCCGTTTGAATGTCTTTTTTGAAAAATGTCTGTTTAGATCCTTTGCCCATTTTACATTTTTTTTTTTTTTTTTTTTTTGCTGTTGAGTTGTGTGAGTTCCTTGTATATTTTGGATATTAACCCCATATCAGATGTTTGGTTTGCAAATATTTCCTTTCCTTTTGTTTGCTGCCTTTTCATTTGTTGTTTCCTTTACTAACTGTGCAGAATATTGTTAGTTTGATGTATTCCACTTGTTTATTTTTGCTTTCGTTGCTTGTACTTATGAGATCTTTCTTTTCATGTTTGTACAAGTGCTACGGTGAAGCTAAATTTTAGTTAGTCATTCATTCATTCATTTGAATCAGTGATAGAGCTTCACCTAAGTGCCAGGAACTGCTCCTGGCATTTGGGATAAAGGAGTAAATAGGACGAACAGTTCTGCTCGCAGGAGCTTCCTCCCAGGTTGAAGTGATTGTTGAACTGTTTCTTCCTTACCATGAAGAAACAGTTAACAAGCAAACAAATACAAGAGATTTCAGCTGATGAGAAGGGTTAAGAAAAAATAAAAGAGAGGAGATGAAATGATGATGTCATTAGAGGGGCTACTTTTAAGATTCCAGTTGGATTTTGAAATGTGGAACTTAGGCTAATGGTGTTACACCATTAGATCAATTTACAGTTTACAAATTGAAGCCAGGCACAGTGGCTCACGCCTGTAATCCCAGCACTCTGGGAGGCCGAGTTGGGCAGATCACTTGAGGTCAATAGTTCAAGATCAGTCTGGCCAACAACATGGCAAAACCCCATCTCTACTAAAAATACAAAAATTAGCCGGGCATGGTGGCGGGTGCCTGTAATCCCAGTAACTCAGGAGGCCGAAGCAGGATAATCACTTGAACCTGGGAGGTGGAGGATGTAGTAAGCTGAGACCACACCACTGCATTCCAGCCTGGGTGACAGAGCAAGACTCTGCTAAAAAAAAAAAAAAAAAAGCCTGGCAAGAAAGGTATTATTATCCTGACTTTTCAAATGCGAAACTGGAGGTCCACTGAAATTAAGCAACATGCCCAAGGCACTAGTAAATGGCAGAGCTGGGGGCTGAACCCAAGTTTTCTCTAATTTTCAGTACCAAAGTTTTTCTCACAGTATGCAATACTTTGGGAAGTACAGGTAGACATAGGTAACACTGGGGCCTGGGATAAGGAAATTAGCCATAATTAGGCAAGAAATGCATGAAGCACATGCCAAAACATAAATAGAACACACGAGAGCAAGAAGGGTAGCTAGCTCCCCCTAAGGTCATGCAAAACAACTGGTCAGTTACAGAGGGACCGACAAGGTGGCTCACACTGTAATCCTGGCAATTTGAGAGGCCAAGGCAGGCAGATCACTTGAGGTCAGGAGTTTGAGACCATTCTGGCCAACACTGCAAAACCCTGTCTCTACAAAAAATTAGCCGGGTTGATGGTGGTGTATGCCTGTAATCCCAGCTACTCGGGAGGCTGAGAGAGGAGAATCGCTGGAACTCAGGAGGTGGCGGTTGTAGTGAGCTGAGATCCCACCACCACGGCATTACAGCCTGGGTGACAGAGTGAGACTCTGTCTTAAAAAAAAAAAAAAAAAAAGATGTAGAGGACCTCCAGTCCCACAGCCCCACTTCCACAAGGCTGCGATAATCAGAAGAGAAGGCCTCCTGCCTTGAACGGTTGTTCTTAGCAACTTGGGCTGGGGGAAGCTTTCGATCACATGTGGTTTCAATCACTGCCTTTATCTGCATCATTGTCACTGTATTTGGAAGATGACTGAATTCTCATTCCTGTCCCAGGCCTCTCTACATTGTGCAGGGGGTACAAGTCAAATCTGGAAAAGCTCTCATCTTTGGCAGGTCAGCAATAGGGAGAGGCTTCAGGAATGTACAGTAATGTCCCACCCATGCCCCTTCCCCGCTTTATTAAAACAAATCTGAAAAAACAGAGGTCTAAAACTTTCCACTGTATCATTTCACACTGCCTTGTTATAACCCTGCCCTTCATCCACACCCCGCTGGGGTTTTTGCAGCCTAAGGGAAGCCGGGGAAATGTCTGCTCCTAGCACTCAGTCACTCCCATAATAAACAATCACTAAACAGCAGGCTGCCCTAAGCAACTGTTCAGCTTGCCCTAACCCTGAGACTTCAGCTAGGCCGGAGGGTGGGAGGTGTTCTCTGTAAAGCAGTGTTCAGGCTCTGAGGCCAGGGAGTTTGGCTTTGACCAGAGATACAGTTTGGGAACTTAGCACATCTTTGTGGACCTGGAGGCTCTTTAGCGGGACTGCTGGTCAGTTACCTGAGTTATCCAATGAAGTTCTTCCACTGGGGGTGGCAGGAGCTTGGGGTCAGGGAGTTGGGAGGTCAATGAGGGAAGGTCCAACCTTTTGGCACTAACTGTAAATAAGGTCATTTTCCTGATGTAAGTTTCCCTTCTATAGCTTGGACAGTTTGCAATTCTACCAGTCATCCTTCCTTCCACCAGCACCACCACCACCACCACCGCGACCACCACCAAGAGAATAACATCACTCTGAGGACTGGGGCAAGCTTAAGTTAACCGATTTCTCTGCAGCCATTAGAAAATCTTTTTTCTCTGATTGGATCTCTTGGAAGCTTTCTTCACAATAGACAGAGGGGGGTTCAGGCAAGGCTGCCTAAGTAGATAATGAGGATTTAGGATTGCTGTCTTATACTCTTAGCACACAGAGGCAGGCGTGAAGAATTGCAACAATTCCTCTTGATTGTAATAATTCCTCTTTATTGTTGGGGATTGGGGGTGTCTCCTTAGTTTAAGAAAAAGATGTGTTATGTAAGGGATGAGTAAGGGGAGACTGCTTTAATGCTTAGCAGAAAATTGAAATACTGGGTCTCGGAGAGTGGAAAGAGGGTTGGGAGAGGCAGCTTTCGGATCGGCAGTCGCTTCTGTGGTCTTTCTTTCCTCCCTGCTTCCCACTTTCAAAGCATCCTTCTCTAGGCGTTCCGGCAGGCAGCCCAGGAGACCGGATTCTCCAAGGCGCCCGGGGCCGCGAAGCACGGGGCCCCGCCGGTTCCTCCTTCCCGGGCCGCCTCGTTTCCGCAGGCGCCTCCGGTCCCCCGCACCGCGCAGGCCGAGATCCTGGCCTGGGCACGCCGCTGGGCCACGGGACTCGCCCCGGGCCGCCCCGCGCTCCACCTGCCCGCCTGCCCGCCGGCCGCCGGCAGCCCGGGGAAGCCCTGGCTCCCCCGCGTCCCCCGCGCCCCCGACGCCGCGCCGGCGCCTCAGCCCGCGGCCGGGGGTTATGAATGGGCGCAGCGGAAGCACCGCCCCTCCCGGACGTGACGCTCGGCCAATGGCAGCGCGGGCTGCGTGGATGGATGAGGTCAGCGCTGTCGTGTCGGGAATGGAATGTGTAAGTGTAACATTCAGAACCGGGTAACATTCGGCGACAGAACGCGGCGGTCGGCAGCGATCGCGCGGGGGCCTGCGAAGCGCCGCTCGGGGCCGGCACTGCCCGCGGGGAGGACGCGCCGCCGCCGCCGCCACCCAGCGCCGCCGCCGCCGCTGCCGCCTCCAGCCCGGGCAGCCGCGCGTCCCGGGGGCCGGCCCCGCGAGCGCAGGAGTAAACACCGCCGGAGTCTTGGAGCCGCTGCAGAAGGGAATAAAGAGAGATGCAGGGATTTGTGAGGTTACGGCGCCCCAGCTGCAGGATGCACTAGCCGGCTGAACCCGGGATCAGCCGACTCTTGGGGAACCGGAGTGCTCTGCACGGAGAGTGGTGGATGAGTTGAAGTTGCCTTCCCGGGGCTCGTTTTCCACGCTGCCGAGAGGAATCCGAGAGGCAAGGCAATCACTTCGCCTTGCCATTGATTGGGTATCGGGAGCTTTTTTTTTTCTTCCCCTCTCTCTTTCTTTTCCTCCGTCTTGTTGCATGCAAGAAAATTACAGTCCGCTGCTCGCCCGCCCTGGGTGCGAAATATTCAGCCCCGCTCTCTCCCGTGCATCGTGCAACCCGAAGATGAAAGACCGAAGGGGAGAAAGTTAAAGAAATCGCCCACATGCGCTGGATCAGTCCACGGCTTGGGGAAAGGCATCCAGAGAAGGTGGGAGCGGAGAGTTTGAAGTCTTTACAGGCGGGAAGATGGCGGACTGGAGCTGAAAGTGTTGATTGGGAAACTTGGGTGATTCTTGTGTTTATTTACAATCCTCTTGACCCAGGCAGGACACATGCAGGCCAAAAAACGCTATTTCATCCTGCTCTCAGCTGGCTCTTGTCTCGCCCTTTTGTTTTATTTCGGAGGCTTGCAGTTTAGGGCTTCGAGGAGCCACAGCCGGAGAGAAGAGCACAGCGGTCGGAATGGCTTGCACCACCCCAGTCCGGATCGTTTCTGGCCCCGCTTCCCGGACGCTCTGCGCCCCTTCGTTCCTTGGGATCAATTGGAAAACGAGGATTCCAGCGTGCACATTTCCCCCCGGCAGAAGCGAGATGCCAACTCGAGCATCTACAAAGGCAAGAAGTGCCGCATGGAGTCCTGCTTCGATTTCGCCCTTTGCAAGAAAAACGGCTTCAAAGTCTACGTATACCCGCAGCAAAAAGGGGAGAAAATCGCCGAAAGTTACCAAAACATTCTAGCGGCCATCGAGGGCTCCAGGTTCTACACCTCGGACCCCAGCCAGGCGTGCCTCTTTGTCCTGAGTCTGGATACTTTAGACAGAGACCAGTTGTCACCTCAGTATGTGCACAATTTGAGATCCAAAGTGCAGAGTCTCCACTTGTGGAACAATGGTAGGAATCATTTAATTTTTAATTTATATTCCGGCACTTGGCCTGACTACACCGAGGACGTGGGGTTTGACATCGGCCAGGCGATGCTGGCCAAAGCCAGCATCAGTACTGAAAACTTCCGACCCAACTTTGATGTTTCTATTCCCCCTCTTTCTAAGGATCACCCCAGGACAGGAGGGGGAGAGGGGGTTTTTGAAGTTCAACACTATCCCTCCTCTCAGGAAGTACATGCTGGTATTCAAGGGGAAGAGGTACCTGACAGGGATAGGGTCAGACACCAGGAATGCCTTATATCACGTCCATAACGGGGAGGACGTTGTGCTCCTCACCACCTGCAAGCATGGCAAAGACTGGCAAAAGCACAAGGATTCTCGCTGTGACAGAGACAACACCGAGTATGAGAAGTAAGTGTCTGGGCTGGCGTGTCTTTGCAAGTCAGCCTTGGGCCCTGCCGCCCTTGGTCCAGGTGTGAAGTTGGCGGATGGGGTGGGGGCGGATGAGCCCTCAGTCCTCTTCCCACTTTGAGCCTGGAATTGAGCAAATCCGGTTCAGGTGTGCAGCTAGAGGCTGGGAGAGTTGGAGCTCCTCGGGGCAAACTGAAAAGCCTGGAGCACCTTCCCGAGCCAAGTAGATGACAGTGTCCCCCTCTTGCTTAGAAAACCTTCAGGGCAGAGTTTCTCCTGCTAAAAGTCGGGGTTTGATCCGAGTTTAGTAATTGCATTTCAGGCATGGGTATTGGAGGGTGTTTCTGAGGGTGTTTAAAGACCCAAAGAGGCTGTGATCTACCAAAAGTCCAGAGACCTTCCACCAAGAGTGATGCTTTTGTTTGCTTTTCTGGTGAGTGGGGGTACCTATTTTCCCCAGGAGTTTTCCCAACTTCACATTTTCTGTAAGCCTGTAATTCATGTTAGCTGTGGAAGCGTTTAAATTTTATCTGTGTGGCCCTTCCCTCTCTCCCCCGTGGCATTGACTTTTATGAAGGGAGACTGTAAACTTGTTGGGCCTGTGGCTTTGCATGCATGCATGCACTCATTCATTCATTCATTTATTTATTCATTCATTTCTGTACATGTCCCGTCTCTTTCTTAGGAGAAACTGTTTTTTAATCTGGGCCTCAGTCCCACTGTCTAAGCTCCAGTTGCTAATTTAGATTTCCCATTCTCTTTTGTCTTTATCTATTTGCATATAAATTGTAGACTGTTACTCTTTGAATGGGTGTGAGATGCCTCCTTACCCTCTGTAGTGAGACAAGTTTTGTCCAGTTGCTAAGTGACTGAATTGGTTACTTTGTAGCCCTTTTCACTCTTCCTTTTTCCTTCCCAGTGTCAGTAACTGACACAGGGGGATTTGGAGTCAAAGCTAGATTCCATAAATCTGCTTTACCCTGAGCTTGGTGGACCAGTTTCCTAGTAGATGGGGTTGCCGCCCAGACTCTCACTTATATCTGAGTGTGAAAGAGTTAGTGAGTTCCTACAGTGCATTTCCACGTTAAGCCAGTTAAAAACCAGAGCAGCCTTGTGCTACCCAGGGAAGGAAGGGGGAACCTCTCAGCTGAGTACAAGAGGAACTGGCAGAGGTTGGCAGATTTTGCAGTTGATTCATGAAATGCAGAATAGGGGAAATGCTTCACAAACCTGATTGGAACAGGAAGGGGTATGGTGGGAAACTGGCCTTGAAATGAAAGGTTTGATTGTTGTCTGTGCATTTTTTCGGACACTAGGGCCTCTATAGGAGTGATTGGAAGGGAAATTACAGTCCTCCAAGACTTGATCATAGAGAGTGAAGGAGAAAGTATCAGGCACTCAGATTCTGCTTTCCAACCCCCGATACCTTTTGCTTTTCAGGCATAAGAAAAGCCGGAGACTAGGATCAATTATGAATCCATATTTTCCTCTCATTCAGGGGCAATTATGTGTGAATGTGCAGTTGCAATGGATTACAATTTTCTCATAAAAGACATCTAAACTATAGTTAGTAATGAACTGCTTTGTTTATACGACATTTACATTGACCTATTTCTGTGGGTGCTTGTAAGAAAAAAATGCTTATAGCCTTTCAGGAATTTCTTTGTCTGGTTTATGGTGGAGTAACTCGAGATGAAGTCTAACCTTTCACTGTCTTCTAAAGCAGCCTCACAGAATGCTGTGGAAGGATCACTATATTCTTCATCCTTCTAAAAGGGCTAAAGCTGAGATTTCAGCTAAGGAAATTTGAATTATACATTTATTTGGAAAATACCCTCCATCCAAGGGAACAATATTTCTTACCCTTTTATTCCCAAAATAAAGTTTCTACGTTTTCTGTGGAATGGAAACATTTTCTAGAGATCAGCAATGAAGGAAGAGAGGGGTTGGTTTCTTTAAAACTTTAGTGTTTACCAATTAAATTTAACTAATTTTTTACCTCTTTGTGATCGGGCCAAGAAATATGACACCCACACTTTGGTTTCTGTTTAAAGACCACAAGGGGTCAAGACCTCAAGACCCGGTCTGATCCGAAAAGTGGCATTTAGTAGAAAAGCAAGTTTGCTCTGTCTCCCAAGCAGGGATCTCTTGAGGAGGGACACTTTTGGATTTTCATTATGTTCCCCTTTTGCATACCTTCCAGCCCTAAACCTGCATGGTAGCCCGGGATGGTGCTGCAAAAGGTTTACATTCACTCACCTGGTACACCTGAGTTTCGACTCATTTCTCTCAGTGGGTTAGCAGAATTATTTGTCTTTGAGAAATGGTGCTTACAAACTTTATTGCCTTTTATTATTGCCTTTGTAACACATGAAGATGAAGCAGGAACTCTCAAATTTGGAGATACGCTAGCAGAGCAAGCAACGTGTGTTGTGCTCTGGTGGAAGAGCAACTACTGTGCTACTTATAGCGATGCTTTCTGGAAGATAGCCTTAGATAATGTGAGATGCGGAACTACTGAAGTTAAGATATGCCAATCTCTCTAGCCCCTTAGGAGGAGGCGATATTGAAGTTAGGTCTGTAGACGTGATCTGTGTAAGTTTGGCTTCTCATACTGACTCACGGTGTGACTTCTGATTAGTCACCTTGAGCATTAGTTTGGGTTTGTCGAGTGGGTTTTAGACTTGCTTCAGGGGTGCTCTAAGCAGTTACTTGGTAATAGCTTGTAAAAACACAATCAATTTTCATCTAATTTATTAGCAAGTGTATGTAGGGGGGGAGGAAAAAACTTCAATTTAATTTGCTCTCTCAAGCAATCACCTGTAAGTTTCCTCTGGAGCAGACTTTATGGGGTCTGATGCTTATATTAAAAATTTATGGTATCATGATCAAGTTAGGATACTATAGAGTATATACAAATGTATCAACTAAACAAATTGTTGCTTTTGGTGAAATAGAACATTGTGTGTCGATAAAGATTTAGTGCTAAATGAGCAAGGATTTCTGTCTCACCTGTGGCTTTGTGAAAATTAGACATTGATTACAAAGGTATGGGAGAGCTACATGGAATGAAGGAAATGACTTTTCTAATAGGAAATAAATTTCTTTTGTCATTTTTTTGACCCAGACGTCCAGGAATGTATTAAAATATCAATTTTTATGATACCTGTATTTTTTAAATCAATTATGTATTTTAACACACGTGGATGACGCCAGCTAAAATCACTGCAGTAATTAGATGATTTGTAATGATGCTTTAGAGAAATTCTATTTTATGTCTTTCAGCTGCTTCTGCATCTTACAGAATTATTGCATTTTTACATGAACTTCATAGTTCATGTCCCTACAAAGGGCATTAATTATTGTGAAACTTTAGGTTCAGGTATTTGAACTAGAAGAAAGAGAGGGAAAGAAGAGGTGGCGTCTATCTTCCGTCCCCTTCAAGGAAAGCAAGAGTGAATATTTAAAGCTTTTCTGGGAACAGGGAAGATAGTGTGCAAATCTTTTTCACATTTTCCTTTTTCTTGTTTGCTAACGCTGTACCTCGCAATTCTGGTATCTTTAAGGGTCTTGAAGGTAAGAGATCATTTGGCTTCCAACATCCTGATTTTTACAGATGTAGAAACTGAGGGACAGAATGTTTCAGGGATTTGCTTAAGGCCAGAAACTGTTTAGTGACAAGGGTAACACTAGAATGCAGGCCCCCTGAATTTTGTCTTGATCTGCAGCCTTTCATTTTTACTCTCAGGCACCCTTGAAAATTCACCAGCCATGAGGAGATTCTCGTTAATGGTGTTTACTATGGGATTTCTCGTAGAATTCTTCAGTAATCTGATGAAAACTTGGAGGACACCTTTGCAAAAATAAATGATAAGTAAATAAATAAAAGCATATTCACAATTTGTCATATGGTTTCAGGGGCTGATGTACACCTCCTGCTGAGGGCATCCTCAGACTTACAAACACTTGCTCTGGGAGTTTACATTTTGCCTGTTTGCTTAGTTGGGTAGGTCTGTGGAGCTGTTTAAGCAGTTTTTTGAACCTTTCAATTTGGCCCTAAGGGGTTTAGAGAATAGGCTGTGCATTGACTGAACAATAAGTTGAATTCTGTGCACTTATAGCAAAAAGAAAATATGCACAAGACAAGTTATAATGCTAAATGCTTTTTTCTTTTCTTCCTCATTATCTCAAACTGTATTAGCAGACACCTTGATCAAGTTCCTGATCCAGCAGTCAACCTTAGATGAATGTTTTCCTTCTCCAAAATGAAAGGTGGGAATTGAGATTCTCAGGTTTTAAATGTAAAATATTAGCGCCTTTCTCCCCCACAGTTGTACAAAAGCATTTCTTAAATAAACCAAATTAACAAAGTTAAAAAATAAGGTAGGGCCAGCCCTATGGAAAATTATGAAGTTGACTCGTTTGTCTTCTGACACTGAGATGCTGGTTCTCCCCCTCTCTTTCCTTTCTCACCTTTTTCTAAACCTGCTTTCTGGAGAGCACCTGAGAGCCTCAATCACAAAGAATCCCTGAATAAGTGTTGGGGTGTTACTTGCTACTTTTAGGGACATTTGTATTATTACTGGATTCAGCCTAACAAATGAGGGTTTCCAGTGGAGCCTGTGACCTAAGCTACGGGCCTTCAGGAGTTTACATTACAAAAAATGGCTTGCTACTAAGGTTTGCGTGGGTCCTGCCGATAAGAGGCCACCTTTGGTCCCCCTGACTGTGACAGCAGCTTTGGATGGCAAAAGGGGTGATGCCACATCTGCAGGTGGTGATGGTTCATTCTGTCAGAAGGCCTTGCGATCTGCCTTCCCAGAACACAGTGCTGGAAATACCTGCCAATAGTGACCTTTAATATGCCAATGTCACAGCAGAAGTTGTACTTGGTAGGGCCTGGCCGCTTTGCTCACAACTGTCTTGAGGGTGTCTTCTCCAGCTATGTTGCCGGTGTGTAAACGGAGGAAAAAGGTGGCAAGGTGGCTTGCCTGAGGCTATGCAGCCTGTAAGTAGCTGAACTGAGGCTAAAACCCAGCTTTTCTGACTCCGGGATCTCTGTTCTTTTCACCGAGGAAAGAATATTTATTGCTACCTTACTGCATTCACTTTGTAGCACCGCATATTCAGAATGAACCAGGTGAAACAAAGTGGTCATTGGCTTCTGCAGGCTCCTGGACCTGTTTCATATTCAAACATTAACATGGAAGCTTATGTTTCCATGAGCTTAATAACTACAGGCTGATCCTCCCTAATCCAAAGGTTTGAAATGCTCCAAAATCTGAAACTTTTGACCACCAACATGAGCATTTTGGATTTCGGATTTTTGAATTAGGAATGTCCAACTCTAAGTATACAATGCGGATATCTCAAAATCTGAAAAAACCCAAAATTTGAAACACCTTTGATCTCAAGCATTTCAAGCATTTTAGGCCAAGTCCTTCTCAGCCTAAAACTGTGTATTTGAAACAAGGTATTTTCTGAACAAGGTGTTTGAGAAGTAGCTGTTGCCATGTAATAATTACCTAGCGCTTCCTTCACTTTCTGGAAGAAAAAGTAGTGGGCTTTTTTTTCTCTTGGGGTCATGATGTGAATGTCGTACACAGTGACCATGTCATCAGAACAGGTGTGCCAGCCCCCTACATGGAACTTGTACATGCTTCACGTTGTGCTGAATTAACTTTCTTTAGATAAAGGATAACCAGCATTCATTTCAGATAATGGAAATTCAACCTGTAATTGTTTTTATTTAAAAGCTCTTCCACCTTGACCAAGTTCCAGTAATAAACAGGGATCCCTCCAAACTAGAAGATTTGTTGAGTGCCTGTTATTTGAATTTACTCTCATGAGTTCATATAACCTTTCAACAACAGTGTGAGTTAGATTATATCCTTATTTTATGCATTAGAATGTAGGACAGTGTGAGTTAGATTATATCCTTATTTTACACATTAGAATGTAGGCCCCTGAGAGAGTAAAGTAACAAGCTCAGTGTCACATCTAGTGAGCAAATGACAGAGTTCCTACCAGGGTGCTTAGATTCCAAAGTCCCTTCTCTTCTACAGAATGTTACCACCTTAAAGAATCAAACAGAGTTTCTACCAGTTACATATTAATTTTTAACAAGTGAAGTGCGAGTCGCGTGTTTATATATCGACCTTTATTCTATTGCTTTACTTTATGAACATGTTTCCCGAGGAAAAAGTTTGGCTCAGAGATGTCATAAAGATGGCCCCTAATTCCGACCTTTAAGCACTGAACTCCTTGAACTCTTCTGTTCAAGGGGCATTGCAATTTTTTCTACGTAGATTCTGCTTGTAATTCTCTCCTAGGGTTCTTCTAAGAAAGATGAGGAAGCTGATTAGTAATCTACCTGCATGACCTTTCCCTGACTGATAGCATCCGGCAGGGTGTCCCTCTTTGATTATAAGTGAAAGTGAACCCTGGAGATATCGCTGCAGGTGGATGGGGCTCAGAGTGAATGCTGCTGCCCCAGGTAGACGTTGTGATCCAATAGAATAGAAATGAAAGGGCTACGGGAATATTCTGTTTCTGGAACATATCACACTCAGTGCCTCCAGGGCCTAAGGCTCTTTAAAAGAAAAACAGTGCCTAAAAAATTATAAATGTTATATACAGGCTGAGCACAGTTCATGCCTGTAATTCTAGCACTTTGGGAAGCCAAGGTGGAAGACTGCTTGAGCCCAGGAGTTCTAGATCATACTAGCCTGGGTAACATAGCAGGATCTTATCTTTACTAAAGATAAAAAAAATTAGCTGGGCATGATCGTGCACACCTGTAGTCCCAGCTGCTTGGGAGACTGAGGTGGGAGGATTGCATGAGTCCAGGACACTGAGGCTGCAGTGACCAATGATGGTCACTCCACCCTGGATGACTGAGCAAGACCTTGGCTTCCAGAGAAAAAAAAGAGAGAAAGAAGGTATACATAGCCTTTGTGGAAGATTGGGAAAATACAGAAGACCGGAATATGTAATTAAATTTCTTTCCTAATTCTATTTTTTTTTTTTTTTTTAGATGGAGTCTCGCTCTGTAGTTCAGGCTGGAGTGCAGTGGCATTCACCCTCTGCCTCCCAGGTTCAAGCAATTCTCCTGCCTCAGTCTTCCAGTAGCTGGGACTACAGGTGCGTGCCACCACACCTGGCTAATTTTTTGTACTTTTAGTAGAGCTGGGGTTTCACCGTGTTAGCCAGGATGGTTTCAATCTCCTGACTTCGTGATTTGCCCGCCTTGGCCTCCCAAAGTGCTGGGATTACAGGTGTAAGCCACCGCGCCCAGCCCTCCTAGTTCAGTTATAAGTGCTAGCCACTATTGGCAAACTTTGATGTAGTCAGTCTGTTCTAGCACATATATATGCTTATATGGCTCTGTCTCTGCATATCCAAGTACCTTGGATAGATAAATTATTATTTAATTAATGGTGAGTAAATAATGAATTTAACACATTTTCTTGTTTGTGCCGGACACATGTGTGTTGGAGCTAGGGCTACTTTGGCAAACAAAACAAAATTCTGCCTGTTCACCTCACCATTCTAGTCTGTCGGTTTTGTAAAGTTGAAGTCAGGCTTTAAATATATTTTTGGATGTCATTTTCCCTAACATTATCCAACAGCATTTTTCTGTTCTAAATAGTTTTGAAAATAGGATTTTTAATGTGTGATTTTTTTTTTTTCCCTAAACCATGACTGGACCAGAGTTTGTTTAACCATTTACATTTTCTTACATATTTTTTATTTCTTTATTGTTAATATTACTTTTTTTGAGACATAGTCTCGCTCTGTTACCCAGGCTGGAGTGCAGCGGCGTGATCCCAGCTCACTGCAACCTCCACCTCCTGGGTTCAAGGGATTCTCCTGCCTCAGCCTCTGGAATAGGTGGGATTACAGGTGTGTGCCACCACGCCCAGCTAATTTTTGTATTTTTAGTAGAGATGGGGGTCTACCATGTTGGCCAGGCTGGTCTTCAACTTCTGACCTCAGGTGATCTGCCTGCCTTGGCCTCCCAAAGTGCTGGGATTACAACAGGCATGAGCTACCACACCCAGCTTTCTTACATATTTATCTTTCTTTTTTTTTTGCCTTATTAGAAGTAGTCTATGATGAGTTTCACCTTATTGCGTGTTTTTATGGTCTCTCTCTCTCCCTCTCTCTCTCTCCCTCCCTCTCCCTCTCTCCCCCCCTCCCCCCCCCCCCCCCCCCCCGCCCCAAAACAATACAGGACTTCCTGTCCTGTCCTCCCTACTCCCCCACTCCAATCCCATTCGGGGCTGTAGCTGTTTTTAAGGTGAACATCCATTTAGTGAAGTAGCCATCATTAAATGACTGCCTAGATAAACATTTGTAGGTGTTAATTGGTCCTGCCAGGGGGCCTTTGAAGCTCTGCTGCTCTGTTCCCTTTGAAGTTTTGTTTTTGCTCCAACCAAAATCCTCCGTGGTCTCTAACTGAGGAGACGTCTCTAGACTTCTGTCCACGCACTGTGCACATACCCTTGCCTGGGATTTTGGAATCTGCAGGCCTTACCTAGGTAGATGTCACCCTTCTATCTCATTGTATTGAGTTTATCAAGGCATTTGTTTCTATTTTCTGTTTGGTTGTTGACTCCATGGACCATAGGAGGTAAATTTGGACAGGTAAATTTGACCTCTGGGCATCTAAGTAAGGTCTGGGATTCTAAGTGTACAGGAGGCACTATTCTAAGTGATTTAAGAACAGACAGCAAACCAAGGCATTTGTGGGGCTACACAGCCTCTTTTTGTGTATTCTTTTGTCTTCTGTGAAGCCCTGTAGAAGGGAGAGCCTGTGACCCTGCACCACAAAAGTAGCTGATCCCCAAAAATTCCTGGACTAGGTTTTTAACTTCCCAGCCTCAGTTTCCACATCTGGAAATGGAGATCATAATATTGGTCTCATAGGGTTGTTAAAAGGATCAAATGAGGTGATGTGTGTGAGGCTGTACCTTGTAAACGTTAATCTGCTTTACAGGGTGGTGGTATTATTAAACTCATCTTCCTGCCATTTTCTAATCAACAATAGAGGTTCATTTAGTTTTGAAACAGCTCTTCTTATCTAAGCCACAGCAATAACTTATCTCTTCTTTGATACTTAAGTCCTCAGGAAATTGTGGTAGGCACCCTGGAAGTCCAGCCATTGTTTTTATAAAGACCTACAGAGGTCTTCAAGCTGGGGCTTGCATGTGTCGTGGGGTAGGAGTGGAAGCAGTTGAGGGGGGGTCCCTGGGACAGTCAGACACTCCCCTGACAGGTTCCCTGGTTGACTGCTCTAATAATTCAGGTGATCTCTTTTCCAGTTGACTTTTAAGTCCTTACCAGTCAAGGGTGACATTTGGAGGAGCACCGTGTATAAGTGGAACTCAGCTACCGGGTAGCCTCCCTTGGCTGGTTCAGCAGGCCCTTAGCTTGCAAAGAACAGAAAATCACTTGGGCTACCTTAAGTTTTGGGATTTATTGTGAGGGGACATGGAACAGAAACTGAACCGAAACTGCTCTAGTAATTTCTCAGGACCCACCACAATACCTGGGACAGGCGCCTTCGTTCCTGCTCTATGCCTTCATGTCTTGCTTGGCCGGCACCTCTGGCCCTGTGTGTGTCTGCCAACCACTGGCCAGTTTTCCTGATCCAGGGCCTGGAGGAGACTAGCCAGATTGACTTTTCTAGTGAGCATTGCTCCTTCTGGGGAGAGCCATTCATATGAGGCCACGTCTTGGGTATGGTGGTGACCTGGTCGGTGAAACATTGCCACTCTTGATTTAATTGGTGGTCATCCTTTTGGAAGAAACAGCCCAAAGCTGCTTCCTGGAACAGAGGACTGTGGTTAAGGGAAGTTGGCTGTGGCACCGAGCTGTTGAAGCCATATCCTGTTGGCATGTACATATTTGACCCCAGCTGATAACAGCAACAGCAACTCATATTTGAGGGCATCCTATGTGCAGGATAGTGGGAAGTATCTTCTTTAATCTTTACGTCCACCTAGCAGGAAGATACTCATTTCATCTCCATTTTACAGATGAAGAAACCGAAGCAGTCAGTCTTTAAAAGTGATTTGTCTAAGAGCACACACCTAGCAGAGGAACTGAGGCCCTCTGACTTTTGAACCTGCGTTCTTCACCACAGTACCTTACTGCTTTTGAACAGCTGGAACTGATGTCATAAAGACCACACACTCACAAATAATAGGATGATTGATTTTTAGAGTATCACTTGGGTTTCTCACCTAGAATTTATTTAATATTACTTTAGAGAGACAATTCTCACCTGTTAGGTAATCTGGTTTCTCAGCCTACAGTAGATTAGAAGCAGTAAATTTAAAAATGAGAGAGGGATTCTTGCAGATAGTTCTGGGAAGAAAGGACAGCTGGTAACCCAAATATAAGGAAGTGGGCCAGGAAATTATAAAATGTAATGCCCAGAAGAAGTAAAGAAGCATGGCAGTTTAAGAACAGCTGGCTCAATGCCCAAGAATGTGTTGTACACGCTCCTCAGGAATGAATGTGCTTCCAAGTCCAGCACCTACTGCCCTGCCGGTCACCAAGCACAGCTTCTGTGGATATTTGATGAACTAGAGCATGGTACAGTATTGACTCTGAAACATCATTTGTGTTCACTGTCCTTTGTTTAAGAACATAGAAAAAGAAGTAATGTGTTTTATAACTTTTTTGAAAATCGTATGGTTAATAAAATAGATTGGTGGTCTTCAAAGTAAGATCTCCATTTCAAAACTTGTCTACTAACTTCAACAATTTCCTCCAGGGCTGCAGAGAGACAGGATCTCCTTTAGGTTAGCATTTGATTTCTGTTATTTGTTGCTAACTTTGATTTCTAGGGCATTTTTGTGATGCATATCAGTTTAAACCTAGATGAAATGGTAAGTTTTCTGATTCTGTGGTGTGGGCCTGTAGTGCTAGCTATTCTTGATGGATCAGTATATCTAGAATGACTTGGTCTGTGGGTTCAGGTGAAGAGAGTAGCCTAGGGCTAGGGCTGGCCCTGCCTGCCTAAGGTGTGGCATGTGGATGTTAGGGTTTGGAGAAGGGAGAGACCCACCAGGAGACAAGGGACATCTTCTCTCTTGTCCTGGGGTTACCCTGGCAGGGATATTGGGCATTTCACACTCCAAGCAGGGGCATAGCTTGGAGATGTACAGGCACACTTCCTGCATACATTCCAGCATCCTGGCGGATTGGTAAAAATCATCCGCAGTGCCACTGATAGAAAACATCACCACACTACTTGAATAAACCTTGGGGGCGTCTCATAGTTAATTCACATGTTACTAAGGCAGGCAAGCTCTGCCTGCCTCCTCATCCCCAGCCCCAGGGCACAGCCATACTCTTCCTCCTCCCTCCTTTCCCCCACACACCTCCTTTCCACTTTCTGGAAAGCCACCACCCAGCTGCATCTTACTTCTTCGAGTCACTTCTTTGATGCCTCAGACAAAGCCAGATTCTCCTGGTATGTGCTCATATAGAACATTTAACAGCCAGCTGTGGTTTTCCATTCAGTTTGATGTTTTTCTCTTTCCAGTAGATTGCACAGAACCTGAGGGGAGGATTCATGTTGGTTTTTCATTAATTTACTCAACAGATACTTATTGAGCGGCTACGTCATGCAGGCACTGGGGGAGTCAATAGTGAATAAAAAGGTGCACGCACCTGGTCTCTAGATGCTCACAGCCTAGTGGCTGGGGACTGAGGCTGATGGCATACAAATATTGGCATATATTAGAAGGTGCTGCATGCTGTGAAGTAAAGCAATATATAGAAGGGGTTTAAGGCAGTGGGTCTCAACCTTGGCTGTACAGTAGACTCTGCTGGGGAGCTTCTGAAATTAGGGCCAGGCCCCAGTCCAGGCCAATTAGGGATGAAGTTCCAGGTTTTTATTTATTTATTTATTTTATTTTTATATTTTGGGAAGGAGTCTCACTCTGTTGCCCAGGCTGGAGTGCAGTGGCACGATCTCGGCTCACTACAACCTCCACCTCCCTGGTTCAAACAGTTCTCCTGCCTTAACCTCTGGAGTAGCTGAAATTACAGGCATGCACCACCATGCCTGGCTAATTGTATTTTTGATAGAGACAAGTTTTCGCCATGTTGGTCAGGCTGGTCTTGAACTCCTGATCTCAAAGTGATCTGCCCACCTCAGCCTCCCAAAATGTTGGGATTACAGGCATGAGCCACCATGTCCAGCTGGCCGAAGTTCCAGGATTTTAAAAAGCTCACCAGGTGGTTTAGATGCACAATGAAAGTGGGGGATGAGGAAGAGTTTTGCAGCTTTAAGTATGGAGGGGAAGAAAGGCCTCCTTGGGAAAATGACATTGAGCTCTAATACCATTGTACCTTCAAAGCCTCAGCACCATGCCTGACTGACTCATAGGAAGCACTCAGTGTTTGTTGCATAAATGAAAAAAATTTACATTTATTTAACCGAAGGGAATGTTACTACTGTTGATGTGGTATATTCAAAGTATGGAGTCTCTAAATGTTACTCTCTGATTTATAGCTCAGGCATTCCTGTTCCTACTCCTCGTTCATTGTGTTCATTTGCTGATTCACACAGAGTTTGTTGTCATGCTCAAATGGGAAGTTTCTTCCAATGAACTTTTTTTTCCCAAGGTATTTTCTTTTCTTTCTTTTTCTGTTTTTACTATTGTGTTTGATATGAGTATCACTGAAACCAAATTAAAATGAACCAAAGGGTTTTGGTGCATGATACAAATCCAAATAATTTATTGGTATAGGAAAAAAAAATTATGATCTTTCTATATTCAACAGTCTGTAGATATTGGAACTTTCCCCGCCTTTAATTGTAGTTTGTCTCCCAGAGGATTGATAGAATAAAACTTTTGGCTTACATTTTTTGCTCAGGTTACATTCGAACTCTGCTAACTGATATTGAAGCATTGCCCCAGAATATATAGTAACATAGGGCTTAATTGAGCTATCAGGCTTCTAATGAATTCATATTGAGATTTATCATTTAATTAAAAAGCAAAGGGGGGAAAAGCAAATGGAATGTGTACAATTGTTCCTTCCACTGGCCTTCATTTCCTTCATTTAAAATCCTGGCTTGTTTGTTTAGTTTGTAGAATCCTGCAGGATATTGCATAGAAGTACTCAAGATGTATAGGTAAAATACAGGGTGTCCTGTATTGCAATGACTTGACTTCTTAGTGGGTCTTAAAAATTGATTCCGATTTGGTGACAATCATATGACACTTGATTAAGTCGAAATTATGTTTTATGTTTTTACAAAGGTTGGGAAGGCCATTTAACAAAATTATTCTTACGTCTGTATATCTGAATCAATCTGAAAATCCAATCAGAGGGAATCTAATACTGAGATGCTTTTGCTTTACTGAAAGAGAATAAATTTTTCTTGAAAACACCATTTTTTATATGCTCCATGTGTGTTTAAAATTCACACCTGCATTAAAAAAGCTACCTTTAAGCAGCACTTTTATGATAACTGCATTTTTAAGTATACAAGTGTAACGTTGCAAATGTGTAAACGTAGGGCAGTCAGTCTTTTACTGATTCAGAGTGGAAATGTATAATATTCTTTGTATTCAGATTATTGAGTTACACGTTTTAAAAAAAAGAACAGTATTTTATATTAAGAAAAAATTTAAGTACCTCAATGCTTAGTACAGTTAGAAGGTGGAGTAGTATTTTCCTGCAGTTATTTTAGACTTAGCTATGCCTGAGGAATAACTCAAGTAGGGATAACAGAGAGCAAAAAGGATTAGATGTCAAAACAAATTTTAGATTTCTATAAAAATAAGCTAAGAAATGAGCACCCTTAGATAGAAAATATGAAGTGAGAATCTAGAGAGTGTTAGTGAGGTTTGAGCGTCTTTGGGCCTCAGTTTTCTTCATCTGATTTTCCTGCACAGAGACCACTGATTCGGGCTGTCACGTCTGTCCATGCACATGTGTGTCTGCATGTGTGTTGTATGTTTGCTAAGGGAGGAGAACATGGTGTTCAACTGACTCCAAATATTTAGGACCCGATAGTTTTGTCTGGAGAGAAGAGCAATAAGATTATGGGAGTGATCTTAAGATCTGGTTTAACTCTTACAGTGTAGACAAAAAATAGAGATCCAGGGAGATTAAGCAATTTACCCAAGGTCATGTAGTTGTGACTGAATTGGAGATGGAACACACATCTCTTGACTTTCAGCTGAGGATTGCTTACAGGTTACACATAAGGGTTCTGATTTGAATTCAGATGGTGACTCTATCATTAGCTATGAGACCTTGGTCAGCTTCTCTGTTTCCGTTCTTCACTTATAAAATGGAGAGAACAATTTCAACCTCATAGGATTGCTGTTATAGGGATTAAATGAGTAATAATACATGTAATATGCTTACAACAGTGTGTGGAACATAGTAAACACTCAATAAGAAGCCATTGTTACTGTCTGTTCCATTAAACCACATCAGATGCCTATAACTTCAGGCTTACTGTTTGTATGTGTTTATCATGGTTTTAATTTCATTTCTTTCATTTGACCTATCTGTTTACAGCTCATTATAACTGTAGTGTGCAATACTATACAGTAGCTTGCCAGTCCTATAGAAGCTCCTGGTGGTTTGGCAAGTGCCCAGAATTCCAACCACCTGTTGGAACTGTTGCCAAAATACAGTAGATTTTGATTTCCCAGAAGTTGTTCAACTGAGAGTGCAAATCATTAATATTACTTTGTGTCTTTAAAAAAATTCTTTCTCTTATTGCGAAAGTATTATGTTTCCCACTAGTTCTGTGAAGCTGAGCAGTCACAGAGGTCTTGTTCCTGCCTCTTGAAGAAACATTAAAATGGGTAGCAGATGTGCTGGGGTCAGTCACCTGAGAGGATTTTCAGATATAAACCTGTGCGAGATAGCGAAGGGAAAACTACTCTTTCTTTTCGAGCAATCCAAGAAGCCAAGTGAGTGATCCCACCGTGCAGGGGCACTTAGCAAATTAGGAAGTGCAGTAACAGTGAATGACTTTCTACTTTCAACAGTTTGCAGGGCCCTTAACAATTGATGGCTTTTCCTTGAGGATGGATTATTGGCAGCAGCAGGACCCAGACCTCTGCACCGTTTCTGCATGTTAAGTTTAAACAGTGTATGCCTATCTTTGAGGATAAACTTATAACAGGGGTCAAGGTAAAAGTTAGGGAAGAAATTCTAGCCTGTGATTGGAAGATCTGGGAGCATTCAGACACATTGGAACTTATATTTTTATTCTTTCTCCCAGGAGACAAAGCTGCAGTTATGAATACATACATTGTAAGAGCGTTTCTGTGGTATTCAGTGTTGGCCACCAAATCCAGATGTGATCTGATTCCTGTCTGGTTCTACATTGTAGCAGGCTTTGCTGTCATTGGGTCATCTGTGTTCCTTGAAACTTCACCATATCCAAATAAAAAAAGCATTTTAGAACAGGATTAAATTTTTATACATTACAGAATTATACAGAGGGTTCTTTAACATGCACTATTCAAAAAGAGACTCTGGTGAATGGTTCACTAAGTAAAGTGAGATGGAATGTCTCATCCCAAATTTGATACTGCTTGGCTCAAGACAAGAAGCGGGGTGTGTATTTTATGCACATGATGAGTATAGGCCTGTATTTGTATGGGGAGCATGTGTTCAAATTTCAAATCTTTTTTTTTTTTCCCCCCTGGGAATTTTTCTGGAGCATGTGGTGGATATTGTTTTCTGCCAAGAATCAAGGGACTGTTTTATAAAGGACTCCTTTTTTGGAATGTGGAGGGAGTGGGTCTTCTCTTTCCTTTTCCCAAAGTTTTCTTGTATCTTCTCCACAAAATAAAAATTTCTTTCTTCTAGTTCACTGACGTGGAGATTGAAAGCAGCAGTGTGATAAAAATACCATATTGCATTTCCAATGAACTCCTTTAATTAGATGAGATGAATTAATTGGATTTGTTGGACATGTCTCTGAAAGTATAAGATACTCGCTTTTGGAACTCCCAGGCATGGTGGCCTGGGAGCTTTCTCAGTTTGCTCCTGTTCAGAACATCTGTAAGAACTGTCATTTGAAGCCTGTCATTTTAGTCCCCCTTGGGGGTTAAAAATGGCCTGGTGATTTTTCAGATAGCAGAGCATAAATCAGCAGCTGTTTGGCCTGCCCTTCAGTCTGGGGCACTCACTGGTTATCACCAGCCTCATCATCAGATGCTTGTATTACACATTTCTCTGTCCATACCAGCAGGTGAGATGGTAATCTAAGAGTTGGTTTCTAACATGTGTGGAGGGACTTTCAAAAGTCGCTCCAGCCCTAGTATTCTCTTGCCCTGTATAATTTTAGGGGTCCAGGCATGCAGCCTTTGATGGTCCTCCTTTTGTGTTTCAGGGCCTCGAGGAAAATCCTGGAATTTAGACAGGGGCAGTGAGTGAATGACTGTAGCCCTTGAATCCCATTTGGGACCTTAGCTCATTCTACCTTGCATTATAATTATTTAGTTTTTATCTCTCTAGGTTTTTATACTTTCAGGGGTAAAGCTGATTCATTCTCCTTTGTATCCCAGAGCCCACCTTCAAGGTAGTATGTTGCTCGGTAGGTGCTTAGTAAATGTCATCATATTCGATTAGCTTTTTGTGGTCTTGTCTTTAGTCTAGGAATTCTAGATCCCAAACAGAAGGTAAGAATATGGTATATTCTGGATTTTTACTTTTCTATAGTATATATCCTTTCCAAATATAGAGCCAGAGTGCCAGACAAAAAAATATATTGTGATCCAAGTATATACCATTTCCTTTCATGGTGGAGAAATGTGCCCGATAAATGTTTTCTCTGCATTATTTTCCTCCAGATATATTTTAATCACAGTTATTTGGGTATTTCACACTTTGTATTCAGCTTGGGCTCAGATTAAGTCTTGTGTTAGTTATAACCTTGAATATCAGTTAGGTTCATGAGAACAGGGATGGTATCTATGTGTTTTTAATCTGTTTCCCAGCACTTGACACAGTGCTAAGTTTACAGTGGATCTCCAAGAAATACTTGTTGAATGAGTGTCTTTTGGTCACGGTGGCCTTTTAGTGCAGAAAAACTTTTGGATCTGAATTGTTAGACTGATTTAACTTTTTTTGTAATAACACAGAGAATGTTGAATAGAAAGAGTAGGTTTAGAAGATATATATCTATGCCTCTATATATTTTACCCTTCTTGAGGTTCGAAATAGTCGGAGTGAAATTAGAGATCTACCAAAATTCAACGATGTTTTGCACCTTTGAAATAACTCATCCCTTTGATTGTCATTTTAGCTACAAGTAGATTCCTAGTCATAACTGTAATATCCCTACAAGCCTGCTTTATGGAACGGCATCGTGTTGTCTAACATAGGGCTCAGTTCTTGGCCAGGTGCAGTTTATGTTCTTTGAAACTGTCTCCTTTTGTGAGGAGCAGGCTGAGAGACAGTGAACTCATTGCAGAGAACTGTGGCCGAACTCTGTAGCAACTTCCTAATAGAAGATGTCCCCTCATTGACTTCTTTGGCATTTCAGCTGCCCCATCAAAGGAGGGGACAGACTGTGCCCTTGGGACCAGAGCCTTTTTCCTGTCTGCTGATGAATGAGGCATCATCTTGCCATGCTCAGCCAACCACCTGTGTTGCAAAACAGCCTTCGTAGACTCTGATCCCTTAGCATAAACCATACACAGGAGGTGCAAGGATATAATTCTGTGGTGTCATCCATCAGCAGGGACGTGCATGGTTTTCTACCGAGTAGCTTCAGCTTCCACAGTTCATCTCTATACCATTTTGCTTTTCTTTTTTTTTTTTGAGACAGGGTCTTGCTCTGTTGACCAGGCTGGAAGACAGTGGCACTATCATGGCTCACTGCAGCCCGCGACTTCCCAGGTTCAAGCAAGTCTCCCACCTCAGCCTCTGGAGTACCGCCAGGGCGTGTGCCACCACATCCTGCTAATTTTTTATTTTTATATTTTTAGAGATGGGATCTCCCTAGGTTGCCTAAGCTGGTCTCAAACTCCTGGTCTTAAGTGATGCCTTGGCCTCCCAAAGTGTTGGGATTACAGGCATGAGCCACCACACCTGGCCTACTTTCCTCTTGTTTACAGGTTTTTGGTTGACACTTCTTTGCAGAGTAGCACCTGGCATCTCTCACCACCACTGAAAAGGATGGAATTTTATACACCTCTTTTCCTAGGTTCTCTCTAGCAGTTACCAAGGGACCATCGGAGGTACTTACTGTTGCTGTTTATAAAAGCCTTCCCTCCAGTCTGAGTCATCTCACCCTACTCTCTGCTACTCCCTTTTATCTACTCTTTTTTTTTTAAGTAACCCTCCCTCTTTCCGCTGAAGGGTTGTGCTTGCACACATGTGCACACATACTCATGCATACGCACACCACACATGCTTCCTGTCCTCTGGCTCTCGCGTATCCTACGTAAAACCTCCTGCTGCCACTTAAGTGAAATTCTTCTAAGAGTTTTCGTCTCAGAAGTTCAGTTTTACCTTTCACTTTTCAGATAGAGATCCCCAAGGGTTTTAATAATCTGGTGAATGTTTTAAAAAAGGAAATTTTTTAAAAATCCAGATTGCAGAAGTAATACTTTAGCATTGTTGAATTCAAACATTATAGAAAGTGGAAGTTCCCTATCATATGTTTCCCATAACCACCTTGAATAGTTTAGTGAATATATTTTATTCTAAGCACATGCTGTTTATCTTCTTGAAAATGGGACCATTACATACATATGTTCTTTTGCAATTTCTTTTATTAGAAAAGAAGATTAACCATATATCAAGCACTATTCCATGTCAGTCCATATAGCTCTCTCCCCCTCATTCTGTTTTTACAGCTACAAGGGAGTCTGCTGTGAAAATACTCCTTTAATTAGTTTACAGCTGAGTGTAAAATTTGGCATTTGACTCTTGATTCTAGTCTTTTTCTGTATATTCACTCCAAATTCTTTGAGACTGAGGGGTACCCTAATTTTTTAAACAAAATTTTGGAGGGCTTTGGGGTGAAAACTAATTTAAATGCTTACTGTCTCAGGTGCCTACCCCCATTTAAAAATCAGTTTTGAGGGCTATAAAAGGGCTTATGATGTTAAGGCTTTTTTTTCAGTATGAAAATAACATACAATTTATTTTTCCATTTAGCCAAAAGGCCAACTTACACTAGCCGAGAAATGATCACTCTCATATAAAAGAATACAATAAAAATAAAAATATAAAAAAAAAGAATGAGTACACATTCTCCTTGAATCAAGACTACTCTGAGATTCAGAAATGCTGATAATGGAAGGTGGGGTGTGACCCCTTAAGTAAGTGTGACTAGTTAAAGGTGTATGGATATTTTTTGAGGGAAGTGGGCTGCCAGACACAATTGCAGGCTGTTTCACATTACCTCACATGGTGCTTTCAAACTGTTTTTTTTCTCTCTTGGCACTAGTGAGTATAACTCACAAGTGGCCAGATAATATCTAAGTCTAGGACCAGGGCAGTGAGTGGGTTTTACTATGATTTAATCAAAAGTAAATAAGAAAAACAAAAGCAGAGGAAACAAAAGGTAAGGGAAGGAATCACGTTTTTCTCATTGTGGGGCTAAAATGCTGCAATGTTGAATTTTCACTTTCTGATTAGAACTGACAGTTGAACTAATAGGATTTATTTTGGGGGGGGGGGGGGTCAGGAAGAAACTGTCAAATTTTAGTTTGACTATTCTTTTCTCTAGCTCTCTCCCCTTTTTTCCTCCACTTTTTTTTAAAGCATTACTGTATTAATCAGATAGCAGC
Source organism: Ateles fusciceps (assembly GCA_036589455.1). Taxonomy (NCBI): domain Eukaryota; kingdom Metazoa; phylum Chordata; class Mammalia; order Primates; family Atelidae; genus Ateles; species Ateles fusciceps. The sequence continues at coordinate 5,114,369 of JAZHEH010000045.1, read as the reverse complement.
CACTGTTGACACGTCCTTCTGTGGTGTTTGCAGATTAAGTCTGAACCATGCCAGAAATCTCTTTGCATTTTTTGATATAGCAGAAATGAACCTGGTTTATTCCATCTCTACATCTTTAGCCAAATGGCTCAGAAGGGATCTACCCAATTTCATAAAGAAGGGTTAATGTGAAGTCTGGTTTAATACAGGTGCCCTTAAAATGCATTATTTTTGTTTTGTTTTCTCACCTTCAAGTTTAATATTTCCACGAACATTGGCCTTTGTTTCCCCCAAGACGAGTTCGTGAACGACCTTGTTCAAGTATCCTTTGCTGATTTGAGTTCCCAAGTAATAAGCTTGGGAATGTTTTAAGTGCACCAGCAGGGAGAAGAAGGGGAATTCAGCAGTTGCTGTTCAATGCATTTACTCTCTACCTGCTGGCTTCAAACAGTATTAACTTTATGTGCTCATTGTGCATTGTGTTTAATTAAAAGCAGTTCTATTCGCAGAGGCACTTGTAGGATTTTTTTTTTTTTTGCCCTGAAATGAATAAAACAAATAGGCATCTGGTATTTGTTTTGTATAACACAATCCCTATAAAATGAAGAGTAATAAAACGTAATTATCTGTAAAGGCTTGTTTTATAAGCCTGAGAATGGGCTTGTTTTTACCAGGTTTTTATATTCTATTCATAGGATAAAGAATTTCTTTGTATATTAATATGTAACAACAGTAAAAACAAATGCCTCCCAATTACTTGCATGAATCAAACTTATCTTTTATTAAACAATTTTTTTCTGTTATAATGTACATGATAAAATTTTGTCATTAAATTCCTTCTGTGTAAACAGATTAGATTGAAGAAAATGTTTTCCTTCAATATTCTGTTCAATTGGTATAACTTTATGATTTTTTTCTCCCCCAGCATAATTAAAGAAACAACTTTATGGTTGGTTATTGGCTTTTTTGGTCAGAGAACATTCTGTGGATTCTAAAACCTCCTTTCAGAAAAGTACACATCAAACTTTTACATACGTTTTTATAGGTTTTGTAGACCTCCGATCCTTGGTTAAAGACCCCTGACAATGCCTAATAACTGTTTTGAAAACTGTACTTACAATCTGAAGCTATGGTTTTAGTTTTAGTTTTAGTATGTGAATATCTGATGAAATCATTCAGTGATTTTGTAGCATTGAATTTAATTTCAGGGTTGGGCTCCTTTCTAGGAATAGAGGAGTGTTCTTATCTCAGAAAAAAAATTCAGAGTGTGGGAAGTACAAAAATTATTGATTCAAAGGTATATTTGCTGTCAGATTGGATGGCAGTGCTTACATCCCTAGGGGCTCCTGTTTCCAAGACTGTTTTCATTGTTTCTATCCAGCGCTAGGCAGTAGCCTTGAAGTGGCGAATTCATCCTCTGAAATTTTGTGTCCATTGCTGCAAGAATAAAAGAAGCAGTAACAGAACCATGCAGCGCAGTATTTCATGGTGACAGTTTCATGTGGTTGTGTGATGTTGCAGAGTCATGTATGTGATATCTACCCTTTTCTTTTGAATCAAAACACAGGGTTTTACTGGAGGAGGGAAGTTTCAAAAACAACCTAGTCTAATACAAAATTAAGCTCCTAAATAGTTATGCCATTCTGTCTACTACCAAACTAATTGCTTACAGGAAGTAGAAGTGCACATATCTAATATTTATATCCTGTTTGAGTAGTGGTTTCTAATTTTAGATTTCTAACCCCTTTTTACATTATCTTTTTGCATTGAAATTACCCTGAAACATTCATATTATTATGAAAGCAAGCTGAATTAAATAGACAAAGATTCTCGGTTTCTTCCTTCATGTTGTCTTCTACTAGAGAATGAATAGCTTAAAATAAGTGCATCAGTTCCTCATCCAAAGGAAAGCTGAATATTCCAATTCTAGATCAGCAGTCACTTTGCGTGCTTAATGGAAATACCATTTTTGAACATACTTGGCAACTAAAGTGCCCAATTAAAAGCTCTGTTGAAAGAGGAAGTCTGTGGATGTGCAATTAGTCCTTAGGATTCAGAGCATTTCCTTTATGTGTGGAAGGCCATAATATGAAATCACTGGTCACAATAGCTTTATGCCAGGTGCTTAGAATAAAAGACATTTTCAAGATAGAGTATTTCTGTACTCTTGCTCCGAAAATGGTTTACCTAAAGAGGTTCCCAAGTCCATTAAAATACTGGTGGTGTCAAGAGATTTTGGAGGTGGCCTTTCACAAATTTTAGGTAGTCGATAGATATAACTAGCCATGTAAGTGATAGGCAATACACAAGAATTGCTTATATTCCTAGACTTTCTATTTTATCTGATTGACAGTCTTCATCTTCCTACCTTTTTATTCATTTATTTATTTTTAAAAGATGAGGATTGGGTACCAGAAAATTAGCCAGTATTGTGTGCTTTTCCTTACTAAAATATGAAGCCTCGCTGAGTAGAGCCAGATGAGCTGTATATGCTCAGATTATTTATAGTGTTTATGATAGAGAGACCAAAAACAGTAAGCACTTAATAGCTTTCCTTATTTACAAGTCAGATTCATCTAAGGAACATTTTTCTTTTATTTTTCTGGTGCTTGAAATGTTCCTTTAAAATAGATTATCAGAGAGGATACACAGTGACAAAAAATTCGTTGCTTGGGAAAATGCAGAATGGGTTAAGCTTTTCTTTTTCAAGGCTCTGCAACAAAACAGGTGCATGTTTATTTCAGTAAACACACTATTTTTTTTTGCCTCTATCACACACACAATTAACATAGGATAGATATGTGTATGTGAACACGCGGCTGTGGTTCCCGATTGTGTAATGGATGCATTCCATTAAAGTTTACAGTAAAGTAAATGTTTATCATGCAGATTGTTTTTCCCTAGTGGCTTCTACTGTAAAAATGGCACCGTCTTTCAGTAGGCTCTGAATATATGTTCCCTTATTCTCTGGTAAGATGACCAACCAACCAACCAAAAGCCAGCCCCGATAACAAACAACCCTTTAAATACCATGAATCTATAGGAAATAGCTAACTTTCTGATGAAGTCGCTGATGCCACTCATCGTTGTCCCCACCCCTAAGCTAGAATATATGGCTTTAATAACAAAATGGCAATACATGCCATTTTGTTGGTATCACAACCTGGAGGGTGTTACTCTTTCTTCTCCTTACCCTTCCTCCCATTGTTCCCATGGGAGAGAGAACAGACACCCAGGCGGCAGCAAACAGGCTATTTTAATAACCTCAGCATCCCTTTTCCCCTACGATATACATTTGATATCCAAGTTGAATTTACCCACCTCTCTCTAAACATTTTTTCCTAACCCTTTGTCAATTTGTCACACCATCTTTGGATGAAGAGTGCTAGCTGATGCTGCTTAACAAATGGAACATCTGTACCTTGTTAGCCATAAAGGCTCATCCCATTTCCTTTCCATAAACATCTATTGTGATACAATATGGATTGTATAAGGCACTGGGCTTTAGGCCTCCAGCCCAAATATCTGTCATTTATTAAGGACTTACTGTGGATAAAGAAGGCACTATACTTAACACGTACTATTTCATCTAATTTTTGCAAAAGCCCAATGAGTACATTAGGCCAATCTTTATTGTATTAATACAGATGAGGAAAGTGAGGCTGAGACTTGTTCAGTGACTTGCCCAGAGTCATGCAAAGAATCAGGGGCAGAGTTAGGATTTGAACCCAGTATGAACTGGGCTCTGGAATCAACTGCTTCCCTAATGCCATGCCCTAGGTCTCAGCCTGGGCTGTGCTTCCAGAGTCACCTGAGGACTTTTCAAAACACTGATGTATGTGGACCCTGCATCTTGAGGAGCTGGGCTCTGGGCATTTGGGTTTTGAAGGTTTTACAAGTGACACTGATGCTCTGTCAGGCAGGCTTAATGATGACTGAATTATATAACATGCCCAGCTTAGTTACCTGATTAGTTGTTGATTGCTGCATGAAAATCTGATCCCCGCAGTCTTTGAGCCTGCAGCTCAGTGAAAGAGATAGATGTACATACAACCAAGCATGAGCAAGGTGCGTTATGACAAGTACTGTGGTAGTACAGACTTTGTGCTCTGTGATAATTCTCATGACAGGACTTGCAGTGGATCCCAGGAGGTAGCATCTGGGACATAGTCATGTCAGCAAGTCCTATTTATTCTAGCTTGGAAGAGTTCCTTGCATCTTTACTCTGTATACTCTGTGATTACCAGACAGTCCTGGTCTAGGTTCTTATAAGTCCCAGTTGAGGATCTTGAATCACTCTCATTCAGTTTGTCTGAGAGAGGTTGGTGATGAGATCAGTGGTTTGTATATTTCCTCAATTGTCTTCCAAACTAATGGATATGTTCCTCAGGATCTACACCAGTGGGATTACTAGGTCAAGGATAAATCATTACCAGACTTGTTGATGGTGTCACCCAGGCTGGAGTGCAGTGGCATGATCTCGGCTCACTGCAACCTCCACCTCCCATGTTCAAGCAATTCTCCTGTCTCAGCCTTCTAGGTAGCTGGGATTACAAGCGCTCACCATCATGCTCAGCTAATTTTTTATGTTTTTGATAGAGATGGGGTCTCACCATGTTAGCCAGACTGGTCTCAAACTCCTGACCCCAAGTGATCCGCTCACCTAGGCCTCCCAAAGTTCTAGGATTACAGATGTGAGCCACTGTACCCCGTCTCCCTCTTTTCTTATTGATACCCATTGACCAATAGCATGATCAATAGTGCTTGATTCTTGAGTTTAGAAAACTTCTGTTGAGCTTCTTACTGTGTCCTGGGTACTGTGCTGGGCAGTAAGAACACCAGAAAGGGTATGACTTCTTAGGAGCCAATTAAACTAGGTTAGGAAGAGAGGTGTTGTGGTATCACCTAGGGCATAGGCAGAGAACCTGTCTGCCTAATGATACCGGTTTAGCTCTTGAATTCTTTATATTCAGAATACGGATTAGGGCCAGGCTGGCCTTGACAACCTGAATCATTAAACACTTATGGTGACTGGTGGGTGATTAGTCACATAATAGGAAGATATATTCATAACTGATATAATAGGAGCAATGGGGACTCGATGGAGAGTATTAAATATAATAGTGTTTTCCATAAATGTTCTTGAATTGTGGAGATTGCTGTTCTGTAGATTATTCACTCAGGCATTAAATATGCATTTATTAAGTGCTTTTTATATACTAGGCTTATACACAAGTGTTAATTTCAAATTTGATTCTTAAATTCCTCAAGATCAGAGTTTAGCAAAAAGCGTCATTATATCCTGAGATGGAATTTTATCAAATTACATGCTTAAAATGAGGAGAAAAGTCTGTTTCTCTGTCTCGCAAGCCCCACCAGTTTAACTGTCAATTGGTCTCGTCAATCAGCTATCAGAGGTATAAAAATGTCTCGGGCCATAGGTACATACTCCATGGCGTATCCTGGTGACAGAGATTGAGAAACTGATTGGAAGAGACGTGTAATCACCAGTGCTGGCCTTACTGTTCTGAAATTTCAGGTTTCTTTCCCCTCACCCCAAACTTAATTCTTTCTTCTCTGTTTTCAATTTCAGAAGAAGTTTAGAATGAGTGAGGGAAATTAAAATGAAGTCCAGAAGACTAGCAGAGATTTCACTGGGCCTGTGGATAGGAATGACTTGTGGCAAAACCATCTGAAACTGAATTAAAATAAAATGTGTTCAATTCACTATACAATTATAGTTAGCTTGACCTGGTGTTTTGAGCTGCATTATCTGTAAGTCTGGAACTTATTTGATGTATAGAATACTGATACCCCTTAAACAATATTTAAGTAAATATTGATACCCCCTTAAACAATATTTAAGTAAATATTATTTACTTAAATTTTGCCCATCTGTTTCTTGTTAAAAGAAACTGGACATCTGCTAAAATAGCCTTGTTTCAGAGTACTCAATCTTACTGTCACCTTATAATGGTTTTATTTTGGGGGAGGTTTATTTATATTAGTATGATTGGGAAAGAACAGAAAGGTCTTATTGGAAAATAAATTTAGAATTCTCCAAATAATAAAATAAAAACATTTCCAGCTGTAATCTTAAGATGTCTTTTCATGATGTCTAGTTTTAGAACGTTTCCCCCCCCAGATGTGAAGAGCAATGCCTTTTAGGACAATAGTGAGACTTATATGAGAATTGTTCTTTTTGCATTGTGTTATGGTGCATGATGCAAAGGTTTAGAAATAAACATATCCCTGGATACAACAGGCCTCAGTTAAGACATCTGCTATTTTTAATGCATTTTGCTATTTTTGGCCTGGCATGGTATCTTAGGATGAGAAAATCCATCCCCATCCCTTAGTCTGAGGTCATATGTTGCCATTGGTTCTCTATAATGGACTTGATGATGTTATGGTTTTAAAATAACGGGAAATTAACATTTCTTGTCCCCTTGCTCGTGGCCGTAGGATTTAATCATTTTTATACCGTTAATCACACTCCTCTTTTACAAGAACTCCCTGACTCTTGTTTCCCCCAGCAATATACTTACCTTATACCTGGCTAAAACCTTGCAATTCTTTGTTTTGCTCTCGGTTTTTGTGACAATTTTAAGAGATAGACAAGTAATATACAGGCTGGGTTGAAAGAAGAGAAAATGGAGCAGTTGTAATTCCCCGGGGCAGGGTAAGAGACTGTTAATACATTAGTGGTAGGAGGGCTTCTGCACAAAATATGACTGTACAATTAAATGGGGCTATTAAAAGCACGCCAGCATCAATTCATTAATGACAGTGGCAATTTCTTTGTAATCCCCTTTTCTCCTTCTCCTCCTGGGACTCAGTCTATGGAGGGATGAAAGGCAGATGGGCAAAGATCAGAAAGACTACTGAGGAAGAGGCACAGTTATTTAGATATCTGCTTCCTCATCTTCCTCTTTGGGGGCAGCTTCTGTGATGAAAACACTTTATGAAAGGTAAGACCCCCAAATACCTGTTCTGTAGACATTGGGGATGAAAATGTGCATCCTAGCAGATGATCTGGTTCTGCCTTCCAGAACAGTGCTCTGACTTTAGAAGCAGATATCTATGCATAATAAATCTGCTTGGCGCTAAAACAAAGAGAGTTTGTGGAAATTGTTTGATTGAAACCTTGTTGCAAAAGTATGCAGAATTGACATTCAGCAATCTTGTGTAAAAATACTGCAAAATGTTTCTTTTTCTGGAAAACAGTGTATTTTAAAAATCAGCTGGAGTCTGGTTACCTGCATGACCTAGTGAGAACTTCAAGGCTTGGGGAAATGGTTGAGGTTAGTAGTTATGAGTGTTTGATATCCTTTTGTGTGTCATTTAATTATCTAAGCCTGCATTTCCTCACCGGCAAAATGGTGATTCTGGTCTCTGTCTCTATGGTGTTGCTCTGTGAAATTAAATGAGATACTGAATAAAAAGCATTTTGCACGGTGCCTGGCATAACATAAGTGCTCCCTAAATATTAACTAGTTTTATTATCAATTGAATTTTAGGACTCCACCCTGCGCCCCACCCCCCTAAAAACAAGACTTAATGGTCTTATCTGTCTGCTGAAGAGTGGGGTTCTGAGGAAGCTGAGATGTGAAGAGACAATGTGTTAATTAGTGAAGGAGCCAGCACTGGAACCACATTTTATGACCTCCCACTGCATTGAAGTGCCTCTCATAGTATGAGACTTCTGTATTTAGTCAAGGAGGACCAACATTTCTTCCACCTATTATAATAGATGAGGTTTGCTTTTTTAATATACATACTTAAAAATATAGGTTGGGCATGGTGGCTCACACCTATAATCCAGCGCTTTAAGAGGCTGAGGCAGGTGGAGCACAAGGTCAGGAGATCGAGACCATCCTGGCTAACACGGTGAAACCCTGTCTCTACTAAAAATACAAAAAATTAGCCAGGCATGGTGGCGCACCCCTGTAGTCCCAGCTACTCAGGAGGCTGAGGCAGGAGAATCGCTTGAACCTGGGAGGTTGAGGTTGCAGTGAGCCAAGATCATGCCACTGCACTCCAGGCTGGGTGGCAGAGCGAGACTCCATCTCAAAAAAAAAAAAAAAAAAAAATGTAATTTTAAGTTCATTGCTCAGGTTCTTTTGGTGGCAAAAATCCTTGTACTTTAGAAGGCATTATTATTTGGTGAGTTTTAAAAGAACTACCTTCAGAGAAAAATGCATTTCATTTTGATTATGCCGGAGGCCTGCAGAATACCATTTAAACTACAAGTGATATAAAAGGTTAAGTATTTGATTAAAACTAATCTCCTTTAAAAACGAATGTTTCAGTCTCCACCAGAACTTCTTCAGGGAACTTAAGTGTTTTGCTGATAACTGGATCCAATTTATGGGAGGTAAAAGAAAAGGCAGTTATTTACTTAATTCATCTATTTGTTTCCAAACTTCATATGGTGAATCTAAAGAATGGTGAAATTAATAGAAGTTTGAGTGCTTAAAAAATGGATGACATCTCATATTTCAAGGAACAGTATTTGATCAGATTTCAGGGTGGTATGAAGTTCTTGTTGATAAAAGGCAAGTCGCATTTATCAGCTGAACAACTCAGGAAACAGAAATGATTTGAATTTGTGGAGGCGTCCTCCATACCATTTTCTCCATTGCTTTGGTGATTATCTGAGGTCTCTACCAAACGGATACCGAAATTCGTATTTCCAGTTCAAATCATAGCGCTGCTATTTCCATGGCCCATTGCATCATCTGCCGCTAGCCTCACCCTCACCTAATTTTCGACTCTCCTTTATCCCTTTCAAGGCTCAAATATGTGTACTACAATCATGTGTTTAGTGGTTCCTCTTCCCTGTTACACTGTGAACTCTTTGGGAACAGGGACCCCTTTTGCCTTTCATCCAGTGCCTAGCAGGATGCCTGGAGGCATCAGGGAATGTTTATTGAATAAGGCAATGACCGTTCCAAAATATGGCTTCCATGAGTTTATATGCCTCTGGGAACCTTTTGTAAATGACACTTTTTCTATATGATTAGCCACTTCTATTCTTTCTATTGAAGTTATTTCGTATTTCAAAGTAAATTTTGTTGCGGCCATCCTCCTCCTGACTACATTCAATGTGGTTAGTTCTTTTCTTTTCTTTTTAATTTTGAGAGGGTTGTGAAATACAAGATAGAACATAATGTGGGCTAAATCTGGGGCTTAGCCTTCCAGAATGTTGAGAAAGTAATTAGTGGGTGGGGCAGTGTTAGAAGAAATGGCTGGGATTCTTTGTATCCAAAAGAATGTTTCTCTTTGGTGATGAGGTAGGCATTGTCACCTCTCTGAATAAATCCTTAGGCAAAGTACAAAAACACCAGCGGGCTGAATAATGCCTCGCCAGTCTGGCCTTAGGATTGCAGTACCTTGTCCGAGTAAGTTTAGAAATGAGTTTCCTCTTCAGGTTTTAGGCCTGTCATAATGTTGAGTGGCTGTCTAACCTTTGATCTTTCTGTGTTTTTGACATCAAAAAGAATTCTGAGCTTTCCCAAAAATATTTTATTCAAGTAATTAATACTCTTCATGCACAGAGGGAAATTAACATCCAACTTATGGACATGGTGAAAAATTAGTATCTTCCCATTTGCTCAGTTTGATTGAACTGTAGTTGATTATTTTTAAAGATAAGGAGATCAAATTTCCTTAATATTTCAGTATGTTGCTTTTTGTACCCTTAAAGTTATTTTTCCCTATGCATAATTGATTTTGATTAAAAAATGTTTTGGTGACTATTTTTCTGATTCGTCAGTATATCTAATGGTGTTCATTTTACTCATGAAAAATCTTGTCTATGAAGGACATATTTTTAGGAACATTTTTATAGCATATGAGAACTTTTATAGCAAAAACAGGAATCATTAAGTGTGTGTGCTTTTATCAGAACTTCTCTTTTAATGGAACTTAAAATCTTAACTCATGTTTTTATAGCACGTTTTTTGCACATGGTAGGTTCTTAAGATTTGAATGGAATTTAGTGCGACTGTTCTTTGTGTTGTCAAAAGTCTGATCTTTGTTACAGTTTGTCTTTCATTTGAGACTTTTTTTTCTGTGCATATGTACATGTATAATGCTTGGTTTTCTTCAATTTTTTAAAACTAAACACATCTATAACTCATATTTTCCTGTTTACGAATAGGAGCAGTTTAAAACTGCACAACGTGGCGGAATGTGGTGTAACATAACCAAAAGCTACACGTTTACCCTCCTTTATTCACCTTTCATTTGCAGAAAGATGACTTACGTATTTATGATGTAAAATGTCTTTCAGAATGACCTTTGGGACTAAACTTTTTTTTCCCCCTGAAAATGGTCATGACTTAGGAAGCCTTATTAGTAAAATTTAAAAAGAAAAAGGTGGCCAGGCATGGTGACTCATGCCTGTAATCCCAGCACTTTGGGAGGTTGAGGCGGGTGGATCACTTGATGTCAGGAGTTTGAGACCAGCCTGGCCAACATGGTTGAACCCCGTCTCTACTAAAAATACAAAAATTAGCTAGGCATGGTGGCATGTGCCTGTAATCCCAGCTACTTGGAAGGCTGAGGCATGAAAATTGCTTGAACCCAGGAGGCGGAGGTTGCAGTTAGTGAAGATCACGCCACTGCATGCCAGCCTGAGTGACAGAGTGAGACTTCATCTAAAATAATAATAATAAAATAAAAAAGAAAAAGAAAAACTGGTCAAATGCCCCTTGTTCTTCCTTAACAGATGCATAGTGAGTTGTGTAAAAAAGGAGTTGGAAAAGGAATCTGTATATTCAAAGTGACTTAAAGAATAGAACAAATTTGGTTTTAAAAAATGGGCAAGACTAAATCATAGTGTCTAGGGAGGAACACCTGAATAATAAAAATATAAAGAAATACAAAATATGAGCACTACTAAGAATAGTCTGTTGCCAGTAGTATATAGAATGAGCACTCAGATTATAACAGAAGCATTTTGGTATTCATAAGTGTTCTTTTAAAATAAATAAACACAATTGAAATTATAGGCTGTAAGTACTGATTTTAATTGTAATGAATGTGAAAGTGTTGTCAATGAAAATATAAAGAATATTTTCTAAAGTGTGGACCTAGCCAGGAATACTAGGTAGAAAAGGTAGCTCTTAAAAAAATTTTTTTTTTAATTGTGAAGTGAATTTATTGTCACTTTGTTTGATATTTATTACTAGAGTCCTTAGGTTAATTCTGTTTGTATTGCTTTTCAGAATAATTAAGACCTAAATCTTCTGCTGAATTCTATTTGGTTTCGTTCTTTTGCCTTGTTCTTTCATTCCACAAATGTTACTGTGCACTTCCAGTGTACCAAGCCTTGTGCTACTGCTTTGATGATAAATGCAATAAAGTAATGCTGCTTTTAAGGATCCTTCAGGATAGAATCTTGTGTAGGAGTAAGGACTCAGTATTTTTGCTGTAGAAGTACATGAAGAGCTATCTATGGTGCAATTACTGGAAAAATGCAGTTTTTATTCTGTTTGGTTCCCATGTGCATTAAGTCCTTCTTTGGTGGGAATTTGAGCAGGGTGGTCTCAGTTGAATCCTGGCTTGTGTATTCCTCATTAAGGAAGGAAGTCATGGAGCTGGATTCTAGGAGACAGTGGAAAGCCTGGTGGTGTTCCTGGAATGCTTGAGAATGCCTGGAGCTGGAAGCTTTTAGCCCAGAGCTCTTGACATTCCTAGCATACTACCTTGAAAGGATAGTATCTTGCTTTCTAGAAATTCTGGACTTGGTAGGAATCATTTGTTTATATTATTTTAAAAAGAAAAAAAATCTAAAGTGTACTTTTTGGAAGAAAAATGAACTTGTTTTTGGACTTCTCTGTGTGTTGTTTCTTTAATTGAAAATTCTGTCTGCAGACCTTTCATCCCCCCTTCCCTTCCCTCTAGTTTTAGTTTTAAATTGGAACATTGCTTTCCAAGCATTTAAAAAAAAATGAAATATTTAATTATTATTACTATTTGCTCATTAATAATTCTTGATTTTCTGTCTATATGAAATAAAAGAAAAATTACTGTATAATTTTCGTCCAGTTGTACAGTTAATTCTGTAACTGAAATACAAGATAAAAAATAAGAAAATAATTGATTTACTTAAGAAGAAAAGGGATCCTGACCTCCTAAAAATTTCATCAAATATTCACTCAGCAGACCCTTCTTTATAAAAGGGGCTCACTTACTCTTGGGGGCACTATGACTGTGTGAGCACTTGTGGCAGGGATTGGGTTTCTTGGGGAATCTATAAGATACGTACGTGGCTTTTGGGCATGAAGGTGAGTAACACAGCCCTTGGCTTTCAAAGCCTTTAAGGAAGTGCTCCATGGGGAGAGGGGCAGAGACAGACATATTCCTGAAAGGAATACTTATTGAGTGATAGTCGAAATATATACAAAGACTTTGGGAGTAACAGTGATAGATGGGCCCATTGAAAACTTATTAACGTTTACAGTTGTTGTTGAAATTCATCCAAACCAGCCAATTATATCTACGTTCTCTGGAATGAAAGTACAAAATGATTACAGTAGACATTTTAAACATCACAGTTGACACAATCCTCTTTTCCTACTGGAATGGAAATCTAATGGGGAAAGTTAAATTCTTTTCCAAAACCTTATCTGCGATGATACCTTACCTATACATGTAAAAGCAGCCAACTTTGTGTTTTGTGATCTTTGGGATCATATAACTCTTATAAAGCAACTTGTAAATCTTCTGGGAGGTTCTTTTGGAAAATTGCTTTATGTTATATTTCAGGAATATACTTCCCTCTCCCCCTGAATTATCACAGAGGGGATATATACATCTTCCCTCTACTCAAAGTATAACCTTGTATGTGTCTGTTTTTTCTTTATCATGTGATCTAGTTTGGATATATGTCCCCCTTAAATCTCATGTTGAGATGTAATCCCCGATGTTGGAGGTGGGGTCTGCTGGGAGGTGTGTGGGTCATGGGGCCTGATCCCTTATGGCTTGGTGCTGTCCTCAGGACACTGAGTTCTCATGAGATCTCATTGTTTAAAACTGTGTGACACCTCTCCCCCACTCTCTCTTGCTCCTTCCCTTGCCATGTGAGTTGCCTGTTCCCCTTCTGCCTGCCATGACTGTAAGCTTCCTGAGGCCTCAGGGGAACCCGAGCAGATGCCACTGCCATGCTTCCTGCACAGCCTGCAGAACTGTGAGCCAGTTAAACCTCTTTTCTTTATAAATTACCCACTCTCCAGAATTTCTTTATAGCAGCAGAAGAATGGCTTAGCACACCATATATAAAATATAAAACAAAAAACCCAGAACAATTACCCTCTGCAGTACAAATAACAACTCTTTCATCCAAAGGAACTTCTTTCATTGTTTAAATAATGAGAAACTTGTGTTTTTAGAAACACTGTCTAGGGTGCAGCATACTCTCATTGCAAACATTTCTGTGCCTCAGAGGACACCCCCTCCTGATATGTATCCTTAGGAGGAACACATAGATCAGCCTGTCTTCCTTTGTCCAGCTACAGTACGGGGAACGGAGACACAACACGGTCAAGGTGCCTAAAACCAGAGCGACCTGGGGTGAGTCTCACCATGATCCTCCTCGATACTGTCCTTTGTCAGACTCCAGCATTGTGCACAGCTTGGTCTCTCTGAGCCCAGGAATTTGGGCACTTTCTGAAAGCTTCCTTTGCAGGCGCTCCTGGAAATCAGACCAGTGTTTAAGCATGAGTTAAAGCAGTAACATCTGTCAGACATAACCACGCATTATATCTGGGACAAAAAGTTTTAGGAGGAAAAATTCCTGTCAGGAGTGTGGGGTAACTGCAAACCCGCTCTTTGACTGGTGTTTTATTGTAGAGATGGGAAATGAATGGGACTGGTATCCACATCTACTGGAATGGGTCTCCCTGAGCTTCCAGCCTTCTGTGGTCCAGATTTTCATATTCCTTCCAATTTGCCCAGAGCAAGCTGTGACCCTCATCCATCTTTTTTTTTTCTTTTGCATTTAACAAAGTTGTAAAGGGATTTATATGCTTTCCATTAGCCTTAGCAAAGCTGCTGTCATGAATATTTAATGGCTAGAGCAGTTTGTTTTCTTTTACTCTTTCCCAGCCTTTCCTCCACCCCCAACTCTCCCTTCTCTTGCCTGGAGAAATGTAAATATCGCGCCCCTCACCCACTGGCTGGATCCCAAAGCGGCGGGCTCCCTCAATTCAATGTTCTGACCCGTCTGGTGGGGACTTTTTTTTTTCCCTTCCTCCCTCTCTTGTAGCCTCCTCTCCAGGCAGCCAGGGTGGTGGCCGTGGTGCGTGGGGCCGGGCACGCGTGGGGCTCTGCCTGTCCTGCGCCCCCGCGCCCTCTCCCCGCACCACAGCTCCGCAGCCGGAACAGACGGTCCTTTGCTTTGAACTTCACGGGAGAACAAAAGCTTCCCTGCAACTTAGCTGGAGCTCCCTCGGAGGCATTCCTGGCACTTCACGGGTCGCTGGCCTCTTTCTCTTTGCGACAGGAAAGGGGCTAATGTCTGGGACAGAAAATGACTTCTGAAGACACGAAGAGATTTACCGTGTCTAGAGCAACCTCTGCACTTTTGTGGTGGTGATCTCAGAAAAATGCATTTTTTGCTATTGGTTGCTTAGATCATCTCCCATCCTTCTTCCCTCCCTCCTCCTGTCCCGCAGTTATTTATGTAATTTCTCCATTTCTGTGGTACCTCACTCTCACCCCCGCCCCTGCCCCACCCCCCATTCCGGTTTTGCCTTTTCCGTAATTCTTTGTCCACTCTTGTGCTACGGGAGTGGAAGGGTCCGAAGGTGATGCCGGGAGAGGGTCTGAGAAGTTTAAGTGTTAACTGAGTAGGAAGGTTCCAGGGGAACCCTCCTCCCCTCTCTAATGAAGTCAAACCTGCTGGACTCTGTCTGCCCCAAGGGACTGTTGGAAAGATGAGAGAAGGAAATCCATATAAAATGCTTAACACAGTGTTTGGCTTTAGTAATTGTTCAATAAGTCATAGCTATATGTTATTATTAATATGATATACACTCATTCTTCTGAAATGAATGAGTGTGAATGCTTCCCTCTCTGCATAAGGAATTATTTGTGCTGGATCCTTAAGAGGTCATCTATTTCCCTCCTTCCCTTCCTCCCTCCCTCCCTGTCTCTGTCTCTCTCCCTCCCTGTCTCTGTCTCTCTCCCTCCCTGTCTCTGTTTCTCTGCACTCTCTCTCTCTGTCTGTCTGTCTCTCTCTCTCTCTGCGATCTCAGCTCACTGCAACGTCTGCCTCCCAGGGTCAAACAATTTTTGTGCCTCAGCCTCCTGAGTAGCTGGGTTAACAGGCGCACACCACCATGCATGGCTAATTTTTTTATTTTTAGTCGAGATGGGGTTTTGCCATGTTGGCTAGGCTGGTCTCGAACTCCTGGCTTCAAGTGGTCTGCCCACCTTGGCCTCCCAAGGTGTTGGGATTACAGGTGTGAGCCACCACGCCCTGCTCATCTATTTCTGATGAATTCCTACCATAGCATGCTTAACTGATGGAGGTGTCATTTCATTTTTCTTTGAGTAACCTAAAATTGAATCAGTTAGTATATGTCACTAATGTACAGCATAGTTGTAATCAACTAAAAACTCGTAAAAACTTCTAAATGGGCTACTAAGTGAATACATCTTCCTCTATCCTGTGAGGACTTCACTGCAGCTTTTACATATGTTGATACTGAAATTCTTCTTAATAGATTTGGCTTCAAATTCCGGCCTGATAAGATAATATAGGCATCTGCCGCTGAAGTCCAGTATCAGGTAATTCTTGCTCCACTTCAGGCTTCTCTCAGATTTGGCGATCACGCTCCTCGTGTCTTGGATGGCTATGTCAGCAAGTCTGAACCCTTCAGTTCATCTCTGTAGACCTACCTGCCTTGGGTTGCCATACCCATTAGTAGGTCCCTTTGGGTAAGAGTTCCCACTAATAATGTTTTTCTCTTGATTTCTTATCATGCCTTGAAACTGACTTTAAACATTTTGTTAAATGCCTTGCTAAAATCCCAACACACTTGTGAACAGATGTTGGTGTGATGGAGGAGCAGAAAAAAGGCACAGCCACGATAAGATGTTGGTATGATTAAGTTGGATGAACAGAAAAAAATGTACAGCCAGATCCATCTCCAGAATCAACCAATTTCCACATTGCTTTCAATCTCATCCCATTATGTTTTCTGTAAGTAAAACTTCCACTGCAAATATTAATTGATGTTAAATCAAAAGTACTGAGGGTCTAGTCACAGGGGCTTAGGGACAAACGAGAGAAGCAAAAAGGGTCTCCCAGAGTCTTAGTGTGTCAGACAATTAGGCAACAATGTAAGACAGTGTATAATTAAATGCTAAATTATGTAGAGAAGATTATGTGCTATGGAATTAAGGAAATGGCTGTCACATTTCTAATGTCCTAAATCAGTTTCCAGACGGTTTCATACATCTATATGTACTTCACTCATGCTCAGTATCATTTACCCTTTCCTGCTTTTTTGTAGCAATAATGAAAGTAAACATTTTCTTTCTTTCTTTTTTTTTTTAAAAGACAGGGTTTCACCATGTTGGTCAGGCTGGTCTTGAACTCCTGCCTCAGGTGATCAGCCTGCCTTGGCCTCCAAAGTGCTTGGATTACAGGCGTGAGCCACCACGTCGGCCAAAAGTAAACATTTTCTAAGTACCTACTGTAGGTTAGGGAACTGGTCTAAGAACTTTACAGATATCAACTAATTTTCATGCTCACTGTATACCTCTGAGATAGATATTCTTCTTTTCTCCATTTTGCAAATGAGGGAACCAAGGTGGGGGAGTCTAATACCTGCCCAAAGTGAGCTCTGATAAATTCCTTCCTCTTTTTAATTTGGTGGGTCTGTGGTGAGGGTAGACTAGGAGAGGCATTCTGGGAGGTGAACCTAGATTTTCATCCTGGCTTCTTTTAACCTACTTACCTGTGTAATTAGACCTTGGGCAAGGCGCATTATCTTTTAGAGCGTCTGCTTTGTAAAATGGGGCAGGATGGTGTTTTAAGATTTAAGTGCTTCTTATGCAATAGGAGCTCAGAGAATGGGAGCAGCTGTTTATTGAAAATAACGATACGAATATCGTTGTCGTATTCTTTACCCAAAGAGACCTGTTGGAATTGGACAGAGAAGGAACATTTCTGTCTTGATAAGTCTTAAAACCCAGTACCAAGTGCAGTATTAATTGTGAGATATTTGTAGAATCGGTGGATAGAAGGATGGGAGAGGAGAGGGATCTGAAGAATTCCTGTAGCAAATTGAAGAGGTTCCAACCTCTTCCAATTGAGCTATTTTTAGCCTGACTCATCATTTGTAATCAAAACAATCCTTTTCTTAGCCTTACTCCTCCCCCAGCCCCTGCCCCACTACTATTTTTGCTATGGTAATAGTCATTGCCAACTTATTTTGTTTGGAACACACAAACAGAGCTGCCTCTTCCCCGTCACAGAGATTTTAACAGTAAAAACCCACTGCATCATTACCTCTGCCTTGTATTCCAGACAATAGTAAAGGACATTGTAACATCACTGTGTCAGCGCAAACAAAGAACTATGTAATTTTATCCCATATTAATACAGTGTTGCGCAGAAGGTATTATCATTAGATGGCAATCTATAAAAATGGCCCCTAGACCGAGCACTGGCACAATTATTTATTCTTCAATTATTTATTCAGTCCTAAGGATGGAAATGCTAACAGACACTACAAAATGCTCTACCTACCAATTTACAGAAATTGAATGACAGAATCATTTGTGGACTGAAGTAGCTTTTTATTAACCCTATTTTGATTTATTTAAATTCTCACTTTCACGGCTTAACTATGTTTACTGCACCCACTTACATGATAGAAATGAGAGGCTGTTTTGTTCATAAAAGCTACTTCAAAACAAATAAATTAATATTTATTCTGAAAGGGTCAGATCACAAATGGAGGCTTTAAAACAGCCTCAGGAACATTCAAATCACATCCTTAATATTTCATATGATTTTATATTTAGATTGGCTATTTTATGTAAAGTCTTTTTCCCTTTTAGTTCTTAGACCTCTTGAAATCCCTTTTCTAGCCAGGGTGGAGGGAATAGTCACACATAACTTCTGTTTGCAGTAAGTAATTGCAACTTAATTTATGTAAGGGGAGATTTCCAGAAGGTTCTCGATCCTGTCTCTTTCTTCTCAACTTAATTGTATTGATAGGTGCTATTCTTGTGATTCCAATATATTATTTGTACATGATAAAATACAATTCCCATTAATTCACACTTAGCAGTCATAAAGGAATTTGTTTGGTCTTAACTCCTAAACTTTACAAGATTATTTACATTTGTATTAATACTGGAGTTCAAAAAATATGGCTTTCTTTAGAGATCAGTTTCAATTTTCCCTAAATCAGTTATTTTTAGTTTTGATTTATTAAATGTTTGGGTGAGATCCAATTTATCTCACCTTCTGATATTTTTAAAAGAGAAGTAATTTTATTTACATTAACTTTAAAATATTTTTATGCCAAACACTAGTTATTTTGAGGGGGATCGAAACAAATCATAGCAGAGATAGGGAACTTTTAATATTTTGGGAGAATATTTTTTAAAATAACTGTATGTTTACTCTAACTAGGTATGTATATGCATGCATTCACTTGTGATATGCACATATGCACACAGAAATTTATGATGTCCTTTAAGAATCTTGGGACCATCAGAAAAAGTAAAGTGAAATAACAATTTTTAAAAATATATTTTTGTAGTAAAAATGCACTATTGGTGTTACTGTATAAATCAAATTTGCTGAAGTTTATAAACATTTTTATGACTACTTTAAACTTGGACATAATCAGATATATCTGCTGTTGACAACATGGTTCTCAATATAAAAATGATCACCTTTTTTGCATAAAGCCTCATTCTCAGAAGTAAAATGTGTATGTGAGGATATTAGCTAGTTCACAGGATTGTTGTAGAAAGTCTATTACATGTTTCGATACTGAAATTCTTATGGCCTGGATCATAGCTAATCTTTATGAAAAGATCATTTTATTATTACATTATTACTACAGGTAGGCTTCCACCCTGGGCGTTACCTGAATCCTCTGGTTGTACTGTCCATGATGTCCAATAGTAGATTAAAAAAAAGAAACAACAAAAACAAAAACCCAAGCTAATGCCTACAATGTTGCTACAAGTATCTTTTAACCTGTGGTGTGAAGTTATTTCTGAAGGTGAAGTTTGCCATTCAAATACCATTTCCTGGTGTTCGATTTCTGTAACACCTCTTTTTCTGTCTCCACTAACTCTAGATCTGTAGTCCCTCTAAACATGTCACTTACCACTTACACTTTGCCAAAGTGTAGTTTTTGCTCCCTTATCTACTTTGTAAGAGAATGTTTTACTTTCATGATTTGTAAGTGGAAGAGGGTGCTTAGCAGGGGTTCTGAGGTCACCAGCCCAGGGAGGAGGAAATGGAATCAGAATAACCAGACAGGAATAGAGGGGGTACTGGGCTGATGAGCATTGTGGGAGGTGATATTAGTGACTCATGCTGCTAGAGCGAGACCACTCTTTGATTCTGTTTGTAGAAATTTTAAGCTAAAAGTGACAGGTTGTTGCCTCTCTTTGTGTAAACTGTTAAACGTGGGAAGTTAACCTATGCTACAAAATACTGATTAAGACAAGTCATGGGCGATACTGATCAAGACAAGTCATGGGTGATACTGATCAAGACAAGTCATGGGCGATACTGATCAAGACAAGTCATGGGCAAGGGCAAAGAGCTAAGTGGTTTACTTCCATACTCTAGTATGTCCCTTCTCAGTCTTTCTTGTTATTTCATACGACTTGGTTCCTCTAGCTAGTCCAAGCTTTGTTTGTATAAATAAGAACTGCCGTTTAATGAACACTTGCTATGAACCAGACACTGTGCTAGAAGGGGGTATAGGTACTCCAGGGGGAAAGGCTTCTCCAGCAGCTTAGCTTGTTCATGTGTTAGTAGTGTCCCAAAAGGTCAATAGTGGAAGCGCTAAGGCTTCTTGTGGCTTAGGCTTGGACTGAATAAATAACAATAGTAACACAACAGCAATGGTAATAGTAACAATGAAAACAACTCTTCTAGGAAATTTGAGGAAAGTCTCTTGTATATTAAATATAAAAAATATTTGCCATTAAAGATTATTTTAAAATTTGAGTGTTGTGTATCAGGCATGTGCACTTGGAATATGTTTTTTTTGGTAATATATTCTGCCACCTAAAAATAGGAAGTATATATCCAGATTTAGGTGTTAGGCAAGTTTTTCACTCCTGGTTTCTATTTGTCTTGAATGTTACTGCCTTAGCCACACTATTTAGCATGGGGATTTAAAAAAAATGGTGTACATGTTCTCATTTACAAGTGGGGAGCTGAACAATGAGAATTCATGGACATGGGGAGGGGAACAACACACACACTGGGGCCTGTTCGGAGGGGAGGGCGGGGTCGGGAGAGCATTAGGGAAAAGAGCTAATGCATGGTGGGCTTTATACCTAGGTGATGGGTTGATAGGTGCAGCAAACCACCATGGCACATGTTTACCCATGTAACAAACCTGTACATCCTGCACATGTGCCCCTGAACTTAAACAAAAACTGGTGTGATCTTTCTGTAAGACGGGATTTTAAAAGCCTGTCTACATTTCTGAGTTTTCTTTCAAGATGCCAAGAAGAGGCTGACCACATTGTTTGAAGAATTGTTAAGGACTTGAACTTTGGAGTCTGCCAGACTTGAATTCCAGGCTCAGCTCTGGCACTGTAAGCTCTGTGGACACACAACTTCACCGAACCAACCTGCTTATCAGCAAAAAATGAGAATAATAACATTTTCCATTGAAAGGTGCTATGAAGATTAAATGAAAGTGTTTTTCTAAAGCTCTAGATGTATAGTGGGGGCCCGTCTCAGGTAATCAGAAAGCTGGAGTTGCAGTTGTTGTTACCGTTACTAATATTGCAGATGCTCTGAAAACATGCCACCATGGTTACTTCTTGTAGATGGTGACTTAAGCTTATCTTCCACATTGGGAAAATAAATGATTTATTTCCCTTTAATAGCTGTCACTGTTAAATGTCACTCTGTTGGTCCAGCCCGGCAAAGCTTACAGTATGGGGCTTATGAATCATGAATCAACACAAATGTCACCAAGCTAAAAGAGAGTTAGCAGAAGTAGCCTATGTTAAGATTAGGTTTCTGATTTAATGTGCAGTTTCTAAAAACCAAGTAGCATGTAACTGGTCTTATCCTTGCTGAGATAAGATCTCCGGATAGTTGCTTTAATAATTGGGGGAGGATAATTCTTGCAACTTCCAATTAGTATTGATTTGACCACTGCTTTGATCTAGGATGAAACCTGTTTGTGTTGGTCTGATTTCCTCAGCTGTGGTGTGTATAGTCTAGTTTAAAGCTAGGCTCTGTTATGTACTGTGTCCATCCTGGAAAGTTCATTGGACAAGGAACAGAACAGTGGCTCTATCAAGCAGTCAGTCAGCCAGTGAACACTATATCGCCTTCTTCCATCCAGCCCTGTGTTCCTTCCCCTCATTCTTCTGTTATTTCACACCACATTCTTCTTTCAGCTAGTCCAAGCTATGTCTGTGTAAGTAGGAACTGCAGTTTAATAAACACTTGCTATGAGCCAGACACAGTGTTGGAGGTGGTGTAGGTACTCCAGCCGGTTAGCTCAGGTGTGTTCATGTGGCGACAGTGCCCCAAGACGGCAATATTAAAAAATGCCAGGCTTCTTGAAGTTTAGACTTGAGAGTCTCCCCAGTGTCATTTCTACTACATTATTTTGGTTAAATCAAGTTACTTAGCTAAACCTGGAGTCAATGAGAGAGAATAATTGGGGGAGGATAATTCTTGCAACTTCCAATTAGTATTGACTTGACCGCTGCTTTGATCTAGGATGAAACCCATTTGTGTTGGTCTGATTTCCTCAGCTATGGTGTGTATAGTCTAGTTTAAAGCTAGGCTCTGTTATGTACTATGACTATTCTAGGAAGTTCTTTGGACAAGGAACAAAACAGTGGCTCTCTCAAGCAGTCAGCCAGTGACACAGTCAACAGTGTGCATTTAGGGAGAGAATTGTGGCCATGTTGCAAACTATCTACCAGAGACTTAGAGACAGCAACTGTCTTTTCCCCATTTGACTTCGTCGTTCATGAACAGACATTTGTCAAGCACATATTGGGTAGCAAAACATCTATAATATTAGGTTTTAATTTTTTAAAAAACTTTTATTTCCAGAAATGTTAGCTTTATCTGCGAGTACAGTTGACCCTTCAACAATATGGACATTAGGGGTTGCTGACCCTTTGTGAAGTTGAAAATCCATGTATAATTTTTGACTCCCCCGAAAATTTAACTATGTTAAATTGTTCACTGGACACGTTGCTGATGACATAAATGGTCAACTAACACATATTTGTTTGTTATATCTATTATATGCTGTATTCTTACAATAGGGGAGCCCGGCACTGTGGTTTACATGTAATTTGGGAGGCCAAGGCAGATGGATCCCCTGAGGTCAGGAGTTTGAGACCAGTCTGGCCAACAGCAAAACAAATCATCTCTACTAAAAATACAAAGATTAGCTGGCCATGGTGGCGCATGCCTGTAATCCCAGCTACTCAGGAGGCTGAGGCAGGAGAATTGCTTGAACCTGGGAGATTGAATTTACAGCAAGCTCAAGTTGCATCACTGCAAAAGTCTGGGCCACAGAGCGAGACTCCGTCTCAATAAATAAATAAATGAACAAACCAAAGTATGTAGCTCTGGTCTTACTAAGTATATAATGTTTGTCTCCATGCAATAATAATAATGTAAGATCTGAAATGTTAATACTTCAAGTAAAACCAACAGCAAAACAGTTTCCTGAATTTGTCTGTGATCTCACAGGAGAGTCTAGTAAACTGAAGGCAAGGACGTGTAGCTAATATCACAGTGGTGTTTGTAAGAGGATTTTTAGTTTGTCATGCTTAAACAGAACCCTCAATATTTTCACAGAGAACTAAAGCAATTGATTTTCAGAACTAATGAGAGCATCTGCATGCATGTGGCAGGCATGTTGGTGAATGTTGTGAAGTTGATGGTCCCATCAATTGTTGTGCTTCAACTGTCCAGACTAGGATTGTGTGACGAGAAGTTGGCACTTCAGCAAACCTTAGGGAAATGCCTCATCTGCTTTTGTGGGAGGTGGAAAAATAACTAGGTAGCTGCTTTCAGTGAACACTGCAAGCCTTGTTCAAGTGTACACCTTTCATACAAAACTCCTAGATGAATGGCAGTGGAAAATATGGGTTTGTGATAACTTTGAATGATGTGTGATTGCCTTGATTAGCACTAAGTTACTAAGTTGATATGCACTTCTTTGTTTTAAAAGAGAACTTGAATTTTTTTTGCTATAACTGCCAGTTGCTTAATTTCTACCACTTTTAGGCTATTTTTTTAAAAAAAACGAATTTCTACCTAATCTGTACTTGTCAGTGATGACAAGTTTTAAAAGTAACTCAAGCTAAAAAAAATTCTCTAGAAACCATCATCTGTCAAAAAGTTTGCATTTAATTCTTTCGTTAGATAGAAATGAGACATTTTCTCCTTCTGCTTTCTAGAATTGCACACTTAATGGTCCAGAAAACTGGGCATCCATATTATTTTGAGTTTAGGATTTTATAGTGACCGAGTCATAGTTATGAGGTGTTTCAGGGAAATGAAGGGAAGAATGAGTAACAAAGACATGTTAAGCAGAATAAATTAGATGTCTTGTTTTTGGCAACTAGTTAGCATACAGTTTCCTTGTTTTCTTCAGTCCACATATAGAACTATTCTGTCTGAAACAGTGATCCAATTAGGCCAGTTTCCTGTTTAAAAGCTTTCTGGACCTTCCATTTTCCTGTTGGCAAAAACCCAAGCTTTGAGACATAGTTCTTTCTAAACTGGCCCTAATTATTCTTCCCAGGTCATCTTTACTGCCGCTGCTGTTCCTTGTGAATGTCTCACCTCTCTGGGCTGTTAACATATAATTCCTTCTGCTTTGAATGGCCTGACAATCCCCTCCTTTTCACAAGTTGGTGATAATCTTTTCAGTCATGTAGACTTAGACCAAATACTCTCATTTTGTGGAGTGTTGTGTCCCTGTAAGACTGGCCTGGTTAGTTTCTCCTCTGCTTCCTGAGTCCTTGAATGGTCTTTGTGTATAGCATGAAGCACACAGCATTGGGAAGTCTGTGTCTGCAAGCCTGCACCTTCACTAGAATACAGCTTTTTCATCTTTGGACCTCTAGGATAACCGGAGACTGAAACTTACTTGACCGCTACCTAAGCATTTACCCAGCAAGTCAATGAGCTGTCCGTGTAGTTTAGCAGACATTCCAATGATTGTTCCATGGAGTTTGTATCAACTGGGAAGGATTGTTGAGTGGCAGAGACCATAATCACCAGGAAGCTGGAAGTCATGGAACATGTGTCCATGTTTCTTCAGTTATTTTTAGAAATGAGTAAATGTCACCTGACTATTGGTGTCTATTTTGTTTTTTTAGTGAATCTCTACCGTTGCAAGCCATTTTCTCTCTGTAAGTTTCCTGTGGAATTTCTTTCCTTATCCAGGTAATAATACTTTGGGGTTTTGAAGTTTTTAAGAGATTCAGTCAGAGCATTTTGTTGTTTTATCCAGTTGCTCAGCTTCTTAACCTATAAAACAGAGAGAATGTCTTTGCTATTAATTTTTCTTAAGGGAGACAGAATGCAAATACTATTTGATCTACAAATCGTTTGCAAAGATGACTAACTCTGTTTAATGAGCATTTTACTAGAAGTCAGCCTGTGCTTTTAAAATCTTGGAATGTTACTTGGCTGACCAACTAAACATATTTGTATTTTGCTTAACACGCCCCCTTTCAGATGACTTGCTGCAGAATAATGAGGTGCAAGTTGAACAAACTACTCAGTTTACTGCAGGACCTCACCAGTTTTACCACTTACCTCCAGATGTGTGGAGGCCATCATGGGAGAATTTACTTTTTCATGTTTGGGCATTTTTGTAAAAGCTTGTGGTGTTGAATCAAAGGGTTACGAAATGGTTTTAGGGATGTAACAAGCCATCCCATCATTCCACATAGACAATTTTATTAGCACATTTTCTATTGAATGTGTTTGCTGGTTGAACTTGAACCAAACCAAATACAATCTCCAAATCATAACACGTACAACCCCTCAACTTGGAGACTCTTGATTTACAAATGTCTCTCTGTGACTGAAGCGCCTGCCAAAGGAATCCTCTTTGCTGATTTGGTTGAATGTGTTTTTAATTCTGCACGAGCTGTCTTTGTTGATAATAATAAAATGATAACAGTAATTTTAGCCTTTATTGAATGGGTGTGCCAGCCACTGAGCCATGTGTTTTGTGTGTAGTGTTTAGTTCATTTCACTACAGTCCCCTACTAAGAATGGATTTTAGATGAGAAAACCAGTAGAGAGAGAAGGGAAGTAACTTACCTCAAGTGCCTTAGCCACAGTTTGCAGAAACAGACTTTCGTGGAGTTTTTGTTTCTGTGACACTTCCCCATTTCAATCTCAGGCATTTTGCCTGCAAATCACTTTCACTTGAGAATACCCATTGTGCAGCCACTTCTGTTTTTTGGTTTCACCTTCTCATGATGTAAAGAAAGGGAAAATGATACCAAGCAGTGTCTTTTTAATAATAAAAGGCAGGTAAGTCTTCCTCAAATTGCTCTTCTTGGTGAAGAATAATAGTTGTGCTCCAAAGGCTTTGGTGATGTGATTTTTACATGAAGCAGCTGAGCCAGGTGGTGTTTCAGCTTGTTCTTGGACATGTTGATACAGCTCTAATTGCTTAAGGTATGTGCCTCTTCTTAATCATCTATCCTTTAACTGGAGAGCTATGCTACATTATGACTTGGAAAATGTAGGCATTTAAAGCAACCCCAAATGTAAATGGCCATTACCAGCAAGTCACCAGCTGAAGCAATGCAGACGTCACATGAAGAAAACCTCGTTGATCCTCTGAGGCCCCTGGGGACTGGCTTCCTGAGACTGTACAAGTTGGTGGTTGCCATCTTAGTTGTTTTCAGGGCTCAGGTAGATGTTATGAGTGGAATGCAGAGTGACAACTGAGATGGTTGTCGTGCAAGAAAGTAGGGCCAGGGAACTAGACCTTCGGTTCTTTCAGAGATTGGAAATGTGGAATTTTAGGGGAAATCTCCCAATTTTAGAAAATATATGGAATTTTTGGAAAAAAATATGGAATTTTAGGAAAAATCCCCAAAATTGGGATTAGTTTAAATATTTGAAAAAGTCTGAGGTCCAAATCAAACACGTCTATGGGCTAGAATTAGGTTGCAAGAACCCAGTCTGTGAACATTGGCTTAAGACATGTTGATAAATGGATCTACTGGTCCTTGACTAAAGGGAATCTAGGAAAGATTTGTTTGATTTTGGGGGGTAAGAACATAACACACAAGAAGGAAGTCACTTACTCATTGTTACCCAAGAGTTGTTTATTTGTCTTGCAAAATACTCAAACCTTGGTACTCATTGAGCGCTCTGCACATGGTAGCAAGTGATTTATGATGATAGTAGTATTTTTGGAGAAGATCTTCAGAGGTTCAATGTGGTTCTACGTGTGTGTGTATGGGTCCCATGTGTGGCAGTATAGAAATATGTTCTTTGATGAACAGTTTTTCCATCCCTGTGTCCACCTGCATAGGATTGCAAGTTGTTTCTAAATGGATCACCAGTATACACAGAGGCTATGCATTGAGGTCTTTCTCTGTATTATCCTATTTGTCAACCAGGTGTCAGTCAAAGACACACAAACCTGGTGAGTATTATGGGATTAAGGGATTTATTATAGAAATTGGCTTTTCCTCAAATAGTAGAGGAGCTGGAGGAAGTAAAGGTCTTGAAGGAAAGTGAGAGGATTAGAGAAAGTTTCACCAGATGTTCTTGTATAGGGCTGAGCAGATCAGAACTGGAGGATGCTGATGAGGGACCAGAGCAGGGAACAGGTGAAAGGTTCTAAAAGCTGCTGCCTCTGTGTCTGTGGAGTTCCAAACCCTGCAGCCAGATGTCTGGTGCTGGGTTGGAGCCCTTGCTGTTCAACAGGGCCACTTGTTGGGAAGAAACAGGGATGAGAGCAGAAGAAAGCAAAGACAAGTTGGACCCCATTGGGCACCTTCCATTGTCCATGATGGTGTTTCCATCAACCTTATGAGAGTGATGGTCTGTTTCACGTTCACTTTCCAAGTTTCATTAAGCTCCCTATGTGGCTAGCTGTACCCCAGGACCATAGTGGGAAGGGTATTCCGTTAAATGAGAGTTCTTGGCTTATCAAGTTGACAGTTGTACGATTCAGCGTACCCTATGAATAAGGACAACATCCTTAGGACTATACTACTGTGAGCTACTGGATACTCTTCCCTGTTGCCCTAGAAGGTTTCTACCTGCTCTGAAACATAGCGTTGAAATAACAGGATTTGGAACCTCAAGTCTTGGCCAGGCCAAAGTGGGCGTATTTCTGCTTAGGATCCTCCCAGCATAGTACCAGTCATTTACACTCATATTGAGATTAATGATTTTATCTGATCTTCTTCCTGGAAAATTTTGGTCAGGTGGGTTGGAGGAAAGGGAGGTACTCAAGACCATCATGCAGAGAAGCAGAGGGGGGGAGAATAAGAGAAATTTTGGAGGTTGCATTGAGGGAAGCTGAATTCAGTTTTAACTTGGGTCCAATCTATGTAAATCCTCTACTTTTAATTGTGTCTGCCTGCCTGTCTACCAATCAATCAATCAATCCATTCATTCATTAATCAGTTATGTATATCTCTATTGATATTTTTCTATAGATCTATATCATCTATCCATGTATTTATCTATATTATATTTATCTAATCTGTTTAATCTATATTATATATAATACATAATCTGTATTATGCTACACACATACATGAAAAATTTTCGAATGGAAAATTTTATGGGGAAAGTACTCTTTATAAGGTGGATTAGTAATCCTCCTTTGAAAAAAATTCTAGTTCTTCTCAATTGTGAAAGATATGTCTAAGCTTCCTAACAAAATAAACTCCAAGCAGTCTTAGATATCTGCCTCTTTTAATCATTTAATAAAATAATTGGTTTCTCTCCGTACAAGGAGGTGTTAGAATAAGTAAGAAATCCTGCTACATAACTTGTCTACTTACAGAGTTGACTTGACTACAGAGTTATTAGAAAGGAGTCTTTGCAGTAAAAGGAAACATATTTGTAATTTTGTAGTCTTTGTCAAAGTGTGAGCTGCTTTTAAGTGATACTTCAATTTTTTATTGAGATATTGGCTACTTCTTCTTGTTGGTAGTGTGGCTACTAAACAATATAAAATATATTATTTTCAAACCTTAGAAAATTAATCCAGAAGTCCTAGAGCACAGAAACAGGTTATTCCTGCTGCTAAAACTAAGGTCTTTCTCATAACTATTCCTAATTGGTAGATATATTTTTGTAAGTTTTCTTTGCCTTGAAGATTACCAAATGTTTTCCTTTCTTAGGTTGTGTGTGTGTGTTGTGTATTTGTGTCTGTCTGTTTGTGGGTGGGGAAGTTATTTGGTTTAGAAGTGTTGGGAGATACATTGTCATTTGGGGATATTCTCCTGAAGCCACTAAACATTCCAGGTGGAGATAGTGGTTTGCTCTGGTACAGACCACTTTTGAGATTTTTAAAGAGACCAGACATTTTTTGAAGCCCTCAATATGCTAGGCACTGACCTGGGGTGCTTAACAGTACTGGCTGCTCAGTGAGAAGACTGCCTTTTCTTCTTCTTCTCCTCCTCCTCCTCCTTCTCTCTTCTTCTTTTTTTTTTTTAAATTAAGACAGAGTTTCACTCTTGTTGCCCAGGCTGGAGTGCAGTGGTGGGATCTTGGCTCACTGCAACCTCTGCCTCCCAGGTTGAAGTGATTCTCCTGCCTCAGACTCCTGAGTCACTGGGATTACAGGTGCCAGCTAAATTTTTGCATTTTTAATAGAGATGGAGTTTCATCATGTTGGCCAGGCTGGTCTTTAACTCCTGGTCAAGTGATCCACCTGCCTCAGCCTCCCAAATTGCTGGGATTACAGGTGTGAGCCACTGTGCCTGGCCAAGACTGCCTTTTCAAGGCTTGTACGAGAGTTGTCATGGCCCAGGTGTAGAATATAAGAATGGAAGTTGAACATGCACAAATTAACCAGTCACATTCATCAATTCAGCACAACTATTGAGCATCTGTTATATGATGGGGTTAGGAAAGGCTCTTTAGAGAGAGCAGTGATGTGAGGTGGTGGAGGAGAGCAGTCCTCTCCTCCGTATCTGTGTTCACCTATGATCATCAGAAAGAAGAGTATCCTGGAGGATGTTCCTGTCCCGCATCCCAGGGCCTATTTTTGGGAAACCAAGTCACACCTCCATGGCTGTTTGGTAACGGCATAGTTGGCTGTGAGGAGTTGTTCTCTGGAAGTCTGACTGAGTCATCCTCCTGTGCTCTCAAACTATGCTTGCCAAGCCCACCAGACACTTCATTCCCAGCCATGGTTAGAAACGTACATAAAGCCCTCCTCCAGGCTCTCTTCTCTGGTAGAACTCCTTGAAAATTTGCCTTGTCAAAGGGTTCTTCTGTTTATGTCTGTGTCTAGTTATCACACCTGCCATCTTTTTGTGGGAAGCTTACTGTCTAGGCCAGACCGCCCCCCAGCACTGGACTCCTTCCCAGCCTTTCTCATGGGTGGTCACCCAGGCTCGAATTACAGACCTATTTCTCCTTCACCCAGGGCCAAGTACTTACTTCTCTTTCAAATGGTCCCTTTTCAGACTTGCCTGCATATGTGAAAATACAAGGGGTAGATCTTGGGGAACTGATAGTGGTAATATGTTAAGTAAGCCGGTATAGGAGGGATATTTATCACAGCCTTCCTGGAAACTAGTTGAGTTTCACTGCGTCCATTCATTTCCTTCTCTCTGATGAATGAGTAATCAAATGACTCACAGGGAACTGCTAGATAGAAGACTGCAGCATGTTCTCACTAGTGCTGTCCTGTTAGACCCAGGGGAAAGGTTATAGTGATGTGTTTTTAGGCACCATGTGTCAATTCTTCCAAGATTTTTATATATTGTTTTGTTTTTCTGAAGGGGCAGGGTTTAAAAAGGTTTGAGAAGCATTGTGTTAGACCAAGTTTGTCCAACCCATGGCCCGTGGGCCACATGTGGCACAGGATGGCTTTGAATGCAGCCCAACACAAATTCATAAACTTTTTAAAAACATTGTGAATTTTTTTTTTTTTCCTAGCTCATCAGCTATCACTTGTGTTAGTGTATTTTATGTGTAGCCCAAGACAATTCTTCCAGTGTGGCCAAGGGAGGCCAAAAGATTGGACACCCCTGTGTTAGATCATCATTTGTTTGCTATATGATTCCAAAGTGGTAGAATGGTCAGTTAAGATAAAATCTATAGTGAGAAATTTGGCAGAAATCATAGAGATTTCTATTTGAGGACATAATGAGGGTTACTCATTTTTCATAATAGATGTTAAGATTAATAGTAATCAAAGCCCATATTTATTCATCACTCACACACATCAGTATGAGGTTAAGACTTTGTGAGAATAATAATCATCATTTAATCTTCCCAATAGCCCTATGAAGGAGACCCTATTATATTGAATTTTATACATAAGGAAACTGAAACTAGACTAAGTTATTAGGAAGGGATGGGTCTAAATGACAAGACCAGCCATCTGTCTTGGAAAACTATGCTCCAGTGTGCATTCAAGAGAACAAGGTTTTGTTTCTCATCTCCATTTCTTTTACTGGAAAGATAGTTCAAAATTTAATACAGTTATATGATCTGGCAAAATTCTTCTTCAGATAGAGGTAGATTTTAAAGAGAATGGTGATTTGTCCACACATATTCACAGCAGCTTTATTTATAATAGCCACAAACTGGAAACAACGCAGACATCCATCAAAGGTGAATGGAAGAATAGACTGTGGTATATCCATACAATGGAATAATATTCAGCAATAAAAAAGGAAAAACTATTGTTACATGCTGACATGGATGATCCCAAAATATGCTGAGCAAAGAAGACAGGGAAGAAAAAACGTATATGTTATAGGATGTCACTTATACAAACTTCTGGGAGATGCAAATTAATGTACAATGACAGGAGACAGATTAGTGATTGTGGTACAATGGTTGGAGTGGGTGGTACGGCTAAGAGAGTGCAAAAACTTTAAATAGTGATGGATATTTTATTAACTTAATTTTGGAAGTGGATGCATGAGTGCATATGCATGTCAAACTTATCAAAAGATAGCTTACCAATGTACGATTTATTGCATATCAATTATACCTCCATAAGTCTGTATATATATATATATACATGTATGCAGTAAGGGAAGGCAAGGAGAATGACCCGTTAATGCGTGGGAGTAATAAAAAGAGAAATTGTACAATGGGAGGCTCACCTGGGAACCCCAGAGAGGTTATTATTGTTTGATCAGTCAGTCAACAGGTATTTACTGAAATTCTTCCAGGTACTTTGAGAGAATGAGAGATGTATGTGAGGTTAACTGTGCCTGGTAGTGGGACCCATTTGGAAAGAGCTGAGCTCTGGAGTTAGTCTTATGTGGGTTTCAAACCTGGCTGTCCCACTCCTTGGGTTAAAGCTTTTGAACTCCTTTACTTTCTCTTAGCTTCTTTTTAATCCTAGGGAAATGGAGATGACAGTATCTTTAATTTTAGGGTCGTTTGAAGGATTAGCAATAATATGTATCACATGCTTGGCCAAAGTGTGGGCCACATGGTAGGAATGCAGTGGCAGCAATTATTATTATCACTTTAATTGCAAAACTGGAAGTTCAGATTCCAGGAGGAGAATGTAGTTGCTGTGAGCTGGCCTTCTCAGGCAAAACCTCACTTGAAATAGGTTTGGAAGACTATATAGGAATTACGTGAAGTGGTAGGGTCTGAGTCAAAGTGCAGAAATGAGACTACATAAACCTGTTAGATTTCATGGGGGGAGTGGGTGAGATGAGGTAGGGGAAGGGCAAGAAATCCTGCTTACTAGGAAAGATGGTTTCCTAGCTAGTTTGGGGCGCAAATACTCAACAGACCATAAATGAGAAAAGCAATGGAGGAAGGAAGACCTGTGTCATGAAAATACTTAATCTGACTGTTCAGCATTATTGATATTGTGGTCTGGATGATTCTGTGTTGTGGGGACTTGCCCTGTACATTATAGGATGTCTAGAAGCATACCTGGCCTCTACCTACTGGATCCCAGTAGGTAGCATTCTTTGCCCTCGTACACATGACAATCAAAAAGTCTCCTGACTGCCAGATGTGCGTGCCTTGGGGCGGGGTCACTGAAGACCACTGCTTTAGTGATTAGACTAAGCATCAGTGAAGATGAGATTACATTTCAATGTTGGAAGGGAGAAAGGAGTGGAGTTCATTTAAAATAATGAATGAACTACTCTAATTATAGAGGTTTAGCCGAAGTAACATGGTTTGGAGTATTGACAGCAAGGCCACTTATAAGCTGCATGGTCTTTGGCAAGTAACATATTGTACTTTAGCTCCCTTATCTGTAAAATGGGGGCAATAATCGCACCTAACCTTAAATCAGTAAGTTAAATTGTAACTGAAGCCATTGATTATTTACTTAAAGAAAACAGCATTACTCTTCCTTTATTGGAAAGACTTTGAAGAAAAGGGAATCTTTCTGTCTCTAGCTCTCTTGAGTTGATTTTTAAAGGGCCCGTCTTTTGAAAACACCTGTTAAAAAATTAGTCCGACAAGAGGCTATCGAAAGATCATTGTGGAAAATGGTACCTTGTCCCCCAAGTTGATTCTTTTTCTCTGGGCTCACTGAAAGATCTTCAAGTTTTTATGTAAAAGTGAAGTCTCCTTGAGCAGAGCAGAAGGAAAGGGTATCAAGGGCATGAAGTGGCTGTTACTGAAGGGAGTGGTGATGTGGTGGTGTGCTGTAAAGGAGCTTCTTAGAGTGACATTGGCCAAAGGGTCATCTCCCTCTTCTTGGCACTGAACGACCACCACAGACCACAAAATGGCTTAGAACTGACCTCCATTTCAGTGGGACTTTTCAGTGACACTTGAGACCTCGTGTCATAGCCAGATTGTGACCATTCTCCAGCCCAAGCTTTCTGCTACTTTTACAACAGACTATTTTAGAGGCTGCTTAGAGGTGCTACTAGGATGTGTCAGGCTTCAACAAATTAGGATTCCCTCCCCAGCACTGTGACGATGGGGAGACTGGCACGGTGACTGGCGGAGTGATGGATGCTTTGGCTTATCAAGGTCATGAGTAGCAGCTTGCTGCATTGTGTCGCCAGTTCAAACAAGGATCCCCGAACACTGCAACAGTTTAGAATTGTCTCCTAAATTCCTCAGATTCCAAACACACAAAGGAGGTGTCCTGGAGCCATGTACTTTAGGGAAGGCAGATTATTTGTAAGCTCTTGTGTTGCCTTCACTGCAGACAGGTGGGCCTCCTCTGTCCTAAACAGAGGCTATTTAATAACGTTTTCTTCTTATTATTAACTTTCCTTACTCACCTGATCTAATGAACCTATGGTGCTTTGGAACATGACTGGAAATGTTTGAAAGCAAAGCAAGAATCATTTGGACGAGTACTTCTTTTGGAGAAGTGACTATTAAATGGGGTTTAAAGTTTTTTGTTTGATTGTTTTTTAACCTATAAGATTTGGAGCTTCTTCTATAGTCTTGCACATATCATTCTGTGGCTATGATGCCAATATTAAGCCCAGCTGTCTTACAAGTATGTACAATGCTTCCAGCAATGCAGGTTCTTTTGGCATTCTTGTTAAATGTACTGGCGTTAGGACTGGAATGAGAAAAAATGATGGAAATACAAGTAACCATAAAACAAAACTAGAATAGAATAGCAGACACTGAAATAAAAGCAAAATGTTTATCTATATTTTGTTATCCAGGCTTATTGATTGAAAAGTACAAAGATTTTAAAAATCCAACTGTAAGTATTATGAGGAAATGTCTGAGAAATTTTTTGAGAATCTTTCCTAAACATTTCAAGTTGATTGACAAAAGATAAAACTCTATCATATTGCCTAACAGCCAGCGTTTTGTGATATCTTCACCTCTGAGTTCTAGGAAGTGGTTTTAATTATGTTTGCGTACAACTCCCCTTCCCGCTTATTAAACAGTAAGGTTTAGCTGACATGATGACCTGAATGTAGAAGGACATGACGAGGGCAAAGATTCCCAGCTTCTAAGTCTAGTTCATCTGTTACCCTCAAATCTGTCTTTGACACTTAGAAATGCCCTCACCCCCTTACATACTTTTACTTTTTAGGAAGCCTGCAGTATGATAACCCCCTTTCCAAAGGCCAATGGCAAGGCCACTACTGACTTCAAAATGAGGTTACGCTTTATACTGGGGATGTATAGCAGAAAACAGTAGGCCAGCCAGGTGGGGAAATAAAGCCAGAAGAGACAGTATATTTTAGGAGCAATTTAGTGCATGATTGATCTTACTCTTACTGTTAGTGTAGTGTTTATAGCTAACTGGGTTTACCTGAAGCAACTGGCCAGAGCTCTGTTTGGAAGTAATCATAGGAGAAAACACATTGATTAGCTGGCAAGTTAACTCTGTACTTCCATACTCTAAAGTTAGTAAATTGGCCTGTTAATGACAGCTTGGAAAGGTGTACATGTGTATCACCGATCCCTGCCAGGGTTGCCAGGTTCTTCTCCTTTCTTTGTGTTTTCTCTGGCCCATCTATTCTTCCCCAACTTTTGTGATTCTTTTTTCTTTTTTAAAACTGACTTTATTCAGTTTTTGTTTAGCTGAAAGGGACAGGATGTAAACTGAATTTATAGGATTTTTTTAGGTAGAAAAAAAGGATAAATTTCAAAATCATAGGCTAATATGCAAACTGAATTTATTCAAATGAAAACATTCCTTTTTTTGTTTTTTTTGAGACAAGATCTCACTCTGTTGCCCAGGCTGGTGTGCAGTGGCACCATCACGGCTCACTGCAGCCTTGACCTCCGAGCTCAAGGGTTCCACCCACCCACCTCTTAGCCTCCTGATTAGCTGGGACTATAGGTGTGTGCCACCAGGCCCTATGAAATTTTTGTATTTTGAGTAGAGATGAGTTTTGCTATGTTGGCCAGGCTGGTTTCAAACTCTGGGGCTCAAGTGATCCACCCGCCTCGGCTTCCCAAAGTGCTGGGATTATATGCATGAGCCACAGCGTCCGGCCAAAGTATCACTATATTTGCGTGTATGGATTATACTTTCTCTGCTGACTGTAACGGCAGGATTATTTTTTCCCCCATTCTTCCTGTGAGATGTGATGGAGAAAACTTATGTCCTATAATGAAGTGGGAATAAGGATTTAAACAACATTAAATAGTACAGAATATCTCCCTCCAACCCCCGCCCCCACCATTTTCCCTTCCAATTCTTAGAGCAATATCATCTTACTTCTTATTTCCCTCCAAGATTAATCAAGATATTATTGATGAATGGTGTAGACTTGGTATGGCAAATTAGAGCCTGTGGTCTAAGAATGGCTTTCACATTTTTATATGGTTTAAAAAAATGAAAAGAAGAATAGTAGTCTATGACGTGAAAATTATATGAAAATCAAATGTCAGTGTTCATAAAGTTTTATTGGAACCCCGCCACACTCATTCATTTACTTTCTGTCTCTGGCCGCTCTCCTACTACAGTGGCAGAATTGAGTACTTGAAAGAGAGACCATATGGCTTGTAAAGCCCAAAATGTTTACTCTCTGACTCTACACAGAAAAGTTTGCCGACCCCTGGTGGGAGGCAGATTGAAAATGAATAACCTTCAGTAGAAAGAGCATAGCCTTTAGAATCAGGCAGTACAGAGTCCATGTTATGTCGGTTTCCTCAAAGCTACAACTATTACACATTATTCTACCTTAGAAGGTTTGGGTGAGGATGAAATGAGATAAAGAATGTAAAGCATATATATGTGTATAGCATGTTGCCAAATACCTCACAGATATTCAGCCAGTGCTGGTATATTTCCCTCTCTATGTTACCAGTGTTTCAGGTTCATTGTCTTACCTCAGGTCCTCTGTTTATACAGAACTGGAGCAAAAAATACCCTTTGCAAGTCTGACAGTAGTTGGAGAGACAGAAACCCATGTCTCCCTCTCCCTCTTCCTTTATTTAGTGTCCTTTTCTCCATAACTGGTGGTGTTTAGCCCTGTGAAATGTCATTTTACCTTAAGGTGAATGGATATATGGAATTGGTCTTGACCTTGAACGAAAGAAAGATACACCAGGCAATCATCATTTGGGAGAACTTCAGAGAAGTGCTCCATGAGAGTAACATAGAGCAGTGACTTCTGCTGGAGGGCTTCACAGGTGACATTCTGAGCCTTGTGCAGCCTGTGCCTCCGAGACAGTGAGGGAGCCGTGGCAGTCGTGGGGCTGCCTTCACCAGCTTCAGAACTGTGTTTTTTTTCCCCATTAACACACTTCTTGTTAAACTGATTTGCTTGCTTTCTAAACTGCAGCTTCCCTGGCCAAAAAGAAAGAAAAAGCTTCCCTGCGTGAAGATGAAGGTTCATTGGCAATGTCTTCTTTGGTCTTTTAGCAAGAGCAGCAAACAGAGAACTCCCTTCTTTCCGACTTAAGTTACACATATTTTTTTTTCTTTTTTTTATTTTCAAAGCTGGCAGGCTCATAAGAGCAGCATTCAGATAGACCATGCCAGGGATGCAGGGGCATCATGAATGGGACATTTCTTGTCCTCCTGGCCCCCTTTCCCTTTGTGCTGCCTCTTTTCCATGTATTATTAGCCACCTTGCAAAGTCGGAGCTTTGCCAACAAATTCTGGGTTCTGTGGGTTGCTGTCTGAATCTGCTGCTTATTCAGGAAAACGAGTTAGTTTCTACTGTTTGTAGAAAAGAAAAACAAACCCACTTATAGATTACATTTAGGTTACTAATATAGATGGTAGCACACCTAAGTAAACTGGAGATTATGCTGATGCTGTGTGCTTACTATTACAGTGGGTTTTAATGTGAATTTTGCACAGACCCATGAATGATATGCCCATTTGCCTTTTTACTTTTCTTGCTGTTAAAAAATTAGCTCATTTTGTAGCCATTGAAATATTTATAAAGAAAAAAAAATAGCTTCTACCTAACTCTTTTTTTCTTTTAAAAATATTTTCATGTGATCTACCAGTCTGAATTAGTTGGCTGCAAATGGATGTGGGAGTGTCATTTCAAACCATTTATAATTTGGAATTTCTTCTCGGGGGAGTGGGTGTCAGAACTTTAGTTCTTGTTATTGGCTTATGACGATAGTCTGGAATTTCACAGATTGTGTTTGGCTGTCAGCATGGTGCTTGGGTGTGATTAATTTGTGTAGCTTGTCATTGGATAAATAATATTCATTCTTTGGATCCTCGTCAGAAGGGATTAACCAAGTGAACTGGAAAACATGTCTTTGCAGGAGAGCTTTCACTGTGTGTGATAATCAATGAACAATCTAGCGATAATTTAATTCCACTTTTATAGACTTGGCTGACTCATTGGCTCTTAATGCTTCTTAACTTTTTCTATGTTTTTAATCTTTAGTTTTTTTTACACATATACCAATATTTTAGTAGACGTAATTCAGAACTTAACATTTCTCCAGGGATCTTGTTCTAGGAATTCAAAACAAATACCCTGTAAAATGGGTTTCCGGAACGTTGTTTTTCTGATGGGTCTGTTATTTCTGCCTTTCTTCTAATGGAAAAAAAAAAAATTATTTTAAAAGAGTAAAATAAACTTAGCTTTTTGGAAAGGGAGGGTTAAAATAAAATTATAACAACTAACAACCACAAATAAACACGTGACACCTCGAGACCTATCTGGGATAGGACTCTTGAAGCCTATAACTTGGCGTTGGGTTTTGGTATTCATCATTTATAGGGCTAAATAATTTATAGCCAAGCTTTTGCCTTGTGGGATGGTGGGAGTGTGTTCTACCAGGAGGCAAGGGTTTCTGTTCAAATTTTCCTGTTCACTTGATTTAGGTATTTGGTAAGTGACTGTAAAATGGAGAGGTCACTTTATGAAAGCTTTCTCTCTTCTTGCCCTCCTTTGCCTTTGAGTAGTTTCCTTCTGTGTTTTGTTCATCTGAACAATGCATTGACTTGCCCTATGTGGAGAAGCTGGAGAGCTGCTTATGAATTGTAGTAATATGTCTTATGGCTTACAGGGAGCAAAGCTAGGGAGGTCCCAGGTACTGATTTATATATATATATATATATTTTTGAAATATATATATACACACACACACACACACATATAAATTGAAAGGCAAATTAAGATCACAACTCTACACAATGAACTGATGTAAATTATATATACATACACACATATATATGTGTTTGTGTA
Organism: Ateles fusciceps; assembly: GCA_036589455.1. NCBI lineage: Eukaryota > Metazoa > Chordata > Mammalia > Primates > Atelidae > Ateles > Ateles fusciceps. The sequence goes on along the minus strand of JAZHEH010000045.1, from coordinate 5,075,843 downwards.
TATATATATATATAAATATATATATATATATATATATAAATATATATATATGTATGTATGTAATTCTTGCTCTGTTGCCCAGGCCAGAGTGCAATGGCATGATCTCTGCTCACTGCAACCTCTGCCTTTCCGGTTCAAGCAATTCTCCAGCCTCCTGAGTAGCTAAGATTACAGGCATGCACCATTATGCTATTTATTTATTTATTTATTTATTTTCTGTGGTGCCTCCATGGACTAGACTGTGCCTCCCACTTCAGTTTTGGCCTGAATGTAAGTGACAGGTGAATTCAGGGTTGCCAGATTTAGTAAAGAGAACTATAGGGCATTCAGTTAAATTTCAATTCAGATAAATAGCAGATATTTTTAGTGTTAAATATGCTCTGTATTTTATCGGGCAACTCCAAGTGAGTGTTGGGGAATTAGGTTTCTCTATCCTGAGGGCACTCAGGTTAGATCACTTACTCAGAGATAACTGAGTGAGATGTATGGATGGGAAAAGCACCATTTATTAGACACTTTTTATATCAAGTCTTTTGTATTTGGTCCTCAGCTTATGAAGCAGGTATTGTAAACTCACTGTACCTTTGATGATAAAAGTAGCTAACGTTGATTGAGTGCTTTCTATGTCTTGGGCACTGTTCTAAGAACTTCGATGTATTCTTATTCTATGCTTAAAATAACCCTAAGAGGGTTAAGTACTGTTATGATTTTCATTTTACTCGGAGGAAACTGAGCTGCAAGGTCACATAGCTAGTAAGGGATTGTTTTGGGTTGAAGAAAAAGGATGCACGGCGGGGGGAATATCTGCCCAGGTCACATTATTAGTAATTAGTAGAGTCAGAACTCCAATGCAGGTCCCTTCACTCCAGCTCTTCTTACCTCAAAAAACACACATGCCGGGCCCTCCCCTGGAGTTGGATTTCGTTGACCTGGGCATGGCAATTTTTAAAACTTCCCCAGGCGATTTTAATGTGCAGCCAGATTGAGAAGTACTGCTTTCCCCATTTTTGGAGTAAAATGAATTACCCTCCTTAGGAAATCTGGTCGCTCTATGTGGCCATTCCTTCAGTCCCTACCCCTCCTCCACAGAAACACACCATTCCAAATCTGGCAGCTAATTTCTCATGGTCTTTGTTTCTTCAAAATTATTTTCAGGAAGTCTTGGTGAATATATATTGGGGTATAAACTGGCCACAAAGAAAGACTCCATGGGGGTATTCTGTTGATGGATTTTCTGAGTGATCTTTTCTTTTCATTCTTCCATTATACTTACCGGAGGAGGGACTATCCCTTTGTTCTTCATTTAGTTCCAGCTGGGTACCAGGTTGGGTATGTGGGAAGGTTTACAGATTAATAAAACTAGACCACTACCCTCCAGGAGTTTTCAATTTTAGAAGGGAAGTATATAAATGTAATTCTAGGTTTAATTTTCTAAAAGTCACTTCAGAGGAATACAAAGTATTAAGGAATTCAGAGGCAGCAGAGGCAGAGGGAAGTGGTGTGAAGTGTGACCTCTGCAGTCACTGCCTTGGTTTGAATCCTGCCCCACCACTTCCTCCCCACAGAACTCTGGCCAGTGCTTGAGCCCTCCTGGTCTCCAGGACCTTGTTGGCACAGTGGACATGCCAAATTTTTTGATGAGAGACATGACAAATTAGTGCTGGTGGAGTGCACACCAACTGGGACCAGGGTGAGGGGCAGTCCTGGTGAGCTGCTGTGCCCTATGCATCACTTGAAGCTTTTCCAGTGAGCCTCAGCTGATGCCGATGGGTCCAAAGCATCAATAGTAAGTTACTAAGCCTTATCTGCTGCTCCTTAAATTCACAGAGACAAGAATTATCCTTAATTTGGTAACCAGGGAGGGGCCACAGAGGTGTGTGAATGGGAAACTAGACACAGTCTTGGAAGATGACCAGCAGGAAATGGAGTGGGAGATATTGATACCCCAAGACCCTAGTTATGCTTTAAAAAAAAAAAAAAAAAAGACATGTAGGCTGGGCACAGGTGGCTCATGCCTATAATTCCAGCACTTTGAGAGGCTGAGGTGGGCCGATCACTTGAGGTCAGGAGTTTCAGACCAGCCTGGCCAACATGATGAAACCCTGTCCTACTAAAAATACAAAATTTAGTTGGTGTGGTGGCATGTGCCTCTAATTTCAGCTAGTCGGGAGGCTGAGGCACGAGAATGGCTTGAACCTGGGAGGTAGAGGTTGCAGTGAGCCGAGATCGTGCCACTGCACTCCAGCCTGTGTGACGGAGTAAGACTCTGTCTCAAAAAAGAAAAGAAAAAGAAGAAGAAGAAGAAGAAGAAAAAGACATCCATTCTATCCAGAGAGCATGGGATCCTTAGCTAGCAAAAAGGCAGCTGCAACAGGAGAGGAAGGCATTTGAGGAAGACTCAGATACGTATTCTGTGTATGTGGTGGCGGGTGGGATGAGGGTTGTGATGGAAGCTTCTAGTCTTGGTGGTGACATTCACAGATGGATGACACAGGAGGAGAGGCTGATTGTTAAAGGGAAAAGGATGCTGAATTAGGTTCTGGGTAAAGTTATGCTGCAGCTTTCACTGCAAGCAATGCAGTGCCGCATTCTGTGTTATTATGCACACACCCTAGATTGTCCATTTGGGAATAATGAGGGACCTCTCTGTGTCTAACTTTTACTGGTTTGAGAGCATGAATGAAGAAAGGTTGACACCACTGCTACCATTCCATCTGTCTTTTATGTTGAACTTGTGCTTTCTTCCCCTAGTTTGTTTAGGTCTAAGTAGAATACTTTGCATAGGAAGTCAATAAATCGTCTATTGCTATTTGACTGATGGGGCAATTTCTTTGTTACCAGACAGTTCTTCGAGCAATAAATACTTCTAATATCCTGAGTATATTTATTTCTAAGTGGGAGTTAGAGTAATGAGACATTTGCTAATGCTGGGCTCAACTCAGAATTCAGAAACAGAAGGTAGATGGCTGTTCCCACTCTGGAGTTTTAAGGTCATTAGAAAGCTTTAGTTTTGTTGAAAGCACTGTGCTTTGTGTACAATATGATCGAGACTTTTAGAAGGTTGCTAACACTTACATTTTATTTTTGCTTATATAGTGTGGACTACGGGTTGGCAAACTTTTTCTGCGAAGTGCCAGTTAGTAAATGTTTTAGGTTTTGCACATACGTTCTCTGTCACAGCTAGTCAACTCTTGTAACAGGATAGCAGCTGTAGACAATATGTAAATAAATCAGCTATGTTCCAATAAAACTTTGTTTACTAAAGCATGGGGTGGGGCGCCTGTAGTCCCAGCTACTTGGGAGACTGAGGCTGGAGAATGGCTTGAGCCCAGGAGTTTTCAACTAGCCTGGGTAATATAGTGAGACCCTGTCTCTATAGAAATCAAAATTGCAAAGAAAACCAAAAACATTGCAGGCTGGATTTGGCCCATAGGTCTAGGTTTTCTGACCCTTGGTTCACTAGATGAGCCTTGGGAGCAGCAGTTCTCTGTTTGATAAACATTAACTGTATGACTTACCTTTTCCGACTCTCCATTTTATCAGCTGTAAAATGGGATCAATAGAAGAATAAGTGCATGGTGTTATTTTGACACTGAAAGAGATCACAAAAGTAGTTTTGTATAGTTGCTAGAATGTCATAAGACACAGAAAATGTTAGCTAAAGGGGAACAAAAAATCCACTTCAGTCACGTTATATAATAACCCCAATGTTTAGCTGCAATCATTTTAAGGTAAGAAGGAGAGACTGGCAAAGCAGAAGTTTTGAAGGGCCAATTAAGATCACAACTCTACACAATGAACTGATGTAAACAAGGTATATATTGACTTTTAATGGACTTAAAAAGAGCTGATGAGATCATGGAAAGCTCCACGTGGCCAATATTATTTATTATTCTGTAGATGGTATATCTCAGAAATTTTGTTTCATTGCCTTTCTGGAAATGAGTTGGATTTTTACCTATTTTTTGGCACAGATCTGGGCTCTCTTCCTCCCAATAATGGAGGTGTAAGGAGTAAAAGCTTTGCCTAGAAATGCAACATAACCAGCACTTATTGAGGGCCTGGTGTGTGTTCACACTGTGTGAGATGTTACAACTGCAGAATGAGTTTTCCATAATAATGGCGTCTGCAGTGGAGTTGGAGGAGAGTATCTTACACAGAGCTCCCAAATCCCTTGGAATTTCCTGGGTGATAAACTATCTTTTGTTCTAATGAGGTTACCCTTAGTGGACGTGATGCTAAGGCAGCATATAAATAAGTGAGGGCTCGTGGGGATGTCGGCTGTGTAAAGGTGTCAAAGTACTTCAGTGTGAGAAAAAAGTCATATCTGATGGCGTTAAGTCTGTGAAAGCTTCATGGAGAAAACTCGATAGGGACTTTGTGAGTGTAGTTTTTCTTGGCTGAGTAGATCTCTTTCCTAGGAAATAATTCTGTCCTGCTCCCTGCAGGTATCACATTTGGATTTTGGTGAGTAACGTGTCTCTTCGTTGTAAAAATAGGGCACTGAATTGCCAAGGCAGTGGCATACAGGGTAGAGCTCTGTGGCAATGGCCCACGAGGACTCTAATGGCTTCAGGCATTTGGTTTTGCTTCACACTTCAAAGAACTGAAAAGTGAGGGGGATTTATTTATTCATGAAAACGTGCCCCACACAACCACTTCTTTTGCCTGGAATTCTTATTGTGGGTAGGCAGGCTGATCTGGTGAGAACAGTGGTGGAAAGAGGAGAGGAGCATGTCCTCCCTAGAATGGAAGTCCTATAGAGCAGGCGTTTGGGACTGCTGAGTTCATTGCCAGGTGCTAGCATACTAAACAGAGTGCACCATAGAGTCGGGGGCTCAAAAGTTTCTGAGTAAGGGAGTGAGATAATAATTGAGCTATGCCTTCTGCTCTTTATTTGGTGTTAGGCATACAAGCAGGGTAGTGTAATGACAGAATAAACATAAAACAAGTGAGGATGATTAAACAGATGAGGCTGTGTTGAATGCATAGGTGGGCAGAGGTGAGAGACCCCCCTGTCCATCTTGGAGATCAGGAAGGTTTTGGACGTGGTACTGTATGAACTTGGTCTTTAAGTTCATACTTAAAAAGTATGAATGGAGACATAAGTTGAATGGAAATTTATCAGATATTTTAGGACAAAGAGAACAGAGGAGAACATGCCTAATAATAGGAATGGCAGGGCAAAGGCATACCAGAATTAAAAAAACAAGGTGGGGGCCAGGTGAGGTGACTCATGCCTGTAATCCCAGCATTTTGGGAGGCTGAGGTGAATGGATCACTTGAGGTTAGGAGTTCGAGACCAGCGTGGCCAGCATGGTGAAACTCCATCTCTACTAAAAATACAAAAACTAGCTGGGAGTGGTAGCGCATGCCTATAATCGCAGCTACTCAGGAGGCTGAGGAAAGACAATCACTTGAACCCAGGAGACGGAGGTTACTGTGAGCTGAGGTGGCACTACTGCACTCTAGCACCAGGTGACAGAGCAAGACTCCATCTAAAAAAAAAAAAAACACCAAGATAGGTTTGGGAAAGACTTATAAGCTTCTCTGATTGAGCTCCTTTGTGGTTGACTTCTGGAAGAACCCCAGTGTTCTCTGCCTTGTTCCAGTTGTAGCATGGGCGTTCTTGAAGGAAGCACAAAGGAAATGTCCACTGATAGAGTTGAACATGACACTGGCCCAGTAGGTTTGCTATCCAATTTATGGAAGCAAGGCAAAAACACAAAGTGAAGGAGATAATGAAGGGAAAGATGTTCGAAATTATCAAGAACCCAGACAAATACCTGGAATTTCTTCCCACCCAATCTCCCAGGTAGCCAAAATAGCTACGTAGTTTTTCACAACCTTTCATCACTTTAAATACACTTGGGATTCCCATTTCTGAGGAACAAAGACAGAGGAAGAGAGAATTGCAAAAGGGGTTAGTATGAATCTGTAGTTTGAGGGCTTGTAATTAGGCCAGCAGGCTTTTTTGAACTATAGAGCAATTTGTTAAAAATAATCTTAAAAAAAAATATACCAAAATCAGGTTTCTCACCATAATGAGAAGGAAAGTTCCAGAGGTCAAACATTGGGTCTTTCTACTTCTCATTTGAGATTTTTATGAGGCAGAAAGCTTCTTCATTAAACAGCAGTTTCAGCATTGCAGGACTGTATGTTTTTTGGGTTGTTACACTTTTCACAGAATTTTTGAATTGTAGCCACACTTCAGAATGAAAATTCAAAGTCACAATGCTTACATGGACTTAGGCGAAGTGCTGTTCTCTGCCTTTCTACTGTAGTGGCTTTACTTTGTTTGTGTGCTTGTTTATTTATTTATTTTTGGAAGAAATCATCAGGCCTGCTCAGTCAATAGTTCATCCCAGCAGTTCAACTGGAAGGGAGTTTTAAACTCTTTCACCTTCACTCATAATTCATGTTTCATGAATTATGAATTCATGAATTATTGGTGCCTGCTTGGGTGATCAGTAAAAATAATTCATCAGCATTTTCTTCAAAAATTTTCACTCTTCTGGCATTTTGATAGTACCAGTCAGTGGTCTTTTCATTGTACCTTCTGGATCTTATTATTATTATTATTATTATTATTTTTTTTTTTTTTTTTTTTTGAGACAAGGTCTCATTCTTGTCATCCAGGCTGGAGTGCAGTGGCACTATCTCGGCTCACTGCAACCTCCACCTCCTGGGTTCAAGCAATTCTTCTGACTCAGCCCCCCAAGTAGCTGGGATTACAGGCGTGTGCCTCAGGCCCAGCTAATTTTTGTATTTTTAGTAGAGAAAAGGTTTCACCATGTGGGCCAGGCTAGTCTCAAACTCTCAACCTCAGGTGATCCGCCCGCCTTGGCCTCCCAAAGTGCTGGGATTACAGGTATGAGCCACCACACCTGGTATTAATGTTGAAACAGAATAGAAGCTTAACCTTGCAGGAAAAGAAAGAATCAGCAAATAAATTATCTGTGCCTACATACATTTTGTAAAAAGTATACTTCCACTGCTCAGAGTTAGATGATGGCACAAAACTTGTTGAGGTCTTCATTCATCTTTACAAATGTCTGTTATGCTGAGTGTCCCAGGTGATGGGATACAGTGGAGTGAATTAGAAATTTGAAATTATTGCCCTGAAGGGGCTTACATTCTGCTTGTTGGAGTGCATCTGTTTGGGATAAGGTAGACAATTCAGGAAATTCACAAGATTGTTTCAGACCATAGTGAGTTCTATGTCAGAAATGAATAGTCCATGTGATAAGAGGCACAGACATTGGGTCCATATGAAAAGAGGAACCAACGTCATGTTTGGGCCATGGTGCATGTACAAAAGACCTTTTCTGAAATCATTGTGGGCATTCAGTGTCCAGGTGTATTAGGATCTCTTAGATGTAGTTTAATGACGAGTTTATGGCTTCAAATGAGATAGTATTAACTTCAAATCTCAGCTTCTCTCCTTGGATTTCTCTCTGCAAGTGGGAGAAGTAATGTCTTGCCCTTCTGAGTTGTTACAAGGAGACAAGATACGCACAGGGTCCAAGTGCTTGGTAAAGGGTAAGTGCTGTTACTAGAGTTCAGATGTTCTAGTCACAGGTCCTCAACAGATACGACTTTGGAAGTCGGAGACGCAGAGGACCTAAATTGTTTTTAAATAAAAATTAAAACCACCAGGTTTCATTAATGTAGCAGAGAGGAGGTCCAACGGACCGTGCTGAACCGGAGTCAGATGCTTGGAGGTTGATGGACCCTGCAGGGATCCTGCATGTCGCTGGCACAGCAGAAGTACTCCACAAATAGGCAAATATCCTTTGACTTCAATTGGATTTATATTTTATCCATTGAGGGAACAAATATGCCTCCAGTGTTAGTTGTTGTTTCAGTCATTTGCCCGCTATTCAACATTTTTGCCTTTTCATATATTTTCGTTTGGAATACCATTAGGGTATACACCCCCTCTCCCACTTTAAAACAAAATACTTTGGAACTTAGAATTCACTTCCTTACTTTCTAACTTATTTTCACTAAAAAAAAAATGTCTTCTTGATACAATGAATGAGAGATCTAGAATTGGTTTATAGGAGGAAAATGGAAAGGCTGGAAACTAACTCACCCAAAATATTTAGCAATTTAATCATAAATAAGAGAATAGATTTTGAGTTTTTCAGTTTGCAGTGGAGAACTTTGATTTTGCCTGATGTGTGAAACTGTATAAAGCATACTCGATAATATAGGTTCCTGCTGCCTGGAAGGCAGTCACATCATCAAAGTGTGTGTGCGCAAGGGAAAACACATTAATTTTTCTTTCTCAGTTTGTCACAAGAGGGGAGTGCTGTAAAGAATCTTCTGGCTGGGCGTGGTGGCTCAAGCCTGTAATCCCAGCACTTTGGGAGACCGAGGCTGCAATGAACTGTGATTGCACCACTGCACTATAGCCTGAATGGCAGAGCAAGACCCTGTCTGAAATTAAAAAAAAAAAAAAGGTATCTTTTTACTCGCAAATTGTAAGGTACTTAATGGCAGACATTGGTGTCTTCAGATACATGCGACCATGTGTGTTCATGTGAGAAGCACACATACATCCCACTCCCTTGCCTTGACATAATGCATACAGATTAATGTTGAGGGTCAGTGGGAGCTCTTTTGTTTCACATAGACATTTTACTAAGATTTTTCTGGAAAAGATTCTGAAGAGAATCACAAGCACTGATCATAAAGTTAGAAGAGTTGATGTTTATAACAACATGGAGACAGTAATTGAAATTTTTCTCTGCCCTTGTCTCTCGAGTGTTTTTGAGGCCAGTGTTTCTTACTCTTGCTTGAATATACCTGGAGAACCAAATCTAGATTCCAAGGTTTCTGCCCTAGAGATTCTGATGGATTTGGTCTGCTGTGTGCCCCTGGACCCTGGAGATTCTTAGGACAAAGCAAATTTTGGGACACTGGGGAAGATAAGAAAAAGGGAATAAGATAAATTTCACCCGAAAGGATATTCCAAGAATGGGGAGAGAGTGTGTAAGGTCACAGGACAATGATTCAAAAGAACAATGGAGAAAGGGGTGTATGGTGGGGGGTAGGGAGGATAAAGCCTGGACCATGGTTAAGAGACACCTGGTTTAAGGCTTCCTATTCAAGGCTAAAGGTTTCAGCTCCATTGTGGACCCAGTGCTGTGGCATCACCAAATGTGTACATTTTTTATCTTTATTGACAATCACAGAAGTAATATTTTCTATTAAAAATGGAAACATTGCTAGAATAAATGACCCCCAAAGGGAAATTCTTGCATAATTCTACTCTGCTCAACTCAATTGAAATGACTATCCTCAGGTGTTTGTGACTCAACTGCAATTACTATTGTAAAGCAGTGGATAAGATTGCATGAGAAGCTGAGACCTACAGATAAGTTATCAAGAAATTTACTGTCCCAGGCAAGAGATGCATGGGGCTTTGAATAAGGCTTAGGAGGTTACCGAAAGGGGCGGCCACTGAGAGATATTGAGACTATAGAATGGATCAGGGTGTGGTAGGGGGAAGAGAGAGGCAGATTCTAAGGGGCTCTGAGGTTTCTGGAATGGCTAACAGGCTAAATATTGGTGTCATTAAGCATGTAGGAATTTGGTGGGAAGATCATATGGTTAGGGACATGTCAACTTGGAAGTACCAAGGGAGATACCTGTGTGAAGATGTCTAAGGCTGCTGGAAATGTAAAAGTGAATCTGGGAGTGAGTTGGAATTTAGGAATATAGTTTTGGAAGCCACAGATACACGAAAAAAAAAGAAAAAGAAAAAGACTGAGATAGAGAGAAAGGGAGGCAAGAGACACAATAGTAAAATGATCATTACCTCCTGAGTGTTTTTGTTTGTGAGGCTTAATGAGATAAGTGCTCACTCTTAGGTTACAATAGTGGAAGAAGATGAGTAAATTATCTCCACAGGTCAAAGAAGTTATAGAATCTGTTCTCATATGAATTAACCAAATTTAACTTCTCACACTGAAAAGTAGACAACTCATAAAGGAGCTGTCATGTAAACCTTTTTTTTTTTTTTTTTTTTAACTTGGAAGGAGTCCAAATACAGAATACTTACAGATTGAAGAAAAATGTTCAGTTTAGATTTCAAGTGTGGTCATTCTCATAGCTATGTGGTAAAAGAAATTGTGTTTCTGAAAATTGTGTTTCTGAAGAGGCTACGTTTTTAAAGTTACCACTGGGAAACTCTGACTGTTATGGGTTTTGGAGTTTTGGCATTGGATGGGTGTGTGTGTATGTGTGCATGTATGTGTGTTTTGAATTCAGTTATAGAAGTTACATGTAAAGTTACTCATCTGACTTATGGGGAAAAGTCTGTTTTTTTTGAAATACTTTTTTTTTTTCTCTGTATTCCTTTAATTATTATAAGTTAGAAGGAAATGACAGGGATTGCATCCTAGTTTTAAAATGCTGAACTTTTAAAAAGGCAGTTTTATTTTTCAGATTTTAAATAACTGTTATTAGTAATTGGATTTGTGGCAGATTCCAAGAGGGTGGTTTTGGAAAGCACAGTGACTTCCGGTGACTTCAGACCTTGGTTTTGAATCCCAGGCCTACCACACACGGACTCTGGAGAATGACTTGGGGCCTCCAAATTTCAAGCTTCCTGTGCCTGAGTGAAGCTAGCAACCCCCACTGAGCAGGATAGCTTGAGGGCGAAGTTACACCATAGATGAAAAGCTGAAGCACGGTTCTAACCTGCCCAGGCTTGGTATTCAGAAAATGTCCATTCCTTTTCCATGGACATTCCTTTTCCTTTTCTAGTGCTCTGTTTCTGCTAAGACCCCTTTGCAACACTCTGTTTTAACATGGTGCTTAATATATTGTCAGAAACCACATTTTCCAATGCATATGGTGCAGTTTATAATTTCTAATTTAGCTTTTTAATTAAAAACTCACCTTTTGCTGCTAATACCTATAGGGGTTGGTTTCCAATTCTGCTTTTCTGGTAGTAACTGAATCTCTGTTCTCCCAGCCGATGAGTTTAACCCTCTGTGTACAAGTAGGAACATCATGACTGCCATGCTTTGACTGTTGGTATAATTATTTCTGCTACCTATGCAGACTGTGGTGAGGGTAGGATCAGAGTGGTCCCTAGCCATCGTCCCCCTTTTGAATTGATAGTCATCTTGAATGTCTCAGCAGCCTAGACTTGTAGAGCATATCAGGAAAGTAGAAGCAAGAATTCCGTCATGTGCCACTCCACTCCGAGATGGTGCAGGTCATCAGAAGCTCTGTGACTTCAGATGTGCGAGTGAGGCCAAGGCACTGTCACATTAATATCTGTGTGATCTCAGTGGCATTGTGCTTTTCCATCATTGTCAGGGCTGCTGTGCTTTCTGTGCCTAAAAGTGGAACTTCAAACAAGCAGCTCACATTCCAGAGCCCTGAGAGATGTTATCAGCCTTTAACAGTTTTCTCTTTGAGAAGACATTAGATTCTGTACAGTTTGCAGAAACGTTGTCTTAAGGTGGCTGGAAGGAAGTGTTTGAAATAACACATGTGCTTGTGATTTTGGTAACCAAGGCAACCCGTCTCTGATACAAAGCTTCCTTTAAAAATGATGGTACCCTTCTGGGATTGCCTCAGAATCACCCACAGCAAGATTCCAAAGGGATTTAAAATTAAACTAGGTCACTCCCAGTAACTGTATCAAGAGTTAACAGACCACATGAAGAATCACCTCTTTAAAAAAATGTCCTGTTTAGAAGAGGAGCCCAATACATTGTGGATACAATATGCTACCATCTGAATAATCTGAGTCTTGCTTATAATTGATGTTTAATAAATCTTACCTGGATTAAATTTGCCTCTGCCTCTGCCTTATTATTTGTATTATTTTTATTCTTAGTTTGCCTCCTATTCCCAATTAATCCTTAGCTTCTCTTTCTAACAGTTTGTTATTAAAATTATGTAGTGATGGTTAAAGCAGCCACTACCTATACTTTGCAAACAGATTTTGTTAATACATCTATCATATGTAGAATCATAGAAACTGGAGTTGACTTAGAAGATAATCATATATAAACTTTTCATTCAGTAAAATGAGAAACTGCTGATAGGTGTGGTGGTCACACCTGTAATCCCCAGCACTTTCAGAGGCTGAAACAGAAGGTTTGCTTGAGCCCAGGAGTTTGAGACCAATCAGGGCAACACAGTAAGACCCCCATCTCTACAAACACCAAAAAATTAGCTAGGTGTGGTGGTGCACACCTGTAGTCCCAGCTACTTGAGAGGCTGAGTTGGCTGGTTTGCTTGAGCCCAGGAGATCAAGGCTGCAGTGAGCTATGATTATGCCACTGCACTCCAGCCTGTGCAACAGAATAAGACCCTGTCTGAAATGAATTAATGCACGAATAAGAAACTGAACCTTTAGGAATAGTTACTTAGAGGCAGAGAAGCTCTAGCTTAAATCTGAACACAGTATATACATTTTAGTAATGTTCTTGACACAGAGACCTGAGCATTGGTACAGATTGTGTGGCATTATTACCAACACTATTTTAACATTTATGTTACAGAAGACTTCTGCATGCTGGACAACAGGAAGGAAATACAGTACTGAACTCACAAACAACAAAAGGAATAGGACAATCCTTCTGAAAGCAAGAGTCTCAACGTCAGATGTGACAGTGGCTAGACAGCCCTTGCAAATAGGTAGACTGGCCTAGTATAAGAGAACAGGGAGTGGGCACGTATTTGGTGCATTGCAATGGGCGTAAATACCCGAAGTTACTTGATCTCTGGAAGACCCCTTGACAGCCAGATAGGCAGTAGCCCCCTTTCCTAGTATTTATTGTCATACGCTGTATACTGAAATTGCGCTGCTTTTTTTTAAGTGATACATTTCGTAAGAGGTTGAAGTGAAAAAAATGTATCTAGAATTTTCACCTGGGAGAAAATTTTATTCCTGATTCTTGGTTATCTATTAAATTATATACCTGGGGGATAAAATTTCAGTTGAGCTTAAAAGTTAAATTGTTGGCCAGGCATGGTGGCTCACACCTGTAGTCCCAGCACTTTGGGAGGCTGAGGCTAGCGGATCATCTGAGGTCAGGAGTTTAAGACCAGCCTGACCAATATGGAGAAACCCTGTCTCTATTAAAAATACAAAATTATCCCGGCCTGGTGGCACATGCCTGTAATCCCAACTATTCAGGAGGCTAAGGCAGGAGAATCGCTTGAACCTGGGAAGTGGAGGTTGCGGTGAGCCAAGATTGCGACATTGCACTCCAGCCTGGGCAGCAAGAGCGAAACTCTGTCTCAAAAAAAAAAAAGAAAAGAAAGTTAAATTGCTACCCTCTGTGAAAGACACCATGAAGCTTTGATGGGATTTTGGGATTTTATAGATACCAGATTATTAAAGAGTCATGAAAATTAGCACAGGCCCTGAAAAAAATCTTTGTTGTCCTAAAGCCTTGGTTCTCGAATGCCTCAGAATCCCCTGGGGGGATTCTGTAGAGCACAGATTGCTGGGCCTCACTCTAAAATTTCTGGTTCTGTAGGTCTAGGAGGGGACCTGATAATTTGCATTTCTAACAAGTTCCCAGGAGTTGCTGCTGCTGTTGCTGCTCCGGGACTACAGATTGAGGTCACTGCATTAAATGAAACCCAATTATTTTCTTAATTTAATACAAGTATGCATTTATTAGGTCGGTGCAAAAGTAATCATGGTTTTCACCATTGAAATAATAGCCAAAACCGCAATTACTTTTGCACCAACCTTAAAAACTTGGCATTTTTATTTTGTTCTCAACCCAGTTGCTCAGCCAGTCACTGCAAGGCTGTGGCACTTCAGATAGCACATTATGATCGGTGGTTTGCTGGTAAATGCTTGACAATGGGCTTTAGGGTTGAGGAGCAACCTTGATTTGTAGTTTTGCCAGTTTCTGTGATATGAACACTGTCATTATAGCCAATTAAAAGCTATCAATCTGACATCAGCTTGTAAAATTCCTGAAAATTTAACAGTTATCTTGAGGATACCACTGAGTCATAAGGAAGCATTAAAGGTCAGGTTGAAATTTAATCTCAGGTTGAATGGACCCTTACTATCTCCTTAAGGGGAAGGTATGGAGGGAGATGAAAAAGAAACCCTTGTTTACTCCTGGGGGGGTAGCATTTAGCGATATGTGTCTTCAAAGGGAAGGAGACACTATAGTTCAAAAGTCAAAGCCTGGCTGTTCACAGAGGGTTTTATTGGCTCCAAAGCCTTTTAACTTTAAATCAGTTGCTGACTTTAACTGAGATTTTTCACTTAAAAAAAATATTTGAAGTTCATTAGTTCTTTCTCTTCTTCTTCTTCTTTTTTTTTTTTTGAGATACAGCCTTAGTCTGTCACCCTGGCTAGAGTGCAATGGCTCAATCTCAGCTCACTGCAACCTCTGCCTCCTGGGTTCAAGCAATTCTCCTGCCTCAGCCTCCCTTGTGGCTGGGATTACAGGTATACACCACCACACCCGGCTAATTTTTGTAGTTTTATTAGAGATGGGGTTTTGCTGTGTTGGCCACGCTGGTCTTGAACAAACTCCTGACCTCAGGTGACCCGCCCTCCTCAGCATCACAAAGTGCTGGGATTACAGGGTGAGCCACCATGCCTAGCCAAAATATTTGAATTTCTATTTTTTATTGAATGAAAAATCAGAAATTGCAGCAACTCTGGGCCCCAGATTCTTACTCAACAGCACTTAGCTGGAGCTGAGGAGCAGCTGTCTCCCCCCCCCCCCCCCACCCCTTCTGTACCTTGTTTAGACTTGGACGGGCCATTTCTAGCCCATCCGCACCCCCAGGCTCTCAACTAGGATACACATACAATCTGCTTCATCATCGATGCTCATGCCTGCCTAGAATTTGTATGCCTTCTTAGATGCATGTTTCAGAAGGGGAAAAATGCTTTAAGGGAAGCATTTGATCACCTTAAAGGACCTTTGGAAATTTAAGAGTGAAAGTGAACCAGGTATCCCCCGCCTTTTTTTTTTTTTTTTTGAAATATTTTTTATTTTCCTGGCAACTTTCATTTAATTTTTAAAAAATATTTTGTATATATATATTTTAATATTTTTTCCTTTTATTTCTTCTTCGGTGTTTTCATTCCTCCTCCTCTTTCCTTTGGAAGGGGGAAAGCAGGAAAGAGGAATTACATTTTCTAGAAACAGAAGCCAAGACTCAAGAAGCCTCTAATTTCTCTTTCTAAACTGCAGACCTGGGATCTAGATGAGGATATTCCTGTTAAAAGCATACATGCTCCTAGGAGGTTTAATTACTATTTATATGGTGCACACACTTTTCTTTTAGAATACTGTGACTTATTTGTCACTTCAGTGTTTCTTTTCCCATTGCTCTTCTCTCAGCATCTTGTGTCAGCCCTGCCCAGGTTGGCTTTTATATCCTTAGCCATTTTTTTTTAAGTATGGGAAAACATAGTTGAGAAGAAATCTCTTCTCACAAAATCACCTCTCCCAACCACTCTGTGGTTATTTTATTTGAGGGTGGTGGAAGGAGGGAGATGTTTGAAGAGCCTCAGAGAGAAAAGCGTGGTTTTAAATCTAATCATTATCAGATTGAGAGCTAAATACTTTTGCAAGTTTCATGAGGAGATATCCCTGGGAATTTTCTGGATAAATATCATTCTTAAGTTTTGGCAGTGTGCGGAATTTAGGCCACCCCACATTGTCTGGGGCAGAAAACTGTTTAGTGAAGTTCAAATAATGTGTTGCAAGAGTTTGGTTGAACTTGTAATTTAACCTTGAGGAAAGCAAATACTTGTGGGAAAATATTTGTGCTCAAAATCAATAAGGAATGTGCAAGTAGAATGCCTTCATTCTGAGAGCTGTAGTTTGCAGCTGAAGCTAGTACCAGGTGGTGTTTATCAATAATAAGTAAAAAGAGCAAAGCGGATGGGTGGCAAGACTTTGACACTCTTGGTTGGGCACATTGACTTGCTTAAGGAATGCCACAATTGGCGCATGGCCTACAGCGCTCAGAGCAAGTTCGTCTGCAGATGAATAATACTTTGTGCCACATAGTACAACACAGAAGTTTAGCACTATAAGACCCTGACCTGTGAGATGGAGAAATTGACTCTTGAAGAAGTTAGTTACTTTGTGGGGGTCTCACAGCTCAACGGAGGCTATAATTTAAGTCCAGCTCTACCTGACCCCACATTTTGGATAACATATTATCTGTGTTTGCCATGGCCCTTAAAGAGGATTACTTGTAACTTTTTATTTATTATTATTTATTTAAGAGATAAGGTCTCACTGTCACCCAGGCTGGAGTGCAATAGCATGGCACCTGATGGCAGCCTCGAACTTCTGGGCTTAAGTGATTTTCCCACCTCAGCCTTCCAATCAGCTAGGACTACAGGTGCACACCACCATGTCTGGGTATTTTTATTTTTTATTTTTTGTAGAGACTGGGTCTTGCTATGTTGCCCATGCTGGTCTTGAACTCCTGGCTTCAAGCGATCCTCCTGCTATAGCCTCCTAAAGTGCTGGGATTACAGGCCTGAGTTTGCACTTTTTTTTAATATTCATCAATGTTGAATGTACAAATGTATCTCTCATTTATATATATAATAAGATATATATATATATATATATATATATATATATATTATATTATGTTGGGAAAAATTAGAAAACACCAAGTTCTCAGGCACCCCCCCTAAATAAAGCAGGCAGATTCTTATATTCCATAAAAAAAACACAGCATCTGGTGAATGGAACATGTTGGAATTTCCATCAAGAATTCCCTCATGCATGAATTTTCTAGAGGTATGTGGTATGTTCCCAATTAACCTGGAAATACATTTTGTAAAAAATTCATTTTTCCTAGAGGCCAGATGTGTCCTTGCTGTTTCCCTGACATGGCCCTTGGCCACAAGTGGAGTGTTGGTATCTCTGGGAAGAGAGCGGCTGCTGCAGGTGTCCAAGCATGGGTGCTGTTGCCATCTGTCCCGTGTTGTAGGTTTTCATTGCTTTAGTTGTCATCCTCAACACAAGGGCCTTTAGGGGCTGGGACCACAACTCTGCCTCCTAGTCTCCCATTACAGCTGCATAATTAGTCGTAGAACTTTCACTTATAGGTGAGAACTAATTTTGGCAACCATTAATTCCCACCGTAATTCATATAGTAACTGCAGTATTTCTATTAATGGGAAAGTAAGCTCAAGCATTAAGCAGTGTGACTAATATGTGTTGATAACTGCATATTGTTGATAACTGTAAACTCTGAGATTGCACTAGTAAAAGGTAATAATTCCCAGGACAACCAGGAAGGGAACTGGGGAGCAGCTGCAAATTTAGCCTTTGCCCTTTTGCTAGTTGTTTAGCGTCATTTAAATTGGTGGGGAATTCTAGTGCCGATAATGCACTGGAAGATTTTTCTGGACTACGTAAGAGTGATTGGAGATTGATGTGTCGATATGGGGGCATGGGATGTGGCTGATGCTGGGGCAGATGCTTTCTTTAGACAGTTGCTAAGAATGCGCCCAAGAAAGTTGCAGCTTAGCATGAGCTGTGTGGTCAAAAAGTAATCTGCTTGCTTTTTGGACTCACATTTTATGTAAGCTGATACTAAGAGCAAGCATTTGTAGAGAGGGAGAGGTGGTGTAGCCTGATGACTTGAGCTTGAGTCTGGCTCTGCCATTTAGGGGAATGCCCTTGAGCCAGATCTGTTAAATTCATTGAGCCTCATTTTCTTACACACTTGTAGAATGTAGTTATTCCTATAAAGCTGTTGATAGCATTAAATGAGATTGTGTGTGCATATATGTGTAAAGAAACTGATTTGGAAACTTGAAATCCCCTCTAAACAGGAACCTGGAAGCCTGTTTGCCTTTGCTTAATTTTCCAGTGATACAAATAGATATATCATTGTAAAACTATTCTGTGTACTTGAGTTTCTTTCAAAACACCAACGCTGAATAGTGCTTTCAGTTTCTCTAATAGAAAGTCAGTTTCTTGCTGGGGGATGGGATCTCACTCTGTTGCCCAGGCTGGACTCAAACTCCTAGGCTCAAGCAATCCGGTCTCAGCCTCCCTAGCAACTGAGACTACAGGCACATGCCAATGCGCCCAGCTGGAAGTACCATTTTTGATAACCCAGATTCCTATAGCTGTGCATTGAGTCATTACCTTGGACAATCTGATGTCTGAGAAGACTCTGTTTTATGTTTCCAAATGAACCATTTTGGCTTGGAAAAGGCACTGTCCAGAATGTGTGGCTAATGAATTGTTGAAGGAGCTGGACGTGGCCCAGGCAGTCTTGTGAATTACTGTTGTTTGTAGTAGCTAATGCTGTTTTCTTCCCCCCCCCCACAAAGATGAAAGAATCAAAAAGCAATTAAGTGGCTTGATTTGACTATAGCAGCATTTGTAACAGAGCTGGGAACCAAATGAAAATCAACTTAGTACTACTCTTCAAGAGATTTTTTTCTCTAGTGGCTTAGCGTAGGTCATATCTAGATGTTGATGATCAATATGGTGATTGCTATCTCAGGGAGAAATCTCAAAAGTTTTGTTTTGCCCTTTTGGAAATTTCACAGTGTATATTAACCTATACCAAGCAGCAGGTTCATTATGTTTAATTACATTAAAAGAAAAAAGAAGTAGAGAAATTGAAAGGGAAAAGAGCCTAGAGATTGTTACCTTTTTATCAAGCAAAAGCATGCCACAAACTCTGCATAAATAAAAAAAAAAAATCTGAGCCTTTCATCTTGGGAATCTAATGAAATAAATGTGGTGGTTTCACCGTTTTCTTCCCCTAGTCCTCACCTTAGCCAGCGCCGACATTGTGGACAGGGGGAGTGATGTCATTATTTGCCAGCTAGATGACTGGCTCAGTAGGTCCCATGTGGTTCCTAAGAAAATTGTAGGTCTTGTCATTGCATCTTGTGCCTCTTACTGTACAGGTGGAAACCTCTGTGTGATTTCATTGTGGTGACCATGGGGTAACTGGTCCCCAACCTCTGTAACTCAAGAAACAGTCGCCACAATAGGGTGCACTCTTTTCCCAACCAGAGTGTGGCACTCCTTTTCTTCATGAGCCTTTGTCTGCATTTATACTGTTTGCAAAGCCTCCTCCAGCCAGAGACTGATGTGCCTGGATGATTTATGGCAGTGATTGTCAGAGACTTTTGCAGCCCATCCAATTTCAGGATTCGGGTTCTCATTTCTTGTCATTTATGGCACATTTGATGAATTCTCACTATCAGCTGACATGTTTCATAATTGTCAAAACTTTGATTGAAGTGGTATTTCTGAAAAAAAAAAAATTATGGAAGAGAAAAAAGAAAACAAGGCTCCTTCACCACATTTTTTCCCCCATGCCTGAAACTGCTTTGCCTGAGGTTCACAGCTCCATCATTTAACCACTCAGCGACTTGCTGGCAGGGCAATTCAGTCTCCTGACTCTCTTTTTACAGTCTTCTGCCTGCATTTACTGGGGCTTGTCTTTTGCTAGTTCGGCCCTTTCTAGTCCAGATGGTAAAAGCTGTTGAAAGTAGCACTTTGGAGAAAGTTTCTAAGCTTTTCCCTTCAGCAATCTTTCAAGGTATATCCCTGGGGGCGTGAATATATAGTAGCAAGCTCTTCACTTATTTTGTTATCTTAGCCCTGGTGCAGTTTGTTTTGTTTTTGTTTTTATTCCATGAGCCAACATTCTTTGGCTGGAATGTTGGCTCTCCAGGTCTTTGGCTGATTTCAAAACCTAGAAATCTGCTCCTGTAGTCTGGAGTTCTCCTCATGGTTAAGCCCACAGCGATGAGCTAGGAATGGATCCGGTTCCTTCATCTGAAGAGCTTTGTTTTTGTTTCTTTACCTTAGTCCTGTGTATCTTTCTAGGTCAGAGAAAACTTCTTATAGGAAATGACTCCTGTTTCTTCCCCGCTCTGATCCCCAGTACAGTGACAAGGAATTCCTTCTTCTCCTAGCTTGTGGTTGCTCAGTTTCTTTCCTCAGAAGCAACCACTATCAGCAGTGCCTTTTGTATCTTTCTAGATATACTTCATGCATAGGCAAGGATTCACACACACATACATAGAAACACACATAAAAACACAGACGTGCGAATATCAAGATATAGTTTGAACTCACAATTCTGGACTTTCACTCTAGTGTTTAAAGCACATCAATATTTAATATCTCCCTGCTGCTAATTAGATGAAAGATGACTACCTTCTCATGCTCTACAATGATCATGCCTCCTGTGATCTGATTTCCCTCCAGCTCTCCACTTTTCTCCTCTTTCTTGGACCTCCAGGCCCACTTCCTGTTCTTCTGTTAATTCCTCAAACAAGCCTTCCCTCGTTCCTTATATTAGCCGTTACTCTGCTACATTTTGTAGTTTCTCAACTGTTCATTTAGGGCATTTAGCACAATTGGTAAGTTCCACATTTGTGTGATTATTTAAATAGCATCTTTCCGCCTCTACTGAACTGCAAGTTCTGTGAAGACAGAAAAACATTGTGTGGTTTTTGTTTGTTGTTGTTGTTTTTAAGCCATTTTATCCCTAGAGTCTGTACATTGCCTGGAACATAATAGGATCTCTGTAGATCATAGCTGAGTGAATGAAAAACAAATGACTGGCTGGCTGAATGAATGAATGTGTGATGTAGAAGCTTCCTTTGGGTAGGAGGAAGTGCTACCTTTTGGAAAACAGTTGTATTTTAGTATCCAAGCACATTTTTTTCTCTGTAGACATTAGGCATTTTCTTTTTGTTGTTTCTAACCAATTTCTAGAAGTCAGCCATTCTAGAAAGGCTGATCATAGGCATCGTCAAGGAAAACCCTGGCAGTTATTAAGGGTAAGCTTACAGCGTTTATGCTTTCTCACCTTTCTTGATCTCTTTTGTTTCTACTCTGGTGTTTTTTGAAACATAAGTAGCCCCCTGTTTTTCTTCTAAAATTTCTCCCACATTTTCATCGCTTAATGGGACATCCAGGACATAATAAGGGGCGGATAGGAAAGAGAGGGGAAGGAGAAAGTGAGCAAAGTCCACTCTAGACTTGCAGCCCTCTGAAGGCCAGATTAGGGTTCCATATCTTTGTATTCCCAGCATGTGGCATAAGGTAGGAGCTTCGTATGCAGCATGGAGCCAAAATGTGAGGGTGAACAAATACGCAGGAAGAAAGGAAGAAATGGCACTGCTGTTTCTGGAACTGGCATTACTGCTAATGAGTGGCTCTGTATCTGTGCTCAAGTCTTGCTCCTAATAAGCTGCTGGAGATATGTATTACCTGCTGTTGCAGCTGCTATTTCTTTCGAATTTACTATTGCTTTTTCCCTTTTTAGTTTTTTCATCTACCTCTTTAGTGTTAATCTTTGAGTCCAGAAAAGAAAAACGTAGAGTTTGGAGCAGGGATAGAAAGATTAATTTCTATGTACAGCTCTGCATCTGGACGAGGTCCTCATTTATTTTTGAAGGCTGAGGGTTTAGTTTATGATGACTACATTTTCCTAGTAGCCTGAGAGCCTGCTAGGAAAGCTCTCAGTGTATACTTCTATTGGTCTGCTTCTTGCGCTTAAAATGGCTCAGAGACTGAAGCCATTTCTATTTTAAAGCTCCCCCTTCTACTGACAGCTTTCTTCTGAGCCAAAGCCAGGAAGAAGTATTTGCTATTACCTATTGTTTTGAGTGTGCTAACACCATACTAATTGCCAATGGTCAGGAACAGTCTTTCTTAATAAGAATTCCTGAGTTATTTATAATTAGCCCATTGTTTATATCCTAGTAATGTTATTGTATTTGAAGTGATGGGAAATAGCTTAATCTCTTAAGTGAATGATTTCTCCTTGTTTATGTTAGTCCAAGCAAACTTCTTTTCCCCTTATAATACAAAAGAAGTAAACTTTATTCTGTTTCATCATAAGTGATGAAACTATTTTACCCATTTATGAAACATTGTGAATAATTACAACCGGTTATTTTCCGGGGAAATAGTGGTACCTTGCCTTGAAATTTAGTGTGGTTTATGACTTGGTTTATGACACCAGACAGAAGCTACAGATTTGAATCCTCTAACCACCTGTTCTATTTTCCTACCCTTCATTCATTTGACTTTTGATAAGGTTATCACATATTAAAATATACCGGGGTGCTAAGCATTATACTGTGAATATTCCAGGGTTCAAAATGTTTGATTTTCACTGCCTTCCCCAAGCGTTTACCTCCATAAATGAAACAACATACTTTCTTTTTGTCATGAGAAGTAATTGGTTGTTTCTTTTAATCTGTTCAGTTGCAGTCCAGAAAAATAATAAATCTTTAAAATTATTAAAATAATGAGCAACAGTTATAGACATCGTTGGGTTAATTTTGGGAGTCCAAAGCTCATCCTAAGGGGAATTAAAAATATATCTTTTTAAAATTTGAGACAGAGTCTTGCTCTGTTGCCCAGGCTGGAGTGTAGTGGCGTGATCTCCTCTTACTGCAACCTCCTTCTCCCGGGTTCAAGTGATTCTCCTGCCGCAGCCTCCTGAGTAGCTGGGATGACAGGTGTGTGCCACCACACCTAGCTAATTTTTGTATTTTTAGTAGAGATGGAGTTTCACCATGTTGGTCAGGCTGGTCTTGAACTCCTGACCTCGTGATCCGCCTGCCTCAGCATCCCAAAGTGCTGGGATTACAGGCACGAGCCACCACGCCTGGCCAAATATATCTTTTTTAATACATTGCCTCCCCCTGCATTATTTTTTCTTTTTGCTTTCCCAATTGTATATACATATATATGAATTTCACAGATACCAAACAGGTTATTGCTCATAGGTAATATTATTTGTACCTGATATAAAGGCTGCAACTGAGGTTTCACTGATCGTTGGTTTACCTGGAATTTTATGAGTTGGAAGGCTTACTGAAATTCTTGGCTTCCACCAAGAAGGAAAATGCCTATGTATGACCCGGCTCTCTCTCTATGCATTGACTAAAATAGTTTGATTAGAGCAACTAAAATGATTAAGAGGATGGTGCAGATTTGGATAAAGAGCAAAAAGATTAGGATTTGAAAGTTGAAGGAGCCATGTAGGATATAGTCAGGTGGAATTTGGACTTGCTCACAAAATCCCAGAAAGCTATAACAAAAGGGCACTTCTCTGCGTGAGAAGGAGGTGGTTTTACTTTAAATAAAGGGAAATGGAATGTCTTTGCCCAGAGGATAACAAGCAAATAGAACTCATTTTCCCAAGCACCTGTATAGTCTGGGTGCCAGGGCTGTGTGTTCAAGAAAGATTTAGGCAAAACCTAATGATAACTTCTCAAGGGTAAGTTTGAGACATTCAGATAATATCCCTAACCCATGGGTGAACCTTCACACAGGGAAATGATTCTGTTGTACAGAATATGTTTTGATGTCACTGTCAGACATAAAGTCTGGTGGGAACTGGACTTCTACTCTGACCCAGGGTGACAATTTTTATGTTTTCAAAATTGGCCATCTTCCAGAAATGTTCATTTTACAGTGCGTATATCTCAGTACCTGAACTTCCGCAGAGAAGTTTTATTTGAGTCATAAATTTCTAATGTCAAAACCTTCCTGACAATTATTAGCTAAATGTTTAGCCCAAAAGAGAGATTAAAAACATATATCTTATAACCTAGCTACCCAATGAGTTAACCCAGACAGAATTTTCATGTTGGAAGTAGTTTCATAAGACTTTGGGGAGAGATACCTGAAGCTCTGATATATTAGTGGTCAGAACAAAACCTTTGTAATACAAGATCACCTGTCTGCCATATGAAAAGTGTATATGAAGCAACTCAAAGTGCACAGTTAGGTGGTCCTTACCAATTAAAGCCTCCCCCTTTGAAAAAATTTTAAATAAGAGTTCATATTTGCACAATAAATGATTTATTGAGAAAGTTTAATATGTAAGCTTTCCACTGACTCTAACTGAAATTAGAAAGCTTTGAAATGAACTTATAAATATTGTTCTAACATACAAAATACATGGATACACTGAAAGCTGTAAAATGTAAAGCAGTTTATCGTTGAAAAGTTAAGCTACATTAAAGAATGTAGATTTGTTTTAACTCTATCTTCCCCTCGTGAAGCTGAACAATTTGCAAAGTACTTTCCATATATATTGTTTTATTTGATCTGTGTAACTACCCAATAAAATCAGAAGGAGGGTAGGTGTTATTTTTCTGGTTTTCTATCCAAGGAAGCTATGGTCAAAGGAGGCTAAGTGCCTTGTTGGAAGGTCACTGAGATAGCAGAGTGAGGGCTGAAGAACACACGTACTCTGTGACTCACAAATTCAGATCTCCTCTCCTTCAGCCGTGCTAACCCATAATATAATACTATTCGATCAGGCACAGTCCTGAAATAACCTCAGAGTGCTTAATGCTGAAGGGCATATTCTGCGTTTTAATCAAAGAAGACTACGACAGCAAGAATTAGCTGCATTAGCCCCTTTGTCAAATGCTGGGTAGCTGAATATTTGAAAAAGCTCAATATTTGTGCCTTTGATCAGATAATGCATTGAACATTGATTTATAGAGGATTATCATAGCATCTATAACATGTTTTAGATAACACAATTAAAATAGTTCTGATTTAACATGGTAGGACAAGATCGAAATGTAGTGCCACAGCTGAAAGTGAAGGTCTTTTCTCTAGACTACTAGAATTTGTAATTCCTTCTAATTCTAGCAAGCCTGAAAACTTGTAAATAAAATCGTTAGAGTGAACTGTTTACATTTTATGTGTCTGTAGGAACTGAGGCCAGATGGGTCGATTGCATCCTCCAATAATTTCGAAATGAAGTTTTATTAAAATCCTTTCCAGACAAGCATTTTTATAAGAATGACTAATAAAACCCCAAACACAAATTTTAGGTACTCTTATTCTATAAAAACAATGCAAGTTGCTTCTGAAGTTATTGGAAGAGCAGTAACATAATAAATGTCAATAAAAATGCAAGAAGAGCAGATATTTTGAGCAACCCCAAAATAACCAGGGCTGAGCTACGTTGCTGGGTACCTTTTCCACATTGTACTGCTCAGGGGTCTGAAACCTGAGACTATGAAGGAAACATTTCTCATACAATGGATTTATTGCTTAGTTATTCACCAAGCACCATTCGTTGAAAGGCAGTGTTTCTGGTGGCTAAGAGGGCAGAGTCCGGAATCTGCCACCACCACTTACTGAGTGGGTAACTTTGGTCAGAGTTATTTAAGTTTTGTCTCAGTTCCTCTAACTATAAAAAGAGGATGCTGACAATATTTAATACATACTGAGAGTTTAAACTTGTGTGTAACACACAGAAAACTTCATTCTGTTCAGGTCACCCTGTGAAAATTGTTGGGGATGGTGGGAAAAGAAAAGAAAATTGTTGGGGATGATGGTTGGGGATGACGCTGGAGATGAATTCAAGGTTCCTTTTCTGGCCCAAGATGATGTATGATGACTAGTCACAGGAAGTGACTCTTTCCTGCGATAGAATCTGGACCGACCATTTACCTTGTGGTTCTGCTCACTCTTTAGTGCTGAGTTGCTAATATTAATGATTTTTCCTGCTCTGACAAGCATGGCTCTGAATCAGTTCTCTCTCTGTCTTTCTCCTCACACACACACACTTTTTGAGTACAACAGCTCAGAATATGATCTAGAGATACATGTGCTCAAGACTTGTCTCCTTCTGCATAAAAGTTCAAATCTATTTCTCCCATTTCCATTTCCTTTTTTCTTTTTTTAAAAAAAAATTTGTACTGCTATGTCTTACTACTTCCTAAACGAATGGGGGAAAAGACTCAATTAAAGTTGGGGGAATCAAAGGTTTCAGAAATGAAAAACTGGATTTCTAACGCACTCACATTGTACCAAGCTATTTTGTGCCTGTTTCTTTAAGGTTTTCTTTCTTTCTTTTTTTTCCCTCTGCCTCTGGAGCTACCAAAAGCATATTGATCACTTTTTACAGCTTTTGCATGATAGGTGCAGTAGTTGCTTTTTTATTGAACCATAGATTGCAGCATTATAAAACACACTCATTCAGAGGAGTAATGAAGGCCATTTTTAATTGCACTTGGGAAGCAGGATACTTTTATTAAATTATACCTATATCTGTATAGGAAAAGAGAGAGAAAACCAGGTTGTGTTTTCTTTGGGATTTGAGGTTTCCCAGAGCTGGAGTGAATTCAGGGTTGCATGACAAAATTTGGAACTTCAGCCTTTTGGGGATTGTGAGTCAGAATTTCCCCCAGTCCTGTGATTAACCTCATGCACCCACAACAGTTGCAAATCAAACAACCAAGGGCTTAGTAATAAAGAAATTTATTATTTCCTGGAAGATAACTCTCAATGTACATGCATACACAAATAAGACAGAGTGGCACACACAGGTTTTTGGTTAAAGATTGTGTGTTACACACTGTATTAGTTTCCTGGGGCTGCTGTAACCAAGTCTATAACCTTGGTGGATTAAATGACCCAAACCACAGTTCTGGAGGCTAGAAGTCAAGATCAAAGTGTTGCCAGGGCTGTTTTCCTTCTGTGGGCTGTTACAGGGAATCTGTCCCCTATCTCCTGCCTAGCTTTCTGGGGGTTTTCTTGCAATCTGGTGTTTTTGGGTTTGTAGAAACATTGCCTTGATCTCTGTTTTCATCTTCATGTTTTTTTTCCCATGTGTGTATGTGCATATGTGTGTGTGTGTGTGTGTTTCCAATGTTCCCCTTCTTATAAGGACACCATTCATGTTGACTTAGGTGCCCACCCTGCTCTGGTATGACCTCATCCTAACTTAATTGATTACACCTGCAATGACCCTGTTTCAAATAAGGTCATATTTGTAGGCACTTGGAGGCTGGGTCTTCAACTTATGAATTTTGCAGAAGACACAGCTTAATTGGTAACATATACCTATAGATTTGTCTTTATTGGTATATGTATATATCACAGTGTTCTGCTATAGGTTGTGGAGAAGTGTGAAAATTAATTGTAAGAAAAAATTGCTCATGCAATGAATAAAACTATAATCCCCTTCTTGACAGTTTAGGGAATCATTCTGGAAAGCGAAATTGCTCTGAGCCGATGTGTGGAAAATTCTGTGCAAGACCTCATTCCTTTTGTTGCATTTTTTCAAAGATGATTTTGGCAGCGCTGGGCTCAGTCCAGATGCCTTCCACATCAGGTGGTTTAAGCATGTGTGTACATGATCGTGTGCAGGGTTGTGGGAAGCCAATTACAGTTGGAAACAGTTGTTTAGCTGGCAATTAGATTCTGCACAGTCTCAAATTATGTTGCTTTAAATTAAGATTGTGCAGATTTGTGTTGCTTTTATAATTTGCAACAGCCATTTTGGGGTTATAACTAAAAATGTAATCTGCCAATTAGGAGATTTTCTGTCTGATACCTGTTTTGTTCATTGGACTGTGTACCCATTTTAAATATTTATCATCTGCTTTCTAAACCAATGCCAAGAATGTCTGCATGCCTGCCAGGTGAGGGGGAGATACAGTGGCCGACTCCTGAATCTTTGGCCTTGACTTTAGCTTTCTTGAGGACCCAATGCTGACCTTGTTACTATTTACTTTAGCAACTCAGGTAAAAACATGCATCAAGTTACTCTTTTGTTTCATATAAAACCTGAGGTTTTGCAAGAGACAAAACCTCTCGAAAGTGAGATTTGTTGTTTAAATAAGAAATAGTGTTCTATTATTAACCCAGGCCAGCTGAGACAAGCTTTTTAATTAGCCTAAAAAGAGAGTATAATGTATAAGGAGAATGAGGTAGGTTTTACTTAGTAATGTCTTAGAGATTTTAAAACTTATCCTATGGTGATCAGATTCAGATTCAAGCAGACTAACAAATAGCAGTATTTTCTGTTCAAGATGATGGACATCTTATCCTTATAAATGATGGTACCAGTCCATCTGGGAGAACAAGATGCTAAATGTTACATATTCCTTCCTTCTTTCATTGGAAATTTTATAAACGTACCGTGCATACAGGGGAAGTTCACCTACCACGAAGGTTCAACTCAGTAGTTGTTCACAAAGTGAATACTTCCATAACCAGCACCCAGATCAAGCAACCAAATGTCACCAGAACTCCAGAAGGCTGCTTGTGTCTGTTGCAGTCACTAACTCAGAATTTTGTGATGGGATGGAAACATTGTCTTGTTTTCTGCTGGCAGTGAGTATTGATGATTTTGGGGACACATTTCCACTGAGTGCATTTTCAGTTGTAGGTTAATTTTTACTGGGAGCATTTTCGTGCTTCTTGTTCATTCTGCTGGAGGATGGGGTTAGCTCCTTAGAGTTGAGCCTTTTGGTGAGCATGATGCAGAGCAGAAGATGGCCTTGACTGCAGCCGGGACAAAGTCTTCCAGCTGCTCCCTGCCTTCCTCTCTTCCCCACCAGAATGAGTTCTTTGTGGTTCCTTGAAACGAAGGTGGCCTCTCCTTTACCTCCAGGTCTTGGTCCTGTGGTTCACCTATGTCAGGATCCCAAAGTACCACAGAGTGGCTTTATTTATTTATTTATTTTTGAGACAGAGTCTTGCTCAGTCACATAGGCTGGAGTGTGGTGGTGCAATCTCGGCTCACTGCAACCTCCGCCTCCCAGGTTCAAGTGATCCTCATATCTCTTCCACCCCAGTAGCTGGGATTACAGGTATGTGCCACCACCCCCGGCTAATTCTTCTATTTTTGGCAGAGATGGGGTTTCTCCATGTTGGCCAGGCTGGCCTCAGACTCCTGGCCTCCAGTTATCTGCCCACCTTGGCTTCCCAAAGTACTGGGATTACAGATGTGAGCTACCATGCCCTGCCTGGAGTGGCTTTAAACAAAAGAAATTTATTTTCTCACAGATGCGAAGGCTAGAAGTCCTGAATCAAGGTGTTAGCAGAGCCCTGCTCCCTTGGAAGGCTCTATGTTTCCTTCCTTGCCTCTTGCAGCTTCTGGTAGCCCCAGGCATTCCTTGGTTTGTGGCAGAGCGTAACTCTGGTCTCTGCTGCCAACTTCACTTGGCTGTCTTCCCTCTGTGTCTGTGCGTCTCTCTATCTTCACATGGCATTCTCCCCTTTGTGTTTCTTTTCTCTTTTTATAAGGACAGCAGTCATACTGGATTAAAGGCCCTTCCTGCTCCAGGCTGGGGGGGACACTGCGTCAACCCCTTTATCAAATAGGGTCATATGCTGAGGTGCTGGGGGTTAGGAATTTGCATATCTCTTTGGGAGACACAGTTTACTCATAACATCTGTGTTACCCCCTTCTTGGTTTAGATGTCATCTTTTCTGGGAATTCTTCTGCGATGTTCCCCTCCCCCAGCATCTGGCTTTGATGTCACTCTTGACACTGGAACTTTCTCTATTGTCATACTTTCTAGAATCTCTCATAATTGCTTTTTTGTTTTTCTTCTCTGCCGGACCCTGAGCAATTTGATGTCAGGAATAATTTAGAGTATTTTGGAATTTTTAGAAACCTTACATAATGAAATTTTGGACACATTCATGCATTTTGATGTAACTTGAAATATTAGTAACTGAGTCATGGTCATCATGTTCCTTTTGCGGGGAAGAAGTGATACCTATTGATAAAAGAAAAGGTTCGGGTTAAACATTACTCCCTCTCCCGAGTTTCTGTGATCATGACAAACACGGATTCTAAATCCTTGGCTTGAGAGCACACGAATTGCCGAACAGATGTGGCGTCAGCGCTCGCGAGGGTTGTAAGCAGCTTACTGATCCAGCAGTTTAAAGACTGTTTACTGGCGGTGGCAACATTACTTCTGGTTGCCTATCTTAATTCATTTTAGATTAATCTGTCTTACAGTTCGAAGGAAAATGAATTGAGTCAGTAACTTCAAGAGTTATGTAAAATCTGTAGAGTGCTAAATAATTGAATGGGGTTTTATGTATGGTCTTGAAATTGGAATGTCAATTTGACACAAATGCTCCAAAACAGAGTGTTAGATGAGCTGATCTGTTCCTCATATAAAAGCTTTGAAACTTCCATTCCTGTATCACTCTAGAATTCACCATTCCCATCCCTTGCAGAATATTAATATTAACTTTGGGGAAGGTGAGTCTGCCTGTGTAACTCTTGGGCCTGGGGTTGAGGTTTCAGGTTAATGGTACCCAAACTTGAATGAGTTTAAGAACTACCCAAGGGGTCTTTTAAGAAGGATTCTTGGCTGGGCCTGGTAGTTCCTGCCTATAATCCCAGTGCTTTGTGGGGCTGAGAAGAGGGGATCACTTGAGCCCAGGAGTTTAAGACCAGCCTGGACAATACAGGAAGACTCCATCTCTATTTAAATTTAAAATAAATTAAAAGTAAAAAATAAAAATAAAAAATAAAAAAGAAGAATGCTTTCTGGGTCCAACTTCAGAAATTCTAATTTGGCTCTTTTGTATTTGGGCTCAGGGAAGCCCTTTGGCATTACAGAAGGTTCTAATACTGCCATTCTCAGACCACATTTTAAAGAAATAACAGGTTGAGGTGAAGGAGAGTATATGAACTCTTGAGAAAAAAAGTCAAGACTGTTTTCCTTAAAATACATTTATCACAACTAGGCAGACCAAAAATGACTTTTGTGGTTGGGATAAAGGGGGTATTTTGCAGAGCCAAAGAAAATAAATGCTTGAGATATTTTCCAGAGACCCATGGGAGGAAGGCTGAAGTATCCTTATTATCAGAAAACATATTTAAGTTTTATTACCAATATCTTTAACCCCATTTTACAGATGGGAAATCTTTGAGGCTTAAAGAGCAAAGAAGGCTAACATTTGTTGAGCACTTAATGAGAGTGTCAATATTAGTAATTGTTATCGCCATCTCATTATCTTTAACCACAGAACAGCCCTGTGAGGTGTTATCATTGCCATTTACAGATATGTAAAGTGAGATTCAGGCCGTTCAGGTAACTTGCTGTTACACATTGAGCTTGTAGCGAGCCAGAGATCAAACACACTTCAACTTAACTCCAAAATCCATATTCTTTTTATTACATCAAGGTAGGTTTAACATATTACATGACGAGAGTTGCCAGGTAAAATATAGAAGGCCCAGTTAAATTTGATCGTCATATAAATACTGACTAGTATAAGTATATCCCATGAAATATTTGAACATACTTACATTTAAAAATAGTGGACTGGCCAGGTGCGGTGGCTCACGCCTGTAATTCCAGCACTTTGGGAGGCAGAGATGGGCGGATCACAAGGTCAAGAGATCGAGACCATCTTGGCCAACATGGTGGAACCCTGTCTCTACTAAAAACCTAGCTGCTGGGCATGATGGTGTGCGCCTGTAGTCCCAGCTACTCGGCAGGCTGAGACAGGAGAACTGCTCGAACCCAGGAGGTGGAGAGGTTGCATTGAGCCAAGATCGTGCCACTGCACTCCAGTCGGGAAACAGAGCAAGACATGGTATCTAAAAAAAAAAAAAAAAGCAGGGGGAGAGGGGGTTCATATTATACTTGAACATTCATTGTTTATCTGACATACAGGGTTACCCAGGTATCCTGTATTTTCATTTGCTAAAATCAAGCAACCCTATATGTAGGTAGTGGGTTTTCAGGTTGTAGGACCATACTTTCTGACTTCTGACTCCAAGTCCATTCTTCCATTCTAAGTGCCACATTCTGCTCTGTCTTATTCTTGGGTGCCTACTGTCCTCCTGAGGAAGAGAGTGAATGGCTTATCTACTCTAGCCCTGTACTTAGGTAGATACAACATAGCTCAGGTAAGAATAGAGTCTGTCTCAAATCAGTGAACACAGGCTGGGCACATTGGCTCACGTCTGTAATCCCAGCACTTTGGGAGGCCGAAGTAGGTTGATCGCTTGAGCCCAGGAGTTCAAGACCAGCCTGGGCAACATGGTGAAACTCTGTCTCTATAAAAAATACAAAAAAGGCTGGGTGCCGTGATTCACGCCTGTAATCCCAGCACTTTTGGAGGCCAAGGCTGGTGCATCACTTGAGATTAGAGTCCAAGACCAGCCTGGCCAATATGGTGAAACCCCATCTCTACTAAAAATGCAAAAATTACCTGGCCATGGTGGTGGGCACCTGTAATCTCAGCCACTTGGGAGGCTGAGGCAGGATAATTGCTTGAACCCAGGAGATGGAGGTTTCAGAGAGCCAAGATCGTGTCACTGCATTCCAGCCTGGGTGACAGAGTGAGACTCTGTCTCAAAAAACAAAACAAAACAAAACAAACAAGCAAACAAGTAGCCAGATGTGGTGGCGCATGCTTGTAGTCCCAGCTACTGAACAGGATGAGGCGGGAGGATTGCCTGAGCCTGGGATATTGAGGCTACAGTGAGCTGTGATTGTGCCACTGTACTCCAGCCTGGGCAACAGAGAAAGAGATTCTGTCTCAAAGAAAAAAGAGAAAAATCAGTGAACACATAATAGTTCACCCTTTCTTCACCCACAGAATGGATGTTTTCATTTGCTTAATTTTAGAGATGAAGGAGTGAGAG
This sequence comes from Ateles fusciceps, assembly GCA_036589455.1. NCBI lineage: Eukaryota > Metazoa > Chordata > Mammalia > Primates > Atelidae > Ateles > Ateles fusciceps. Next base: position 5,043,404 of record JAZHEH010000045.1, on the reverse strand, counting down.
CCAGTTAGTTGCCTTACTAGCAATAGAAAGAATTAGGCCACCATTCTGCTACAACAAATTTAGGAAAAGGCTTTTATTTTGGATATGATTACAGTCAGAGCAATAACGGTGAGTTAGCAAATGGAACAACAGAACCTCCTGGAGTCAGCTTTTTTTTTTGTGAGAGACATAGTAATGTTTTGGTTAATGTTAGATTGAATGCCCATTATGTGCCAGGCAATTACATGCATCATGGTTGGAGGCTTCCATGAGAGGTAGTTATTTTTATCAGCTCCATTTTAAAGATGTGGAAACTGATAGAGATGTGATGTGCATAGCCCCAGGCCCAACAGCATTGACATGCAGAGCTGGAATTCAGCCAGGTGTCTCTACCCTGGAGGCCTGTTCTTAATGCCCTGCACTGCCAAAGCTGAAGCATTCTGTCTGGGCATGGTCTCTGTCCTAGAGATTGCCTTGTCGGGTGGCCTGGTGGAAATCTGCTCTTTGGTTTGGGAGGCAGACATTGCACCAGCAGCTTATTCCATTTAGGCTTAGGAAGCTTCACCTTCCTGGGCAAAAAGGGTCAGTTCAAAAGTGGCTTTTGACACCTGTGTCAAACTGGGAAGCCACAGTGGCTTCTTCAGGAATTAGGTCTTAGCCCAGTGGAAGAAACACTGTCCTGTGTGGTCTTCTGTGTGGAGTAGAAACTTTCAGCAAGACTTCTAAATTCTTGATGATCACGGGATCCCTTTGCACTTAAAACTGGCATCTGACCTGCGCTTCATTGAAGGTTCCCTACTTTTGGTGAGAGCTTTTGAGGGCCTGCGTGTGTGAGTTTTCCTTTATTAGTGAATGATAGCAAAGCACTTTAAAGAAGGGAAACATGTCCATGGTGGTAGTTCTTGCTGTGTGAGGAAAGGGAGTGCTGGATCTGAGAGCAAACCTCTCCAAGTTGGTCCCTGGGGCTCCTGCTGCTGCTGCCGGGAGCCCCTTCCTTGCAGCCAGGGTCGGCTGCTTCCCATGTTCTCTCGCGCTCTCTGTGGGACTCGGCCTGCGATGACTGTCCTCCCATCCTGAGCCATTTATAAAAACAGACTGTTTCCATTTCTAAGTGACTGAAGGGATTCCTTGAAGTAGTGAGATCAAAGATGCAGTTTGGAATCTGTCTCTGAGTGAATACTAGCTACTTGTCATGGAGGCATGTCACGGGGGAGCCAGATCTTGGGAAAACCAACGAAAGCCTTAGGAGCCAGAGAGAGAGCAAGGCGGGGAGTGACAGATGCAGGGAATTTTGAATCAGACAAACCAGGAATGATCATTTTCCACATGTGTGGCTTTGGGTGAGTTGTGTTAGTATCCGTGAACCTCAGTTTTCCTAATCTGAAATAGCATTAGTCATGCTGACCTCAGAAAGTTCTAGAAGTTAAGCGACTGTTATGTATAAAATGTCAGGCACAGCGACTCAGACCCCGTATTTACTTAATACTTTTTTCCCTCGTCATACCCTAATATGGTAATGGAAAATGGATTTTATAGGCACATTTTAAAATTAAAACATAGATATTGCAGAATTCCAGTCAGTCATTCACTGGTATTCATAATAAAAATGGTTAGTGGGTGCCTACTACATTCCAGGCTCACTTCAAGCCACTTGGGAATGGAGTGTTATGAGATAGACACAAGTCCTGCCTGTTTGCAGCTTCCATTCTCGACAGGGAGGTGGGTGACAGACAAAGCAGCAGAGGAGTACAATTTTTTTTTTTTTTTGAGACAGAGTCTCACTCTGTTGCCCACAGTGGAGTACAGTGGCACAATCTTGGCTCACTGCAACCTCCGCTTCCCAGGTTCAAGTGATTCTCCTGCCTCAGGCTCCTGAGTAGCTGGGATTACAGGCACCTACCACCATGTCCGGCTAAATTTTGTATTTTTAGTAGAGATGGAATTTCACCGTGTTGGTCAGGCTGGTCTCGAACTCCTGACCTCGTAATCCATCCTCCTCGACCTCGCAAAGTGCTGGGATTACAGATGTGAGCCACTGTGCCTGGCCGAGAGTACACTTTTAATGTCAGGCATGGTGCTGAAGATCAGTCAGCCAGGGAAAAGAGATCTGAGAGGACTTGGCTGTGGTAATCTGTGAGGGCCTCTTTGAGGAGGTATTGTTTGAGCATTACACTTTCTCATGGTGAAGTGGCTGCTGTGCTTTGCTAACAAACAGCCATAGCTGACCAGATAAGTCCTTCCCGCTTTGCAAACAGATTTTTGTGTGTGCATCTTGATGGCTCTCCCTCTCTTTCCTGCAAGCTCCTGTTGTCCTCTCAGTGTCATATGACCGAACAGAGTTGAATTACCCCACAGAAAGCTTTCATTAATCTTGCTGTCCTGTTGGAGTGTTACTGTAAACCTTGGCACCCGGAGTGTCTGCCACAGAAGCAGCTTCTAGCAAGAGGAGAAGCTGAAGCCTGAGATGGGCTACAGTGAGGAAGAGTGAGATGTGAGCCAAGAGAGTCCTTAAACATTTCATGAGTTTCCACGGAGCCTGCGATCACACTTGCGACGGCTCTGTTGCCAGTGAGAATTGATGCCTTCAGCCCAGGGTAATGGGAGCCTCCCAGCAAGGTGATGTGCCATGTAAACATGCTCCTGAAGGACCTGAATGCTAATATCCATAGGAACTGCTCTGCAGCTTCTCCTTTTAAATAGCTAAGATGGGTTTTGGGAGGTCAATCTAACACATTAAGTGAAATTTATGTTGGTTTTCTTTGTAAACAGCTGTAGTTGTAATTCTTCCCAGTGGGTGGTCAAAATGTTCTTTTCTGCTTGTTTTGATGAGATTTGGGTAGAGGTGAAATAGAGGTGGGCAATGAAAATAGACCAAAAAATTTGAAAATATACTTATATCCTGCCAACTCTAAGTCCTAACATTCATCTTGCAATAGGCAAATGGAGACACTGATGGACAAAGGTAATTGTAGCTTTCGTCTGAGTGCATGGATTTGGTTTCATTAGCTCTTTAGCCTACCTGTTAGCTCTTAGCCACTTCCTAGAACCCAGTTCCATCAGCAATTGAAGACCTCCTTGTTTTGCACTAAATATGCTTTTGTTCCGGGTGAATGCAGACCAGCGGTTCCCAACATTTTTGGCACCAGGGACTGGTTTCGGGGAAAGATAATTTTTTCACGGACCAGGAGGGTGGTGTGGGGATGGTTTTGGGATGAAAATATTCCACTCAGATCGTCAGGCACTAGTAAGGCTCTCATAAGGAGCGTGCAACCCAGATCCCTTGCATGCACAGTTCACAATGGAGTTCACTCTCCTATGGGATTCTGATGCCACCAGTGATCTGACCGGAGGCAGAGCTCAGGTGGCAGTGCTCACTTGCCTGTCATTCACCACCTGGTTTGCAGCCTGATTCCTAACAGTCCATGGACAAGCACCAGTCTGCTGCCTGAGGGGTGGGGACCCCTGGTGCAGACCCAGTGTTGGTATATGCAAATATTGCTTGCCCTTTTGGTGTCTGGAAATGTTGGCCACTGTCTGACCATTCATTCGCTTTGACTCACTCTTTCTCCATGTCCTTTTCTCAACTTTCCCGCTGTGGGCTGGAGCCACAAATCTCCTATGCCCTCATTTTCCAGTCCTGAAAATGGGGACATGTGACCTGGCATATTTTTGTTGAATCTGGGAAATGTAGATTGGCTGCCAAGAATTTGGCCTTTTCCTAAACACATTGCTGGTTGATTAGAACAACAGAGGAGAATGTTAGTCTGGGAGGTGTGGTCACATTCCCAGTGCAGCGCAGGGGTCCTTTCACCGGAAAGGACTCACAGACTTCTCAAGTCACTATTGCCATGTAGCTTCTTGGACACCTTCAACCTCTGTCCCTGGTAAGCCAATGGCTGCTTCATTTCACATGTTCGTTTCCCCCCAGTTTTCTGGGACCTCCAAATTAATACCTACTTTCCTGTTTCCTTTTAAATCTCCTGGCTGTTCTACTGCTTGGAATGTAAACTGTAGACATACTTCTTGTGTAGGTAAGAGATGACCCATGTCATTAATAGCAATCACATCTAACACTTGCTGAGTATTTACCTGGTTTCCGGAACTAAGAATTTTATATATTTTCCATGCATTTCATTTTTTTTTTTTTTTTTTTTTTTTTTTTTTTTTTTTAGACAGAGGCTTTCTCTGTTGCCAGGCTGGAGTGCAGTGACACGATCTCAGCTCACTGCAGCCTCTGACTCCTTGGTTCAAGTGATTCTCTTGCCTCAGCCTCCTGAATAGGTGGGATTACAGGCATGCACAACCATGCTCAGCTAATTTTTGTATTTTTAGCAGAGACAGGGTTTCACCATGTTGATCAGGATGGTCTCCATCTCCTGACTTCGTGATCCGCCCACCTTGGCTTCCCAAAGTGCTGGGATTACAGGTGTAAGCCACTGCGCCTGGCACATTTCATTCTTTAAAAAACTCTGTGAGGTGGGACTGATAGTATCTTCATTTTCAGATAAGGCAATTTAAGCAGGAAGAAAGTAAAATGTAACCAAAGGTGTGTTTTTTATTAATTGCAGCTGTGGTTTTAATAAGAACGTATTGGAAACAATGTAGTCAATGTGTGTCTAATTAAATACATAATGCTTTATTGCCAATACCATGGGATACTGTGCAGCCACAGAAAAATTGTATTGCATATCTTCATATATTAATGTGGAAATCCCTCCATAATATATGAAGTGAAAACAAGTAAGTCTGTATATAAAGCGTAATATGCAGGCTGGGTGCGGTGGCTCAGGCCTGTATTCCCAGCACTTTGGGAGGTTGAGGTGGGTGGATCACCTAGTTCGAGACCAGCCTGGCCAACCTGCTGAAACCCTGTCTCTACTAAAAATACAAAAAAATTAGCCGGGCATGGTGGGGGCATCTGTAATTCCAGCTATTTAGAAACCTGAGGTGGGAGAATTGCTGAACCAGGGAGACAGAGGTTCAGGGAGCCAAGATCACCCCTCTGCACTCCAGCCTGGGCAACAAGAGCAAAACTCTATCTCCAAAAAAACAAACAAACAACAACAACAACAACAAAAAACAGTATAATATGTGTAAATTAGTTCAACCATTGTGGAAGACAGTGTGGCCAACATCCTCAGCAAACTAACACAGGAACAGAAAACCAAACACTACATGTCCTCACTCACAGTGGGAACTGAGCGATAGAAACACATGGACACAGGGAGGGGAATATCACACACGCCTGGGTTTGTGGTTGGGGGGTAAGGAAAGGGAGAACATCAGATTTTTATTATTAGTTAATTGGTTTTGGTAGTAATTCACATGGTTTAAAACAAGTATCAAAATATAGTGAAAAAATCTTCCTTCCACCTGTATGTCTCATCTGCCAGCACTGCCCCCTCCACCATAGATACTCACTATCATTAGTCTCTTGGGTAATGTTCTAGAAATTATAGAGCAAAATTGTCCTCTATCCAACCCCTTACACAACTGACGCATATTATACTTTATTTTTATTTATTTATTTTGAGACAGAGTCTCGCTCTGCTGCGCAGGCTGTAGTGCTGTGGCGTGGTCTTGGCTCACTGCAACTTCTGCCTCCCAGGCTCAAGTGATTCTCCTGCCTCAGCCTCCTAAGCAGCTGAGATTAGACACCTGCCACCATGCCTGGCAATTTTTTTGTATTTTAAGTAGAGATGGGGTTTCACCACGTTGCTCAGGCTGGTCTTGAACTCCTGACCTTGTGATCCACCTGCCTTGGCCTCCCAAAGCTCTGGGATTATAGGCGTGAGCCACCATGCCTAGCCTATACTTTGTTTTGATTTATTTATTTTTCTTTCTGTCTTCCAACTCTATGCTATTTCCCTGTTCCTTTCTTATCCTCCCAAACAAGATTTGTTTCATCTGGTGATGTGAATGAAACTACATTCTTGTAGTTACCTGGGCTTGACGCTTTGGAATCACCTTAGACCTATCTTCTTCTTTATTTTATTTTATTTTACTTTAAGTTCCGGGATACATGTGCAGAACATGCAGGTTTGTTACATGGGCAAACATGTGCCATGGTGGTTTGCTGCACCTCTCGACATATCACCTGGGTATTAAGCCCCACATGCATTAACTGTTTGTCCTGATGCATTTTCCTTGGAAGAGAGCCTCTAGCTTTCACCAAGTTATCAAAACGATTTAAGATCCCCTTAGGTTGCTCAGGACGGTGGTACCTGTTCCTTGTTACCTTCAAAAGGATGCAGCTGTTCTTATGTAACCTTTCTGTAGGCGTGTTTTCCGTGGCCATCAAATGCTTTTAAAGAATTGAATTAATTGCTAACTCTAACAATTGAAGGATTTCACATAGAAACGTGTACTCAGCGCTCAGGTAGGGAAATGGAGGACTTGGCAGCCCTAGGCATTTCCACATGGCAACCGTCCTCCATAGCTAGGTAGGGGATTCCCCTTTTCATGGAGAAAGAGTTCTCTTTTTGTCTCAGGCCACTCTTACAACCTATTTTAGTCTAAATGACATTGGCTTGGCTTGATGAGAAGTGGGTCTAGTGTCTTTTCTTCCTAAAGCAACTCTTTAAAAATGTGCATAATTTTTCAGATGATAAAAGTGAGATTCAGACAGTTGAGATGGAATCAACCTCAGTTGTTCGTTGAAGTAGATTAGGACAGTGTGAAACCTGAACACAGATTATCTAACTTTATTCTAATATTCTTTTTTTTTTTTTTTTCTGAGATGGAGTCTTGCCTCTGTCACCCAGGCTGGAGTGCTTTGGTGCGATCTTGGCTCACTGCAACCTCTACTTCCTGGGTTCTAGCAGTTCTCCTGCCTCAGCCTCCCGAGTAGCTGGGATTATAGGCATGCGCCACCATGCCCAGTTAATTTTTGTATTTTTAGTAGAGACGGAGTTTCACCACATTGGCCAGGCTGGTCTCCAACTCCTGACCTCAGGTGATCTGCCCACGTCGGCCTCCCAAAGTGCTGGGATTACAGATGTGAGCCACCGTGCCCAGCCTATTCTAATATTCTTTCCACTGAACCACAGTTGTCCCCATTGTTACGATGATTTTTGACCTTCCAGGCATTTCTAGAGATAGAGTATTATATGCATTTTATAGATGAGCAAGTTGAAACTTGGTTCAGCTCTGAAAAGGAAAGCTCCATACTAAAGGGGCAGAGTTCATATTTGGTCCCAGGTTTTTTGACTCAAACACTATACCCCTTTAGTGGTACTCAAAAACCTCAGTGATCCATTTAATTCTGACATCGTTTTGCAGTGGAGACATTAATGATTCTAACATATTTGACTCCAAACAGAAGCAGGAAAGGTGGATGGACCACCATTGTTGATGTTGTCTCGGAACTGGAAGAAGTTCCTGGGATCAATCAGACAACAACCTGTAGTAGGCTCACTCCTGGCAAAGCACTGACTGGTCTGGGAGCATGGGCTGCAAAGTGGGAAAGATGTTAAGAGGAATAAAGAATTGCTTTCTAGAGCCCAATAGACTTAGATGGGAAACCTCGCTGAGTATGCCTGAGAGGACTTAACACCTTCATAAAGGCCACACCTCAAGTTCATGTTAACATTATTTTACCTGTGTTCTTACCTATAGAGTAACAAGAATTCTGCTATTATGTAGCATTAGAGATGGCCTGTTGTATAACAACAGAGATGGCTGCTTTGATGGACACCTCTTGTAAGCCGTAGTATATCTGATGCATATTTGTTAGGGTTGTGTATTGATGGCAGAATTTGTAAAGCAGAGATTCTCTGTCATGAACGACGAAGCATACATAGGGTGTGTTATTTTCCTGGCTAGTCCTTTTCCCATTGCGGAGTTTGCAGTCATTCTGCGATTTTCACTTACATGTGATGTAGAAGAAAAAGTACAGAGAGGGCCAATTATCATAAATGATGCTTCGTATAGTGGTGAAATCCTGGACTGGCAGCCAGTCTGCCAGGTTTAAATCCTGACTCTGTCACTTAACAGTTGTTGTGACCTTACATCATTAATTTATGTGATCCTTTGTTGTCTCCGATTTTCCCTTTGTAAAATGTAAAGATTAGGCCAATTCATATCCTGTAGAGCTGCTGTGAAGGTCAGCGAATTGCATGTGAAACATTCTTAGGACAGAGCGTGACGTACACTAAATAGTGCATAGGTGTCAGCTGCTGCTACTTTGTTTTGTGTTTTAATCATTGAGGTGCCTATTCCTGACTTTCTGTCTGTAGCAAATCGAGCTTTGTACCTTGAGCTAAGAAACTGGTAGAAACCTAGGCATAGAAGTTGTAAATGGGTACGCTTTGGGCTGAGCTCTAACGTGAAGGGTTTAGACTAATCCCTAATAGTCTGTCTAGCTGCAAACAAGTCTGGGATATCTGTCAGTCATGAGAAGCATCATTAAGCACATGATGTTCTCTGAGGCTGGGCCCTTCAACTTGTATGAAAAACCCCAGCTGTCAAAAGTTAGGCAAGTCCTGACTGTCACTCTCCAGCTCTGTGATCTCATGCAAATCTCTTTTGTCTCAGAGCTCTATCTCCCTCACCCTCATGTAAAAGTAGGATAATAATACCATTTTCCAGGATCCGCATAGGGAACAAATAGACCATGTTCAGTAAATGCCCTACAGAGCATGGTGGCCAAGTAGGTGCTTAGAAAGTAGCTGCAGCTCTCAGTATTACTGTGAATGAAAAATTCTGGCCTCATATCCTGTAAATTAAAATACTTCACCCTAACTCCTTAGGCAATATTGTTGCCTAGAATCATTAGCATATTGGAGGACCAATAACACAGCTTGCATATTACATGGAGAATGTGGGTGGACTAATTGCATCCAGGCATGGGGTGACTTGCTTGAGATTAAATCAAAAAGAATTTCCTGAGTTTGTGATGTAAGGGAAGCTCAGGAGACTGTTTGAAATATCAGGAAGCTAAATCCCAGATACAAGGTCTGAAAATAATGACTCAAGTGGTAGAAAAGGTGATAGATTGGTCGGGGGACTGGGACATCTGTACTATGCTCCCTATTTGGTTTCCTCCCTTTCATGACTGAGAGGTTTGGAGTATCAGCGCTTCTCTTCCTCAACCAGAAACAGTTTCAATTTTTCTATATTCTGCCTGCCTTCTCTTTCTTGCCTGCATTTGTCCATTCATTCAATAAAAATTTATTTAGCTCCACAGTATTCATTGAGGAGCTAAAAGGGCCAGGTCCTGAAGATGCAACAGTAAAACACACATATGCATAAGTACACATGCATGTACATATACAGTTTGCACGCATACGTGCACATACACACCTCCATATATAACATGGATGCACACATGGCCATGTGAATCCCTCTCTTCTTGGACTTGATGTTCTAGTTGAGGAGGGCAGACAATTTAAAAAATAGTAGTAAGTAAAATATGTAGTTTGTTTCACTTCACGGTGGTTGTAGGTTTCCCCCAGTTTTTTTTTTTTTTTTCTGCCTCTGCTATTTGGGAGGTTGTGTGTTCAGTGATTTCTATTCTTTGAAGAACTTCTAGCCTAATCGCTTAAGCTTCACAAAATCTCTTCAAACTGTTTCTTAAGGGGCTCTAGTTAGTGAATAAGGTTTGGTCCACAATTTTATGAAAAAATATATAGACATATTAGAATGTGGTGGTGATATAGCTTTTCTGTTTATTGTGCTAAAAGCAAAAGCGTGTAGAAAAGTACAAAAACCGTGAAAATATACCTTGTTTGAAGTAAATATGAAAATGAAGCATATTATTTAACTATGCTGGAGGTCAATTTTAAATGAATTCGGTTTTTCTATGGGCTTAAAAAGAAAACTTAGTAACTAGTGGGTTGCTATGTTTTATGTTAAGCAATATTTAAATTGAAACCAAAGCAGAGTAAATATATATTTTGACTAAGACAGGTATGTCTCGTTATGGGGCAAGTAAAATTTTATAGCAATTAAATTAAATAAAAAACCTATGAATGTTTTTTGAGTTTGAAATACAATGGGCAGAATCTCAGCATGCTATACATCTAGTTGGCTTTTAAGGGAAACTGATTTTTAAAATTTTCCTTCTTTCATTTTGGATCTTGACTTAAAGAGTCCAGATTCCCATAAATATTATGCAGAAAGTTCTAATGGTGCCAGGAATTTTTAAAAATCTCATTTCTTTTTTTTTTAATTTTTAATTTTTTAATTTCAGTAGTTTTTTGGGAACAGGTGGTATTTGGTTACATGAATAAGTTCTTTAGTGGTGTGATCTCTGAGATTTCAGTGCACCCATCAGCCAAGCAGTGTAACTGTACCCAGTGTGTCGTCTTTTATCGCTCACCTCCTCCCACTCTTTCCTGAGTCCCCAAAGTCCATTTTCTCATTCTTATGCCATTGCAACCTCATAGCTTAGCTCCCACTTAGGATTAAGGACAGACGATGTTTGGCTTTCCATTCCTGAGCTTCTTCACTTAGAATAACGGCCTCTAGTTTCATCCAGGTTGCTGTGAATGCCATTATTTCATTTCTTGTATGGCTGAGTACTATTCCATGGTGTGTATATATATGTATGTATGTGTGTGTGTGTGTGTGTGTGTGTGTGTGTGTGTATACACACAGACACACCACATTTTCTTTATCCACTTGTTGATTGATGGGCATTTGTGCTGTTTCCATATTTTTGCAGTTGCGAATTGGGCATCTATAAATGTGTGTGCAAATGTCTTTTTCATATGTCTTCTTTTCCTCTCGTGTAGATACCCAGGAGTGGGATTGCTGGATCAAATGGTAGTTTTACTTTTAGTTCTTTAAGAAATCTCCATAGTAGTTGCGCTAGTTTCCATTGCACCAACAGTGTAAAGTGTTCCCTTTTCACTACATCCACACCATCATCTATTATTTTTGGATGAAAAACCTCATTTCTTAATGGCTTGTGGGAAGTTAAAAAGACATCAGGAAACAGGCAGACCATTTTTAACTTAAATCTTCTCAGTGTAAAGATGACAACTAATATATAAAAAAATATGTTTTTTTAATGGAGTTTGTGCTGAGGAGGAATAATTTTGAAAATAATTTATTTGGAAATATTTCCATTGTTAGATTTTGTTGCTAAAAATACTATATACTCACCATAAAAACTTTTCTATCTTCTCGGCTTAAAAAAGCATTTAAAAATGACTATTTTACTTTGTCTAAAAAGTCTTTCTTTTGATAAGTTTGCAAGAACAACTGATAGACATTACGATAGCTGCGATGCACTAGTAAATTTTAATAAAACCTTTTCTTATGAAATTGACCAATGGGATTTAAAAGGTTGGTCATGGTTTTCTAATTGTAGCCCCAAATACACTTCTTCTGTTTGGATTTACATAGCTTTGTTAGCTTTCTTACGCAGTTGTTATCCTCATTAATTCCAAGTGTTGAGAGAAAAAAAATTCTGAATTTCAAACCTGATCTTCGAATCATTGGATTGCAAAATATTGACTGGGTTGAAAAATAATGAAGGATTACCTATTATGTTGGTTTTGCTACATTTTTCTTACAATTAATAAATAAGAAAAAATATTTTAAAATATTATATCTTACTCTTTATTTTTGTACATTTCATAATATACATATTATATCAGTAAAGCAGAACATGTATATTACCTAAAAATAAACCAGTAGTTACTGCGTGCTCAATTAAAAAAAAAAAATGATAGAGGTCGCGTGCAGTGGCTCATGCCTATAATCCCAGCATTTTGGGAAGCTGAGGCAGGCAGATCACTTGAGGTCAGGAGTCCAAGACTAGCCTGCCCAACATGGTAAAACCCCATCTCTACTAAAAATACAAAAATTAGCCAGGCATGGTGGTGCACGCCTGTAATCCCAGCTGCACAGGAGGCTGAGGCAGGAGAATCACTTGAACACCTCCCAGGTTCTTCACTTTTCTAAGTGAAGAACTATTCTATTCTAATATTCACTATCTTCACTTCTATGGCCTCCCAGGTTCAAGTGATTCTCATGCCTCAGCTCACTTGGCACTGACCCAAGATCACCTCATTACACTCCAGTCTGAGCGACAGAGTGAGACTGTCTAAAAAAACAAAACATACAAAAAATGACGGGGTGGTGTACAGTGGAGAATTGAGAAAATCACCAAATAAGATGATATTCTATTGGTACTGAAGGGTTAATAATACTGTGCTGTGTTCGTGTTACTCACCTGGCAGGAACTGTCCAGGAATGGGTGGATCCTGTATTTTATTGTACATGTTTTATGAATGAAATGCATTTTTATTATCGAATGAAGAAAGCATATAGGACAATGGGGAGTGATTTTTTTCCCAGTCTATCTTTTCAGAGCTCCTCATCTAGCATATGTTGGGCTCCCAGTTTTAATTGTGCAGACTGGGAGATTATGCTCCGTTATGGGTCACATCACTTTCTTTGTGTAGATAGAATCTCAGTCTCTCTTTCTCTTTTCTTATTTCGTGGAGATAATAATTTAACTCTGACATCCATGATGTGATGATTTGCCAAGTGCTCTATTTCTAGTTACAGTTACTAGGGAATTGCAAGAAGACATTGGCAAATGGCACTTGGCCTCCACTTAGCCTTATTCAGATTGGCTTGTTTCTCAAGGACCCACAGGATCAATGATGTGTGCAATGCTAAAGGGCGGCTGAGAGGTCAGGGCTTATTTATTGCTTGCTGGGGCATGTTATTAACCAATAAGAAGTTAAACAGTTCCTAGCTACAACTTAAGACATTGCCTCTTAGGCAGGAAGACAACAGATCACCTTAGGCAACTTTTATTTACACAGAGAGGTGTGTAAAGTGGAACCAAGGCTTGGAGCTCTAGGCATCCCTTGTGTTTGTCTGGATTTCGGCTTACTTGGGTTGGTTGGAAGGCTTTGAGAAGTGCCCATGATGCTATGCATTTTTTTTTTTAACTCAGCCTTTGTCAAGGTGGTCAGGGATTGTTCATTTTGAAAACTCTGTAGGTATGTGCATGTTTGCTGCAAAGGTTTTGTCTAGGTGAGATGTGCTGGCTGATATTTTCTATTGTTGATGCCCCTCCCTCCCAGCTTTGGATAAACGAGGAGCAGGATAATATTTGATGAAAAGCAAACAACACTTTACTTTGCATGTGCTTCGATAAACAAGGAATCCAAAAGGAGCATTATTCAGGAAAAAAACTCTGTGTGTGTGTGTGTGTGTGTATAAAGTACAGATACATATATATATACATATATGTATGTGTAGTGAAAAATCTCCTTTTAGCTTTATGAGATGTTCTGAGCTCAGCTCTGAGGTTTATGTTCTATGAAAAATAAAATGATTTTTCTAAGTTTTTAAAGAATATTTCTTCTCTCTTCTCTTTCTAGGTATAAAAGGAACTTTTTTGTTAACTATTGAATGAAGAGGTGAGGAAGGAGAGGCAGGAGGAAGAAAACAATAGGGATTGTTTTCAAGTGAGGAAAGTCACTTGAGCCCAGGAATTCCCTCCTTAAAAATGCAGAATCAGGCTGAAAGGGCTGCAGATTAAAAACTAACACCACCCCCCCCTGCAGTGAGATAGTCCTTTCATTTTAGCTCTTTGAATTGAAATAGCATTGAGGATTAAATTTGTGTAAGCCCCACAAAATTCAAAATTCTTGTGCTTTTCTGACCACTTGCCTTATAGTGGAAATTTTAAGCATATTAGAGAATATGTTTTTGTGGGAGGTATTGATCAGAATGGCACTTGGAGTTCAAAAGCATATCTAAAACTAAAGCATAGCTATATTTTGGATCATACAGCTTAATCACATTAAATGCATCTACAAAGGTAATAAAATAGTTTGTGTCTGAGTTAGGTGTGCGGTCTGGGGGCCATCTTTGAGACAATTTGTCCTTTCTGCAATTCTAGTTTCTAGAATGATTGAAGTGTAGGAGTTAGGTTGTGGACCATCTCATAAATTTAACCAGAATCATCCCCTTTTAAAATCTAAATCAAATATTGACATATTAGTTGGGTGTTATTTGATTAAAATTTTATTGGTTTAGGCAGTGAGATGTTTTGTTTCCAGCCCTAAAGTAATGCATTGCATTATTTCTAAATAATCTTATAAAGCACTAAATTAAAAAAATTAAAACAACGAACTTTGGAAACGATGGCGCTGCTAGTATTCTATGTGCCAGCCTCTCATTACGGAATTTCTGAAAGGAAGAAGAAAAATAAATTAACATTGATCACGGGCCTCCGCCATCCCTGCATTGTGTTTATACATGACTTATGTTCCCTCCCTTCTCAGAACTCTTGCATGTTAGTGGTATTACCTTGCTTTTACAAGTGAAGAAATGTTAGCTAATTTGGGCAAAATTACTCAGGGAGTAATTGAGCTGGAATTGGAATGTATTGCTGACTTCTGTGATCTTGCTGTTTCAGCTTTCCCAAAATGGACTCATTCTGACTCATTTGAGGGTTTTACAAGTTAGCCTTTGGTAACAAGTGCCCAGCAGCCTCACCTGTATTCAGCTCTTCTGTATTTTGTGTGATGGGCACAGAACACCTTCATATTTTTGCTTTGTTATTCTCATAATCAGCCAACAGAGGTATGAATCTACTAACAGAGGCAGATTCCCTCCTTAAAAATGCAGAATTTTAGGCTGGGAACAATAGTTCATGCCTGTAATCCCAGCACTTTGGGAGGTGAGGTGGGACCATCACTTGAGGTCAAGAGTTCTAGACCTTGTCTCTACAAGAAATTTAAAAAATTAACTGGGCACAGTGGCACATGCCTGTTGTCGTAGCTACTCAGGAGCCTGAGGTGGGAAAGTCACTTCAGCCCAGGAATTCGAGTCTGCAGTGAGCTATGATTGCGCCACTGTACTCCAGCCTGGGTAACAGAGTGAGACCTTGTTCCTTAAATAAATAAAATAAATAAAATAAAATAAAATGCAGAATTTCCCTATATCGGTGAATGACAGTGGGTTTCCTCTCTTAAAGAAGATCCTTTGCAAAAGCATACAACTGCCAACCATAGAGGATGTTACAGGGAAAGAAATGCTGCTCATTCAGGGTGATTCACAGGGGATAAGGCATCTTGGGGGATTCCTTGGAGAGCAGAGGTGAGCCCCAATGAAAGACAGCTTTGTCTTAAAACCATTGGGGTTCACAGTACTTATTAATTTATAAAAAATCATCAGAATGAGCTCGCCTGAGCTAATGTTTCAGACCAAGGACAGAGTAGGCTATTTACTATTCTGTGCCTCTAATGAATAATGGAAATTGTATTTTTCGGTTTAGCCAGTTTGTTTTTATCTGTCTTGGTCTCTTCTTCAAAGCAATTTCTGTCTGAGTTACTGGCATTAACCACTTATCCCTAGGTATATATCAGGATTGGTAAACGATGGCCCATCAGCCAAATTTGGCCCCTTAGAGACAGAGGTTGTCAACCCTGATCTATATCCATGATTTTGGGGGTTTATTGTACCTTATGTACTTACTGTAAATAAATACAAATTATTTCTGAAAGTAGGTGGGAGTAGAACTCTAAATATACATCTATCAACATATCCAAGTTGGTCAGACTGAAAGTGGGAAATTACCCCTTTTTGGTGTGTTATGACAATTTGTTAAAAACTATGTGTGTGTGTATGTGTGTGTCTATATATATAGACATATTTTTATATGTATATTATACACACATATTTTTATATGTATATTATATATATATAGACACACATACACACATATTTTTTATATGTATATTATATATATAGACACACACATATCTCCACTTTAAATTGTACAGACAAGCAGAAGAAGACTTTCCTTTTTCCCTAGCTAATGAGCTTCATTGCAGTTGAGGATTTTGAGAGGGGTGCCACTTTCCTCAAATGGTATTCTCTTCTTAACGACTGCTACTGCTAAAGGTAGTGCAGGTATAATGTGAAGAAGGAACCCAAGACATTTAGCAGTTTACCTCTGTGTGTGTGCAAGAGCAGGGTAACATTATAGAGAAGTGTTCCAGAATTAAAGTGGTGCTCTGCTGGCCTGTACCTACAAGAGGCAGTGGTGGGAATTTGTTGTTTCTCCTACAAAAATGTTAGCTGCTTGGCCCAGAATGGGCTAAGGGGTTCAGTGCAGAGATTGAGTGTTCAGGTGTGTTACAGTGAGCCATTTGAACAATTCCTGTTTGTCCTTTGCCTGTCACTTTTCTCTTTCCTCTTTCCAATCTTATTTTAAGAAATTTAAGAATAACAGTTTTGCAAAGGATCTCAGCAATGCTAATATAAAAGATTATTTTTCTAGTTACTGAGTCTGCATTACAAATTACTCTAAAATTTGCTGGCATAAACAGCCGTTTATTAAGTGGATGGATTCTGCGGCCAAGCATTAAGATAGGATGGAGCACAGATGACTGGTCTTTGTTCCGCAGTGGAAGGGGCCTCTGCTGAACAGCTCAAAGGCTGTGGCTGAAATCATCTGAAGCAGTGCTGTCTGGTAGAACTTTCTGTGGTGATGAAAATATTCTATATCTGTACTGACCAATATGGCAGCCACTAACCATACCTGGCCATAGAGCAATTGCAATGTAATTAGTGTCATTATAGAATTGAATGTTTTATTTAATTAATTTAGATATAAATAGCCGTGAGTGGTTACCATCTTGGACAGCACGGATCTGAAGGCTTGCTCACCCGTATCTAGCAGTTGGTGCTAGGTGACAGTAGACATTGGTTGGCGCTCTCTCCACAGGAACACCTCTTCATGACCTCTTCCTGTAGTGTGCCGTTCCTCATCATATGTGCTGGGTTCCAAGGGCAAGCGTCTTAAGAGAAAAGGAACCAACGGAAGTAGCTTTGGAGCCAGCAGTCCTGCTTCCACCATATTATATTTATCCTGTTTAGATTCAGAGGCAAGGGCAATAGACTCTATTTATTGATGAAAAGTGGTAAGGTTCTGGGAGAGCGCCAGAACCAGAAAAACTGCTGTAATCATATCTGGAAATAATCTGCCACAGTTGTTCCAGGTACCCAGTCCATTCTTTCATTTATTATTCATTCAGCAGACCGTGAGTCCCTACTCTGTTAGCTGGCATCAGGTTACTTAGGGTATGGCCGCTGATGACAATGAAGCTTATAAAAATGTGGAGGAGGTAGTTGGGAAGGCATGCATAGGTATCTCCAAGGCAGTATGGTATATGCCATGACAATACCTAGTAAGCAGAGAATGGATAATTAGTTCAGACGCATAGAGGCATCTTTGAAGAAGCAACATGAAAACTGGATCTTAAATCTGGACTAAACCGACTAGGAATTTGCCAGAGAGAGAGAGATTGAGAGAGAGAGAGAGAGAGAGAGAGAGAGAGAGGTCATTTAGGCAAGGTTATATACAAAGGCGGAGAGGCAAAATGGTACACTTTTTCTGGGAACGCCTCAACTCTACATTGCTTGTTTAGAAAAGAGCATTGTACCAGCTACCCTGCCAACCAAGTCCTTCATTTTTAGTGTGTGTCCCCACCCACGCCATGCATATTGAAAACCAGCCACGTACCCAGCAGGTCACCAATCCAGAAAAATCTATAGCCCAAGGGGGATATCATTGATAAATTACAGACAGTTGCCTATCAGCAGGAATCCTGGATTGGATTAGAGAATCTTCATACCATGCTGGCTTTTCTAAAGAAGATCTGGCTCCCAGAGAGGAACAAAGATGCCTGAACACATGGTCTGCATTGAAAACAAATATTGATTGGCCCCTGCTGGGTTGCTGAGCTAGAGTGGGTTAGAATCTGATGTCAAAAAGTGCTGGGGTGTGGAAAACCATTAACTCTGCTGATTGACCAGAATAAAAGCTCCATCTATTTTTAAGATCTTAAAAAAATGAGGGTGAAATCTTAAAGTGGGTGGAAGGGGCAGAATTGATGGTGAGAACCCATAGTTAGGCAAAAACACTCTCAGTTTGTCTTCATGACTCCGGACACAGGTCTTAGGCCATTTGTCTCCCTGTCTTCTGTTCTATGTAGCATTTTCTGGACCTGTGACTGTTTATTAATGCTGTGCAAAATTTACTCAATTGCAGATTAATGTCCAAATAGCTGATGTTCTGTGGTGTTCAGATTTAGGATTCAGACCGTCTGCTGGGTGTCTTTATTACACTGGTAGAAAAATGCTCTGGCTGTATCTGATTGCATCCGACAGTTAGAAATATTTCTGTCACTGCCAGATGTACAAGATACTGTAAAAGGAGCATTTTCTCTAGCAAATTAGACTTGCTAGCTCCATGAATCTAGATTGACTGAAACAGCTTGTTGCCCCAGGGATGTAGCTGGATTTGGCTTGGTCATTTCTTTTAAATACAGGACTTCAGAAATCTGATCTAGAGTACTTTTTTTTTTTTTGAAATAGGATCTTGCTCTGTTGCTTAGGCTGGGGTATAGTGGCATGATTGTGGCTCATTGCAGTCTCAACCTCCCAGGCTCAAGTGATCCTCCCAACTCCATCTCCTTAGTAACTGGGACTACAGACATGTACCACCATGACCAGCTAATTTTTGTATTTTTTGTAGAGATGGGTTTCGCCGTGTTGCTCAGGCTGATCTCGAACTCATAGACTCAAACCATCCATCTGCCTCGGCCTCCCAAAGTGCTGGGATTACAGGTGTGAGCCGCCGTGCCCAGCCTGACCTAAGTCCTTTTAATGAAGATTTTCCAAATCTGCTGCCTTTACTTTTAAACCCGAGATGCATTTGTCTTTCTAGAGCAGCCCACGTCAGCAGAACTTCTTATGATGATGACGTGTTCTAAATGTGCGTGGTAACCATTAACCACATGTAGATATTGAGTACTTGAAATGTGGCTAGGGCAAATGGGGAGCTGTTTTAAATTTAATTAAATTTAAATAGCTGTATATGGCTAGTGGCCATGTCATTGGGCAGCACAGTTCTAGTATCTGCTTTCAGAGATGGTGTTTGCTTAGAGGAGAGTAAGAACTTTGCTAGCTCTGTAACTTTTTAGTAATATCTTAATTTGAGTCATTTTTTTTCCTCTAACAATCTAGGAAAATAAACAATGTTTGGGGGATGCCATTGGCCAACTAAGGGCTGGGAGGGCCACTAGGCCAGCCATAAAACCTGTCACTTTGGCTTCTTTACTCATTTTCCTGAAGTATTCTCTGCAAGGTAACCAGGACATTGTTAGTAGGTTCCATAGCCTAACCAAAGGTGTTTGGGAAGGCCCAGTTAATTAAAGTTATGCGAGTTTCCTTCCTGAAGATTTTCTCATGAACTGTGAGTCTCCAGATGAGGCTATGGTATCAGTGCCAAACATGTTTGATCTAAACAGAACCCCTTTTCTCTTTCTGGTGTTGTTCTGTAAAATAATATGCTTTGGGAAATGCTGGTTTAAGCAATGAGACTTCTGCTACAATAGATGATAAACTTAAGGTGTAGTATAGGCAATTAACATATCCCTTTTCTGGACTTTGGTGGAATTTGAAATCTGCATTTATAGTTTGACACTGTTCATCCTTCACTGTGTTTGCGTTTTTAGTTAACTCTTCAAGTACATAAATATCCACGCTGGCCTGGCTATATCCTGCAAGGCCAGAGACTTGTGTCAAGTTTAGTTCTTATAGTTGGAGAAATGCTAGTGTTTCCTTCATCTGTAATTTTTCTCTCTGTTGATCCCCATGCAGCTGTGAGTATGAATACATACGTACTTATTTCTCCTTTTTTTTTTTATAAACTTGATCAGCCAGCGGGAGACGAAATAGAGCAGATCACAGCTCCCTGTTCATTTAATCAAATGAGTTACTAAACGAGGGAAAAGGAAAGAAATGTAAAAATGGAGAACTGTTTCTTTCCCTTTTTTTTCCTCTCTCTTTCTTTTTAAAAATTGTTCAACAAGTTATCTACAGAAAACATCTGCCTCTCAAAGAATAAATGTAATTTGGGTTCTAAACTCATATGTCCGTCTCTGGTTGGAAGGAAGAGGTTTTTTGCACATGAAGTGAAATCAGCTGAGATGCTGCCTGCGAAGCTGAAATATTGAGCTTTATGAGATGACAGTCAAGTAGTGAAAAGTGATAGTTTTCTGCTTGACACGGTCACCACTGTGGAATAAGAAAGAATTTCGGGAAGAAGAGACATAGATACAGGGTCTCCAGGTGTCTGTTTCCATGCCACTGTGGTCTGTTCAAGCTACCTTATTATGGCGGTCCTGTTGGCAGGGGAGTGAGAGCCATCTCCACTGCCTCCCTTTCAGTGCTTATCTGGCTTGTGCTGATCATCTTGTCAGGAGACAAAGGACCTTGCAAAGTAGGTGCCTGTGAAGAGTGTCAACTGAGGCGCTGCAGGGAGCTGGAAGCTTGGAAAGCCTGGGAGAAAATGCCTGGCTAATGTACGAGGCCTGGAAGACTCTTCTTTGTTAAGAAGATTCATGGGTCTCTGAGGAGTGGAGTAATCAGGGCTAGAAGATGTGGGACCAAGCCTTCATATCCTATATCCATCTGCTTGAACAGTTTTTTTTTTTTGACTAGTTGAAAAGAGGAGGTCCCATTGAGGCTTATTTGAACAAATATTTGGTCTCCCTAATTATATACCCAGAGCTGCTCTCCTGAATGTTTAATGCAAACCTTAATATTTACAATAGCATAAGGAACAGTTTATAATGTGTTTGGGAGGCTTCCGAAGTTGGGGCAATAATTATTCTTTGCACTTATGTAAGACTTTTCTTTCTAAGAGACCTGAACTGTGTTTACCTTAGCCACTGTTCACATTGAGATCAAGTGACGTGAAGGTGATGAAAACTCCACAGAAAGGAGGAGTCCCTGTGGACTGCTGCCAACATGTTTTATAGGTGAGACGCTTGTCTTTGCCAAAAGTTGTGTGCTAGCCACAAACCTTTCTTTCTGATCAGGAATAACACACAAGCCTATGCTTACAATTGCCTTCTGATATGAATGCGGAGTGTGTCACAGGGGTGCCATGCTGGGTTGTTGACCCTGATGGTGGTGGACTTCTCACTCAATGCCCTGTTGTATGGCAAGCCTGACCAATTCCCTTATTTGACTCAAGATTTAATGAATCTTAAAAAGATGTTTGGAGGCCGGGCATGGTGGCTCACGCCTGTAATCCCAGCACTTTGGAAAGCCTAAGCGGGCGGATCACTTGAGGTCAGGAGTTCGAGACCAGCCTGGGCAACATGGTATATATAACCTTGTCTCCACTAAAAATACAAAAATTAGCTGGGCATGGTGGTATGTGCCTCTAATCTCAGCTACTCAGGAGGCTGAGGCAGGAGAATCGCTTGAACCCAGGAGGTGCAGGTTGCAGTGAGCTGAGATGGCGCCACTTGCATTCCAGCCTAGATGGCAGAGTCTCACTCCATCTCAAGAAAAAAAAGGAAAAAACTCCAATTGCAAAGGCGCTGGGTTCAAAAAGCCAAAGAGACTCAGATCCAGCAAATGATACATGAAGTTTTATTAAGGGCTTAATACAGGGAGAGAGAGTCCAGTGGTGAATGGCTGGACAGGAGAACCACCTTATGTACAGAAATGGTCCAGTGGCAGTGAGTTGGACAAGGTAACCACAGACTCAGTGGCAGCAAGCTGGCTGGGAAAACCACAGCTGCCTGCAGACATCATGCAGTTTATATGGCATTTCACAAATACAAAAATTAGCTGGGTGTGGTGGTGTGTACCTATAGTCCTGGCTACTTAGGAGGCTAAGACACAAGAATTGCTTGAACCTGGGAAGAGGAGGTTGCAGTGAGCCAAGATTGCACCACTGTGCTCCAGGCTGGGTGACAAAATGAGGCTCCATCTCAAAAAAAAAAAAGAGAAAAAAAGACATTGAGGTCTGGAGAATGAGGTTGAAACCTTCTTTCATTCTGTGTATGGACCCTGGGAAGGCTGTGTAACCTCCTGGTGCTCTGTTTTTCTCATCTGTAAAGTAGGCATAATAAACACCATTTGCACATGGTTGGTATGAAGATTAGAAAGAGTGCAAGTCCAGAATCTGGCTGCATAGACTCTTGTGTGGGGAGCAGCAGGGGTTATTAGTTCTGTCATCATCTGTAGAGCCTGTTGACACTTGAAGGCCACCTTAGTTTTGCAAGTTGTATAGAAGAGGCCTCTGTAGTGATTTCTAGAGTTTTTCCTCGATGCACAGTGCCCAAAATGACTCAAACTGGGCAGTTACTTGAGGGTCGCATCTCTGCACAAAATAGAAGATGAAAAAGGAGAGATTCTGCCAAATGCAAGCAAGGTGAGGAAGCATATGATCATGCTCAAGATTTCAAGGAAGTCAGGTTGTGGGCAGCGTTACGCAAATGGGAACTGCATTCCCCAGCGCCGGATCTGTGGGTCTAACTCTCAGGCTCGCTGGCCTCAGCATTATGGCACCAGCTACCAAATAGGCACAAGTGGCTCCTGAGCAATTTGCTGTCAGGGAAGGCGTAGGTTCAGGTGGATATCTGTGAGCATTCACCTTCTAGGATGCTGGAAGGTGTCGAGATGTTGCTTCAGCTGAATAGTCGACTTTTCCTTCTTCTTCAACTTTTTTTGGTGAAACCTCTTTCTATGGATGCTGTGCCCAGTTCTCAGATTGTCTCAGTTCTCTGGAATTAGTTTAAAATGAAGTCAGTTTTTCCTTGTCTACTGTAGACAATTCTAGACACAGAATTACTTTCCTTTTCTTAATTGTTTCTGTCTTCAAGGGCAGGAAGAGATAACTTTCTCTATAGGAAGAGAGGGAGACCCAATCTGGGTTCTTTTTTTATTTTGTTTTTGAGACATAGTCTCCCTCTGTCACCCAGGCTGGAGTGCAGTGGCGCAATCTCTGCTCACAACAACCTCCGCCTCCTGGTGTCAAGTGATTCTCGTGCCTCAGCCTCCCAAGTGGCTGGGATTACAGGCTCACACCACCACAGCCAGCTAATTTTGTATATTTTTAGTAGACACAGTGTTTCACCATGTTGGTCAAGCTGGTCTCAAACTCCTGGCCTCCAGTGATCCACCCTCCTTGGCCTCCCAGAGTGCTGAAATTACAGGCATGAGCCACTTTGCCCACTCCCAGTCTGGGTTCTAAGGGATCATTTGCTTTTTCCCATTTTCCACATAAGCAAGTACATTTGATTTTTGGCATAGTTGCTGTCACATGAGCTTGTAGGTGAGCAAGCAGTGGGCCTCTTCTGGCAGGGCGTGGCACCTGTTGTCCTTAGGCATGGACAGCAAATGTGGGTAGCTAACATCTTGCCCAGATGGATCTCTTTTGTATAAATGTTGATGCTCAACGCTGGCGTCCTGTGCTGAACTTTTCTCTTTTGAGTGGTTGAGGGGGTGACTGTCCTAAGACACCAGTGTGACTTGGCAGGTTGCAAATGATGCTCAGTAAGGCTTCCCCCAAGTTGTTCTTCCCCATGAAAGGAACGCTTAGCAAACAAAATGGACATTGGAGTTGGTCAGTTTAAAAGAGCTATTGAGTACTGCAGGCTCCATGATGAGGTCTGGGGCCACAGGAATGAACTGAACACTTCAGGGTCTTTGTTCTCGAGGAGCATGTAATTGAGCGGAGGCAGAGAGACAACACACGTAGAAGCAGAAATAAACATAAATAATGGGGGGGCGGCGGCAGTGGAGTGGAAGCAAGGAGACCCCTTAACTGGCTTTTGATGTACTCCATATCATAGTCATGTGGCTTAGCGGAGGAGGCAGGAGCCAGGCAAGACGGGGCTGGGGATGGAGGGGGGGAATTCCTTTTGTATTTTAGAGGTAGAACCAATGGGACTTGCTGGGTCTTGCCTGCGCTATGGCTTAGGTATGTTACTTAACTTCCCTTTAAAACCTTCGTTTTCCTCTGAAAAAGGGAGATACTAGGAAACTTCACAGAGTTGTGGTTAAAATAGCTTTTTTTTAAATTAGTTTTTTTTTTTTTTTTTTTGAGAGGAGGGGTCTAGCTGTGTGGCCCAGGCTGGTCTCAGACTCCTGGCCCCACTGATCCTCCTGCCTCAGCTTCCTGAGTAGCTGGGATGACAGGTACCAGCCACTGTGCCTGGTAGATTTTTTTTTAGTTGTTATTTAAGTAGTTATATAAGAATGAGCACCTCAGACTGGTTTTTAGAGGAGAGCCCACTAGACTCTGTGTGTGGCCACTTGTCTGATTCTGGGTTGGACTAGCAGGAGTCTGTGCTCATCTGTCCACAGGGACCACCTGTGTGTTTGGCATTATGAGGCAGCAGTTACGCCCATTGCCTCTTCTACCCTTCTTCACATTGGAGTAGACGTCCCTGGGGGCAGTATGGGAAGAGGTTCCTGCTGCCACCCTGCAGGCCTCTCCTGACGTTGGGGTGGGGAGCGTGCTGGAAGTGGAGGGGCTGAGGGTAGGGGAGGTGGGGGACCTCAGGCCTGCGCTGTTTTCTCTCTGCCTGGCCGATCCTTACTCTTCTCTGTTCCTAGGGGCTATCACCGTCTTCCCTGATGCTGTGGTTACCTTTACAGCCATGGTTCTCAAAGTGTGGTCTAGCATCTTTTGCATCAGAATCACCTGAGATAATTATTAAAACTGTAGGCTCTGGGCCTTACTCTATTCCTACTCAGAATCACTGGGACCGGGTCCAGGAATCTATACTTTTTAATGAGCTCCCTAATTCAGTGAGCCTTGTGTGCTCTAAATTATGAGAATCTCTTATTTAGAATATTTGATTTTGCTTTTGGTAATAATAACAAGTAATATTAGTTAAAGGTTAATTATGTGATGCTACTCAGTGTTTTATATGCAACAACCGAATTAATCCTAAAATAACAGTGTGAAATAGAAACTAATATTATCCTTGTTTTTCTGGTGGGAAAACAGAGGCAAAGAGTATTTGCTCAAATGTTGATTGAAGAGCTAGTATGTACGTACGTATGTATGTATCTATGTATGTATGTATTTAAGACAGGGTCTCACTCTGCTGCCCAGGCTGGAGTGCAGTGGCTCCATTATGGCTCACCACAGCCTCAACTTCCTGGTCTCTGGTGATCCTCCCACCTCAGTCTCCTGAGTAGCTGGAACTACAGGCTCCTGCCACCATGGCAATCTAATTTTGGTATTATCTGTAGAGATGAGATTTTGCTATGTTGCCCAGGCTGGTCTCAAACTCCTGGGCCCAAGCGATCCTTCCGTGTAAGTTTCTCAAAGTGCTAAGATTACAGGTATGAGACACCACATCCGACCAAAAGCCAGTATTTAAACCCAGGTCCCCAGCCTTATCCTTCACCTATTCTCTCCCAACCTCCCTTATGTGGTGATATTATTACACGAATGAGTCTTTTTATTTTAAATTGAGTACTGATGACTTCCTATTATGTAAGAGGTAGCAATTTAAACATAGAGCATTTTAAAATTGAGCTTTAACTTACATCAAAGCCTAAGATTTGACTCTGATTTTGACTTGTGTACACCCTGAGTAAACATAAGCATTGTTCTCCTTCATTCACTTTGATAAATGAGTTGTGCAGCCATGCTCTTCTCGTAAACTTTTACTTGCTGTGCTAGGCTGTGAGCCACGAAGTGCTTGCACTGCCCCTGGGCCAGCACCTGGAACATTCTCCAAGTAATGGCCAGTGCCTGCACAGGTAGAATGCAGGTAGAATGCCATTTCTCCTCAACCCTTCCCATTGATCTGTATCTTGGGAGGCTGTGCAGGGGGTGGATGATCTGGAGTTTTCCCAGTGTCTGGAGGTCACTGAAAGATTTTTTTCTTTTTAGTGACTCCAGGTTAGTGTCTGAGAAAAGTTGGCCATCAAAACAGGACCAGCCCGAGCAGGTCTGAAGATAAAAATTAATCATTCCATTCATAGTACTTTCTTATTTTACGTTCCTATTGCTTCCAACTCCCATAAGGAATTTGCTAAGATACAACCTCACAGATAGCTTAAGGTGGAGAGATTTTCCACTGTAAGTTAGTTGGAGAATATGAATTCGAGTAGGGTGGGTGGGAAGAGGTTTCTATTGACATTTTCTCCTTGCATCTCAGGTGCTGAATCTTCCAAAAAGTGCTGCTTGTGCTCTACATTGGCTCAAACTTGCATTTCTAAACTAGTTTGGTTTGCATTAATGTCGCTGGAGTTGTGATCACATTGAAAATCCAAAGCCTAATTGTTATTTTAAAAAAAGTCATTTTGAGATGTACTGGTGTTCTACACTAAGCGTGAGCAGGTTCTATTTGGTTGCGGCAACCTCAAGATTTATGACTCACCGTCCGTCAACACTTGCCAAATGTTTCCATGCTCTGGGTATGCATTTTACAGGCTGTTAAATAAGAACCCATGAAGTGATCAGGTAAGTTTTTAAAAAATGAGCCTATTGCCAATGTACAGCTTTCTCTAGAATTTAAATCCCATCATTAATTTGAAGTTCCTCTCTTTATTCAAAGCTGGTATTTAATACACTTACTGGGAAATGTGGCCACATAGAGATAGTCTGGATTAATGGGTTTTGGTCTTATTTTTAGGCCTAAATTGATTCTCCATTAAAAGAAGAGTAAAAATGCGGGTGCTGTGGCTCACACCTGTAATCCTAGCACTTTGGGAGGCTGAGGCAGGTGGATCACTGAGATCAGGAGTTTGAGACCAGCCTGGCCAGTGTGACAAAACTCATCTCTACTAAAAATACAAAAAGTTAGCCAGGCATGATGGTGCATGCCTGTAATACCAACTACTTGGGAGGCTGAGGCAGGAGAATCATTTGAACCCAGGAGGCAGAGGTTGCAGTGAGCTGAGATCACGCCACTGCACTCCAGCTAGGGCGACAGAGTGAGACCCTGTCTCAAAAGAAAAAAAGGAATAGTTAAGAAAGGTGCTTTTTATTTTCACTCAGAAAGTTTCTTTTTATTTTCACTCAGAATACTTAGGGTTGCATATGGTAATAAAATTTTTAGTAACTCTGTTAAAGGAATTGCCTAACACTCAGGAGCCACCACTTTCCTTAATTAAAAAAGTCAAGAATACAGTAGGGGTTATGTAAAAGAAGAAATCTCCAGTCCAAAATCAGTGACATAAGAATACAACATCCAATTCTATTATTGGAGTTGAAGAACGGTGCACAAGGAGTAAACACTCAAAGCAATAACTTAATTCAATGCTATAGAAAAGCAATTTGTGAGTCACTTTAACATTTCAGATTTCTTTAAACCATAGAAATGATAAATTAGCCAAAGAGCTAACAATTGACATTATCTTAAGTTCACATAAATGTTGATTTAACTGAAGCAAATGAAATCAATCTAGTTACTCCCTTCCCATTGCTTCATCTTTGTACAGTTTATAAAGCTCAGAAAAAGTAGCTCAAATGAACAGAGTTTTTGTTTTTAAGCTTTTTTGCTGAAGTGTTTCTAATATGTGTCTTTTAAGAATCTCTTCATTATTCCCCCAGTTCCTCATCTCACAGGCGTAGCATCTCCTTATACTTAGAGCACCCTAACGTGTAGACGCAGTGGTAATGCACCTTTCCTTGAGGCTGTTTTGCCACACCAAGAATTCTTTAGATTCCAGAGGTCCTATTCCAGAGAATCCCAATATGCAAATATTCTACTCTCTATGCTTGGTCCTGTGAAGTCCTCTGTTAGAGACTGAACTACAAGGCATTAACAGGCAGGATCAGTGCCTTGCTAGAGGTTTTATCTGAAATTATCAGGGAAAACAAACAAACTGAAAGGGTAAATGTGTGCATAGCAAAGGGAAGTCGTGGAAAGAGGTCTGTGGCTTGTGCCTTTGAGAGCTGGCAGAATGAATGAGCAGCACAGCCTTGGTTAGTGTTCCAAATTTATTCACAGATCCCTCTTTGTCCCCTCAGATTTGATTTGGTATGCATGGTTCTTTCTATTACCTTCTTTGTTAGTAGTTCAGTGTTCAAAAGTTTTGAAGAGTTGTTACAGAGTTTCTTCATCATTTCTGGGGAACCAGGCAGGTGGGCAACTCCTTCTCTTAAGCAGCCATTTGAAAGATCTTACCTCAAGATCTTTCACATGGAGAGTCAGAGCTGTGAGATGCCCGCCCATCCCTGGCTTTCCTGACTGTGTTACAACTTCTCTGGTAGCCTGTCTGCACCTGGTTCCAGGCTTTTCAGGTTGTTGATCATTTTTGAGATAGTGGAAATCGTTAATGCCCTCTTCTTATTTTGAGTTCAGGAGAGCTTTGCCCAGCCAGCCTCTAATTAGAGACTCTTTCAAATCCTGCCTGGCCTCTCTCTCCACTCCTTCCTCTAGTCTATTCGCCATCAGGCCTTCAGAATGTTCTTTTTGGTATGTCCAGTCAGATCATGGCACTTGGCTTCCTGTCTACACAAGGAAAAAATCCACACCAAGTTCACTAGATGCTTGTTCAGCCCGCTTCAGCTCACCAACCCCCAGGCTTCCTGCTGCCTTCCCACCCACTCCCAACACTCTGGCCTCAGGGCTTTTGTCTGGACCCCTCTTCCCAAGGTATCTTCTCCTTTTGCTCAAAGTCAGTCAGGAGAGAAGCACTTCTTAATTGCCACGTCTCTTTTTTTTTTCTTCCTTCCTTCTTTTCCTCTTTCCCTCTTTCCCTCCCTCCCTCCCTCCCTCCCTCCCTCCCTTCCTTCCTCCCTTCCTTCCTCCCTTCCTTCCTCCCTCTCTTCATCCTTCCATCCTTCCATCCTTCCTCCTTCCTCTGAGACAGAGTTTTACTCTGTCATGCAGGCTGGAGTGCCGTGGCAGGATCTCAGCTTACTGCAACCTCCACCTCCCCCAACATGCTGGGTTCAAGCAATTCTCCTGCCTCAGCCTCCCAAACACCTGGGATTATACGCACCTGCTAATTTTTGTATTTTTAGTAGAGACAAGGTTTCGCCATGTTGGCCAGGTTGGTCTCGAACTCCTTACCTCAGGTGATCCACCTGTCTCAGTCTTCCAAAATGCTGAGATTACAGGCATGAGCCACCATGCCTGGCCAGTTGCCACATCTCTAGCCCACATTATCACTGGCTTGTCATTTATCTTTCCCTCTAGAAGTTGGGCTTCATGAAGGCAGGATAGTTCTCTATCTTGTTAATTTATCTAGCCTTAGCACCCAGAACGGTGCCTGGCATATCGTGGGGGCTCAGTCAATATTTGTTGCATTGTAAATAGTGAGTTTGTGAGTCTTCCATTTCTCAGCTACAACTCTCTAAAGATTCCAACAGCAGGGAGAACGAGGGTAGTCAGAAAGATCATAAGCAAAATCAGCCAACATAGATAATATAGAATATGGAGGACCGGGTAGGATGTGTCATTATACCTAAGAACACTGCCTCTGCTTAAAAATTATTGTTAGCTCTGGAAACAAGGACATATCTATTTGTGTAGCCCTTTGCAGCAAACACATATGCATTAGTTCGTTAGATTCCCCTAGAAGATTCTATTAAAATGGTGTTTAACTTTTTAATGCTGATAATGTAAGATCTTCTTCGTAGGACTGCCTCTATTTTTTTGTTGTTGTTGAAGGTCAGGGAGGGTATTGTAAGTATTGGATGATGTTTAGAACATACATGTGACACTGGGGCTGTTACTACTGAACATCCGTGGTGACATTTGGATTTTCTATTTTATTTTATTTTATTTTCTGAAACGACATGTCTCTGTCGCCCAGGTTGGAGTACAATTGTGTGAACAGTGCTTACTGTAGCATCAACCTCCTGGGCTCAAGCAGTCTTCTCATTTGAGCCTCTTGAGTAGCTGGGACCACAGACTCATGCCACCATACCCCTAACTTTAATACTTTTTATAGAGGCAGAGTCTCACCATGTTGCTCAGGCTGGTCTCAAACTCCTGGGCTTCAACAGTCCCCTCACCTCAGCCTCCCAAAGTGTTGAAATTACAGGTGTGAGTCACAATGCCTGGCCGCATAGTTTTTACTCTAATATTTAAGGCTGTTATTCATGACTCCTTCTTCTAACCTTCTCTGGCTGGTGTTAATTATGTAGAAAAGGAAGATAAGCCTTGTTAGCTGCCTTCAGGAAGACTAAAAATTGTGTTTGGGAGAGAGGAGAAGTCTTAAAATGAAACGATTTTATTGTCCTTGATGAAGTGTCAAGAAAAGTCAAGAGCAGGAGAATGGTGCTGGGGAACAAATTTAAATTTGTGTTTTATCTTTTAAAAATCTTAGTTTTGAATAATGGGAAGAAATGGTAGGAAGAACTCTAATATAGTCCCTAAGATTTTTATATCATGGTATATATACATCTGTTGATCTAAACAAGTAGGTGTTGCTCTGAAAATATTTTTGCAGATGTAATTAAAGCCCTAGCTGGGCATGGTGGCTCGTGCCTGTAATCCCAGCACTTTGGGAGGCTGAGGTGGGCAGATCACTTGAGGTCAGGAGTTCAAGACCAGCCTAGTCAACATGGTGAAACCCCATTTCTACCAAAAATATTTTTTAAAAATTAACTGGGTGTGGTTGCGCACACCTATAATCCCAGCTACTCAGAAGGCTGAGGCAGGAGAATTGCTTGAACCCAGGGGGCAGAGGTTGCAGTGAGCCGAGTTCGTGCTACTGCACCCCAGCCTGGGCAACAGAGCAAGACTCCATCTCAAAAAGTAATAATAATTAAAGCCCTGAATAGTTGGCGTTAAAATAGGGAGATTATCTTAAGTGGAACTGCCCTAATCTGATGACCCCTTAAAAGGGGCTAGACACTTCTTTCTCCAGCTAAAGTCAGTCCATGAGGAAGCATCTTGTTTATGGCTTTGAAGATTGGGGGAGGGGAGCATGGGCAAGGAGTGCAGGTGTCCTCTGGTAGCTGTGAATGGCCCTGACTGATGGGCAGCAAGGAAACAGACATGCCAGTCCTATACCCTCAAGGAACTGAATTCTACCACAAACATGTGTGCTCCTAAGAAGACTTGGGGCTCTAAATGAGGACATGGCTGACTTATACCTTGTGAGACCCTGAGCAGAGAAACCAGCCACACTGTGCCCCCGGACTTGAGACCTACAGAACTGTGAGCTAAAACATCGGTGTTGTTTTAAGTTGCTGTGTTTATGGCAATTTGTTACAGCAGCAATAGAAAAGTAATCATTGAGGAAAATCTCATTCTGACAAAATCTGGGAAGAAAACATGTAAACTTTCTAAAAAATGAAATTTAGTTTACTTTCTGGAAGAAAGTACTTTTTCTCTTCTTTCTTTCTTTTTTTTTTTTTTTTTTTGAGATGGAGTCTCACTCTGACACCCAGGCTGGAGTGCAGTGGCACGATCTCAGCTCACTGTAACCTCTGCTTCCCGGATTCAAGTGATTCTCGTGCCGCAGTCTTCTGAGTAGTTGGGATTATAGGTGCCTGCCACCACACCTGGCTAATTTTTGGGTTTGTTTTTTTTGTTTTGTTTTGTTTTTAGTAGAAATGAGGTTTCACCATGTTGGCCAGGCTGGTCTTGAACTCCTGACCTCAAGTGATCTGCCCGCCTCAGCCTCCCAAAGTACTGGGATTACAGCCATGAGCCACTGCGCCCAGCAAAGTACTTTTTTGAGAACAAATGACCAGCATACATCATCAGTGGGATCAAGCTCCATGCTGCTTGCCTTGCCCCTTCGAGACCTGGTTAAATGAATAGATAAGAAGTTTTGTAATTAGTAGATGAAGTATTTATAAATTAGTGGGTGGCTCCAAAGTACCAGAAGAGACCTGAAATAGTTCTTGCAAAGTATTTATCTGTTCTTGGAACAACCTTACTCATGCATTCTAATTTGCTTAGCAATTCTTTCTTCATAGGCAATGCAAAGATCGGTTACAGCCCTCCTACTGTCTGAATTACTGTACTTTGTGGATTAGTAGAATTGGCATTGAGAACCTTAAAAATAAAAGTAGTAAATAAAGCATTTAAAATCCCCCAGTGTTGCTGACTTCATGTAAACAGATAGTCATTTTTGAATATTTTGATGTCCGTACACGTTTTTCTATAGAGGCAATATTTAAATGGGTTTGTATACATAAATTCTCTTTCTTGAAGCTTGAGCAAAGCATCTTTACACAAGAAGCTTGTAAGCACAGTCAATAAATTCAAGAAAATGGCCCTTTTGAAAGGAAGCCACTGATGCATTTGTGGGCTGACTTTTGCATGAATGACAGCGCAGTAATAACAAAGTAGACAACGGCTTCCTCCACCACCACTGCCCTGCTGTGCGCTTGCTGCATGGGGCTGCCCTCGCAGCAGGAGTGTGTGTTTGTCCTGGTGGCTGGGACTGCAGCTTGTCCTTTTTGTTTACAAGAGACAGGACAGCAGCCTCTGCCCTCCAGCTGTTGTGAAAACAGTGTTGGAAAACCAGAGGGAAGTTTTCACTGAAGAACTCACCCTGGGGAAAAAAAAAACACCCGAACAAACAAACCTTCCCTTATAAAAGACCATCTGGGTTAAACTACAGACCACTGGGTTAGAACCCAGATGGTAATGAGAATAGTCGTTGTTTAGCAAACTTTCCGAGTGGGATTTCCATATATTAAGTTGGAAGAGAGCCCAGCATTGAAAAACAGGAAACTAATGGAAGGGCTGTTACGTCTAGTTTGTCATGAAGATTTTAGCAGTGGGATTAATTGTGTGTGATGGATAAAGGATCCCCATCTCTGAAGGTCTCCTTCCAAGTGAAATGGGTGCTCATGCTGATTTGAATTGGGAGGTGACGGTGGTGATGGCAGATGGGTATGGATTAGAGCAATACTTTGGAGGAAGTCTCAGCTGGAGTTGGGGATGGATTGCATCCTGAGGGGTATAAAAGGGCAGAAGGGAGGAGGAAGGACGAAAATGACTCTCAGGTCATTTCTTTCCCCCTCTTCTCCTTTGTTCTTTTCTAATATTATCACTCAGGGAAAATGGGAATGGGCTTGTGAGATAGTTGCTTTGATTAGTCAGTGCTGGCATCTGGCAATCTGGAATTCTTTGCCGGATGTCCTGAAGCCCCTGGGCGTTGATGTTGAGTGTTGACCCTCTCTGAATTAATAACACACCTCTAGCTATCTTAGACACAGTCATTACACCACGGAAGTCTCTTCATTACAGCTTTGCTACCTTGTCCACGGTCACATTAAAGACTCCTGTCCCAGCTCATCACTGATGAAATGTACAGTCACCCATGGGGCTCTGGGAGAAATATTGGGGGAGCAGACATATCAATGCAACAATTTGTTTAAGTGGGAATTGATTTTCTAGCTTTTCTGTGTCACTCACTAAAGGTACAATGGTCCAAATAAGTGCTGTCTTGTATGGATGTTTCCCCTGGCGTTGTGTTCTATCGCAGTGCTTTGGAAAGATGAAGAGTCAGTCTACCCATTCAAGGGCAGAGATTAGGGACAAAATGTAGAACATTTTATTGTGGAGATTGTGTGTCTAGGATAAATGGTGTTTTACCCAGTCTAGTTACTAAAATGTGGAGGGGGAACTGACTTTTTCATGTTCTTGTTGCCCTTTTCTTTAGTAACTGTCAACCATGATACTCCTGGTTCCTCCACTGCCTAGAATGTTTTTCTCATTTTCAGTGTTTGGTTTTGAGTCAGGTATCTGACTTAGTTCCAGAACTTTTGCTACTTGATCACCCTCTTCCAAATCATCATTAAAATATGCCCCTGAAATCAGTAATGAAGACAGAAATCAGTAATGGATAAGGATCATTTGTTTTTTAACTCAGCATGGTAATATCTTCTTGGGGCCACAGCCTGGAAACTGTAGCATGGGATGGTGGGACAGGCATGTCACTTGGAGTCATTTCTAGGGGTCAACTCTGAGCTCTGCTGCTTTCCAGCTCTGGTCTTCTGTTTCTTCATGTTTAAGGTGGTAAAAACAATACCTGCGCAAGCTCCATTACAAGGTCAGAGGGAAAATTAAGCATGAGTTGGCATTATCAGTGGTACAGCATGCTGTTGCCACAGGTGGTTGTTAGCGTTATTTCTGGACTGTTCATGAAAGCGAATGGGTATACCTCAAATCAAAGCTAGCCTTTGCAGAGCATATGTTCTGGTGAGAATCACTACTTTCAAGCAAGTACCAACAGGTCAAAACTAAAAGCGTGAGTCATGCAGCTGTGAAACATTTGTAAAGAAACCTTTCTGGGCTTTCCTGGGAATGTTTAGTTTATTATTCCTATATATGTCATTCAGAGAAGGAAATCTCTTCCCTACTCCACCTCATAATCCTCATACAGAAATATAACCCAGTCTTTTTTTTTTTTTTTCATTAATTTAGATAAGTTGTGAATTTTAGGGAGAAAAGGTGAGATAAGAAGTACTTTTACATAGTTGAATGTGACCTCTATATTCCAAAGAGATGAATGTCCTACTGGCTGAAGAAAGCCTACAGATGGCAGATAAGAGAAAGTCATGAACTCATTACTCAGTTTCTATTTTGTAACTACTTGGAATAAGTATTTGTGTAAAATATGAGTGTAATAATGTTGCTTTAGTTAAAGCCAGAATGTGGTTGTTCAGAAATAACTGAGTAAGTGTGCCAGACACTCACATTTCACTGGACACCCTGTATTGCTGGATACTAAATCTGGCCACCCTACCCCAGGAAGCAAGGTATATCACATTTCCATTTACTGCATGCCACCTACACCTTTCATCAGCAAAGGGACACCTATACATCATGGGGACAGAGCAGGCAGAAGACATGAATTCCATTGCCTTCGTTCAAACAGATACTTTTTAAAAGATTTTCAGACCCTGAGTTAAGGCAACCTCACTCTTAATTATTGTGGTTAGGAATTATTTTCTTTGAAATGAAACCTTCATTAACCCTGTGTGTTTCCTTATTTACTTTTTTGTTAAATTTCTGGATAATACATAGCTCCCCTTAGAGACCTTTCTAAGTTTGGTGGAGAAGAAACCCTAGCGGCTAACTTCAGTGTTTGTTCCTTAAATTTAAATTCTTTATTATGTACCCATCAGGCAGCTGGTCTTGGGTATTGGGTATGGAGATATTTACGTGGATCTCACTCTATCTCATCTGACCCTCCATGGATTAGATGGCCAAGCCAGGCAATGATTGGGAGGACCCCAAAACCCAACCGAGGGACAAACCTGTATTTTCCTTCATGCTAGAATTAATTTGCCCTATCTAGTGTCTATGTTATTCTCCCCTTTTATATATGTTCTTTATATCCAGCTGACATTTAAAATTTCTTGTGGTCTACTGTGAGCCTCATATCATTTTTACCTCTAAAGTTACTAACTCATCCTAACTTCGTCTTACATCTGGCAACTTATTTTCCTACTAACAACACTTTCTTTTACTACTTTGTGATATACCTGATGTCCCTACTGAATGGGCCCTTGGATATTTGGTCCTTTTGTTTTTTTATTCAGACTGACTCTTTTGCTCTGTTGCCCAGGCTGGAGTGCAGTGGCACAATCTTGGCTCACTGTAGCCTCCACCTCCTGGGTTCAAGGGATTCTTCTGCCTCAGCCTCCCAAGTAGCTGGGATTACTGGCATCTGCCACCATGCCCAGCTATTTTTTGTATTTTTAGTAGAGATGGGATTTCACCATGTTAACCAGACTGGTCTCGATCTCCTGACCTCAGGTGATCCACCCGCCTCGGCTTCCCAAAGTGCTGGGATTATAGGCGTGAGCCACCGTGCCCAGCCAGATACATGGTCATTTAAAAAAAAAAAATCAGGATTAAGTGTCCTCATATAAGCCTTAACATATGATGTAATAACTGATTCCCTGAATGACCAGTTCCAAAGATTTTGCTACTGTATCCCAGGATGCAAACACTAGACCCTCAGTATTCAGGGCCACTCTCCTTTCAGGGGTCAAACTTGGGATTCCATCACCCTGACATCATCTTTTTCCTGTAGTTACTCAGCTTATCTAAAGGGTCTCTACCTCTCTCTCCTTACCCCAACAGGATTGCTCATTAACTCCTTCGTCATCTCCACGCTCCTCTGCTACTATTTTAGGATTAAATCTCCTATGAGACTGGGATATGGAAACAAATTTATATTTATTTAAAATTTTAGTAAAGTATAAGCTTACATAAAATGCCAGCTCTTAAATGTGCAACATTATAAGTTGTTGTGTATGTCTATACCCGTGTAATTACTGCCAGATTCATTCAAAATATAGAACATTTCTAGCACCCAGTAATACCCCTCATGCATTCTCTCAGTCAGTGATTTCTTTTGCATGTCTTTTGATTTCATACAAATGGAACCCTACTGTATGTAGTCATTTTCCTCTAACTTGTGTAACTTGCCATTATGTCTGTAACGATCCACAAGGTTGTGGTTATCTGTGGCTCATGCTTTGCTCTTGCTAGCAGTATTCATTTTGTGAATATGCCATAGTGTGTTTACACATTCTACTGTGGATGAACATTATGCGTATCTACAGTTTGGGACTGTTTATGAATACAGCTTCTACGAACATTCCTATAGGTATGCATTTTGATGGAAGGAAACAAACACTTATTTCTGTTGGCTATGTAACCTCAAAGGAATTGCTGGGCAGTGGGCTATTTGTGTGATATTTTTAATGTGAGATAATAGATTTATATACTGAGAATTGTGCTCCATAGTAAGCTCTTTTGGTTGTATTTTTCATTGATTGAGAAATAGCTCCAATATGGGCCGAAATAGCTCATATATACATATTGCTTAAGTTCTTTAGTCTGAGATAAATGATTTCTTTAAGTTACCAATGTCATTTTGAACACTAATTCAGGTATGTTTTCTTGTTAAAGTCCTGGCCCTCTTCCGTAGCTCATGTTACTGTTTTCTGTATTAGCTTTCTTTCTCTACCAGCATTTAGATTATTGTTGCAAAAATAATGTGAGGGTCCAGGGTCAACACTGTCAGAGTCTTTCTTGTAAAACTACTCCTGGATTGACATTGAACTTCGGATGACATGTGTGTCAGATCGTGTGAAGTAAAACAGCCGAGCAAGGAGGTTAATTTTTCAAATGGATTTATTTGAGCAACAAGCATTTATGAAGCACTGTATGAAGCCATTGCTCTGTCAAGTAGAGTAAAATATAGCCATTATTTTCAAGTAGCTGACAGTTTGGTGGTGGGGGCAGAAAATGGAAACCATTGTTTGCAATGTCCTTTAAGCAAGTATTGCCCTGCGTGTTGGAGGGGAGAAAGGGAGTAGGGTGGGGGTGAGGAGAGAGCATGAATGAGGCATCTGAATCAGATTCGAGACCCAGAGAAGGCTTCCTAGAAAAATATATTTTGATGGAAGAAAATAAATTAGATATTTGGGGAGACAGAGTGAGGGTGAGGGCTTTGCACTCTAGGGAAAGGGACCGAATAACATATTTAAAGGAATGGAGGCATGAAATAGCATTATCCATCTAGTAGTCAATTTAGGGGATAAAACATTTTTTATTCCATTGATGGTGTTATTGCTATATACATTTCTGGAATGCCTCTTTTGGAATGACTTTCAGAGCTAATTTTCAAACCACACCAGAAAATCACTCTTGATACTTTATAGCTTTGACCCAAATGGTATTTCCCAGCTGGACACTCATCAGATTTGTCTCCTAAACACTTTTGGCTCATTCCAAAGAAATACAATCTGTCTTCAGAAGGTTTAAGGCTTACCACTCTTGAGAACATTCAAAAGCCTGTGTGTGTCCCAGAACTCAGAAATCAATTCCAAAAGGCCACTTGTGTGCAAAAAGCACTTATCATTGGAATAAGTCTATAACCTCCTAACGTGGAGGTTCAGTTTCCCAAAGACTTGGCTTTCAACCAAGTTTTTATTTTAGAAATTTTATGTCAAAAGTGGATTGTTTTACATGGTGGGGGCCGGGGGAAGGAGATGGTGGGGAGTGAATAGGTGTGCTTTATACTAAGTCCTGTGCTTTTTGTTAGTTGTCTTAGGATATGATAACTAACTCTGTGTTTGGTTAAATTGGCTCATAGATCATGGAAACAAGGGTCATCTGACAGGTGGCAACAAAAAGCCAAATCCAGGTAGTGAGGGCCAGGTGGGGTGGTTCATGCCTGTAATCCCAATACTTTGGGAGGCTGAGACAGGTGAATCACTTGAGGCCAGGAGTTTGAGACTAGTCTGGGCAACACAGTGAAACCCTGTCTCTACAAAAATTACAGAAATTAGCTAGGCGTGGTGACATGTGCTGTGGTCCCAGCTACTTAGGAGGCTTGAGGTGGGAGGATTGATTGAGCCTGGGAGGTCCAGGCTGCAGTGAGCTGTGATCTCACCACTGCATTGTAGCCTGGGCAACAGAGCAAGACCCTGCCTCAAACAAACAAAAATTCCAGGTGGTGAGAATCTGTGGTGTCAGCCTGATGTGACCTAACTGTAAAGCAGCTTTGTGAAGGCATGGAGCAGATGGGGAAGCATGGGGGGGGCTACTGCAGCAGGGAAGAGGGCTGGGGAAGGCAGGAGGGGGATCCCAGAGAGTCAGAGAAGCTGGGCCAGCTCAGGCAACAATCGATTAATTCTTTTGCCTCCAGCTGTATATTTTGAATTGATCTC
This sequence comes from Ateles fusciceps, assembly GCA_036589455.1. NCBI lineage: Eukaryota > Metazoa > Chordata > Mammalia > Primates > Atelidae > Ateles > Ateles fusciceps. Next base: position 5,004,997 of record JAZHEH010000045.1, on the reverse strand, counting down.
TTCTTAGTTAATTCACTACTATGACTTTTAAACAAAAATAACCCGAAAGCTCTCCTACAATCTCCTAAGACCAGTATAGATCTTACCTATTATGTTCCATGTATGTAATTAATCAAAGCTAGTTATTTTTGAATATGAGAATAGTTTCGTGACCTAGCTGGGTGGCAGGGGATGAGAAGAACGATAACCTTTTCACCTTAAGATTTTCCTGATGAGGCACTAAACCACTGGGCTGGTCTACACTGGTGCAAAAGACATTTTCCTCCTCTCCTCTCCTCCCCCTCCCCCCCCCCCCCCCATTCCCTCTCCCCTCCCCATTCTCTCTCCCCCTCCCCCCTCCTCCTCTCCCCTCCCCACCCCACCCCCACTCTTCTCACATCCTCTCCCCTCCCCATTCCTCTCCTCTCCTCTCCTCTCCTTTCTCTTTTCTTTCTTTCCTCTCTCTCTCTTTCTTTCTTTCTTTCATCACGCTCTCTCTTTTCTTTTGATACAGGATCTTGCTCTGTCACTCAGGCTGGAGTGCAGTGGTGTGGTTATGGCTTACAGCAGTCTTGACCCAGCAATCCTCCCACCTCAATCTCCAGAGTAGCTAGGGCTACAGGCACACACCACCATGCCCAGCTAATTTTTAAATTATTTTGGAGTCAGGGCCTCATTATTTTGCCCAGGCTGACCTTGAACTCCTAGGCTCATGTGACCCTTCTGCTTCAGCCTCCCAAAGTGACTTTTTAAAAAAGGTATATAGGCCCTATATTAAACCTAGTATAACAAGCTGTTAATTTGCAAATAGCCATCAATACCTTTGGGAATGGAGATCCTGAAGGTTGCCAGAGTTTTCAGCTGTTCATTCACACAGGTTATATATTCCCATACAGCACTGGTTAGAACCACACTGGGGATCGACCAGTGCCTTCAAGCCAAGAGTTTCCACTAGCAGTTGCAGTGGAAGAGGAGGGACTTACTGCAGTTTTCACTCTCCCATCAGTTTTTCTTGTATCATGTGCTACCATCAATTTGTTGTTCCATGAGGAGGCCCACATTGAATAAAGGAGGGGTATCTAGAGAGATCTCACACTTCTACACAGAAGCACCAGCACTTAATTTCTCACAAAATGAAATATTTTGCAATGATTCTAAAACCAGTACATGGTCTGTGTTTGAAAATTATCATTCAAGCTTACGGTAAAGGTCAATACGTGTCTGTTCTTGGTTTTCTGAGCCTTTCTTTGGTTTCTAGTGAAACATATTGATACAATTTGACTCTGTCCCCACCCAAGTCTCATCTTGAATTGTAGTGCCTGCTGGGCGTGGTGGCTCATGCATGTAATCCCAGCACTCTGGGAGGCAGAAGCGGGCCGATCACGAGGTCAGGAGGTTGAGACCATCCTGACTAACATGGTGAAATCCTGTCTCTACTAAAAATACAAAAAATTAGTCAGGTGTGGTGGCATGCACCTGTAATCCCAGCTACTTGGGAGGCTGAGGCAGGAGAATCACTTGAACCCATGAGGTGAAGGTTGCGGTGAGCCGAGATTGTGCCCCTGAACTCCAGCCTGGGCGACAGAGCAAGACTCCATTCAAAAAAAAAAAAAAATTAGTTCGCATAATCCCCATGTGTCATGGGAGGGACCTGGTAGGAGGTAATTGAATCACGGGAGTGGTTACCTCCATGCTGTTATCATGACAGTGAATGAGTTCTCATGAGATCTGATGGTTTTATAAGAGGCACTTCCCCCTCTTCGCTCTGTACTTCTTGTTGCTGCCATGTGAGAAGTGTTTGCTTCCCTTTCTGCTATGATTTTAAGTTTCCTGAGACCTCCCCAACCCTGCAGAAGTGTGAGTCAATTAAACCCTCTTTATTAGCAATGTGAGAACAGACTATTACACATATCAAAACTATCAAAAGAAAGCAATTGGTATTAGATTTTGCATTTGCCACCATGGTATGTGTGCATGCATACGATGTGTGAGTGTGTGCATTTTTTTCCCACTAGGATGGAAAAGGCACTGAGAGGATAACGAAATTGCTCGCTGACACCTCTTCACCTCTTCTCCCATCTGAGCAAGAGTGGTTTCACATACTGGTGTCTAGCAATTGACCTTTCCCGTGTCTATCTATCATTTACTAATTTTATTTGTGCCTAGCACCCTTGCCACAAATTTGCTTTTCAAGTAGAAAACAGCAAATATACCTCAACAATATTTATTACTCTGAAAAATACATAGGCAGAAGTCATAAAATTTTGTATGCTACACGATGGATCCTTTGACTGCACTCTGGAAATCTCAAAGCCTATTCTGGTCCCAATTCCATTTCGTTTTTCTGTTGTTCATTTTTCTGTATGTTATTAATGGTGCTTTTGGTGATCCTGAACACATTGGCATATAACTAAAAAATATCCTTTTGGAAAAATGTCAAGAAAGGAAATACCGTTTGCAAAGAGTTCAACCCAGATGATAATTAAGTATCTATAATTCACACGACCACAATTAATTCATGGAGTGGGTTTTTTTGGTGAAGAGCAGGGATGCTGAGCATTCTTTAGCTCTTCATCACCACTATTAATTTGAATGGCTTCTGTACCTCCTTGTAATTGAATTATTAATAATCACAAAGAGCTTATACACTTTGAATTTAATCTTCATTAATATATGAAGCTCAAAGAGTAATATCTTTTGACCATGAGTAGACTGCGTCTCTAATTTATCCTCAAAGTTGTTTTTTTACTTCCTGTAAGTTTCTGTAGTCACCTAACTCCTAAAAGTGAGTGCCATGGAGTGACTTTGATCAGGGAACATACATCAGTAACTGTTTTGTGACCTTAGTCCCAGCTATGTTTTATGACTTGGCCAACATTTATCATATAATTTTTACTTTAGGAATTTGCCCCAGTTAGTGAGGCTTTGAGGGCAGAGGAGGTGAAGTAGTATTGTGGGAGAGGAGTAATAAATGTATTTTCTTTTCAGTTTCTGTCGTGAGTGGTCTGGTTTGAAAGGGGTGCAGGTGGTTGCAGTCTACTCCCTTCCCAAATAGGACAATTTAAGATCATTTTGTTATTTCGGGAAGCTGAGGGCAAGCCTGCACAGGTGAGGGCATGAGAAGAAAGCCATGTGCACACCTGGTGTCCTGGTGCTTCTTGGGCAGGCCAGCTCTATGCAGTGCAGTGCCCCTGAAGGGAATGGGGCCAGGAGAAGACATAACAGGGCATGAGAACTTTCTCTGCACCAAGAATCATGCTAGATAATCCCCTAAGATTTTTCTTCCTCTTGAGAATCCTTTGAGATGATCCTACTGCCCTTATTTTTCAAGATGGAAAAATAGATTACTCAGGATTGCACTGCTTGGGAGTGGCAGAAAGTGGCAGCATTGGAACTGCTGCCCTCCATGGATACATCCAGCACACAGGCTCCCCTCTAGTGTGTGATTCCAGTTCATTTACATCACATTTTGGATTTCATTCAATGAAGTTTGTAATTGCTAAGTTGTGATATGAGCACTTAGATCACCAAGAATTTCAACTAAACCACTATTCTCAAAGTGTGGTCCATGGACCAAGTACCCTGGAGTCCCCTTGAAAGCCCTTGTTGAAAATGCAGATTTCTGAGTCCTGTCTCAAACCAACTAGGTCAGAAGTTCTGGGGGTAGAGCCCAGGTGTAGGCTGTCTGGGAGATTCTATCATGCATTAAAATTTGAGAGTCATGCTACAAAACCTCTTTATATATAAAGATCTTTGGGTTAAGCTTGGCTAAACAAATATGTCTGCAGGCTGTCAGTTCACGAATTCTGCCTAAAGACTATCTGGTTTATCCTTTATTTTACACAAAAGGAAACTGTGGTTTAGAGGGTTGAAGTAACACGTTAAAATTCTCATGGCTTTTTTTGTGGTAGAGCAGACACTAGAAACAGTTCTTCTTGCTCCGCTCCATAGCTGGCTGCTTCTAGTCTTTTAAAAATCAGCTAATCAAGGCAACTTGGATCCATTTCAATCCTCTCAGTGACCCTAGACTCAATATAAAAGATGAGTCCTGGGAGAACTGCCATTCTGATTCACATTCATTTGAATGTTGAAAAAAAAAGTGCATTTCTTTAGAGTTCTCTGTAGGAGGTGGAAAGATTCAATAAGCTTGTGAGAAAGGTTTCCATCTCACCCCCCACCATGTGCGCGTGTAGATGCACACACACGCGCGTGCGTACAGACACATACACACACACACCACCACCACGTAGACCAGATATGTCACAACATAAGGGAGGGGACTGGCAAACATGCCTAATTTATGCAGGATTTTCATGGATTTTTCAGTATTTGGAAGTGCTTTCTTAAATTATACATTGAAACACCTCCATAAAGATGAAGCTAGAGTTAGTTTCACAGTAGCCTGAGAAGTAAGAGACTTTGCATTTCTGGAATCTACGTGCATATTTCAAAGTGAGACATTTCACTTTATAGAATATAGAGAGTCTTGGTCTGTGGTTGACATTTTCAGTTTGTAGGGCTGAGCAACCGATTGGTATACAATACTGTGGCAATGAATGGTGGGAGAGACTGCCCTGGAAAACTCTCTTTAATTCAGTTAACAAATATTAAATTCCTGAGGGCAATTTACTTGTTTATTATTTACAATTTCTCTTAAACTAGTGTAAAAGGATCTTGTTGGATGGGAGTATGGGAGTGACAAGGAAGGGAAAAATCTGACTTGTTCACATTTTTACTTTGTTTGGATTCCACATAATGGGGCTTCTCATAAAAGACTTGGACCCTGCCCCCAGGCTTTTGGTAGTAAATGTGGCCCCTTGGTTTTGTTCCCTAATTATTTCATTCGTAAAAGTCTTATCTTTCCAATAAAGATGATAACTCCTCTGGACTGGGTCTGCTTTTTGCATTTCCGTTCTTTTATGTACCACCATGGTATAGAACTTACTTTTATTTAATAAATAGTTTTGGATATCAGGAAGAGACAGAGCCATATTCAGTAGGTAGTGTACAGTCAAATATTTACTGCTTTAAATAAGGCAGAGTAAGTAGTGTTTAATTAGAGCACAGACTTTGGGGTAAAGCAGGCCTGAGTTTGAACCTCAGCTGTGATTCTTATCGCCCCATTTGAAAAAAGTAAATTTTGGCCAGGCATGGTGACTCACGCCTATAATTCCAATACTTTAGGAGACCGAGGAGGGAGGATTGCTTGAGCCCAGGAGTTCAAGACCAGCCTGTGCAATGTAACAAAACCTCATCTCTACTAAAACTTTCAAAAAAGTTAGCTAGGCATGGTGTCGTGTGCCTGTAGTCACAGCTACTGGGGAGGCTGAGGTGGGAGGATTGCTTGGACCCCCAAAATGGAGGCTACAGTCAGCTATGATCATGCCACTGCACCCCAGCCTGAGTGACAGACTCTGTCTCAAAAAAAAAAGTAAATTTTATTATGTATATTTAAGACATACAACATGATGTTGTTAGGAGATATATATACGTAGATAATAAAATGGTTATGATAGTGAAGCAAGTTAACATGTATCATCTTGTGTGGTTACCCATTTATTTGTATGTATGGCAAAAGCAGCTAAAATCTATTCATTTAGCAGAAATATGGAATACAATATTATTAACTATTGTCCTCATGTACATCAGATCTTTAGACTTGTTTATTTACATATCTGCTACTTTGTTCTTACTCCCTTGTGTGATCTTGGGCAAGTGGCTTAATCACCACTCCACCTTTAGATATCTGTTCTATGAGTTAAAAGTAACTCCTAGCACTGTTGTGAAGATTAAGTAGCAGAATCCATGAGTAGGTACTCAATAAATGGCAAATGCAATCGTTATTTTTAGCAATCACCATAATAATAGCCATAGTTCCATTATTAAAGGGGATGACTGTCCTTGTTATCCAAGTGCTCATCTCATTTGACTTTGGGTCTTTGGAGTTATTAAAGTAGACTTAGTTCCTGGGTTTGGTTTTCTTTCTTTTTCCCCCGCAAAAAAATTTGGTTTGTTTAGTTCAAACCTTGTTTTTCTTTAATTGGAGACAGATTCTCGCCCTGTGGCCAGGCTGGAGTGCAGTGGCGTGATCTGGGCTCATCGTAGCTCTGCCTCTCGGATCCAAACAATTCTCCTGCCTCAGTTTCCCAAGTAGCTGGGACTACAGGCATGTGCCACCACACCTGTTTAATTTTTGTATTTTTAGTAGAGACGGGGTTTCACCATGCTGGCCAGGATGGTCTCTATCTCTTGACCTCATGATCCACCCGCCTCGACCTCCCAAAGTGCTGGGATTACAGACGTGAGCCACCATGCCCAGCCTCAAACCATATTTTATAATGTTTCCATCTTAAACACATTCTCCCAAGTTGACCAAGCTGAAATTTTAAGCATGGAAGTCTGAAGATATCTCCTCTTTTAAAGGGAACTTTTAAAAATATTTATTGACTGTTGCTTAAGTTTTTGGTCTGAGGAAAGGGCATTACCTTGGCCATTGACTAAAATAAAGACATAATACAGGGGCTGGAAACTGAACAGAAATATGGAGTTTGTGAGTGAAGAGTTGTTTATACAGACCGCCCTCCTTCCTCCGACATTCAGGTGCATTCTGGGTAAGCTGACTGATTTCAAAATGCTCACCTTCAAGTGCCAGGCGCAAACTATAATGAGCTTCCTTTCTCATAATTCTTCTTTTCATGATTTTCTCAGCTGGATTCTTCAAAGGATTATTTGTGAAGACCTCTATGGTGTGTTATGATTTAATCAGATGTAGCCCGAATTTCCCAAGATGTGTTAATTATCATCGCCATACAAGTGCAACAGAGGAAGCAAAATGTTTTTCATTTGGGCAGGTTGAGGGTTTGTTTAAAACGTACCTAGGGCCATTAGGATCACATCAAAATATAGTGCATGGTAATTATGCATGAAATAAAAGATTACCTGCTGTTTAAGTTGCCAGTTTCCTGATAATATTGCAATAAAGTATTGAGAGAAAATTGGTTTTTCAGTAGCAGTAGAACACCTTGTTTAAGGGACAAAGTGAACTGCATTAGGTTGAAAAATGAAAAAGAGAGAAAAGAAAAACAGATTTTATCATCAAAGTTGTCAGTGGTTATTATTCTCAGTCTTAAAGAATTATTTTTAGTTTTTCTCTTGATCAAAATAGAGAATTATTTGTTTGCATTTAGATAGTGGTGGAGTTGATATGTTTCAGATTTAATGAAATACAGAACAGAATAAATCCCTCAGGAAAGAAAGGAAAGGGAAGTGGGTATGTTAGCATTAGTATATGAGAGTAGTCAGAAGCCTGGCTTCAAAAGTCAAAGAAACCCTAAGTTGAAACCCAGTCCCTATGCTATGTAGCTGTGTGACCTCCTCTGCGTTACTTAACCTTTCTGACCCCTCCATTTCTTTATCAGCAAAATGGAGATGTTATTATTAATATAACAGACCTTGTTGTAAAGATGAAATGAGACAATGTATGTAAAGCACTTTAAGAAGACATGTCTGTACGCCGGACGTGGTGGCTCACGCCTGTAATCCCAACACTTTGGGGGGGCCACATGGGTGGATCACGAGTTTAGGAGTTCGAGACCAGCTTGACCAACATGGTGAAACCCTGTCCACTAAAAATACAGAAATTAACCGGGTGTGGTGGTGCGCTTCTGTAATCCCAGCTAATCAGGAGGCTGAGGCAGGAGAATTGCTTGAACCCGGCAGGCGGATGTTGCAGTGAGCTGAGATTGCACCACTGCACTCCAGCCACCTGGGTGACAGAGTGAGATTCCATCTCAAAAAAAAAAAACAAGAAATGTCTGTCACAAAGCTGTGCTAAATTAAATTAGATGTTATGTATACCATCAACAGGCTGAATAGCAAGGGGAAAAAGTTCTAAACTTTGGAATCCTTTCGTAATACATGTAGAGATCTCATTCTGTATGAAAGTATCTTCACTTTTCGAATGGGATGCTGCCTTGTGGAACTGCAGTGACAAGGATATGTAGTTAGAACTGTGATGACAGTCCTTTGAAGAATACATGGAGACTTTCTCTGTCGCTCATTAGATTAGTATATTTTTACTTTTTGGAAAGAATTACACTTGGAATCATTTCATGATGATTTGGCTAACAAAACAGATAATTTCTGTGAATATGTGTGTGTGTGTGGTTTTTTTTTTTTTTTTTACCATGGACATGCCCATGATGAAAAAGAAATACTTTGCTTAGTTATTCCTCCAGTAGGAAATTTGGACATTACCCTTTGTTCATGGTGGGGAAGATTGTAAGTTACTCCACATATCAGAATTATCTGCATGAATAATTAGCACATACCTAGAGTTAAAAAGTAACTAGTTACAGAAAACTCATTATTTTTTCTAATTCTAAGAAAGTAGCTTCATTCTGGGTATTAGAGAAAGCTCAAGAGATTCTCTGATTAATATATATTGAGTCTGTTACATGGCTGACAGTGTGCTAGTGTTTTCACAGTTTCTATCTAACTTAAAAAATAACTGAAAGAGGAAGAAAAATATTCTATTACATATGTGTTAGAAAGCTATCCTTTAAGTTCTAAAGTTGGCTTATGATCTCCTGAATTGCACAATATTTATCTGCAGGACCTTGAAACTGTTTAATCAGAGACCTCTGATCCCAAAATGCCAACTTTACTTTTGGTGGTCTTTCGAGGTAATTGCCCCTTGTTTTTAATGTGTCCATTGAAACACTAAATAGAGATATTAGTTCCCTGATGCTGAGGGACTATTCCAACTGGCAGTACTGATTCCACTCCAGGTTATTAATTAAACAGTAGCAATCAGCCCATCTGATCTTTAATATTCTATTGCTGCTGACTGATGCCCAGACATCAGACATTTTATAATCTAATACAAAATTGCTCTGTGCTTAAGACTGAAGAAAAACAACACATAATTTATACGATGTTTTATCTTTATCTTCAAGTTCCAGAGGATATGCCGGTTGTATCTTTCTATGATTAACTTAAACAAACAAACAAAAAAACCCAAGACACTACATTTCTCAAGCCCAGCGTGAAGGGTATTGAGAGTAAATTAGAGTGAAATCATTTATTTCTGACTCTTCTTTTTATGTACTCATTTTTTCAACAAATGTTTATTGAATGCCTACTATGTGTCGGGAGACATCCTTCTAGACACTGGAACTATAACAGTGAGTAAAATAAAGATTTCTGGCCGACTGCAGTGGCTCATTCCTGTAATCCCAGCACTTTAAAAGGCCAAGGCAGGCAGATCACCTGAGGTCAGGAGTTCAAGACCAGCCTGGCCAATATAGCGAAACCCTGTCTCTACTAAAAATACAAAAATTAGCCAGGCATGGTGGCACACGCCTGTAATCCTAGCTACTTGGGAGGCTGAGACAGGAGAATCGCTTGAACCCAGGAGACAGAGGTTGCAGTGAGCCAAAATTACACCACTACACACCAGCCACCTGCCCCTGTCTCAAAAAAACAAACAAAAAAACCACCACAAAGATTCCTTTTTCTTTGAAATTCACATTCCTCCCAAATGGAGGTTGTTGGAAAGTCTTTAAGGTGCTCTTTTGACTGCTGTGGTTGTACTAGAAAAGAGGAATTAAACCAGAAGAGGAGATATTCTACAAATTGTATTTGGGTGATTTAATTAACCTGTGTCCACCATCCTCCCCAGCCCTTCACTGCTACCATCAATAAATACCACACTTCCACACATACCTTGAGGGGGAGGAGGAAAGAAAGACAAGTCAGAATTTGCTGTACATGCAGTACTCTAGAAGCCAATGTGGAGTTGATCTAAGGGGATCCTTATAAAAACTTAGCAGACAAGATTTATATGCACTTCATTGGAATTCCACTAATTCCAGATTTCAGATCAGCTGGGAGGGTTGTCTAGACTGAAGCTTTACAATGTTATCTTTAAAGATAATGTAAATTAAAAGGATGGAGGCAAAATATGTAAAGTATATAAGTAAACAAATGATAAAAAGCACTGTAATTCCCCAAAGGAATTTCTTTGACAATGCACAATGGTTTTTACTTAAAATTAATATAGCATATTTTATAGTTTTCACTAACTTTAATCAGCATAACCATTTAACCAAAATTATGGCAACTTTCATCAAATGAACCTCATGATGAAAGGGTTGGGACGGGATGTGGGTTACATGTAATAAAATATATGTTTGGCATAAACAGTCATATACGTCATCGTCGTGGGAATAAAATAGCAGGAGCTTTTTTAGAGATAGGGTCTTACTCTTTCTCTGTTGCGCCAAACCCCAGTTTACCTCAATAGGGGCTGGGTGTGATGGCTCATGCCTGTAATTCAAGCACTTTGGGAGGCAGAGGTGGGCAGACCACCTGATCAGAAATTTGAGACCAGCCTTGCCAACGTGGTGAAATCCTGTCTCCACTAAAAATACAAAAATTAGCCAGGCGTGGTGGTGTGTGCCTGTAATCCCAGCTATTCAGGAGGCTGAGGCCAGAGAATTGTTTGAACACAAGAGGTGGAGGTTGCAGTGAGCTGAGATCGTGCTACTGCACTCCAGCCTGGGTGATGGAGACTCTGTTTAGATAGATAGATAGATAGATAGATAGATAGATAGATAAGATATAGACAGACTCCATCTCGATAAATAAGTAACTACCTACCATCACCACAAAACTCCAGTAGAGAAGGCACCGGGTTCAAAAGGCCAAGAAGAGACACAGAGCCAGCAAACGACAGATGGGGTTTTATTAAGGGTTTAATACAAGGGAGAGAGTCCAGTGGTGGTTGGCTGGACAGGAGAACCACATTATGTACAGAAATGGTCCAGTGGCAGTGATCTGGACAAGGTACCGCAGGCTCAGTGGCAGCAAGCTGGTCAGGAAAACCACAGCTGCCTGCAAACATCATGCAGTTTATATTGACATTTCACTTAACACCTCCTCTAACGACCTCCACCTGGTATCCTTCATTAAAGCAGAAACTCAGCACCTCAAACCGCTATACAGCCCATGTTCCAGGGAATGGGAAGGGAAGGAATGAGACTGTACTGGATGGATGGAAGAGGGTGGTGGGGAGAGCAGCTCAGATGTTCCTCATAGATAAGGAAGGACTCTCCAGATTGGCCATGTCCGGTTTTGTACCTGGGAACACACATTCAGGTGCATCTGCCCTAGAGGATCATTTTAAGAGTATGCTTAAATTATTGCTATCAAGGGGTGTGAACAGTCACCTAGGCTGGATTGCAGCAGTGCAGTTGTGGCTCACTGCAGCCTTAAACTCCTGGCTCAAGGGATCCTCCTGCCGCAGCTTCTAGATTAGATAGGAGTACAGGTGTGTGCCACCATTCTTTTTTTTCTTTTTCTTTTTTTTTTTTTTTGAGATGGAGTCTTGCCCTATTGCCCAGGCTGGAGTGCAGTGGCATGATCTGGGCTCACTGTAACCTCTGTCTCCAAGCCCGAAGCAATCCTCCTGCCTCAGCCTCCTGAGCAGCTGGAATTACAGGCGTGCACCACCAAGCCCAGCTGATTTTTGCTTTTCTAGTAGAGACAGAGGTTTCATCATGTTGGCCAGGCTGGTCTAGAACTCCTGACCTCAAGTGATCCGCCCACTTCAGCCTCCAAAAGTTCTGGGATTACAGGAATGAGCCACTGTGAGTAATCTTGACTAATTTAGTTTAGGTTGGTTTTTTATTTATTTATTTTTTATTTTTTTATTTTTTTAGAGATAAGATCTTGCTATGTTGCCCAGGGTGGTCTCAAACTCCTGGCCTCAAGATCTAGGATTCTTCCACCTTAGCCTCCCGAAGTGCTAGGATTACAGGTATGAGGCACAGCACCAGGCTCCCTTGGCTAAATTTGATTTGCCACACTTTATAGAAGCAACATAAGCAGTTTCTGCTTTTCATAGCATAAATTCATAGAAGAGTATTCCTAATAGACAATGTTTTATTTACTATAGCCACTGGGTAATATGAAGCATATTCTTCTACCAGGAAGTGGTAGTTTTGCAGTTACGTGGTAACTGAATGAGGAAGAAATCGGTGACCTAAACTGACAGATGAACCCGCTGAGGTGACATTGTTTAAATGCACAAAATCTGAGACAGTGGAAAGAAGGAACTGATTACCTTGCTAATTTTTTTCCCCCTGCACTGACCATACTTAATTAATATATGAGGTGTCATTTACCCAAACAGATTTTTCAACACTCACTTATGGAGGACACTAAGTGGGGAGTTCATAGTTCAGGCAGAGAGCTGGGAGATCTAAGACCCCTTTCAACTATGAGATCTGTGGTTCTGTGCAAGGCAACAATGAAAGAAGGAGTTGTTTAGACCCCATGTTTCAAGCCAGCAGCAGCAGCTTAGCCTGCCATTAAGCGTTTGTTCCATGTGCATCTTGTAAGCACCTGAAGTTTCTGTTGAATGTTCTCTTTAGGGTGCAAGAGCAGTGCTTATTTGCTGTAAGACTATTTATCCTGAACAGCAGATAGCTGAATCTCATTTTATATGTGAATTCTTGAAATAAGTGCATGTAAGTTGCGTGCTTACAAATTGCATCTAATTAGAATAGCTTATTTTAAAAGCTCTTTTAGAGGATTCAGAAGTATAGACTCGTAAGATGTCAACTTATCCCCCTAATATTCCTTTTGGTACATTTAGATTTCTAGGTGCTGGTTTTGCTTAAAGTCACTATAAATCTTAATTGCAAAGCATATTCAAGTCAATGACTAATGTCAAGATAACTACTTTTTTCATCCTAAGGCCTATATGCCAGAATGCCCCTGTCCTCCAATTCTTTATGCTTCTTCCTCACATCTGCTTCAAAATCAGGAAATGATTGGAAGCTGGGTGTAGTCACGTGTACCTGTAGTCCCAGCTACTCTGGAGGCTGAGGCAGGAGGATCACTCCTTGAGCTCAGGAGTTCAAGTTTAGACTGGGCAGCCTAGCAAGACCTTGCCTGTTAAAGAAAGAAAGAGAGAGAGAAAAAGATAGAAAGAAAGGCAGGCTTTGGACAAGAAAATGCCCTGAAATTTGGTCAAAGTTGGAGTCTCCTAAATGGCAAAGTAAACGACCATTTGCGCATTTGCCCTCTACTCCCCCGCAAAAAAGTTTATGACCCTTGGGCAGAGTATTGCACCTTTTTCTTCTTTTTCTGATACTAGAATCACCAGGATAAGGGTGTAGCGTAGACCATCTCAGGCATATTTCATTGCTGTCGTGTTTTTCCCCATTATTATTTGAAAAACAAAGGATTTCTTGTAGCTCTTTAGTACACTAACACTCACACAAATTGCCCCCAGGCTTCTCATAAGTAGGAAGTTCCAAAATTAAATGCCTAATTTTGCTGCTTAAACATCCTTTGTTTGCGCTGTGTCCGTGATGCTCTTATCACTTCCTCAAGATGGCCGCCTTAGGCAGTCGATTCCGTTAAAACCAAATTGTAATTAAACTATTTTAATTTTATGCACTGATTACAATGTTTTTTTCTCTATTTATTATGCCTGGTGAAAGTTCCTTACTACACAGATCCAGGTGCTTATAATTATGTACAACAGAAGTGAAACTGTTTTCCAAACTGTATTCACTTACCTGATTTCTTTCTCTAGTCTCAGTTGAATTCCTCTAAGACAGGGTGATGGTGGTGGTGGATTGTGTTTGGTTTAGATAAATAAAAACTGGAAGAGTCCATTAAGGTTGGAGCTTTTTATAAGCTTTTAAAGAAAGCAAAGTCAAGGTGGAGTTAAAATGCTGGGGAGGGTTGCATTTAGATTACTTGTACAAAATAGTTTCAAGTTTTACCATGAAAAGTGCAAACTGCACTAAATTTGAAGATAAAATACAAAACTTAGTGCGTATATTTTATTGGGTATTTATCATGTACTCTTCCCCCTTCCCCTAGCTACGGTATATTGAAGCGTTTGTCGACGAGTCGTGGTAGAAACGGGGTCCGTAAGGGTAAAGCGAAAAATAGAGGGAGAAGGGGTAGAAGAGTTGAAAAAAAGACCGGACTTCTGAGGCTCTTCCCCTCGATGTGTGTATGGCTCTTGGTGACTGTTAACACGGCGTTGTCGCCAAGACACAAAGCGAAGAGAACGTGCCGGGAACTGCTTCCCCGGAACTATCAGATGTTTCCAGTTAAGAGGGAAATGATGACTCTGTTGTTACGGCCTGGGAAAAGTGAAACAACATGTTTCAGACTTGCCACTTCATGGTCACGGGATTGAATTGGGCAGAACGTTTTCCAGACCCCAGCTGGTAGTGCCTCCTTCATGGCGGCAGGTATCTTGTGCCCACTCTGGTGTATTTGCATTCCCAGAACTTCCTTCTTCTCTCTTCTCTTCCCTCATCAGGAATATAGGCCCATGGTTAAGGAAACCTAGCTTGGATTTCCTTGGAATATATGCCCATTTAATTTAGAGTTTTAAGGCTGGGTGTGGTGGCTCATGCCTGTAATCCCAGCACTTTGGGAGGTCAAGGCAGGCAGATCACCTGAGGTCAGGAGTTCAAGAGGAGCCTGGCTAACATGGTGAAACCCCATCTCTGCTAAAAATACAAAAATATTTAGCTGGGCATGGTGGCACGTACCTATAGTCCCAGCTATTTGGGAGGCTGAGACACAAGAATTGCTTGAACCCCAGAGGCGGAGGTTCCAGTAAGTCAAGGTCATATCACTCCAGCCTGGGCGACAGAGTGAGACTGTGTCCCAAAAACAGATTTTGTTAAAGTTTTAAGGTGAGAAAGCAAAGGGAGCCTTTCCTCTATGTTGAAATACTTCCTTGGAATCATTAGTGCCTGCTCATAAAATGGTAGGAGTCTTCCACCAATAGTCAGGAAATTCCATTTTTACTTCCTATTTTGCTGTTTTTTTAAAAAATCTATAGTTATCACTTTCACTGCTTTTCCTGTGTGTATTGTTGCTATTCATTAATAACGCTTAAAATAGATGCCAGAGGCTCAGATTATCTGTAAACAGCAAATACTCTAAAATCATTTTGACTTCCCTTTTAAATCTGCTGCTGTTTTTGTCGTTATGTTAATGTTACATCTTTTTGAGTATTGTTTATTGTAATGTAAGAACTAGTTGTGCCTGGAGTACATTTGAGCTGGATCCTTGCCATAAGGGCAGGTTGGGGTGAATGGTGGTACGCTCATGGTAAATGTGACATGATAAGAAATATATATTTGGGCCAGGTGCATTGGCTCACACCTGGGATCCCAGCACTTTGGGAGGCTGAGGTGGGCAAATCGCTTGGGGCCAGGAGTTCAAGACCAGCCCGGCCAACACGGTGAAACTGTCACTCAACTAAAAATACAAAAATTAGCTGGGCGTGGTGGCTCGTGCCTGTAGTCCTAGCTACTCAGGAGACTGAGACATGAGAATCGCTTAACCCCGGGAGGTGGAGGTTGCAGTGTACTCCAACCTGGGTGACAGAGTGAGACTCTTTCTCAAAAAAGAAGCAAAAGAAATATATATTTGGTCTCTGCCCCCAGATCTTGACACCCAACTGCTAAAACCTTTGTAATTTCCTGAGTGGTAGATGTGTTAAGAATGTCTTACACGGAGTTCCCAAATCCCTTGGAATTTCCTGGGTGATACACCATCTTTTGTCCTAATGAGGTGATTCTTATGGGTTCCTGGATAGCTTCAAGGTGGTGATGACATCAGAAAGACCAAGCTGTGACTAGAAGCTTAGAACTTCTAATCCGCCCTACTCCTATTCTCCAGGGAGAAGTGAGGGACTGGAAACTGTTTAATAATCTATCATGCCTATGTGATGAAACCCCCTCAAAATTCCTAAACTATAAGGTTTGGAGAGCTTCCAGGTTGGTAATCTTATCCACATGCCGGGAAGATGGTACACCCTGACTCCATGGGGATAGAAGCCTCCGTGTTCGGGACTTTTCTGGACATCACCTCTTCATCTGGCTGTCCATGTGTATCCATTATAATGTCCTTTAAAATAAATCAGTAATAGTAAGTAAACTGTTTTCTTGAGTTCTGCGACCCACTTCTAGCAAACCACTGAACTTAAGGAGGGAGTCGTGGGAGATCCCTTGACTTATAGGCAGTTGTTGAGAAGTATAGGAGACCCAGACTTGTGATTGGCATTTGAAGTGGGGTCGGGGGAAATCTTGTGGGACCACCCCTAGCCTGCACTAACTCTGGGTAGTTACTGTCACAATTGAATTCAGTCATTGGATATCAAGTTGGTGTCCAGGGAGTTGGAGACCTGGTTGTTGGTGTGAGAGGAAGAAACCCACAAATTTGCTGTCAGAGCGTTGCCAGTGGAGAGACAGGTTCCCCACCCCGCCCCGTATGAGTTGAATGGTGGTATGCTGTTGGTAGGGCATTTGTTTTAAATAATTCACAGATCCAGAATGTTTGCAGAACCGTGAAGGAGTTCTGAATTATATCCTTGCATAGGTGGGATTAAAAATAAGACTCCAAATATAGGCCTGGTTTGAACCTCTAGTTGTATTCATTGTTTGTATCATTTAGCAAGGACATATATAATCTATATGAGAAGAAGGAGAGTGGGAGGGGAGCTTCAGAGTTGGCTCAGTCCATGGCGCAGTCAGATCCCTAGAGTTTTAGGCGCTTTACCTTGCTTCACTTTGCCATCTCAGCATGCCACTTTGAGTCACAAATGGACTTCTGATGTGAGCAAGACAGCTGTAGATGTCACATCAGAACATGGCAACTTCTAGTCTTCTCCTTGGGTCTCCTCTTAGGAGCAAGAAGACTTTCCTGGAACCCTTTAGAGGGCTTCCTCTCCGTCTCTCTGCTTAAATCATTCACTGGCAGAAGAGCAGTACCCTGGATGGCTGGGCAGTCAGGAGCCACCCTCTGAGGGGCAGTCAGAGCTGGGCTTCAGTTAGTCACCTCCAGCAAACAGCCCCTGGGAGGAGAGTAGATACACTGGGGAGATTCTTCTAGAAAGGAAGAACAGGGCCAAATGGATTACTGCAGCCTGTTTTCTTACTTGTAAGGTGGAGATAATAATAGCACTTAATAAGATTATTTTGAGAACCAGATGAGTTAATACATATAAAGCAGGCAAGACAGTGCCAGGCACATAATAAACTTTCAGTAAATAACAGTTTATTTGTTAATACATCATAGGTTTTATTCTTATGACAGTACTGAAGGCATTATAATCTATTGGTTTTATACAAAATGTTAAATTAAATAACCGAGAGAGGTGATAAAACAGTTGCAGGAACGATCTAACCACATGGCTGCATAACACACTTTAATCTGAAGTGGGAGCAGAGACATCATTCATTCTTGATGGTTTGGGACTGGTCATTTGGCACACTGAGTCACAAGCATTTGAGGCTTCCAGGGTGGCACTGTCACCATAAGTGTGACCCACAGATGAGATACGAGATAGGTGGAATGGAGAAGGCAGAGTAGCTGAGAGAGAATTTGATTAAGCTGTTTGCTTTATTGTGGCTCACAGTACTGAGAAAAACCGTTCACAGAATCATGGGAGCAGAATGACCATTTCTCCTATAATCTGGGGTCCCAGCCTTTAGGTTGTATCCCTAGTCTGTGTCAAACACTAGGTTTTATTCAATGAATGGCAGCCTAGCATAATTATGCTAGCTGAATGGTTTTATAGGGAAAGATTATAGCAGATATATGTATAAATCTGTATATTTATATATCTAACTATATTTCTCTCTATATATAATTTGTATAGTTGGGTAAGTTACAGCTGCAGAGCCAGCTGGGTCAGAGTTCAAAATAAGCTAACAGTCTACAAATCCCTGGAAGACTTGAGCAACAAAAGAGGGAATCGTTATTTAGGCACAATGGGGAAAGTGAGTGAAAAGAAGAAAGGCAAATTAATTAAGATAATTAAAACACAGACACCCTTGGCGATATTAAAAGCTATTTCATATTTGGCTTCCTAACTCTACTATTCAGTCATTTACAAAATATGGCTTGTAATATGTCAGTCGATGAATAACCTTTATTTTACTTCAAAATCGATGAACTTCTTTGGTCTACACAAATCCATCTTCCATTTTTCATGGCTTACCTCATTTAAGCCAATGCAAAACTGAAAGTGGGGAGAATAATATTGAGGCTTTATTATGAAACGCCTTCTCACCCACTTTTTTTTTTTTTTTTTTTTCAGTCTCACTCTGTTGCCCAGGCTGGAGTGCATTGGTGTGATCTTGGCTCACTGTAATCTCTGCCTCCTGGGTTCAAACGATTCTCATGCCTCAGCCTCCCAAGTGGCTGGGATTACAAGCGTGCACTACCATACATGGCTAATTTTTGTGTTTTTAGTAGAGATGGGATTTCATCATGTTGTCCAAGCTGATCTTCAACTCCTGACCTCAAGTGATCCGCCCACCTCTGCCTCCCAAAGTACTGGGATTACAGGCGTGAGCCACCTCGCCTGGTGTCTCACCCACATTTTTGGAGGGTCGATTTTCTTTTCCTGCTAAATATAGATTCCTTAAATAACTGTTATTCTTATTTTCCCTTTTCTGCTGTTTAGCAGGCTACCTGGAAGGCAGTACTCCTCTGTAAATGTTTGCCGAATAGTTTTTGAACAAGTATGAACCAACTGTATTTTAAAAGTAATTTGACGCTAATTTTGTATTCAAATAACATTTTGGTATTTCATAATTTATTACCTATACAACTAATGCGTGTGCTACTTAATATAGACAGAAGGTGGTGATGCATATTTAAAAAAGGATTCTTAATGACTGATGTGTGCTGGGTGATTGTCCTAGGGTAATCACCGAATTGGTTCTTTTGGAAGCCACTAGGAGCCATGTTTTTATGTGTTCTGACACTAATAATTTCTGACATTGGTTTAATTTACTTTCATGTTAGATAAGGTCCAAACCATCTGAACCAGGGGTCAGCAAAATAGTAAACACTTTTGGTCTTGTGCGCAATATGGTCTCTGTCACTACTCTTAATTCTGCCATGGTAGCTTGAAAATAGCCATAGATCTTACATAAATGAATGAGTGTGGCTGTGTTCCAATACAACTATTTAAGAACACTGAAATTTGAATTTCATGTTATTCTTCTGTTGATTTTCCCCCCCCAATGCTTTAAAAGTGTAAAAATCATTCTTAGCTTGCAGGCTGTACCAAAACAGGTGGCAGGCCAGATTTGGCCATGGGTTGTAGCTTGTAGACCTGATGTAGTCCACGTCATCTACTAAGTGTGCTACCAGCAGAGGAAGTGGTCTATATAAAGAGGATAATTCCTAAATCAAGAGTAGCCAGAAGAGTGGCTTGTATGTAGTCATGTGTCTATATCTCTATCACAGTCATAATTCCTTTGGTTCTTGTTACTCATCTTTTTCCATAGGCAGCAGGTGTCCTCCATGAAGGCAGTCATGACTCATTCTTCCCTGTATTCCAAGGGTCTAGTTTGTATGGATGTATGAATGAATAAATCAATCAAGTTTACATCTCAGAAATTGGTGCTGTGGTTACTGAATTACAAAATATGAAATGCCTTTTAAGAAAAATACAAAACCAGGAGTCCACCTATGCCATTATCCCATTTGCTGTGAGACCCTGAACCTATATTCTCACTTTCCTAAACAGGCTTTGTATAACATGTGAAAGAGAGATGAGTAAAGGAGGCCAGTTTAGGTAGGGAAATATACAAATCATTTAAGAAAGACTTCCGTTCCTACTGACTCCTGGTTGCCAAGTTATTTCTGTTCTTCCCTTAAAATAATCAGTCACGATAATACTCTAAAACATTACTTCTTCTCTCACTTTCTGCTCTTACAGAGGGACTGATTAACTCTCAGAAAATGTTTCCATAAGGAAATGATCTCAAATACAATTAGATTTTTTAATTAATGTGTTTTTATATTATTATTTCTGACATTGATTTAATTAATCCTTATCTTATTTGGGGTCCAAAGTTCAATAAGGCTCCCCCCCCCCAAAATATAATTTGCCTCTTTAGTTATAAGTAAAGAAACCTACAACTTGTCTTTTTAAATTTTTGTTTCTCCATGGAGTACAATGTAGAGAGCCAGTACAATCTACCTGTTAAACATACGATAGGGGGATATGCCCAGTCTAGTTACAGAAAACTCCTGGCTAGTACCCAGTAAAACAATCAAGGTGAACTTGAATAACATCTTTGTGTACAATTCATAGTCCATCTATTCTAATGTTTCAGTGTACCTATTTTTTTAAATCTCTTTCTGTGCCTGTTTTTTAACATTTCTAACCCCAATGTGTTCATCTCTGGTTCTATCAGGGTAAGCCCTAAAGGGACAATTGGACTTGACCTTGATACTGGCAGAAGATAGCTTTTCTCCTATTGTGGCTGCTTTCCTTTAGCTCTCGTGTTATCCTATCTTGACAAAGTAAAGGTTCATTGTGGCAGGAGCTTACATAAACAGGAATTGGACTCGTACCCCATTTCTAGGAAAAATGGAAACAGCAGGCATTATCTGATGTTAAAGTCTGTTGAACCCTGAACAAAGTACTCAGTGTAAATCCATACTTGGCTCTTACAACTAGCCAGCTGAGAATCAGTTACCTGAAATAGCTGCTAGTCAAAAGGTCTGTGGCCTCTCCAGAGATGTGTTGTAGACTTTATGGCAAGCCTACTAGAACTTTCCTTGTTAGTTATTTTATTTTATTTTATTTTTTGTGATGGAGTCTTGCTCTTTCTCCCAAGCTGGAATCCAGTGATGTGACCTCGGCTCACTGCAACCTCTACCTCCCAAGTTCAAATAATTCTCATGCCTCAGCCTCCCCCAGTAGCTGGGACTACAGGCTCATGCCACCATGCCCAGCTAAATTTTTTTTTTTTTTTTTTTGTAGTAGAGACGGGATTTCACTGTGTTAGCCACACTGGTCTCAAACGCGTGACCTCAAGTGATCCGCCCACCTCGGCCTCCCAAAGTGCTGGGATTACAGGTGTCAGTCACCACGCCTGGCCTCTTTGTTAGTAATTTTAGAAGAATGTTTCCATGTCATCTAATCCTCCCTAAGTCTCAGCTATCTTGTCTAAAAAATGGGCATAATGTCATTTGTCAAATAAGACTGATATTGGGCTTAAAAGAAGTATTTTAAAGTACTTAGGATAGTTTCTCAGATTAGCAGATCCTCAAAAATGAGTGATTCATTTTCTCTCTTTCCTTTTCTAAATATTCCTTTGAAATCTTAAGATCTCTCTTTATCATCAGGTTTTACATTGCTGAGTATTTTCCATCGTATTATTACTTATATATAAAATAGTTGAGCTCTAATTACAATCTGTTTATTTTGTATATTTTGCAAATGACTCATAATGAAGCCTAAATGAGTAACTTCCAAATGTTTGCATATATAATATATAATACGTATATATGCTATATTTATATATAATATATACATGTGTACATATATATACACATATGTGTGTGTGTGAGAGTGTGTGTGTCCATATATACACACACAAACTAGGTATTGATATTAGACTTAATTGTAGATTATAAATATGTCAGCTTTCTCACTGGTCTATGTTTTTTTCATGCTCTGAAATAATTCTAAAGCTGTAAGTATATAGGCTTATAATGGATGCATCAACTTTAAATGAATATTTGGTATTCAAACAAAATGTTATTTAACTGGTTTCAACTGCCTTTTATTTGATCCAGCTTAATTTTATCTTCCTTCTGAGGATAATTTTATAAACAAATTCCTAATATACTTAAGATAATAAGGATTAGAAAATTGGGAATTTGCAGAATCATCTGGTTCTGAGGGTGAGCATGAGACTTTTGGAATATTTGTCTCCCAAGGATACATTAATCTATCTCTTAAATACTCTCAACAAAGCATATTAGAGTCATTAGACAACATTTAAAATTCAGGCCTATCCGCCCTTCCAGTTTCAAGTTGGAATAGAGTTGTCTTCCACTGGGGAATAATTTGTCTCTTATTAATTGAGAACAAATGTGCATGGGTGTTTTAATTACACAGTAAATTAGGAGAATTTAAGATGCAGAATATGTGAAAGCCAAGAATTCAAAACCAACAACTCAAAAACATAAGTATATAAACAGGAAAAATATCTCGGCATAAGAATGCAAGCAGGTCCCAAGAAAAAGTGGGGGAAAAATGAAGAACAAGACAAATTACTAGGGTTTTGCCGAAGTTCCTTTCAAGTGGAATGATTCTGATTTATGGCTACAAGCCATTGTTGGCTATACATGGCAAGAGGAAGAAACCACACTCAAAGGGTTACTTTGTCTAGCTTCAACTGGTGGCTTTTATGCATTCAGTGAAAATGAATATTGAGGATTTCCCATACAATTTTAAACTTCACAGAGAACTCCCACAGCAAGTATTCAGTCTAGGTTCATGGAACCCTGGTAGTATGTGTAAAATTGTATGGTTATGAGTTTATGGGGGAAATAGGTCCAGAACTTTCTTAGATTCTGAATGGAGTTCATGATCCTAAAACATAAGAATACAACCTACTGCTTGAGCAGTGTGAACATTTGTTGACCTTGTTCTCTGTCATTTAAGATAAAGTAGTTAGCGTCTCATAAATTGTTACTACTCCTTTTTTTTTTTTTTGGCAAGGGCAGTCAGGATGACTTCTTTTTCCCCTCTCACTTCACTGTGCATGCCAGATACTTCCAACCATATTTGGTGCCTCCTTCCAAGACCAACCTGCTGCTACTTCAGAGCACCCTTCTCTATCTCTTTTTCTATAACGTATTGCGATATTTCTTTCTTTCTTTTTTTAAATTGCCCTAGGCATATGAGCATTTACTGTAAGCTACCTTAAATCTTTTTTGGAAAGAAATAGAATATAAATAAAACATACACCTCCCCAAGATCTCAGGGTGTTGATGGACTGATTACAGAGACGGGGAGCAGGTATTTCCTCAATCATCACTGGAGGCAGAAAAATCACTTCCAAATATTTGTTCTCTGATAGCAGTTGGGAAAAGTCCTCCTTAAATGAGAGGCCCAGGAAGGGATGAATAGGGATTTTGGCTGACCTCCAAAGTGAAACTAAGATAATGCCTGCCTTCCCAGTATTACTTTAGGCTAATTACTCAGCTGTAATTACTTACACTGTATTCTTGCTTCCAACAGGGTTGTGTCCTTGCTTTTGTTTATCTTGCATCCCCCATTAGACTTTGAGCTCCTTAAGAATGAAGGCTATCACTTCCTTTCTATTCATCATATTCTTGAGACAATGCTTTCTACAGAATAGTCAGGAATGCCTTTAAGTTAATGATTAAGACACTAATCTCCCATTGTTGCAAGTTAGGGAACTTTTGACCATCCTTTCTAGGAACCCCAAATTATCCTCATTGTGAAGGACCCTAAGTGAGCCTCGGGAGATTGTCGTGAAAGTGTCGTCAACTTTGGGAAAGTTTCAGAACTTAGTGATGGTTTGTGCTTTTTCAGGACAACTTGCTGTGCCAGCACTTAAGCGATAAACATCCCCCTTTAAATAGGGCTGATTAAGTTTAATGCATACTAGTTGATGCCTAAAAATTATAGGATGCTGTTGTATATTTTTCATGTAAACATTACCTCAAAAGAAATTAAGAAAGAAAAAAGTGACTTTGGATAGATGTCAAGTATATATAATTTATGTGTTTTAGTTCCGAACAAACTGCTAGAGCATTTGGCCACGGTTGGAGAGACAGAACATTTTACCTTTCTGTAGCTGGGAAGCAAGTGTATTTACCCACAAGAGTGGCTTATTTCCTAGTTTATGTGGATTGCACACATCTGTATATAGTTATGTCTGCCCTTTCCTCTGCCTCAAATCCTAAGTGGAATTAATAACTTATTGTGGTCCCTTTTAACAAGACAGAACAGATCTCTCTGCGTCAGGCTTAGGAGGCTCCTTTATGTTAATTCTTGGCTCAGGTAGCCCATATACTTCTCAAAAATACACGCCATAAATATCATAAAACTGGCCTCAAAGTCATCCACATTTTCCCTTGTAAAATGCTGACGAAGCAATTGTGGCAGAGAGAGCCTTCTCAAGGAGAAGCCAGAAGTCAGTTCTATTTCATTCCTCCATTTAAGTTTCACTTTCCCCAAAGAGGAAGGTGGAAAATCCCCGCCAAACGGTGCCAGGTGGCGGTAAGCACTGATAGTGAGGTCCACATGCAACAGGTAAAGTTAATAATTCAGAGGCCATGGGCTCTTCCACCCTGCCCTGGATCAATGCCTGCTGTTTGCTGAAACAAACTGGGAGTCCACGACTGGTCCTCGTGTACAGGATTGGCTCCGTTTGTGGAAGACGCTTCTGTCTGTTTTCCACGCTCGCCCAAGCTTCGTTCAGGCTCCTGTGGGTTGCTCAGAGCCCTGGTTGTGTCTTGGCAGGCCCTGGCCTGTCTGTACCTTCTCTGTGACCAGCTTCAGGAACAGGCCCCGGAGGGTGCTGGGATTAGGCACCACAAACGCTTATGTAGGACTTTACTGTGCGCTAAGTGCTTTGCATTCCCTTTTGTTCGTTCTCCCTTACTTAGAGTGTTGACATAAAAACAAAAATAAAAAACCATTACTCAAGTCTTTATGCCAAAGGGGAAAACTGAGTTAGACACAGTCAAATATGCCTGATTAACAAATCCAGATGAAAATGGAGACCCTCTTAGACCCCAGTGAGGCTTTTGATATTAGATTACAGTTTCCTCATCCGTAATACAGTAATCTAGGCTGGGTGCAGCGGCTCACGCCTGTAATCCCAGCACATTGGGAGGCTGAGGCAGGTGAATCACCTGAGGTCAGAAGTTTGAGACCAGCCTGGCCAACATGGTGAAATCCTATCTCTACTAAAAATACAAAATTATCTGGGCATGGTGACGTGTGCCTGTAATCCCAGCTCAGGAGGTTGAGGCAGGAGAATCACTTGAACTCAGGAGGTGAAGGTTGCAGTCAGCCGAGATCATGCCATTGCACTCCAGCCTGGGCAAAAAGAGTGAAACTCCCGTTTCTAAAACAAAAGAAACAAAACAAAAACAAAACATAATACAGTAATCTTATACACTGACATTTTTCAAATATTCTGTAGATGTAGAATTTCATGGGCAAGTCTAACATCTGAAATAAATAACCACAGACCAGGTGCAGTGGCTCACACCTGTAATCCCAGCACTTTGGGAGGCTGAGACAGGTGGATCACTTGAGGTCAGGCATTTGAGACCAGCCTGGCCAACACAGTGAAACCCCATCTCTAATGAAAATACAAAAAATTAGCTGGGCGTGGTGGCGGGCGCCTGTAGTCCCAGCTACTCTGGAGGCTGAGGCAGGAGAATTGCTTGAACCTGGGAGGTGGGGGTTGCAGTGAGCCAAGATCACACCACTGCCCTTCAGCCTGAGCAACAGAATGAGACTCCATCTCAAAAAAATAAAATAAAAACCACAGAGCACTCCAATTGGAAGAGGAAGGTGGGTCCTCTAATCTTTAAACTTGGCTCCCTTTGCCCAGCTGGCCATCAGGGGCTCCATGGAGTCCAGCTTGAAAATAACTAGACTGAAAAATCGCCAGAGTCTCAAAGTACGAAAATGGAGCCTCAGAGAGGGGGGGCCCTCATGATTTAATTGAGGAAACATGATGTACAGGGGTTGAGAGCGGGGGCATCAACACCCAGCTTTACCAACCTGCCGTGTGATCTTAGTTCTTCTCCAGGCCTCAGTTTCCTCATCAATAAAGTGGGGACAATAAATGAGATGATCTATTTTTTTAGCGCTGCACATAAGCCTGGTCCATAGAAGTTCTCAGAAATGGTGACACTATTATTTTTATTGTTGGTATAACAATGTCAATAATAATTGCTGTACTTTGAATTTGGGGGATAGGCTTAAAAATAGAAATAGCATCAGTAATAAAAATTGCGTGTTCTTTTAATATGTGTATTCTTCCTTGACAAGCATTTCAACCATATTTGAGTTTTTCCCATTTTAATGGCGTTGTTCTATCTTAAAACCTATTGTGTGTGTCATGTCTATGTAGAATATTCTGTGCAGAGTGTGGTCATAGCCGGGCAAACCTGTTATCTAATTTGAATTTTCACATTCATCAAGTGAGAAACAAATACTAAATCAATGGCTCTAAAGAGTAGCAAGAGAACAATTAAGTTAAAATTAATGGAGCACTGGGAACAATATGGCCTCCGGGGCATGAACTCCCTGATTTTTTTTTTTTTTTTTTTGGAGATGTTCTGTTGCCCAGACTGGAGTGTAGTGGCACAATCTTGCTTGCTGCAACCTTCACCTCCTGGGTTCAAGCCATTCTTCCGCTTCACCCTCCCGAGTAGCTGGAATTACAGGTGTCCACCACCATGCCCAGCTGCTAGTTTTTTTTTTCTATTTTTTGTAGAGACAGAGTTTCGCCATGTTGGCCAGGCTGGTCTTCTGACTTCAAGGGATCTCCGTCTAGGCCTCCCAAAGTGCTGGGATTGCAGTCATGAGCTACCATGCCCAGCCAGATTCCACTTCTTTTGCAGTAGTTAAAAGTAGAATTGGGAGAGAGACAACAGATAAAATCCGCCACACCCTTTTGATCTCCCTTATGTCTTTCATACAGAAATGAGGAGAGTTTCTGAGAAAGGCAGTTGGAATTAAACAGCAGATAGCAGCCTATGGAGCACACAGTGGGGATGGGAGGGTGAAGCCATATAGCTTGGTGAGGTTTGCCAGGAGTACCTGCTGGGGCCCTGGCACAGATTACGCTGCAACCAAAGCAGGAATGACACTAGAAGAATGAGACCAAAGTAACCAGCACACTGTCACAGGAGGTGGGGGATATCACATCCTAGCTACCCATGTCCTGGCCCAATATCTGAAAGTGAGTTCATATGGCAAGCTAGAAACAAAATACGCATGTACACTATTACACACGTAATGTAAATGGTAAAATTTTAAATCATAATTTTACCTCGCAGATATTCCTGTTGATTGTGATCTGTGTCCGCACATGCTGATGTGTACACCATAGCACATATGTGCTACCACACACACATGTATTTTCTTTTGCAAGAGTACCATCACTGCCTCCCAAAGTGCTTCTTTCACCCAGCAGTCTACTTCAGGCAGTTTCCATTCTCCTGAATACAGTTGTATAAATGCATTTTTTGTATGTGACTATGTAGTATTCCTTTGCATAAATGTACTATAATTTATCAAATCATTGTATGTCATTTGGTTGTAATATGCATTGTTACGATCAGTGCTGTGATTATTATAATCATAGCATTTCTTTACAAGCCTCCTCAGGTATTTCCATAGGATAAATTGTCAAATTGCTTCCCACAAAAGACCTCCCAATCTATTTTCTTACTAGCAGTTTGTAGTAGTGTCTGTTTACCCTTACTCTTGCCATTATCAGGCAATGTTTACATTAAAGACTTACAACCATTTTTTTGAATTGCCTAAATAAATACTTCCTTAGCAAATACTTTATAAAGAAGAAAGTAGTTAGGCTTTCTGGCTAAACTTCTCAGGGCTACTACGTGAATGTTTTCACAAATACTCATTTGAAAGAGCTACTAGAAAATTGAAAGTGGACTACTTTGTTTTTAGCGTAAATGTGTGTAGCAACAAGATTCTTTGTATTCAAAAAGATTTTTTGAGAGTTTCTAGCCCAGCAGTGGCTTCATGTGCCGGCAATCTATGAGTCCAAGAAGCTCCATATTTTCCCAGGATCACTTGACTGCTACATGTCAGGGCTGGGAGTAGACCCTGGGCCATCTGACTTATTCAACTCATGGAATTAGGATCGTAGCATTAATATATATCAAGTATAATTAAAACAATTTTTTTTTGAGATGGAGTCTTGCTTTGTCGCCCAGGCTGGAGTGCAGTGGTGCAATCTTGGCTCACTGCAACCTCCGCCCCCTGGGTTCAAGTGATTCTCCTGCCTCAGCCTCCCGAGTAGCTGGGACTACAGGCACCCAATCACCATGCCTGGCAAATATTTTGTATTTTTAGTAGAGACGGGGTTTCACCATGTTGGCCAGGCTGGTCTCGAACTCCTGAGCTTGTAATCCACCGGCCTCAGCCTCCCAAAGTGCTGAGATTACAAGTGTGAGTCACCGTGCAGCCAAGTGTAATTGTTATTACATAAGAATGTTAAAAAAACATTCAGCAGAACTTGTTGGATATTTGAGTATAATTTTCTTATCATTTACTCCTCCAGCCACTGTGCTAGGTTCTGGGGATATAAAGACAGGGGCCAGGTCTGCCCTTCCTCTATGTCATTATAGTCTCATAAGGAAGAGACCCAGAGGAGTTATGATAAATGTATGCCCCAAGTATATAGGTGGTGCAGTTGTGGTCTGTGCACACAGGTACAATGAGGATGCAGCAAAAGGTCTGATTCATTTGGGGTACAGACTTAATAGAAGGAATGAAGCTTGAGCTGAGTTTAAAGAGTCGAAGAATTGGATTTTAGTATATGGATGGGACCTCCATGTTAAAATTAATGAGGTTGTACATTACTGGGGCTAAGATGGCAGCAACAGGCGATGGGAAGGTCATAGTTGTTGGGGCCCATTAGATCTGTAACTCCTTGAACAGGTTGCTTTGATCCTCAGTTGTCCCATCTGACAATAGGATGATAGTGTGCATTCCACTCGTAGAGCTAGGATTGTAGCATTAGCACAGGCAGTGACAGTGATGGCATTCACAGTGTGGAGTGACACAGCAAGAGGGGGTGAAGCTGCCCAGCCATTTGTACGTTTTGCCTGTAGCTCTTAAATTGGATGGCAGGAGGCTTGAAGTTGTGATGTCTGCCTCATGTTTTCATTATAAAATGAGTGGTCACTTGAAGAAAAGTGACAGTGAGTTTTGTATTTGAAACTTTTTGAAGGATCTATTCTGGATTAAACACGGATTTAGCATGAGAGTGTGAAATGTATGTGAACACAGCTCTTCTGTGCCAGGTCTCTTCAGAAAGCTGGATGTGGTTTGGGCTGAAAAAACGTTCATTCACGATCAACCTTTTCTGTGCTGTGTGTGGCGAATACCCAGGTTTGCCTTCCTGACTAGTTTGCAAAGTGTGTTGCTTTTTCTGCCCCCTGTTGATTTTACCCTCTTTCCAGGTTCCACTCTCACTACCCTAGATTCAGCCTTACTGGAGGCTGCACAGATCACCAGTTTTCTAAACTATGGGCCTAGACTATTCTGTCCTCCTTATGTTGTAGTCAGAAAGTCCCTGCTTTAAAATTTTGCAGTTTAGGAACTCTGATTTTCTCATCTTCCTCTAAACTGTTCAGTGGCTATGTATTGCCTGTATAATAAAGATCTGAACTTCTTCACATGATGCTCCGTAGACTGCCAGCACTCATCAGCTGTCCATGCCTGGATCGCTTGCACATGACCATCTCTCTGCTTTGTTGCTGCTCCCCTACTTGCCTTCTGACTTAGGTAGGGGTTCCCTAGAGGAGTCCTGAGATGGGGATTCTCATGCAATAGACTTATTGAGAGAGATTTCTTTGTAGAAGCAAGTAAAGGAATGTGAGAAGCAGGATAGGGCAAGGCAGGAAGCTGGAGAAGGATGTGGGTCTAGTTGAAGTCCAGCCTCAGCCTTAACCCCTGGGGAATCTGCACCATGAGACCCCTATATCAGTCAGTCATTGGCTGTAGATTGCCTTTGGATGGGGGTAGGTGATTACCCAGGCATTTCCTCTGCAAGATCCCAGCAGCTTGGGGGTAACTGCACTGACCGACCTAGTAAAAGGAATATGCATGGGACACCAGCGGCTTCCATTGTATCCACAGATCAAACTCCTACTGATCCATCAAGACCCAGACAGATTTCACTTTTGTAAAGTTTTTCCCAGACCAGAAATTCTCATTCTGAACTAATGATGTTATCATCTCCGAGTCTTCTTATGCCTCATTGTAGACCTTATCAAGATCACCTTGTGTCACTGTGGATTGGCTTAATGTCTGGCTTCCTGCTAGACTAGTGAGTTTCTTGAGGGTGCAGTATGTTTTAATTCACCTTTAAATAGCTACTCCCCAGACCCCAGGGCTGTCCCTATGTAGCTGTTTAGTGAAGGTCATTTGAATTGAAATGAGCCGTAACATCCTTCCATGATGCCTAATGCTTTTAGCCCTGTGGGAATGTTTCTTCAAGCCTTCCAGATATGGGAAACTCTTCCAGGAATGCTAGCTCAGCTTGCCACTCTTTCCCCTAGAATTCCATAGACATTGAGATTATACCACAGGTTCTCTGGGCCAGCATTTTCTTCCACCTGCTCCCCCTGGATTTCAGTCTACGTCATCTCACCAGTCAGCTTGGGCAGGTAGCCTGCTGTCATCTGCTGCCCACACGGGCGGGGCCCTACGGTAGATGACTTTGAAACAAGTATTACTTTCTGAATGACGTTCTGGCTTCCACTCAGAATCTGACAGTTGGTAAATCCTGGCCTGTGCCATTGAATGCCATGACTTATTGGTGTAATGGTGAAAATTGTTCAGAGGAAAACTGGGACATCAATGGTGGACCCAAGAATCATGTCGGGGGGATGGAAAGGGCCACCCTGTCCTAGTTGGTCTAGAACTAGATTCTGCAAGTTATAGTCACAATCCAGTAACCAAATAGAAGCACTCACTCATTCATTCATTTTCTCAACAATCTTCTGTTTCTTGTTTTCTATTTATTGTGTGCTGGATGAGGGCAGAAGTGAATAAGCTGTGGTTTTTGCGTTCAAGGAATTGACAAGGGAAGGAGATGAGACTGAGACAGATGTCTGTACAACTCACAGTAATGAAGGGAATAAAGAATACGCACCACAAGAAAGGAAGTGCACAGGACACTGGTTAAGAATGTGTTGTACAAATGTCCAATGAAATTGTACAAATGTCCAATGAAAAAAAAAAGAATGTGGTATCTGAAGTTAGAGGGCCCTGAGGTCACATTCCAGCCCCATTAGTTGTCAGTTGTGAGACTTTAGGCAAGTAATTTAACTTTCTCACCTTCACTATTTTGTTTGCCTCCTTCCTGCTTTGCTTTGCTTTTCTCTGCTTTTCTCTTCTCTTCTTTTCTTTTCTTTCTTTCACGGAGTCTGGCTCTGTCGCCAGGCTGGAGTACAGTTGTATGGTCTTGGCTCACTGCAACCTCCACCTCCCAGGTTCAAGCCATTCTCCTGCCTCACCTTCCCAAGTAACTGAAACTACAGGTGTGTGCCAGCACACCCAGCTAATTTTTGTATTTTTAGTAGAGATAGGGTTTCACCATGTTGGCCAGGATGGTCTCGATCTCTTGAGCTCGTGATCCGCACACCTCAGCCTCACAAAATGCTGGGATTACAGGTGTGAGCCACCGTGCCCGGCCCTATTTTTCTTTTATCTTTTTTTTTTGAGATGAAGTTTCACTCTTGTTGCCCATGCTGGAGTGCAGTGGTGCAATCTTGGCTTACTGCAACCTCCGCTTCCCGAGTTCAAGCAATTCTCCTGCTTCAGATGCCCAAGTAGCTGGGATTACAGGCACACACCACCACACCTGGTTAATTTTGTATTTTTGGTAGGGATGGGGTTTCCCCATGTTGGTCAGGCTGGTCTCAAACTCCTGACCTTAGATGATCCAACTGCCTCATCCTCCCAAAGTGTTGGGATTACAGGCATGAGCCACTGCACCCAGCCACTATTTTTCATCTTCAAATGGAAACAACAGTGGTACCTGCTTCATAGGGTTGTCTGTGAGGATTAAATAAGATACTGTCTGTGTAAAATACAAATTGACACACATTCACAGATGTTTGCTATTGTTATGAATGCTATTATTGTTGGGCCAGTTCTTACGGGACTGGGGACGGTTCTTAGAATAGGTGGCATTTGAGTGGGGCTTTGAATTTTTACAGGCAAGAGAGGCTTTCAATGGGGAAAAATAAAGGGATGGGCATAAGATTGTATAACTTACTTGGGAATGGCAAACGGCCTGGACTAGCCGGGTTGTACTGATGGATGCTTGCAGGGTTTCCGTGGAGCTGAAACAGTGAGTATGCGAGGATGGAGTGCTGTGCAAATAGTGATTATTCAATAAATATTTCCTGAATTTCTTTGATTATTTTATGTTTATGTGTTCACATTTATTTATGATAAAAATGCCAGTGGGCCTTGGGTCCAAATTTATCTTATTGCAAAATAAAAATAATTATGAATATGCCTCCTTGAACAATTATAGAGATTGGCACACTCCTTTTCACCATTGTAAAGAAAAATAAATTCATCCTCAGCTATTTTTTGACCCTTTTGTTTGAAGATATGTTATGCTATAGATTATAGAGCTGTCCAGTAGAACTTTCTGTGATGCCAGAAATACTCTCTTTATTGTTCAGTACTCCAGCCATAAGCCACATGAGACTATGGAGCATTCAAAGTGTGGCCAGTTTGACTAAGAATTTGAATTTTATATTTTGTTTAATTTGTTTTTTTTTTTTGAGATGAAGTTTTGCTCTGTCATGTAGGCTGGAGTGCAATGGCGTGATCTCTGCTCCCTGCAACGTCTGCCTCCCAGCTCAAGCAGTTCTCCTGCCTCAGCCTCCCAAGTAGCTGGGATTACAGGTGACTGCCACCACACCAAACTAATTTTTGGATTGTTAGTGGAGACAGAGTTTCACCGTCTTGTCCAGACTAGTTTCAAACTCCTGACCTCAAATAATCTGCCTGCTTCAGCATCCCAAAGTGCTGGAATTATAGGCATGAGCCTCCACGCCCGACCTGTTTAATTTTAATTAATTTAAATTGAAGTCACCCCATGGAGCTAGATAAGAGCTACTATACTGGATAGCACAGCAGTCTAGAAACTATTTTGGATCTCTGTAGAGGAAATGTGCAAATGTGAAGCATTGGGTTTGGAATAGTGTGGACAAATGAGAAATTTCCTATTGAGGTGTCTGGTACTGCAGTTTCAAAACTGAATACCCTCAAAACTAGCTGTTTATTTTTATCAGTTTTGTTTTGGAGAATATTCAGGCAGTCTGTGAGTAGAGTAAGCAGTGCTTCAATAGAGAGTGCCTTGAGAAATACCAGGCTGATTACAGACCCACAGGAAGCAATTGTCATAATTAGGCCCTGTTAATAAACTATGGGCTGCAATGTGTGCACACACACACATTCACACACTCTTTTCCTCTTTCTCTCTCACTGAATCCAGTGCTCTCTCTGGCACGTAATGCATAAGAATTATTTTTCTTCCTGATCTCAGGTTTCCAACAAATAGGAAAATGCTCTGAACACGTTGAGTACAGGGAAAACCTTAGTCTTTATTGTATGTGAACAGCTAATAAGGAAACCGTTTGACAAGAGCTCGCTTTGTGTCATGGCTTCTGGCTTTCAGCCAGTTTATTTGCTTGCTGGGATGACTGTTTTCAGGCAGCAGAGTTGAGCAACGGGGAGGGGCAGGATGAAGAAACACAGACTTAATAAATCAGGGCGATTCAGCAGAATTCCATTTGAATTGCATCTGGGCCAGGGGCAGGAGTGCCATGGAGTGTCTGTGTAGAAGCTGACATTTTAATGATTTGATTAGTTTAGGAAGAATATTTTTATGAGTTGTGTTGTCGATTATATTAAGTACTGAGTGAACTTGTTACATGATGATGAACTTCCATTACCTACATTGGCTGTGTACAAGTGCAGTGATTTCAGCCCAAGACCCTAAGGGTAATCTCATGCAATCCTCTTAAAGAAACGCTGTTTAATGACTAAAGCTGTTAATCATATTAAATACATACAGCCACTCTGGGAAAAAATTGCCAAACAAGCATAAATCTAAAAAAGATTTTTGAATGAGCTAAATGGAGTGTTTCGAGGGGATATTGGGCAGGGGAAGTTATAATGGAGGGAGCGAAGGGATGTAGAGATGGAAGAAGAGAGTCATAATAGGTACAATGATGGTGTTTCGATCACCTGTGTGGCAGGTACTGGGTTGAATGGGTTAATCAGAATGCTCTGGGCCGTATCTAGAAGACATTCCAACGCAACACAGTATGATTTATTATTTTGTTTTTTGAGACGGAGTCTCACTCTGTTGTTGAGGCTGGAGTACAGTGGTGTGATCTCGACTCACTGCAACTTCCACCTCCAGGGTTCAAGTGATTCTCCTGCCTCAGCCTCCCAAGCAGCTGGATTATAGGTTTGTGCCACCATGCCTGGTTAAGTTTTGCATTTTTGGTAGAGACAGGGTTTCGCTGTGTTGGTCAGGCTGGTCTCGAGCTCTTGGCCTCATGATCTGCCCTCCTTGGCCTCCCAAAGTGCTGGGATTACGGTCGTGAGCCACTGCGCCCAGCCCCTCAACACAGTTTAAACAAGGAAAACTTATCTTACTAAAAATAGAGAAGATAGTTCCCAGCTATTTGAGAGGCTGAGGCAAGAAAATCGTTTGAACCCGGGGAATCCTTTGAACCCAGGAGGTGGAGGTCGTGGTGAGCCGAGATTGTGCCACTGCACGCCAGCCTGGGCAATAGACCAAGACTCTGTCTCAAAAAATAAAATAAAGTAAATTTAAAAAGAATTAGCTGGGCATGTTGGTGCCTACCTCCCCAGCTACTTGGGAGGCTGAGGCAGGAGGATCCCTTGAGCCTGGGAGGTTGAGACTGCAGTGAATCATAATGACATCACTGCACTTCAGCTTGGGCAACAGTGAGACCCTGTCTCAAAGAAAAAAAAGAGTGATGGGTGACTAAACAGGATTTTCTGGATTTGGGTTTGGGAAATGGAGGAATGTCTATGTGTGTGTGTTTAGAAATGACAAACCGAACGATGGACACGACACTGTTAGGTCCTGTCCCTACAACTGCTGTGTTGTTTCTTGAGAGCCCAAGATGGTTAGTAGGCCTCTGTAACCTCCCTTATCACTTAATTCTCACCATAATCCTAGGAGATGTGTATTTTATAGATAAGGACATTGAGGCCAAGAGAGTTTAGTAAGTAACAGAATGGATTTTTGAAAGCTCACATGCTTTCTTTCTTATGATACTATTTAAGATGTGTTCTGCTGAATTCCTAAGATTCTGTAGGATAGATGCATGTGTGAGATCAATTCTGGGAGAAAGGGCTGGAGTGGCTTTGAGACTCCCAACCTCTGCTCCTAACCGGTTTTCTATCCTGAGTTTCCCCATTCCATTTTCTTAGAAGAAGAGATTCAGTGCCTAAAAAAAAATACATACATAAAAGAAGCGTGCACACCACAGTGCTTGAGTCAGGTATCCATTTGCACTGTGAAAGGAGCCTGAGGTGTGGAACAGTTCTGGGTTCTTTAGGCACCCAGCTGGTTGGCTTCATGTGAACTGGCTACGTTTCAGATTTCGTTCTCTAGCCAGAAGCCGAAAGGCAAGAGCCCTTTGAAGAGATACAGGGAAGCAAAGAGGGTTATCCAGATGAGAAGGAAGGGAAAGGGGGCGTGACAATTCCTTGGAGGGAATTCCCCCAGTGGGTACTGCCAGTGGAGGAGCTTCCACACGGCGGTTCAATGGGAAATCACGTCCTGGTCTGCACTGAAGCCCTGGGGGCCTCTTGCAATATCCAGGCAGGCTCCCCAGAGTCAGTTCTCTCTACCAGAGGCCCACGGACTGCGCCTGCTTCCTTCTTTTCTTATAAAGCCAGGTATGGGCATTTATTTTTTGTTTTTTTGAGACAGAGTCTGGCTCTGTTGCCCAGGCTGGAGTGCAGTGGTGCCACCTCGGCTCATGACAACCTCTACCCCCCGGGTTCAAGCCATTCTCCTGCCTCAGCCTCCCGAGTAGCTGGGATTACAGCTGCCCACCACCATGCCCGGCTAATTTTTCTTATATTTTTAGTAGAGACGGGGTTTCACCATATTGGCCAGGCTGGTCTCAAACTCCTGACCTTGTGATCTGCCCACCTTGGCGTCCCAAAGTGCTGGGATTACAGGTGTGAGTCACCACACCTGGCTTTTTTTTTCATTTAATACTTTATTTATTTATTTTTTTTTTTGAGATGGAGTTTCACTCTTGTCGCCCAGGCTGGAGTGCAGTGGCGCGATCTCAGTTCACTGCAACCTCCGCCTCCTGGGTTCAAGTGATTCTCTTGCCTCAGCCTCCCGAGTTGCTGGTATTACAGGCATGCGCCACCACACCTGGCTAATTTTGTATTTTTAGTAGAGACGGGGTTTATCTGTATTGGTCAGGCTGGTCTTGAACTCCCGACTTCAGATGATTCCCCTACCTCAGGCTCCCAAAGTGCTGGGATTACAGGCGTAAGCCACTGTGCCTGGCCTTTAAGACTTTTTTTTTACTAAGCACTGCTGGGAAACACATGGAGGAGAGCAAAACCCGACAAGCCCGGTGCTGCTCTTCCCGTGTCTATGGGGTGGGGAGAACGGGAAGTCGTGAAAATTTGCAGGTGTGTCTCAGACTAAAGGGTTGCAAAACACTGTCTGAAGCAGTTTGTGTTGAGGGAGAGGGCACAGGAGTGTTCCAGATGGGAGAGAGAACCTGTGTCCAGAATTTTAGGCAGGAGATAGAGGTTTTGGTGGTGGGATTGTGGTGAGACTCCTAGAGCTGAAGCCAGGAGGGGAGGATCCACTGCTCTGTGAAGAGGGCGTCTTCACGTGGAACAAGACTGGACAGTGCGAGCCCACCAGGGACCCCTGTGAGCAGGAATCTGAACTTGTTCGTTTGAAAACAAAGCAAGATGAGCAATGTGATGTGAAGCATTCAGAGTAAGGGTAGCAGACTAAAGAGAGGGGCAGTTGTATCATCTTGCTGTGTCCTGTGCCTCCTATTTCTTCCTTCATTTGTTCATTAAGCAAATGTTTATTGATTATTTATAATGGGCCAGATTGGCCTAGGTATATGAGACACAGCAGGAAATAAGACCAAGATGGTCCCAGCACTCATGGGGCTTATATTCTAGTAGATAGAAAATAAATAAACTTACCAATCAAATCTCTGCCATAGCTCTCATCACTTTCAGACGTAGATTAAAACTTCTGAGAGTGCCTGTAATCCCAGCACTTTGGGAGGGCAACATGGGTGGATCCCTTGAGGTCAGGATTTAGAGACCAACCTGGCCAACATGGTGAAACCCCATTTCTACTAAAAATACAAAAATCATCTGGGCGTGATGGCATGCACCTGTAATCGCCCCTACTCAGGAGGCTGAGGCAGGAGAATCACTTGAACCCTGGAGGCGGAGGTTGCAGTGAGCTGAAATCGTGCCACTGCACTCCAGCCTGGGCGACAGAGCGAGAGACTCTGTCTCAAATAAACAAACAAAAACATGACAAAACATCTAAGAGTGATACGAGCTATGGCAGAGATTTAAGATAGTTCCATGAATGCTAGAAAATGACTGGTTCTAAAAGACCAGGAGGCCTCTTCAAGAGAGATTTTGGCGGCAAAACGTGAGTAGCATAGAGCCAGTTTTGGGAGGTTGGGAGAACATACCATTGAGAGAGAACAGCCAGTACAAAGGCCCTGAGGCAAGTGAGAGCTTTGTTCAAGAACAAGAAGGCCACTATGGCTAGGATGGAGTGAGCACAGAGCAGATGTTAGGAGCACATTAGGCTTGCATCCCTTCTGGGTGTCCTTGGTCAGGTTATTCAGCCACTCTGTGTGCCGCCCTGGCTGCCAGCTCTAGGCTTCACTGATCAGCGTTTGTCTATTCATGGATGTAAATCCAAGCTCTCTTTTACTTTACATTTTCATTTTGATTCTTATCTTAAGAACAGTCATAAAAGTATTTTCTGGGTCATCTTGATGAAGCTAGCACTAAGCAAAGCCATGGATTTCTTAATTCCGTGCATGTATGTTCCTATAATTGGCACGCGCTAAAATGAAGGCTCAGGAAATCCAAAAGATTTTTGCAGTATTTGAATAGAAAAAGAGGGGTGGAGGGAAGTGAGTGTGGGACAGTGAGGTGTGGGCAGACTGAAGAACCCTGGTGGGCAGGCAGTACTATGTTTATGTTTTGAGTGGGATTCCCGTTTTTACATGACAGCCTCCTACATTTGTGAGAAGTAGTCTTAGCAGTTGTATGGTATAGCATTTCCCTTCCTGCCCCCAGACTCAGTAATTGGATTAGATGCCATTTAATGTAGTTTTTAATTCCTGTGAATAAATTATCTTTTTAGATTTACCAAGTAAATCTGTAAAATCAGTACGAAGGGATTGCTCCCTGCCCAGCATTTGGTTAAGCTGAATTCTGATTATCCTTAACCTGCAAGCAAAGCTTTGAAGTTCCTAATAACTTTTGTGTTCAGTAGTTTTCATGCTTATGTAAATAGACACTCTGTAACATTTTGAAGTTAAAGCTCCCAAAAAACCTCACATGCATAACTTGGCCCGAGACACTATTTTTCTGCT
Source organism: Ateles fusciceps (assembly GCA_036589455.1). Lineage (NCBI taxonomy): Eukaryota > Metazoa > Chordata > Mammalia > Primates > Atelidae > Ateles > Ateles fusciceps. Next base: position 4,966,705 of record JAZHEH010000045.1, on the reverse strand, counting down.
GCAAAACTCAGTATGGACCATTGAGTTTTAGTGAAAATACGTAATTTCAAATGGAAATAATTTAAATTTCTTTTGTTTTTAAAATTTTGAATTTGTGCATAACAAGTTACATTTCAATAAAAATAAAGTAAATGCATTCACTTAACTTATTTTCCATGTGGGCATTTTCTTCTTCAAATATGGGCCGTAATTACTTAGGTTTGATATTCACTACTTCAACTTACAAACAGAACATTTCAAGTGATCGAAAATTGACCCAGAGGGAGTGAACATACAACTTTAGGATTCTGGCCTTAGCTGCAGTCGAAACCTAGATTTGACTATGATGTCCCAGTAAAGGAATATACCTAAAAGATAGATGGATATGATAAAGGAATGGGATTTTGCGTCATGCAGCTATTCTCTGCCAGCATGTCCGGCATCAGGCATCTTTGGAAGCATATTTTTGAAAACAGATATATACTCAGGCCAGGCGACGTGGCTCACGCCTGAAATCCCAGCACTTTGGGAGTCTGAGGTAGGCAGATCACGTGAGGTCAGAAGTTTGAGACCAGCCTGACCCACATGGTGAAACCCTGTCTCTACTAAAAATACAAAAATTAACCAGGCTTGATGACTAACACCTGTAATCCCAGCTACTTGGAAGGCTGAGGCAGGAGAATCGCTTGAACCTGGAAGGCGTAGGTTACAATGAGCTGAGATCAGGCCATTGCACTCCAGTCTGGGCAATGAGAGCAAAACTCCATGTCAAAAAAAAAAAAAAAAGAAAGAAAATAGGCATCCTTGTTCTCTCCATATCATTTTATTATTGATCTCTGAAAGACTGATAACTTTGGTAAAATAGCCAGCTCAATGTGTAGCCAATAACTACCCCTAGGTGTTTGGTTTTCCCCTCCCTCATTCCCAGCTTCCCCTCTTCTATCTCCTTCTCTTCCTCCTTTCCTCCCTCTCTTGTACACCCCACCCCTTGCCCCACACACATCATATATATCATTGTAGTTTATAATTCAAAAAGATTTATCAATACCGAATATATCAGCTTTTCTTTTGTAATCATGCATCCTTTGCAGGGCATATGTATATGTGTGTGTGAGTATACACAGGAAATGTATCCATGTATCTGTTACTGGAATGGGATATCCATCCAGACCCCAAGTGAGGGTTCTTGGATCTTGTGTGAGAAAGAATGCAGGGCGAGTCCACAGAGTACATGAAAGCAAGTTTATTAGAAAATTAAAGGAATAAAGAATGGCTACTCCGTAGGTAGGCAGAGCAGCCCAGAAGGCTGCTGGTTGGCTTTTTTCTTTTTTTTTTTTAAGACAGAATCTTGCTCTGTCGCCAGGCGCCAGGCTGGAGTGTCTTGGCGAGATCTCGGCTCACTGCAGCCTCCGCCTCCCGGGTTAAAGCAATTCTCCTGTCTCAGCCCCCCGAGTAGCTGGGACTACAGGCATGCGCCACCACGCCCAGCTAATTTTTTGTATTTTTAGTAGAGACGGGGTTTCACCATGTTGGCCAGGATGGTCTTGATCTCTTCACCTCGTGATCCACCTGCCTCAGCCTCCCAAAGTGCTGGGATTACAGGCATGAGCCACCGCACCCGGCCTGGTTGGCTATTGTTATGGTTATTTCTTGATTATGTCCTAAACAAGGGGTGGATTATTCATGAGTTTTCCAGAAAAGGGGTGAGCAGTTCCTGGAACTGAGGGTTCCTCCCCCCTTTTTGGACCATATAGGACAACTTCTGGGCCTTGCCATGGCATCTGTAAACTGGCATGGCCTGGTGGATGTGTCTTATAGCATACTAATGCAAAATGATTAGCTATACTTGAGCAGTGAGGATGACCAGAGGTCACTTGTTGCCATCTTTGTTTTGGTGGGATTTGGCTGGCTTCTTTACTGAATGCTGTTTTATCAGCAAGGTCTTTGTGACCTGTATCTTGTGCTGACCTCCTGTCTCACCCTATGACTAAACACAACTACTTCCAGAGAATGCAGCCTAGTAGGTCTCCGCCTTATTTTACCCAGACCCTATTCAAGATGGAGTTGCTCTGGTTCAGACGCCTCTGACAGATCTGTCTGCCTGTTGGAAAGGACTTTGTCAACTTGTCATGTTGCTTATATAAATATAGAAATATGTATTTAAAGCTTGATGGATACTTCACCATCACACTCTCTTCTCCTCTCCCACATCACTCTAGTGCTGATCCATTTTTAGAAATGATTTTTTTGGGGTGGGGTTTGACCAGATGTGGCTATTTAGAGATAAGTCTACAGTCTTCCAACTGTAGAAGCCTATATGTCTTTGAATCTTGCTTGTTGTGTGTAAATGTGCTACTTTTTTTTTTTTTGATATATGAATCAAATAATTAATTTGCATTTAGTTGCTTAAGGCTGTCTTCATAGCCTGGGGAGAATTGATGCCTGTCACTTGTCATTCTCCACCCCTCAACACCCCACACTCCATTTGGTACTTCATTTCTTCCTCTCGAGATGTGAACGTCTCAAGAAACATGTTGACTGGTCCCCCCTGGTTGGGATGACAATGAGTGATAGGTAGTCTTGCACTTCTTGATCAATGACAAGATCACCCTTTGGCAAGCTCTGTACCCCCCCCCCCCCTCTTTTTTTTTTTTTTTTGAGGTGGAGTCTCGCTCTTTGCCCAGGCTGAGTGCAGTGGCACGATCTTGGCTCACTACAACCTCCGCCTCCCGGGTTCAAGCAATTCTCCTGCCTCAGCTTCCTGAGTAGTCGAAATTATAGGCACCTGCCATCATGCCCAGCTAATTTTTGTATTTTTAGTAGAGACAGGGCTTCGCCATGTTGGCCAGGGTGGTCTCAAACTCTTGACCTCAGTTGATCTGCCTGCCTTGGCCTCCCAAAGTGCTGGTATTACAGATGTGAGCCACCCTGCCCAGCCACTTGTTCACTTTTCTATAAAACACATTACAGATAGATACCCATGTATAGATAGATACCCATGTTGAAAGAAGCATGTTAATCCAGCTGTGCAAGCTTTACAGTAAGGAATTTCTGGGAATAGCTTTACCTTTGGTGCATTCCTTCAGTCTCATCCCTTATGTTCCTAATAGGAGCAGTAATGGGGAGTCTGGCCTGATGACTTACTGGAAAAGTCTATTGAGCCTGCTTATAATTCTTTGATTTTGGAGGAAGAGGGCACTATTTTTCATTGGTTCATTCATTCAAAACATATTAAGCTTCTACTCCATGTCTAATAACTTCCTTTCTGGCTAGTCTGTGATCATGGCAATGGGCGGATGATAGCTTTTGTTTTCTGTTGTGTCTCTGATGTCTTTCACATTGAAGAGCATGGAGGAAGTGCTCGTATCATGTTTCTGCCAGAATGAGGAGGAGGGAAGCAATCAGAGGTGACAGTTCCTATGATTTAGCCTTTAGCCTTCTGCCTGTGGATCATCTTTTCATCTTTTTTGAGCTCATGTTAGTTTCTCTACTACACGTGTGTTTCTTTACCTTCCTTGTAGTATTTCTTCCTTGAGCTCAGCATTGCAGGCACTGCTTGGTCAGGCTTAGCCCATAGACAGAAAATACTTATTGAGCACTTACTTTATATCCAGCACTCTTCCATGCACTGTACATGTATAAACTCATTTCCTCTTTCCAGCAACTTAGGAGATGTGTGTCTTCATTATCACCTTAACTGAAGAAACCAAGGATCAGGAAGGATTCAGACTTAATGCAAATGATCCATTATCTGGGATGCTGTTTCATCAATCTGGGCTCAATTATTTCAGTTTTCTATTTGGCCGTGGGCTTTTTGGTTGTTTGTTTTAGTAGGCACAGAACTCAAGGTCCTTGGTCTTTTCATGCCCGTTTTCATCAGTGTCGCAAGTACTTGCTCCGTAAGGAAATGGTTTTAATTTTACTTTTCTCTAAAAGTAAAAAAAATCCTACTCGGTAGTGTAGTGGTTTAATCTTTTGTTTTGTTTTGTTTTGTTTGAGATGGAGTCTCCCACTCTTGCCCTGGCTGGAGTGCAGTGGCTTGATCTTTGCTCTCTGCAACCTCTGCCTCCCAGGTTCAAGCAATTCTCCTGCCTCAGCCTCCTGAGTAGCTGTGATTACAGGCACCCACCACCATGCCTGGATACTTTTTTGTATTTTTAGTAGAGATGGGGTTTCACTATGTTGGCCAGGCTGGTCTTGAACCCCTGACCTCGTGGTCTGCCCGCTTTGGCCTTCGAAAGTGCTGTGATTACAGGTGTGAGCCACTGTGCCTGGCTTTTTTTTTAAATATTGACTGACATGTCAAGAGACCCTGCAGGCTTTGAGCATATGCTTTTCCAGTCGTTGGTTCAGATATCACATCCAATGGAAATCCAGTCCACATCCAATGGAAATTATTGGATGTGATATCCACATCCAGTCCACATCCAGTGGAAATTATTGGATGTGACATCTGAACCAGTTGCAAGCATGATCTCTCAGCCTCCTTCAATGGCTGTTTTCCAGGTAAATGTTATTGCTGTGATTATCATAATTATTTTGCATTCTCTGCTTGGCATTTTTTCAGAATGGCATTCTTTCCTTGAAAGATTAAAAAAATTAAAGATTTTTTAGAAAGTTTGAAGCTTGTTAAGTAAACTAACAACTAAAAAGCTTAAGATTGTGTGCCTAATGGGACGTAATTTTGTTGTTTTGTTACCTTTTTTATTTGCTCATCCATATGTATGTGCCTGCATTCAACCAAATGTTTATTACATGCCAGGCACTGTGGACAAGTGCTTACTTAAGGTAATGGGCTGGGCAGACAGATTCCCGCCCTAGTTCATCAGGCTCATTCTAATAGAACTTCCAGTGGTTGAAAGAGCACTGGCCTTGGTTTTACCCTCTTTATCAGGAACTAACTGTTTATTCTCTGGTGAGTCACCCAAATGTCCAGGATCTTCACCTGCAAAATGAGTCCATTGGCCTAGATGTTCTCTATCAACTCCAAAGGCCTAAGATATTTATGATAAGGGATATGCCATCCAGTGACCATCAACAGTATCATTCACAGCAGGCCTGTTCAATAAGGAGGAAGTTGCCTTCTCAACTGGAGGCTGTACCGGACGAATAACATTCACTATTCTGCCTCCAGGGTTTCTCATTTAACCATGGGAGCTAATATGAAAGGAAGCTGTTTCTAAGCCAGTGAGACTTGAAGGTTTGCAGATTTTTGCCTGCGAGCAGGACCAACTACATAATTTACAGGATCTAGCACAAAATTAAAATGTGGATCCTTTGTTCAAAAATTGTTCATGATTTCAAGACATAGCAGAGCATTAAACCAAGCATGGTACCCTTCTGAGAATACAGGGCTCCAGTGTCACTGGATGGGTCACAGGCCAACTAAGTCAGCCCTACCCGTAAATAGATCTGATTAAAGGCAGAAGTATCTTTTTATTTTGTAAGCAGATTGAGTGGTATGTTACTGTCTCACAATGTGTTATTACTTTTGCTGTTATGACTAAGATTATTGTTTTAAGTGACAGTACCCCTATGCCCATCTTCTCTTTTGAGAGTCTGAATCCTTTGAGACAAGGACTATAGCTTGTCTAATTTGTGATTTTCCCCCTCAGCTAGACTACTGGTATGATGTGTTTGTTCAATACAATGAGTGTAATAATCATTTATCATGAGGAGAAATTGTGATTTTTTTTTTCCCCCAGAGGGACCACTTCCAGGGAAATGAGTTGTAAAAATCCAGCTTAAAGATAGGCTGGGCACAGTTACACATGCCTGTAATCCCAGCACTTTGGGAGGCTGAGGTGGGTGGATCACAAGGTCAGGAGTTCGAGACCAGCCTGGCCAATGTGGTGAAACCCTGTCGTTATTAAAAATACAAGAATTAGCCGGGCGTGGTGGCGGGCACCTGTAGTCCCAGCTAGTTGGCAGGCTGAGACGGGAGAATTGCTTAACCCCGGGAGGCGGAGATTGCAGTGAGCGGACACCGCGCCATTGCACTCCAGCCTGGGCAACAAGAGCGAAACTCCATCTCAAAAGAAAAAAAAAAGAAGTCAAAAAAATATTTAATAAGGTGTTTGTGGAAACAGAGATGGGCCATTGGGTGAAATGCTCTGAAATAGAACTAGGCCTATGCAGTGTAAAAGGCAAGACTAAGATAGTGAGTTTTTGCTTTTTGTTTGTTTGTTTCCAAAAACCTTTTTGATGTAACACAAGCCGGTATTTTTGTTGCTAGTTGGCACTTCATGAAAGACGATAGCCGGCTGGGGGAGAGCTAAGAAAATCAGTGAGCGGAGTTGACAGACTTGCAGTGTGTGTAACTCTGCCTTTATCCTGTGTGATATTTTAAATAAACGGTTTTGTTATGTAGGGGACGGTTATTACTGTGCCTATCCCACATAGCAGAGAAGCCAAAGAGGCCGACACGCTGAAGGGTTATAATTTGCACGTGTAAACAGCTGGATGTTTGGGTGTTGGTGAAGCCTCTGAGATGAGACGGATGAAATATGCTGAGACATTCAAGGCTTTCGTTGCTAGTTTTCTTGCAGAATTGTTAGCAGATCTTTAAACCAAGAGACACCGGCAGTGCAGTTATTTTCCATAACCAGGAAAATTTAAAAATCCCTTCAAATAGAAGGTCCATAAACGTGTTTATAGGCAAAGCCTTTTCTATGAGCATTTTTGTTGAGTTCGAATCTTCTGTGCTGACAGAGTTGAACTGTCCTGCCTTCTTGCTTTTCTTTACCCTGTTCGTCTTCCTCTGTGTGGCTTTGGCTTCAGTGACCCCTCCCTCCTCCCAGTTTCCTAGAAGCAAATTGTCCTTATGAGCTAATGCATTTGGGTCCTTTGAATTTGCTCAGTAATTTTGACAATTAATGACCTTTTGTGGATTCAGTTCTTGGGCACCTCCACTGCATCCCACTTCTAGCCACGACTCCCTGCGTTAGTGATTCAGCCCGAATGGAAAAATGGCTTATTTAAAAAGTGAGAGAAGTTTATCTGAAGAGCAATCAGTTAAATGGACATGGGAGAAGAGGCCCTCTCTGGGGCTTACGTGGTCTGTCTTAAAAGGAACTCACCCGAGTTCTAATCCCTAGGATTATAGGCTGTAGTGCAATGATCAGCTTAGATCCATTTCAGGGCCAATAAATTTGTCTAAAAAACTTTGAATACAAGAGGAGAGGAAGGATAGAGAAGCAAATAAGTTTTACCACTCAAATGATCTAGAGAATAGTATCAAAGTTCCCCATGACACTTGCATTGGGATTTTACTTTGATTATAGACTTATGTTCTTTACGAAGATCACAATTCTTTCTAGAGCATATATATCACCATGCTAGCGGCTAGCAGATCGTAGGCAGAGTGCAGTCTCTTCTATGGGCTTGATTTTAGACTAGAGGCAAATTGCTTAACCCTTTGAGTCTTGGTTTCCTTAACTTTAAAATTGAGAAGCTAAAAGAGATAACATATGAAATGGCTATTGCAAGACAAGGGGGGATGAAAACAATTTCTGGTTTCTTTTTTGTTGCTGTTGTTTGTTTGTTTGTTTTTAAGATAAGGCCTCCCCCTCTGTTGCCCAGGCTGGAGTGCAGTGGCACGATCTTGGCTCATTGCAGCCTCAACCTCCTGGGCTCAGGCGATCCTCTCACCTCAGCCTCCAGAGTAGTTGGGACTACAGTGTGTGCCACCACACGTGGCTAATTTTTTTTTCTATTTTTTTCTTCTTCTCTCTCTCTCTCTTTTTTTTTTTTTTTTTTTTTTTTTTGTAGAGACAAAGTCCCCCCATGTTGCCTAGGTTGATCTTGAATTCCTGGGCTCAAATGATCCACCCATCTTTGCCTCCCAAGGTGTTGAGATGACAGGTATGAGCCACCACACCTGGCCAATTTCTTGTTTTTATGTCAAAACTACTTCAGATCTGTTCTCATAAACCTGGAGTCATATGGCTTCCATAAATGGAAAAGGCTGTGAGGTGATGGCACTCTTTCTCTGGAGGCTTTTTGAGAGCAAGATATTTTCTCCATGTACTTCTGCTTCGTCTTTGAAATATGCTGCCAAATTTCCTCCTGCAATAACTATAAGGGTGTTTTTTTTTTTCGAGGTGGTCACATGGATTCACTCATTCTTTCAATTACGTGTGTGCCAAAGACCACACTAAATGCTGTAAAAGAGAGATGAATAAGAGAGACACAGCTCCTGTTGTCACAGCTCCTTTTCCTGTCATCTGAGGAAAGCCATAGAGTATAATCTAGGTGAGGAGAGTGACATCATATTTATGAAAGCACTTCAAATGCATTCCCATTTCCAGCCCAAAGATGCCCACAGTGGGCTCGGGATAGCATTATCATAGTTTCTTCTTACCTAAAAAGTTATAGTTCTATGTTTTAGAATTTTTTTTCTCCCTGGAAACATGTCTCTAAGTTTATAATAAAAGTCATTTTGCTTTGTTTTATTTTATTGTTGTTATTATTTTTGAGACGCAGTTTAATTTTGTATTTTTAGTAGAGATGGGGTTTCTCCATGTCAGTCAGGATGGTCTTGAACTCCCGACCTCAGGTGATCCATACGCCTCGGCCTCCCAAAGTACTGGGATTACAGGCATGAGCCACTGCACCCAGCTTAATAAAAGTCATTTTAGAGCCAAACTTAACAGAGCACATACCTGCAAGCTTTAGATTGTTAGAGAAATAGGCTGCAGTGTTTGGGGCATTCTACAGGGAGCCCATTACATATCAAAATTGTGTCATTCATTTATACATTTCAAGAGCCATTTACCTATGTACTCTACTAATAACTCATCTAGAATATAAAATTCTTTTTGAACTGGCAGACTCCAATATAGGGAATAAAGGGATGCTCATTTTGCATAATCTTTATAAAACTTTGTTAGGTTTTATGCCTTTCCAAACTATAGTGGACCAGATTTCTCCTTCCTCCTGCTTTTCTGCCCTTCAGATCTGCTGTAGTGTAGAAAGCACTGTTCCTCCGGACTTCCTACTTACCTGTTTTGGCCTGTAGTGATAATTATTTTTCTCTGACATTACATGATGATGTAACCAAGGAGGCCAATGTGAGGTCAGCAGTATCCACATGACACAGTACTTACAGGCAACTGCTGATTGCTTTTGTGCTCAGAAGGTTTGGAAAGATGTGGCATAAAGGTGTAAACGGATCATTTCCTTTTAGGTTTTGTTAGCAGTGCAATCCAAAGGGATTCCCATTTATTTAGCATTGCTCCCTTTGGCTTTGATAGCAGCCAAAAATAATCCCCCCCTGTGTACTACTCTGGAGGGTAGCTGATGACATATAAAGTAAATCTCTTAATTGCATGTGAACTCTAGACCACATTGGTCAGTTCCTTGTGTATTCTAATAGTCCTGGCCCAGTGCCATACATATGGTAGGCATTCAATAAATATTTCCCCTGTACAGTGGGGACAGAGAAGGGAACTTCCCCCAAATCAGATAATTTTAGAGCTGGCTATATGAATCACCCAGTTATTTTCTTAAAATGCAGATTGTGATTCAGTAGATCTAAGGAAATTCTCCAGTTCTAGCATGCTCCCACGTGGTACGAATTCCTCTGATCCAAGAGTCTACTAACCAGACACAGCTAAGGCCAGAACCCACCTATTTTAACTCTTAGTCTGGGATTATTCCCAGTACATCAACGATGGTGAATACATGTCTCTTCGTTTTCCTTCTCACTCTTACTAGATCCATAACACTGATTGATTGGTGAGCTCATTCCCACTGAGCCAAGATGCAGCTTTGGAATTGTTCTCAATGTGGTGCTCCCCATGCAGCAAGTGCCGATTCAGAGAGTTATTCCAGATCACACTTCAGGGATGGGTGGAAATTCGGGGTCATCTTTATACTCCGTGTTGCTTCTTTAAGTTAAGTAAACATGCTGAGACTTCAGAGCTCTTTTCTTCTCACAGTCTTCTCAAGCCACCCACACCCTCCTTCTCTCTGTCCTTTCTTCTTCCTTCTGTTTTTGTTTTGTTTTGTTTGAAACAGGGTCTCTGTTGCCCAGGCTGGAGTGCAATGGCCCCATCTCAGCTCACTGCAACTTCTACCTCCTGGGTTCAAGTGATTCTCCTGCTTCAGCCTCCCAAGTAGCTGGGTTTACAGACAGCCCCACCATACCAGGCTAATTTTTGTGTTTTTAGTAGAGATGGGGTTTCACCATGTTAGTTAGGCTGGTCTTGAACTCCTGATCTCAAGTGATCCACCCACCTCGGCCTCCCAAAGTACTGGGATTACAGCCTGAGCCTCTGTGCCTGGCAGTTTTTAATTTTGGACTGAATGACTATTGGTAAATGACTTTTGCTAAATCACTTTCCTCTTGCATCCTCCTGCTGCTTATATCTATAAAATGAACTGTCTGTGGACAGTTGCTCAGGGCCCAGCCAATATTAGCATTAGAAGGGGTTGCCTCCGTAGCCCGTGATTATTCCAGTGTGGGCTCTTTGCAGAAAACAATGGAAACTGGTTAACTTAACCAGAAAAAGAAGTTATTAAGGAATATTGGACAGTTCACAGTATAGACAGAATGGTTAGGACAGGCTGGAGCTGCTGCCTTGAATCTTGTCCAGACAGCCAAGATAACACTGGATGTTGGGCAGTGCTTTGGCTGGACATTGAAATGCTGCATCTGATTGGCTAACTTAGGTTCCATTTATAGCCCTAAGGAGGCATGGGGTGCAAGGGGGAGAGAGAAACTGGCCTTTTTCTCCTTCCGTAATAAGAGGCAAACCATGCCTCTCTCAGACACTCACAATGTGAAATTCCTCAATCCGAAGAAAGGTGGATTGGTTACTGAGTATAACAGATGACTGTCATAACATTGATGTTCATGGAAAGTTCTTTATAAAAGTTTCTCAATGAAACTAAAACTTGGCTACCAACAAACTCTGGTAACACAGCAACATGCCCCTCTGTTCTTTTGAGTTCTGACTTCTGATTGTTTCTCACCACATTGTCAACTTCTTGGGAAAGTAGCCCGTTTGTTTTAAAGCAAATTGCCAGGGATTTTTTTTTTCTTTTTTTTTTTTCCCCCTCAGACCTCAGGAGATAAAATTAATTGACCTCTTTAAATACATGCCGTTGCTCTTTTTCTTGTTTTTGAAGGGAGACACTTAGGAATTTCAGCAACTGGGGGGTGTGAGTTCTAAGGGCTGCTGTGGTTTAGATAGCCCATGGCAGTTTCAGGAAGACCCTGGTTTCCTTTCAAGCAAAAGCTGTCACCTCTGAACCAAAGTGGATTATTGCCTGCAGCAACAAATCCAGTTCTCAGTTGAAATCCTGCAGTTTTATGGGAATTTCAGTGAAACTTTTAAAGCTGTAATTTTTGTAACTGGAGTGAAAAAAAAAAGAAAAAAAAGAAGAAAACAAATCTGAATAAAGCAACATAATCCATTGCAGAGTCTGTATAGTTCTATTTCTTCTATCATGAATGTTTTCCAGGCAGATGAAAAAAATGTTTCTGAATGTTGAATATATGCAAACATTACAATCAAGGATAATTGTGTCTGTGTGCTTTGACTCTCATTTTGCTTTCTCTTCCTTCATCTTCTCCTGTACCCTATAGGAATGTGATCATAGACACAGAAATAGAATTTGCATTTGTATAAATAATGCCCAAGCTGTTTGAAAAAAAAGGCTCCCATATTGGGCACAAGGCTTAGAGATGGCATTTTCTGCCTCAAATCTTGGTCTGAGTTAGATCATGGAAATAATGCCTTTTATCTGTATGGACATCAGAGTTTACCCAGCCGCTTTCCCTCTGCCCCCTTTCATTTGATCTGCACTCTCTAACCTCGTGAAGTTGGCTGAACTGGAGTTATTATTCTCATTTTGCCAATGAGTGAATGAGGCTCAGAAGAAAGCATCTAGGTTAGAGATTTCTAGGTAATGTTTCTAATGTTTCCTTCTGTAAAATTCTTGTTGCTCTATCAAGTATATGAGCTGGTTGCTGTTTTCTCTCTTTGATGAGTGACAGAATTCCCTTTTATGTGTCTTGGGTCTGTCTCCTAGAGCCCTCATGAGACTTAATGAGTAGTATTTGTAAGGTGCTTGAGGATCCGCACATAAAAGGAGCACCTGTTAGCCTTTATTATGGAAGTAGCAGGACCTCTTGAAAAGCTGTGCCCTTGTTGTTAATGATGCTGGCTAGAGCAGTTGCAGGCGGGACTTTGCCCAAAGCCTTTATTAGTCATTAGTCTCAGGAAATGCATCCCCCACCAGGATGTTACTTTGTAAGCTGTAATGCATTTTTAAAACAGAGAAAGGAAAATAAAAACCACCTTTTTGATGTAAAACATTAAAGGATGACCTGTTACTGTGATGGTATGTTTTACAAATTTGAAGATACAAGCCGGTTCCAAAATGTACATCCTGTATGTTTAGGAAGGGATGGGGGCAATCTTGTAGATCCGTGCTGGTGGTGGGGTCATGCTTGATGATGTGTTGGAGGAGCAAACTGGTGACTCCCAAGGCTCTGTTCTGAAGCAGCCACTCCTGGTTTTGTTGTTGTTGTTTATTTGTTTTTTGAGGTGAAGTTTCGCTTTTGTTGTCCAGGCTGGAGTGCAATGGTGCAATCTCCGCTTACTGCAACCTCCGCCTCCCGGGTTCAAGCAATTCTCCTTCCTCAGTCTCCCAAGTAGCTAGGATTACAGGCATGCGCTACCACCGGCTAATTTTATATATTTAGTAGAGACGGGGTTTCACCATGTTGGCCAGGCTTGTCTCGAACTCCTGACCTCAGGTGGTCCACCCACCTGGGCCTCCCAAAGTGCTAGGATTACAGGCGTGAGTCACTGCGCCTGGCCAGCAGCCACTCCTGTTATCCCAGCACAACTGTGGCTAAGTTACCTTTACAGGGATGGTCAGCTTCTTCCTCCCTCAAATAATCCTGAAGGTGATAATACTGACCTACTCCTCTAGGAATTTGGAAAGAGTAACTAATGAGCGATTGTAAGGCATATTGGTGTATAAAGGCATGCTTATAAACACTGACTGAAATAACTAATAAGAAAGCAGCAGTCCCTCTTCCTTCCCAGGAGATTTTGCATAATGATTATTTTCTGTGGTGTTTTCTTTGTTAAATGAAAATGTTGCCTGTGCTTAGGAGCTAACGCAGGGAAAGAACACAGGAGGGATATAGGAATATCTTATTTATTGGTATATAATTTTACTGTTGAAGTAACACTACAGATGCTGTTAAAAAATGTAAAAATGGGGCCAGGCACGGTGGCTAACGCTTGTAAATCCTACCACTTGGAGGCCAACGCTGGTGCATCACCTGAGGTCAGGAGTTCAAGACCAGCCTGGCCAACATGTTGAAACCCCATCTCTACTAAAAATACAAAAATCAACCCGGTATGGTGGCGAGTGCCTGTAATCCCAGGTACTCAGGAGGCTGAGGCAGGAGAATCGCCTGAACCTGGCAGGTGGAGGTTGCAATGAGCCGAGATTGCACCACTGCACTCCAGCTTGGACAACAGAGCAAGACTCTGTCTCAAAAAAATTTTTTTAAATCGATTTTTCCCCCTTTCTGTTCTCTTTCTCTCTCTCTCTCATTCATTCTTCTTCTCTCTTTAACCTTGACTCCCGGTTCCTTCACCTCCTTCTCATCAGCTCCACTATATCAACTGTCCACATGATGTGGAGTGCTCTTGCTTCCTATTAAACCCAAGATAAAGAAATCAGGACTTAAAACTCTTCTTAACATGCAGTAAATACATAAAACCTCCATTTACTGTTTGTAATATATTATATGACCTTCTAAATAACATATGGTTGATTCATTTAATATAATTTGAAATTTAAACCAGGAATATTTATTTAATGGTTAGCTCTTGGTCAGGTACAGTAGCTCATGCCTGTAGTTGCAGCACTTTGGGAGGCTGAAGCAGAAGGATCACTTGCCCAGGAGTTAAGACCAGCTTGGGCAGCATGGCAAGATCCCATCTCTACAGATATTTTTAAACTCACCCTCCCAGCTGTGGTCCCAGCTAGCTGGGAGGGTGAGGCAGGATGATTGCTTGAGCCCAGGAGTTTGAAGCTGCAATTAGCTGTGTTTGCACCACTGCACTCCAGCCTCGGCAACTGAGCAAAACCTTGTCTCCAAAACAAAAACAAAAAAACAAAAAGTTAACTCTTAGATGCCGGCTAAGCGTGGTGGCTCATGCCTGCACTTCCTGCCCTTTGGGAGGCCAAGGTGGGAGGATAGTTTGAGACTAGCCTGGTAACATAGGGAGATCCCATCTCTACCAAAAAAAAAAAAAAAAAGCCTGGTGTGGAGATGCAATGCCTGTAGTCCCATATACTCTGAAGGCTAATGTTGGAGGACCGCGTGAGCCCAGGAGTTCGAGGCAGCAGTGAGTGAGCTGTGATCACACCACCACTCCAGCCTGGGCAACAAAATGAGACCTTGTCTCCAAAACAAAACAAAACGAAAACAAACCGCAGATGTCTTTTTAATTAATTTTCACTTTGATGAGCATGAAAGTTAAGAAGAGTTCTCCTGTTTTACTATTTTTCTGTAAGTTGCATTCTTTTTTCTCCAAGGATGTGTGAGGCCAAAACAAAGGTCTCCGCAGTAGAGGTAAGCTGTATTGAATTCTGCTAACAGGAGATTTTCTTCCCCCTCAGGAATCTTAGAGGGTTCACTTAGGGGAACTGATCCATGAATATTTCCCATATTCTCCTCCAACAGTCTGTCTAACGCATCACATCAGTGGTTATTCACATATGTAATAAGACACCCACAAAATAGTGCCTTAAAATAACAACTTTTATAGTTCCTCAAGATTCCAGTGCCTTGACTGGGTTGTTCTTCCATTCCACATGGCATCTGCTGGGTCATTCATGTGGCTGCATTCGGCTGGCGACTCAGTAGGACACTCAGCTCGCCGCCATGCAGCCTCTCACACTAGCAGCAGGCTCTGGACTTCCTTACAGTGTGGCAGCTGGGTCCCAAGAGGCAGATTGCTAAAGAGCAAAAGCAGAAGTTTCAGGCCACTTATGGGTCACGCCCAAAACAGACAGTGTCACCCCTGTGGCATTCTGCTGATCAAAACAAGACACAAAGCCAGCCTAGATTTTAAAAGGAGGGAAATAGACTTGTTACTTACTTACTTTTTTTTGAGACGGAGTCTCACTCTATCACCTAGGCTGGAGTGCAGTGGTGCAATCTCAGCTCACTGCAAACTCCACCTCCTGGGTTCAAGTGATTCTCCTGCCTCAGCCTCCTAAATAGCTGGGAATTACAGATGCATGCCACCATGCCTGGCTAATTTTTTGTATTTTTAGTAAAGATGGGGTTTCACCGTATTAGCCAGGATGGTCTCAGTCTCCTGACCTGTTGATCCGCCCGCCTCAGCCTCCCAAAGTGCTGGGATTACAGGCATGAGCCACTGCGCCCGGCCTAGACTTACTTGTAGAAGGAAGAAGCAGCAGATGCAATCAGAGAAGGGAGGAATCAATGAGGTCGTCTTGGGAGACTAGCACATGCATAATAGCTGTGCAGCATGGGTGTTACTGTCTATATTGAGCCGTATTTCCAACTAGAGGCGATCTGTGGCGCTCCTTTGGGGGAAGAATCTATAATATTCCTAATAGGAATAATAGGACCTGGCACTGTGTTGGGGGCAGGGCAGAAGCTCACTATTGTTGAATGAAAGAACATGCTGTGATATTCTAGAAAGTTGAATGTAATGGAAATCCTATGAAGTAACATTGTTGGGAGATAGGAAAGATCAGCTTCACATTCAATGTAGTGATGTCTCTTTTGTTACAGCGTCTCATGCTGTTTAAAGCTGCATTACGGGAGGCTTTGAAGCTCAGCAAGGAAGCCATTTGGCAGATCGCAGTGCTAACTGGAGGCTTATCCCTGGAAAAGGCACAGGACTCCCCCACATTAGTGTTCATCGTGTCAGGATCCTTGTGCCAGGCACCTAACACTGTGCTGACCAAGTCTGGTTGTCTCTGTATTTCTGGAACCTAAGACCTACCACCCAAGATGCATGTTAGCCATTCAGTGAATGCCAGGTTAGTGAGTGGTGGTCAGCAGTGCCTGAATGAGTGACAAGCAGAAAAGGAATGTAGGTCCTGTGTACTAACAGCACCGCCTGCCAGGTACCTCTGGAATGGAACCTGTGGTTGCTTGTCCAGATACACCTTCATCTGCTGTTCTCTCTTCTGTACAGCGGAGACCATTCTACTGACAGAAGAGGCGGCAGTTCCATACACATCAGAAAGTGTGAATGTGCTAATCACACCAGGTCCGGCTAGAGCTTTGCATCTCTAAGGCTAAACCACTAGCTTAGTTAAATGAACCTCATATTGCACCTCAATATGTTAGTGAGAATTTTACAAAAGCATATTGTCAATGAAAATATTAAAAGAGCATACATGTGTTAGGATGTGTTAAGATGAAGGGTTTTTTGTTTTGTTTTGTTTTTTTGAGATGACGTCTCACTTCGTCACCTAGGCTAGAGTCCAGTGGTGCAATCTTGGCTTGCTGCAACCTCCACCTCCCTGGTTCAAGTGATTCTCCTGCCTCAGCCTCCCAAGTAGTTGGGATTATAGGCACGCACTATCACACCTGGCTAATTTTTGTATTTTTAGGAGAGATAAGATTACACCACGTTGGCCAGGTTAGTCTCGAACTCCTGACCTCGTGATCCGCCCACTTCAACCTCCCAGATTACAGATGTGAGCCTCAGCACCCAGCCAGGATGAAGGTTTTTTAAAAGTCTATGGCTGTGGGCCCAGCACGGTGGCTCACGCCTGTCATCCAAGCACTTTGGAGGCCAAGGCGGGTGAATCACCTGAGGTCGGGAGTTCAAGACCAGCCTGACCAACATGGTGAAACCCCGTCTTTAAAAAAAAATAAAAAATAAAAAGTCTATGGCTGTAAGAAGCTATTTATGAAAAGATCTTTACCTTGTGGTAGCTTATGAAAATCCTTTTTTTCATCTCCTTTAATTTTCTTTTTATCAGTATTATTACGGATATTACAATTTTGGTAAGATCCAGAGAGAAGAATTGATTGTGATAGGCTTTCTTGCTTATATTCCTTCTTATCTATTACCTTCTGAAGTAGCTTTTTCTTAAACAGTATTGTTAAACTTTATTTTTTAGTTTATTATTATTATTTTTTGAGACAGAGCCTTACTCTATCACCTAGACTGGAGTGCAGTGGCACTATCTCAGCTCACTGCAACCTCTGCCTTTCAGATTCAAGTGATTCTCCTGCTTCAGCCTCCAGAGTAGCTGGGATTACAGGCCACCACACCCAGCTAATTTTCCTATTTTTAGTAGAGATGAGGTTTCACCATGTTGGCCAGTCTCGAACTCCTCACTTCAAGTGATCTACCCACCTCAGCCCCACAATGTGCTGGGACTACAGGTGTGAGCCACTGCACCCATCCTTAAACAGTATTGTTAAACTTTAAATTGAAACTTGAACTCTTTGTTAAACTGCCTTTTCCAACTTTAATTCCCAGTTGTTTTTAATACCTTTCTATTATACTGTCTCATTATGTATATGTTGCTATTTTCAAAACTCAGTTGCAGAACAAGTACAGGCCTATATCCTGAGAACTATAAATCTCTTGCAGAAGGAGCAGGCCTTGCTGGGTTTTTCTGGGTAATGGATGTGACTCTGTGTGGGTGCACACACCTGTGTGTGTCTGCGTGGTGCTCTGGGCCCTGGAGACTGGTATCAGAATTGCTCTGACCTAAAAATGCACTCTAGATTTTAACATACCTCCAGCAGAAGAGAGGAGGAAACATTTGCAGCATGGAATTATCGGTCCCATTACCACCCAGGTGTCAAGGAAATGAAGCTTTTCTATTACAAGATTGCAGTAAATCACACAAGAGGATGGCAGCTTCATTAACATGGGTAAAGTTACCATAATTTATGTATAAATAACTTTTCTATGTCAAGACGTAGTATCATTCAGTCCCAACAGAATAGCGTTTTTTCTATAAAAAAGTGAAATGCCAAAAAATCAGTTTCTATCAAAGAAATCCACAAAAGACAATGCTTTCCTGTGATAAACCTGACTTTGACAGAGCCCACAGCACTTCTGCTTTATAGTTTTAAATTTTTACATCCAGCCAAAACAAAATATTTCAAACTTTATCACAAAGAGGGACTTTTGTTTTGTTTCATTTTTTGAAACAGAGTCGCTCTGTTGCCCACGGTGGAGCGCAGTGGTGCAATCTTGGCTTACTGCAGCCTCCACCTCCTGGGTTCAAGAGAGTCTCATGCCTCAGCCTCCTGAGTAGCTGGGACCACAGGCACATGCCACCATGCCCACCTAATTTTCTGCATTTTTAGTAGAGATAGAGGTTTACTGTGATGAGCAGGCTGGTCTCGAACTCCTGACCTCAGGCAGTCTGCCCACGTCAGTCTCCCAAAGTGCTGGGATTACAGGAGTGAGCCACCACTCCCAACCTCAGATAGTGATTTGATATATTGTTTATTTGGTTGTTGAAAGAAATATTTTGATTTTTTTTATAAGATTGAAAAATTTCAAATAACCTAAATTTCTATCAGTAGGAGATTGATTAAAAGCATTGTGGTACATCTGTATGGTAGAATATTAGGCAGGATTCTAGAAGAATGAGGGAGATCTAAATGAATGCCTGTTTGTTCAGGTATATAAAAAAGGTTCATATCTATTAAGCAAAAACAAATTTGAACATTATTTGTAGAATTATTCCATTCAAACCATATCAGTAGAAGAGGACTGATCATCTTGTAATAATTAGTCAGCGTAATAAAACCATGTTGAAATAGTCTCAGTTTCTTAATGAAAGATCCCTGTATGGGCCATAAATTTCTAGGACACAGCATATAAATTATAGTTCAAAGCAAAGAAATTATACCCCCTACCCCACCCTTAGAAGATAATTAGGATGTGCCGACTGTTCTGTGTCCTTAGGTTGGAAGTCCATTCCCAGCTTTAATATTGGCACAGCTTTGGTGTAGAAGAACTTTAGAATCAAAGTCTGTAGACCAAGGTTAAGCCTGAGGCGGGCAAACTGCCTCATCTCTCCCATCTCAGCTTTCTTCAACCCCTGAGTCTTAAATTCCTCACTGGAAAAAAAAATGGAACGAATCGTTCATTCTTCCAGTGTTGTTGTGGAAAGCAAATGAGATAATGTGGAATTATTTTGTGAATTGTAATGTATTCTATCCATATTTCTTATTGATTGATTAAATAAATCCAAGGAGTTATTCTTACCTCTGCCTACTTCCCTCCCAGAGTAAGAAGCTGAGAGTCACAGGCCACTGGATTCCCTCTTTGCTGAGGATGGCATTTGTGGCCTGAATCGTGGAGATGGAAAGCAGCTCAGGCTCAGACGAGGTTAGCGTCTCCTTGGCATTCTCTGGAAAGAGGCTGTGCTGGGTAAAGAGAGTCTCCACTTTTGATTTTATACTGAACTCATGACCATAGGAAAGAGAGTCTCCACGTGGTTTAAAATGGGGAGATTTTGCCCAAGTCCTTGGAACAGTTGAAGTGTCTGAAAAAGAGAGATACCCTGAACTGCCACTAGATACTGGGGCCCGAGACTGTAGATGAGCTGAAGAAGTAGTTTCTGAGGCATTTTCTGTGGTTTAGTGTTAATTTCTTGTGAAGGGGACAGGCAAGCAAGGGCGGAGCCAGGACCCAGGCATGGGGTGTGTTCTCTTGGACTGTCTGACACCTTTTTTTAAAAATGGGGTCTCATTCTGTAACTCAGGCTGGGGGGCAGTGATGCAATCTTGGTTCACTGTAACCTCCGCCTCCCAGGTTCAAGTGATTCTCCTGCCTCAACCTCCCAAGTAGCTGAGATTACAGGTGCATGCCACCACACCTAGCTAATTTTGTATGATTATTATTATTATTATTTTGAGATGGAGTATTGCTCTCTTGCCCAGGCTGGAGTGCAGTGGCAGGTTCCTGGTTCACTGCAACCTCCGCCTCCCGGGTTCAAGTGATTCTCCTCCTCAGCCTCCCAAGTAGCTGAGATTACAGGTGCCCGCCACCACACTTAGCTAATTTTGTATTATTATTATTATTTTGAGACAGAGTCTTGCTCCCTCACCTAGGCTAGAGTGCAGTGGCAGGTCTTGGCTCACTGTAACCTCTACCTCCCGGGTTCAAGCGATTCTCCTGCCTCAACCTCCCAAGTAGCTGGAACTACAGGCACATGCCACCACACCCAGCTAATTTTTGTATTTTTAGTAGAGACAGGGTTTAGCCATATTGGCCAGGATGGTCTCACTCTCTTGACCTCGTGATCCACCCACCTTGGCCTCTCGAAGTGCTGGGATTACAGGAGCGCACCACCACACCAAGCTCACTTTTGTATTTTTATTAGAGACGGGGTTTTAACATGTTAGCTAGGCTAGTCTTGAACTCCTGAACTTCAGCGATCCACCCATCTCGGCCTCCCAAATTGCTGGGATTACAGGCATGAGCCACTGCGCCCGGCCACCTTTTAACAAATGCTCAGTTGTCCCATTGTTAGCTCTGTCACATACATTTATTCTTGTCTTCCTTAGTTTTTCTGCAGCAATTACCTGGAACCTAGCTCATGGTTTCCACAATAGCGTGTCCATGATGATGAGAAATAATTCATAAGTTGTGGGGAAGAAATTTTTCTTCAGATTGCTCTTGACTTTGGAACATTATATACTTTTCGGTGGTCATGCTGTAAGATCGTAGGTGATTCACTATGGGGGGGGGGGGGGGCAGGATCCAGTCTAGCCAGAATAAACTCATCACCCTTTGTGGCTCCTCCTTGGCCTCTGCCACTCAGTGCTCTGAGAGTGCTGATGTGGTGCAGGAAGCCGAATGAACACTGGCCCCTAAATTTGGAAACCTGCATCCCAGACTCAGCTTGATCTTTTGTAAGCCTGCAGTCTTCTCTCCAATAAGCAAGACCACTGAAATTAATTATTTTCAAGATCTCTTCTAGTTTTGAAGGGAGGTAATTATTTTTTAAATATAAAATTGGTACCTACCCATTGTAATAAATAAAGGAATAAGGAAAGGGATAAAGTAAAAAGTGGAAGTTCTCCTACCTGCCCCTTAGGTCCTAAAATGTAAAATTGTAAAGGGTAAATCTCAGGGCTTGAAAGTTGTTGAGGCAATCTGTCATGATGGCAAGATCTAGCCCTGTTCGGTTTTCTAAGCAGTATTCTCTAGTGTACTCTGCTATAGGACAGAACTGTTTGCAGGGAAGGGATGTTAGTTTGGGTCTCTATCTCCCTCTTGCAGTATGGTGCCATGGTTGACCTCGGAGCTATTATGCCTCGTTACTAACACCTTGTCTTCAGTAGTGTTTTTCTTCTTCTTCGGGTATCTAAAAATTAGCTCTCTTACCTTCTCTCTTTTTCTACTCTTCCTCTTCTTCCTTTTCCTCCTTCTTCTTTTCTCTCTTTTCTGCATTTCTGCAGAGGTATCCTAAAAATAACTAAACATAGCTCCCCGTGAGAAGAAGATTCATATTGCAGATTGTGTCAGTGTTTTTTAAAAATAAAATAATTCTGTTGGTGAAATCAACAAATATTTACTGAGTGCTTGCTCTGTAGAAGGCATCAAGCTGAGTACTAGAATAAAGTATCATAATGTGATATTAAAATAATATATGCAGCAGGCCAGCTCAGTTCAAAGTGAAGGATGAGGGAGAGTTCTGGGTATCCTGGAACCTGGCACTTTTTGCTGAGAAGGACCCAGGTGTTGAAGAGAATGCTTTTTTCAAGCTCCCAGAATAAGTGTATGAGAAATGTAAAATTTAGGTCCACTGTTGGCCTCCTTTCCAAGGCCATTCCCAAAGGATTCCCCATTTGCCCGTAGCTCTGACTTGGTTTCCCTTGGTGACCATGGCAGCTCTTTGAGCTTGAGTGGACTGTGATGTTGGTTGCAGACTTTTGTCTCTTCTATCAGCTTCACTGATGGGATTTAGACTCAATTGCTCATTGGATAGGGAATCTGAACAGGCCATTCAGAATGAGGGAGTTTCATCTTTTGCGTTATTGTGGTTGGAGTAATCACTTATCAGAACCTCTGCTTTTGTGATGGTTAGAGGAACGTGCTTGCTACTACCCCATAGTATACCAGGAGACAGGAGGCCTCTCCTTGCGCTGAGGTTTATTTGGAGCTCATCTGTATAATCCTTTCCTGCCCTTGGCTTAATTACACAACTGGGGAAATTTAATTATCAAATAACTTATTTGATAACACTAAAGAACTTGCTGTGTGCCAGGCACTGGGCTAAACACCCACTGGCACCTGAGGCAAGTGCTATTGTGATGTCCCTTTACAGCTGAGGCTGCTGAAAGTTGGAGAGCACATGTGATTGCCAGGGTCACTTCGCCAATGAGTCTTGCAGTCAGAAATCGGCCTTGGACAGCTTGACTGTAGAGTTTACACCCTTCACCTTGATCCTTCTGGCATCATCCGTCTCTGCAGCTCCACATCTAACAAATTTAGGCCTCATGGGCCTGCCTGTGGTTACATTGCATGTACCAGTGGCAACAAGCAGCAAAGCTATTTCTCAGACACACGCAGAACATTAGTTTACTATATTGTTTCACTAGTTCAGGGTCATGCAGATCCTGGCACGATCATGTGGAGAGAGTTCTCAAAGTCGAGTCAAAGCATTTGGTCCTATGCTAGGCTTTTCTAAGCTTCGGTCAACTCATATGTAAAATGAGGACAGTGACACTTGGTGCTATAATTGTATAACATATGAAACAGAGACAGGCTCACGTATAATTGATTCTCTGTTCATTTAATTTCCTTTCCCCTTTCCCAGTTGACTCTTCTTCCTACCTCCTCCTATTTCCTGATTTTCTTTCTCGCTGTTACAGTAATTCAGTGTTATCTGTTCCCAGGCTGTAGTTCCAAGTAAGAGGAATAAAGCAAAACTATATGTGTTTCGGCAATCTCAAGCTTTCAGGGGGAGTTTTGTTGTATCTGTAAGCTGTGATTGGATCCCACACCGGGTGGACCATCTTTCCTGGAGTGGTGGAGAGGAAGGAGTGCCCAGCCAGGAGACAGATGTGTCAGTATCTGTAAGGTGACCTACGAGTGGAAAACACTCTTGCTCTGATTTTCCTTTCTCCTGGGAGCCTGCCTTCTTCATCAGCAGTCCACTCTGACCTCCTGTGCCCTTACGCGTGTGGTTTAACTGGAGCTTGTGAAAATGATGACTAGTCTATTGTGCATCTGGCTGAGGCATTTAATCCACTGTGGAGACACCCTTATTAGAGGAAATGGAATGCCAGTTATGCTTATCATGGAGAGAGCGTATTAGGGCCCATCCTGGACATCTTGTAAAAGAATTAATGCCAGGTGTGGTGACTCATGCCTGTAATTCCAACACTTTGGAAGGCTGACACAGGTGGAGCACTTGAGGTCAGGAGTTCAAGGCCAGCTTGGCCAACACAGTGAAACCCTGTCTCTATTGTACATACAAAAATTAGCTGGGCATGGCCATGTGCAACTGTAATCCCAACTACTTGGGAGGTTGAGGCAGGAGAATCACTTGAACCTAGGATGCGGAGGTTGCAGTGAGCCGAGATCACACCACTGCACTCCTGCCTGGGTGACAGAATGAGACTCCATCTCAGAAAAAAAAAAAAAAAGAGTGAATGGATTTACAACCTTTTCTGCAGCAGGATTTCCAGGAAATTAACTGGGAAATGATGGCAATGAATGATGACAATGAATGAATGAATCAATGATAGCAAATGCATGTAGCATCCAACTGTAATTTTGTTGGAAAATCAGAAATAAAAATACGCTTTTAAGAGGCGTAAATCACCAGCAATTATATGACTGTGAATCAGTCTTTCATTTTTTTATTTTGAAATAACTTTATACGTATAGAAAAGTTGCAAAAATAGTACAGAGAGTTCTCTGATGCCCTTCACTCAGCTTCCCCTACAGTTAACATATTATATAACCATAGTATAATTACTCAAACTGAGACATTAACCTTGGTATAATACTATCGATTAAGCTGCAGTCTTTATTGAGATTCCGCCAGTTGTTTTACTACTCTTCTGTTCCAGGATCTACCTCAGGATCCCACATTGCATTTCCTGTTCGTGTCTCCTTAGTATGCACCAATTTTTGACAGTCCTCAGTCTTTCCTTAGCTCGTGACATTGACACTGAATACTAATTTTGATGCTCTGTTCAGTTCTTATATTTGTTTTATAGTCATTATTACTATACCACAGTTAAGTTTTTTTTTTTTTTTTGAGGCAGAGTCTTGCTCTGTCACCCAGGCTAGAGTGCAGTGGTGCAATTTCAGCTCACTGCAGCCTCTGCTTCCTGGGTTCAAGCGATTCCCGTGCCTCAGCCTCCCGAGTAGCTGGGACTATAGGCACGCACCACCCTGCCCAGCTATTTTTATTTACGTATTTTTATTTTATTTTATTTTTTGAGATGGAGTTTTGCTCTTGCTCTTGTTGCCAAGGCTAGAGTGCAATGGTACAATCTTGGCTCATTGCAACCTCTGCCTCCTGGGTTCAAGCGATTCTCCTGCCTCTGCCTCCAGAGTAGATGGGATTACAGTCATGTGCCACCAAGCCCAGCTAATTTTGTATTTTTAGTAGAGACGTTTTTCCATGCTGGTTTTTCAGGCTAGTCTTGAACTCCTGATCTCAGGTGATGCGCTCATCTTGGCCTCCCAAAGTGCTGGGATTACAGGCATGAGCCACTGCGCCTGGCCTTTTATTTTATGTTTTTAGTAGAGACAGGATTTCACCATGTTGTCCAGGCTGGTCTCAAACACCTGACCTCAGGTGATCCACCTGCTTCAGCCTCCCAAAGTGCTGGGATTACAGGCCTCAGCCATTGTGCCCGGCCTGTAGTAACTTTTTTTCACTTAGCCTCCCATCATAAGAAATTTTTAATGTATGCTATATTAAATGGCTGGAATTTTAGTCTGCAGTAAATTTCAGGGTTTGATTAAAAACCTTCATTAAAACCTTCAAAATGTTCCCATCACACTTGAAATTAAATCCATTCATCTCACCTTGTGTGGTCTACAAGACCTTTGGAGATCCAGGCTTAGTCTGACCCCACCCTGCCACCACTGTGTCTCCACCATTTTCGATTTCTCTTGTTATTGACTGGGTAATTGCTAGCCACACTGATTCGTTTTCTTCATTACTTCTTGCTTGCTTCTTGTCTTCCTCTCTTAATAGAATGTGAGCTCCATGAGAGTAGGAACCTCCTCTTGCTCATAGTTACATCCCAATCCCAAAGGCCCAGAACCTTGCCTGGCCCCACAGAAGTAGCTCAATGATTATGTGTTGATTGAGTGAGTACATTTTCTGAGAAAGCCAGTTAGAGGAAAAGGAAAGCTTCCTTTACCTTTCTTCTGAAGCATTTGAGAAGAAATCTGTCCTGCGACACCAACTCAACAAGAATTTATTGGAGGTGCCTTTGGCTTGGCATCATAATAGCTCTTTTGTTAAAGCTATCCTCCCTCCTTTTTTCTCTTTTAACGGTGTGTTAGGCTGTTCTTGTATTGCTATAAAGAAATACCCTAGACTGGATAATTCATAAGAAAAGAGGTTTAATTGGCTTATGGTTCTGCAGGCTGTACGGGAAGCATAGCACTGCCATCTGCTTCTGCGGAGGCCTCAGGAAGCTTCCAATCATGGTGGAAGACTAAGGGGGAGCAGGCATGTCACATGACAAAAGCAGGAGCAAGAAGGGTAGAGTGGTGCAGGAGGTGGTGCACCACATACTCTTTTTTGTTTTGAGAAGGAGTTTCACTCTTGTTGCTCAGGCTGGAGTGCAATGGTGCGATCTCAGCTCACTGTAACCTCCACCTCCCCGGTTAAAATGATTCCCCTGGCTCAGCCTCCTAAGTAGCTGGGACTACAGATGCTTGCCACCACACCCGGCTAATTTTTTGTCTTTTAGTAGAGGCAGGGTTTCACTATATTGGCCAGGATGGTCTCGATCTGTTGATCTCATGATCTGCCCATCTCGGCCTCCCAAAGTGTTGGGATTACAGGAGTGAGCCACCATGCCTGACCCACATGCCCTTAAATGTCCAGATCTCACAAAACCTCACTCACTTTCACAAGGACAGCACAAGAGGATGGAGCTAAAAATCATGAGAAATCTGCCCCCATGATCCAGTCACCTTCCCTCAGACCCTACTTCCAACATTGGGGGATTGCAATTCAACATGAGTTTAGAGGGGGACACATATCCATACTATATCAAATTTGAATAGTATAAGGGACAGATAGCAAAAAAGGATGAGCGTTTCAAAGGCATTTAAATTAATTTCAGCTCTGCTACTAAGCCTTTAGTGTGTCTTCTTCATTGAGAAATTCTCCCCCAACTTTCTCTTAAAGGTGTTATGGTAGGACACCTCTTGGCCAAAAGTTTGGGGTGGAATTAGAATCTTTTTTTTTTTTTTTTTTGAGATGGGGTCTTGCTCTGTCACCCAAGCTAGAGTGCAGTGGCGCGATCTCAGCTCACTGCAACCTCCTCCTCCCAAGTTCAAGTGATTCTCCTGCTTCAGCCTCCTGAGTAGCTGGAATTACAGGCACCCACCACCGTACCTGGCTAAGATTCTTTAAAAGATAATAAAATGCCATGGTTTAAACACATTTCTAGTAGTTTTGACAGGCCCATTATTAGTCCATTGTCATAGGAAGGGCAATTGAGGGACAGT